>VBSM01001562.1:12598726-12628283 GCA_008086735.1 Cheirogaleus medius
GCTAGATAATAAAACTCCTTTTGGTGATTACAGCCTCGGTGACTCTGTCTGTCCTGTGGTCCTGCAAATTTGGGCTCTAACACAATTACTATAATTTTATATATCTACAAATAAACTATTGATGTCCAAGCTAATGTTGAGTGAAACTCTGGATAAATCTAAGACTGGTTCTGTTCAATCAGGCACATTGGTTATACTATGTAAGAGAGATGTCTTCTCAGCAATGCCTACCTCTAGAATCCTACTCTGCAATATTATCCAAAGTATGGGCCTGGTCTATTTATTTTAAAAAATCCTTTTTTGTTTGCTTTCAAAATGTTTTTTAAATTAAAAAAGAGGAAGGAAGGGTGGACCATTAGGAGTCTGCAAACAGCATAATTTAGGGCAGTCTGAATTCATATCCTGCCTCTGCCACTTCCTATCTGTGTAATTTTAGAAGTCTAGTGCGATATCTATTGCGCCATGGAGCCACCTCTATCTGTATAGTTTTAATCAAACAATATAACCTTTCTTTTCACTGTTGAATGAAGACACTAATATATCATCTATACCTGTATACACATGATGAAAAGCTGAGAGGGACAATTACTATAATGAAAGAATAAAATTCAATAATACCTTGACATTTTGGAATAATGGATCAAAATAGAGATTGAAACAGAGGTAGAGGTAAATATCTGGCAGAAAAATTTGCAATTAAATTTTTTTCTAACAATTATACACAACCTTAGTTTACACAAGCTAAATGAGCTCATTATCATTGAAAATGCTCAAGAGAAGACTATATGGATAATCACCTATCAGAAATTTTAGAAACAAATCCTCCTGTGGGGGAGAGTGTTATCTGAACCTTCTGTTCATTTAGCAAGTATTTACAGAGACTTAGTATGTGCCATGTACCCATAAACACATTGATGTCCAAGGCAGACAAGGTTCCTGCTGTCCCCAGAGAGATTCCTGGATGGTGGAACACTGATAAGTAAACAAACTGATAATGAAATGTAATTGACTGGTAGATTACCCCTACGCAGGGCAGCTAATGCAGATGTCATAGGGGAGGAGAAGACTGTCTCACCTGAGTCCTCAAAGAAATGTATTTGAAGCTAGCTATTTAAAGATTAAGAAGAGAGACACAGAAGATCAAACATTTGTCTCCTGTAAAGACCTGATCCCCACTGGGTCAGGTAAGATATAGAATGACATAGTAGAAAACTAAAAGAAGTCCAGTGTGGCCAAAGCACAGAGTATAAGAAGGGAAGAGTTAGAGACAGGATTAGAGAGGGTGGTCCAGCTATATATTAATATTACCTCAAGGGCCCTATTAAAATCAGCATTTTAAGAGTGATGGGGTATCCATGGAATGGTTTTAAGAAAAAACTGACATAACCAGATTTATCATTTAAAATTATTACTTCCACTTATACACATGGGAATTTAATATGATAAAAAAATGTTAGAAAAGCTCTGGGAAAGGAAGAGGTGATTACTTTAATAAATGGTGCTACATTTGAAAAAATATACATTTGAAAAAAATTAGATTCCTATCATATGTAAAAATAAAGTATGCCATGTCAAAGACCCAAGTATGAGAAGTGAAACTTTAAAATGACTAGATGAAAATATATTCAAGACAGAGAGGGAAAATAATTCTTACATAAGACACACAAAAGTACAAAACTAGATTTAACTAAATTAAAACAAAAATATTCTGAATCATAAGTGACATTGTAGACAAAGTTAAAGGCAATGTTTATAACTGCAAAAAGATTGCTATCAATACCATAGAAAGGATTCTCAAAAATCATTTTTAAAATACAAACAATGCAATAGAAAAATATAGATAATTCACAAATAAGAAATAGGAATGGCCAAAAGCAAATGAAAAGATGTTCAACTTTACACATAATCAAGGTAATGCAAATTAACACAGTAATTAAATTTCTTTGCACTCACCACATTGGCAAAAACTTTAAATTCTGAAAATACCAGCTGTTGATGAGAAAGTGTGGAAATGGAGACATATAGTGCTGGTGGGCACAACCACTTTGGAGAGCAATTTGGCAAAATCTAGTAAAACTGAACATGCACCTGCTCTACAGCCAAGCAAGGCTACTTCTGAATACATCAATAGAGAAACCCTTGCACACAGGCACAAGAATGGGCACTACCACAATGTGGTTTGTAATAATGGAAATTGAGAAAACTCTTAATTTTCTTCAATGAGAAAACAATAAATTATGATGTATGCATACAATGAAATAAAATTAAACTAGATCTACGTTCATTAATATGGATTGATTAAAAATGCCAAATGAAAACAGTAAATTGCAGAGATATACAATAT
Source organism: Cheirogaleus medius (assembly GCA_008086735.1). Classification (NCBI taxonomy): domain Eukaryota; kingdom Metazoa; phylum Chordata; class Mammalia; order Primates; family Cheirogaleidae; genus Cheirogaleus; species Cheirogaleus medius. The sequence continues at coordinate 12,601,071 of VBSM01001562.1, forward strand.
ACTTTTACATAAATCATCAGAACACGCTATATGTTACAAAGGCGTAAAAACGTGGAGGGAAAGGATACATGCCAATCTTAGAACAGTAGTGACCATGTATAAACACTCTCTTATTTCTTAAAAAGAAAAAATAGTTACTTCTCTGCAGGATTAGAATTATTTCATTGTGAGAAGCATATAGTATTACATGCTATAACATAGATGAACTTCAAAAACAGGCTAAGTGAAAGAAATCAGACACAAAATGTCACATACTGTATGTCTCCATTTTTATGAAATATCCAGAATAGGTAAATCCATAGAGACAGAATGCAGATTTGTGGTTGCCAGGGGTTGGAAGGGAGGGAGGATGGGGAGTAACTATTTAATGGGTACAGGGTTTCCTTTTGGGGTAATGAAAATGTTTTGAAAAGGTGATGGTGGCACAACATTGTGAATATAGTAAATGCAGTGCATTGAAAAATGCAGTATATTGAAAAATGGCTAATTTTATGTTTTATGCATTTTATCTCCTTAATAAAAAATTATAAAGCATATTACACTTCTAGGAGTAGAAGATTACTAAAAATAATCAGTAAGGGAAGTCTCAAAGTAATTATAAAGAGATGATTTGGCATGAACTATTGCAATAGCAGAGAGGTTATGAAAAGTGGATAAATCCAAGGGTTGTTTTTCCAAAAGGACTTGGTAACCAATTGGATGAGGAGAGAGAAATAGAGACGAGCTGAAGATGAACCAAGATTTTTGATTATCCAGTATGGGTAGAGTATATACCATTCTCAATGAAGGGAAACAGAGGAGAAGGAGCAAGTTTAAAAGAAAAAGTATTAATTTCATTCAGAATCTGCTGAGTGTGAGATGTCTATGGGCTTTATAAGTGAATGTATCCAACAGGTAGCCCAGGATAAAAATCTAGCCTAGACTTACATGTATATTGCAATTGAGGCCATGGAAGTAGTAGAGATCACCTCTGCAGTAAAATGAAAACCAAATGAAAACAAAAAGTTCTAGGACAAAACCCTAAGGAATACCAATACTCACATCCTACAAGAGAGACCTAAAAGACATAGAAGTCAAGAAAGTGTTTCAAGAAGGAAAGAGTTGTCAAAAATGTCCAAAACTGCTGAGATATCAAAATAAGAACCGAGAAGTAGGTCTTCAGAAATAAGGTGGTCTTCAGAGACTTTAGTGAAAGCAATTTCTTGCCACACTGCAGGAAAGCAGAGTAGGGGGGGAAAAAGGTTCCAATGTTTAAAACCCAATAGTAGTGCTATAGGTACCAACAAAATCAGAAAAGCTCTAGAAAGAACGGACTTTGGCTAGAGAACAAAGAGAGAGATGATAACCAACCCTCGTGGGGGTTACAAAGAGCCACTTCCCAAAGAACTGAAAACGACACTAGTGCTTCTCAAATGTTTCCACCAAAAATAGCGAAATGCAAAATAAAGTAATTACACAGCCCTTGCCATCTCAGGGTAGGCAATAAGGTATTTAATTTGTTCTTGAAAATTCATGTAAATTATGCATTCTACTCATAATAAATACAGGAGTGTTTATTTTAATATAAAATGTTTTCTCCATATTTTCAATTAAAATTAATGTTCCAAAAAGGTGTTCCATGTTTATCACGCAACTTCCCATATGGCCCTCCCACAGGCTTCACACACCCTATGCAAATACACAGCATATACTCCCACTTTCAGAAATATGGAGGAGGTTCTTCATTCCACAAGAGTGACTGCCCCTGGAAATCTCTTTGGAAAGCATTTGCCAGAGCACAAGAGCCATAAACTGCTACATGACCTGAAAGCATTTCTTCCTTTCATTTTTCTTAAAACTACATCCTTCGACTTTCAAAGTATGTCTCAGATACCATGGAACTTGGTGGCTAAATCCGTGTTAAAGAGACTTTAATTATGCCTCCTCTTTATCTTTCTTGACCAAAGAGTCAAAATTTATTAAGAACTCTATACATGGAGGTTGACCCAGTACCTTCAAATATTTAGTCATTTTTCTCGGAACCTCTCCCATATCTTTCCCAAGGTGCAGACATGGTTTTGTAAAGGGGCCCTTATGCCTTTGGGACAAAGGCAGGTTCAGCCTAAATGAGGTCATTAAAACAAAACATCAAGTTCCCAGTGCCCTAAGATTCCAAGCCAATGACCTACAGAGTGTTCCAGCTGATCTTAATTTCCTTGGCACCGCACAGTAAGAGTACTGTAATATAATGCAAAATAGCTCTGAAGAGAAACTAGATACTGGCCAGAGTCTTGCCAATACACAGTTAAATAATACCAAAGTAGCCCTTTCATCTGAATACTGTGCTTCACACGCATATGTCACCCTTCCCGAGAATGAAAGTAATCTTCCACTGTGAATGTGGGTTGGTTGAAAAGCTTTTACTGGACTCAGCCCCATAAAGTATGCGTGCTTTTTAACTGGCATACGTGTGCTGGTGAGACTGAAAATGCTTACAAGGGGACCAAAGAGACAAGAACAGAACTCATTCTGAGCAAGGGTAATCCAAATTTAGAATGTGCTTATAGTGGTAAATCAATACTCAAACATTTATACTGACCAGGCTCTCTTCTAACATCTAACAATATCAGACACGTTCCAGAAAATAAATTAAATTTCACTTTTCAAAGGTTCTTTACAAAGTCATTATCATTTATACTAAAATATCAGTATGTTCCCAAATATTCCCTCCTTCCTTCCCTTAGTAACAACCACTTCTCTGTCCTGCTTCATTCATTTACTTGTTCATTTATTCTTTCATTCAGCAAAAATTTACTGAGGGCCTGTGAAGTGCCAGGCATTGTTCCACCTGCTGGAGATTAAGTCAACAGAACTTACCAGTGAAACAAAGTTCCTGCCTTCATAGAGCTTATGATCTAATGGGAAAAAGCAGAGAACAAACACATACATATGCAAATATACAACATGTCAGCTAATAAGTGCTAGGGAGGAAAATTAAGTTCAGTAAGGAAGAAGAGGAAGGCCAGAAGTGGTGGAAGGCAATGTTAGTCTTTGCATTCCATCAAGCTAAAATCATCTTAAGTGACCCATCAATGGGTAAATCAACTAGGACCTCCTATAATACAACTAAAAACAATGAATTGGAAACCATCTGACTTGACAAAGATTTAATACCCAATCAGGTTCATTCATTTTCTCAATTTTTTGGACAGTTTATCAACAAAGCTTTACCATTAATAATCTGTTATTCTTCCACTTAAACACACTTTGTTCCAATGCACTCAGAAAAATTGGGGGGAAACATGTTAATTGTATCATACCTTGACCAATCCAACACATTCATAAAGTATTTGCATGCTTTCTTTCCAACATTTTCTCATAAAATGCTTTTGTCTTATAATGTGTTTTAAATATATGTTCATCATCAAAAGTTTAAGACTTTTGATTTAGTTTATTCAATTTAAGGAAAATGTCAACCATATAATTGGAAAGGTTAGTCGTCACTCTCAAATCAGTCAACCAAATCAGACTTATAATTTATTAGATAAAGTCCAACTTTACTTTTCAATTCAAATAGAGGTATCAATACACATTCTGAGAAGAAAGATATTTTTAAAACACTGAAAAATAAATGATGGATTATATCTTATAAAAGAAATAGCTGAAAGCAGTCAAAATTAAAGTAATATAGAACTAAGAGTTCTGAGGAGTGTGATGAAGTGCTAGGAAGTACATAGAATTCCTTTGGTAATTGTGTGAGTGCACCTTTCCACCACTGGGTTTCAGCTGTTGGATGTAATTAAATAAAAACCACATATAAAATTAGAAATAGTGTCAATAAATATAGTACTTATCATGATAAAAATTTCTTATGTTTTTTAATGAATGCAAATTGTACACACTAAAACAAATTAGTCCAGCAGCTAGTGTATCATTTTATAGAAAGTAGAAAATATTAAAATGTTTTATGATAAAATAAGATGGGAATTGACTGGAATTGGAATAGTCATAATATGATCTGCTGAAATACATTTAACCACAATATTGAATAACACACACAAAATTTGAAATAAGTCGTGTACAAGTTTTATCCTTGAGTTTTGCCCAGTTTATCTTGAAAGCTTTGGTAGTCCCAGAAAAGATTTCTGTTCACATTTGTAAGAATCAGTCACTAGCTGTAGTAGATGCTGTGGCAAACCACCCAAATCTACCTCCTTTTCAAGGCTGAAGCACTCATTGTCCCAGCCATTAAGGGTATCAGCCACTAAGACCTGTGACTAAGGCCTCCCTGACTGCCACTGCACTATGTTAAAGAGAGCTGCCATGCCCAAAGTCAGGCATTTCTTAGGCAGCCCAGCCCCTCTGTCATAATTCTGAAAAATTCTGCAGAGCCATCTCAACTCAGAGTTCCTATGGGATTGTTGAGGCCTTTGCTGGGGCTGCATTGCAGCCCAACTTCTGCCTGTGTCCCTTCCTACAGGTATTGTTTCTAAGAGCTCTCCCCAGGAAACTTCCTGCAGGAAAACCTAAGCTCCAAGTCGGCTTCCCAGGGAACCTCACCTGCAGCACTAACTATCATATCACGTGTTTGTAGATGCATTTTATTTCATCTACAGATGCATTCTATAAATACATATTGAGAATAGTAGAAAATACATTTAAATATGTGACAAAAGGCCATTTTCAGCATTCTGTATTTCTCACTGATGCACTCTTTGCTTTGTTGTTAGGAAGCTCTCCCTCAAGGGTGATATATTCTCTGACAATGGTCAGGACATGGAAGAACTAAAGTCAAAAATTGAAAAATAAATAGTGAAAATTGTCATTACTCCTATCATACCATCATATATCTGAATTAAGAACATTTCAACACTGGCCAAAATCCTCCTTTCTAACCATTATTCACCCTTAACAGTAATAGGTTTAGAGCATAAAAAGTCAGGAATCCTTTCTGATTTGCAGTGCTTTGATTAATCATTAAGAGAAGCCTTCCCTGTGTGTGATGCCCTGGAGGTTTACAGCTCCCAGAGTAATGCTCCAGAAGTTTACTGTGATCGGAGGTAGGCTCTCAGGAAGGTAAGTTTTAGGAAAAGTACATACAGAAAATGAAGATCTGAAAACTGATTCTCTTAAATCCATGAGTTTGTACATTCCTTAGAAAGTCTTCATGCATATTTAAGGGGCATATGTCTCCCCATTTCCACATGATGAACACTGGCCTAAATAAATCACCAATGACATTAATACCTAATAATTAAAACATTTACTAGCATCTACCTCTTGCTCTGAGACTCATATTATAAACCCAACTGATATTTCCACTTATTTTTTTCTAAGTGTACGGAGACTGTGAACAGACAGTAAGTGGGAAGAAAGCTAGCAGTCCACTGAGCACTCTTCACTTACAATTACACAAAATTGGTATAATGGATAAAATCAGAAATGTCTCCATTAATTTAATTATACATGATCAAAATTTCCTGTGTGTTAAATGAGAGTAAAAAATAAATACTGCTAAAATTCAATTCGTTCAGGAGCCTAACATATAATTTTATTGGTTAGGGACTGGGCTGCAGAGCTCTGCTGCCTTGGGAAGCGGGGTGGGGGGCACACAGCAGGAGGTGAGCAGCGGTCTAACAAGCAAATCTTCATCTGTACTTACAGCCGCTCCCCATTGCTCCCATCACCGCCTGAGCTCTGCCTCCCCTGCCCACCCCACCCCGGTCTATGGAAAAACTGTCTTCCAAAAAACCAGTCCCTGGTGACAAAAAGGTTGGGGACCGTTATGCTAAAGCATTTGAGTTTTAAAATAGAAAGAGACAACTGTCTTCTGCTACAAAGGAAGACAACGAGCATGAAGTGAGGAGGATCCTGAGTTGGTATCTCCTGTCATCAAAGGCTAAGGGACCTCAGTAAGACGTAAGCTCAGGACAATGGCCCAGGAAGCTGACCATCTCTGAAGGGTGGCATCAACTGAAACCACTGCCCAATAAATATGCTTCATGTAAATTAAGTGAATTGAGGCAAAGGAACTGAACACTATGAACCGAATAGGTTCAGGCTAAATCAGGCAAACCAATTGGTGGATCACTATATATCATACATACATGATAAGAATTAGTTTTTGTGCCCTGTTTGAGATCTTTTTTCCCCTAGAACACTAGCTGTCCATTGTCCTTGCCTTCATATGTCATGTCTACTGAACCTGTACCTCCTCCTCACAGAATCTGTTCCCATACCCCTGCTGAGCAAGTGGTGGTCCAGGTCCCTCTGTCCCCTTGGCCACAGCTGATTGAATAAGAGCTGGACATACTGGGCTAATATCTCTCTCTAGATATAGACTCCAGTCAGTTACTAAATAATCAACCACTCAAAGGAGAAAAACTTGGGGGTGTCTATTCAAGGCCATAGATGTGACACGAAATCAGGGCAAGCAAGACTGCAGACAATGTCAGAAAATGGAGTAGATTTACAAGGAGAAGCAGAGAGTATGTGGTGTGCTTGTGGGAGAACAAAAGTGAAAAAACAGAGAAAATGTTTATCTCGATTTTTGCTGACTTTCCAGTTACCAATTTCAATCTCTCATGAGACCAGTGACCTGTTGGCCTTCAACTACTATAATAAAACCTTTTAGGCTGGTTCATTTGAGGCTCTGTGTCCTCCAAACAATCAATATCTGGCTAAAATACTACCTAAAGTTCATTTGTAATATTCCCACCTTTTCTCAACTAAATGGACCTTGTCCACAAATTTGACTGTCCAATTGCTCCAGTCTGAAAGTGGCAGAGAATAAGAGTTGCACTGATTTTGTAAACATGTCAACAAGAAAAAAATATGAAACATCAAATTCCTATTTCCTTCCCCAGGATATTACTATTCAGTGGGTTTTGCAAGAGGTCCAAGTATCTACGTTTTTAACAAGCATCCCTGCTGATTCTGAGACAGATAGTTTAGTGACCACACTTGGAGAAGCATGGCTCTACAGCCTGCTTCAGCACTGCCACAAAGATCTGTACACTTTCAAATTTCTTCTCAGAAAAAAATGTGATATTCATCAAGCACCAGCATACAAAAGTAGCAAACTACTGTTGGAAAGATAGATTTGTCTGAAATCCTAATAAGAGCAAGTACTCTTTCTATTATTCTTTCTGCATATATATTTGTGTTTCGTTTCACACTAAATGGGATTTTGTAAAATAGCTCCAAGGGCCTAAACACAATTCATGATGGTATTTCCATCTCAAAATGAATTTAAATTTCCAAAGACCTAATTTGTGGACTTTTGAAACATAACCAGTTTGTAATTTGAGGATTTCATGTGCCATTCCAACTGAGAAAATTTGATTATAAATGGTTTTAGATGATACCAAGAAATTATTATAATTTTTGTTAGAGAATAATGGCATTTTGGTTATAAAAGAAAATGCATTCTTCAGAGATGCATATAAAACTAGGACAGGATGTCCAGGATTTACTTCAAAATACTTCAGCAAAGAAAATAAAACTTTTTAAAAAAGGAATAGATGAGGCAAAATATTGGCAATTGCTGAGTCTGGAAAAATGAGAATATGGAGGTAGAGTTTCTTTCCTTCTACTTCTTGTGTATAATAAAGAAATGAGTATATGAGAGTTAAGTTAATGTAGCAGCAAAACAAGATTCCTATAGGACCACACATACAAGTTCGTGATGTCCAAATTGGGATAATTACTGACATCACAAAGGAATGACACAAGAGGCCCTTTAATTTGGGAAGAGATCTATATATCCTTTGAAAGTCCCTAACACACTAGAGAAAAAAGAAATCAAAGGCAGAGCATATGGAAAACTAATTTCTTAATTATTTGAGAGATATTTTTATTTTTCTGAGACATACAGAAAAGGCCTAATTCAATACAGAATAGACTAGAAACAGTGTGGTAAGGGACAAAGCACTTTGAGACATGATATTCTTTTTAATCTCCCTGTATTTAACTATGGAAGCACAGGCGAATCACTTCCAGTTTTTGTTTTAGAACTTAAAATGCAGGTGACAGACCCAATTCCTGGTGTTCTCATGAAATAGTATCCTATAGACTATAAACAACACACAAAAGCTGGTTTTTTATAATACTAGTATTTATTAAATCATATTTGATGATAAAACCAAATATTTGATGAATTTTTCATACCAATTTTAGGGAGAAGATGGAGAAGAAAGCTAGAGGAAAAAACACAAAGAGTTATAGTTCAGAAAGGGAAAAAAGGGGGAATTCCAGGTCTTTGGATGAATATGAATAAATGACATTTGTCACCCCTGTTCTTCTTGTGTTATGGGCAGAGTTGTTATTAACAACACTGATATACATTTATCATTCGTACTACTCTTATGGTCCTTGCTTTCTTTGGAAATTGTGCCTTCCTAAAAAAGGACTGTCAAAGCCTCAAAAAATCCAGATTTCAGGTTCTGGCTGTGCCACTCTCAGCCACATAACATTTCTTAAACTCAGTTTACATATCTGTAAACGAAGAGCATTAGACTACACGCAAAAATCCCTCCCAATTCAAACTTTCATGACACAGTTTTTCGTAGGTTGTTGGTTTTTTTTTTTTAATCTGTAAAACTTTCAGAGGCTTTATTCTGAATTAGTCGTATTACATAGTCCTGGGAAGTAATTAACCAGAGCTACTACACAAGCTGTGTCTAAGCACAAAAATCAGCTAGAGGGCGACACACATGAGAAAAGAACTGATTCTGCTGCAAGGGCTAAAAATCTCTTACTTTTCCCTTTTCTCAAATAAGAGGTGTTTAGGGTTGTTTGCTAACAGATGATTTTCTGGTAAATTTCAATCAGACATTAGAAAACAGATTAATTTCATAATTTAAGTCACTTCCAATATATAAATAACTTTTGTAGATTACATATATAAAGGAAAGTATGCTTTAAATATGTTTTATTGGTAAACACAAGAAATATGCCTAGGAAGTATATCTGGCCAGCATTATAAAAAGAGGAAAAAGGAATAAAGAATATGGATTCTCTCTCACTCTAGCTCTCATTTTAAAATAATAATACTGGAAGCCTACAGTATTGTATACTTTGGGATATCTTATTTGCAAAAAGAGATAAAGTATATCTTATTTGTGGCTTCAACACACTTTACCACTCATGCATTATGTAGGCATCTCAAATTGTAAAAAAAATTTATGACTTGTAAAATGATTTTTGACTATGGTTTTGAAAGGTCAGATGAAATTTTAACATTTCTAGTCTGGATTCTCTCAAACTCTCTGGTCATTTACTTATAAATAAATACAATTCTTCACTTTTTCTATGGGGAGAAAAGAATTGCTAAAACGACTAGAATGGTTAAACAAAACAAATGAGAGAGTCTATAAAGAAAAGAGACATCTTCTCCCACAATGTTTCAACCATAAATAACATACAGTGAACCTATAACATACAGTCATTTCCATCCTCTCAACTGAAAGTTGGAGATAAATTGGGCCAGAAATATCATCTTGGAAAAGGTAGTGTATGTCACAAAGAAGCCAAGCTTGGGGAAATTACTGACTCTTCTATTCTCAACACCGCCCTCCTTCCAAAGAACTAACAGTATAAAAAGGAATAAAAACAAACGGATCAGTTCTGGGTGGGGGGAAAAAGAAACATAAGAGGAAGTAGAAAGGAGCTTCCCTCTTCCCCAACTTTGGGACGCCCTTGTCTTCATAGAGACCTCAACCCTTGGGCCAAGGAAGAGTTCAGCAAGAAGGGCCCTTCCAAGTTGGGGACACTTCTCTGGGATTGGTCCTCAGAAGTCAGTTCAGGACTCTCTCTGCTCGTGAAACAGCACAGTTGTCTATGTGAGTACAGTGCTCTTAAAGAAGGTCGTTGTGGATAGACACAGGGCCAGAGCAGGAAACCTCCTGGAGTCAATAACAATATATCATCTTTTTCCATTTTCCAATTTGCTCAAGCTGATCTAAACAAATGTTATCATTCTCTAAGATGTCTTACTTAGTCTGATGACTATCCACACTAGGGCCCATCCTGCCCTGATCCTGACACCTTACCCACTCTCTTTCTCTTTTTTCCACTGCATTAACATAAGCATACCAATACCTATTCTGGCTTTCTATTTGAAACAAACCCTGCCCCATCAACAAATCTCTAAGACACAGGCATTCCACTGGTGTCCATTCACAACATTAACATGAAAGTCAGCCCAGACCTTTCTCCCTCTACTTCCTTTCCCCTGTTCAACCTCCACCCCCTAACACAACCCCAAATTTGGTAAATACCCCTTGGATAGTATTTTTGCCTTAGTACCTACGATGGTGTGAGAAACAGCAGGCCCTTTATAATTCGGGAAATTACTTAGTAAATTTTCTCCCAGATGATTGTGTCATCATCGATTTTCTTTTCCCACTCCAGCTCACAGGGACAATCCAGAATCAATTTATTACACCACCATGGCACACAGTCTATTCCTATCTTCTATCCTAACCTAAAAGACAAACTCTCAAAGCGCTTGGATGTTTCAGTAGGGCTCCTTATTCCTTGGGAGTTGACTTTAAACCTTATCCTCACTATACAGCTCTCAAGAGAGTTTCCCCTTTGTCCATCTCCCCAACCAAAGTTACAGTCCTGTCCACTTAAGGACTTGCCTCCCACTTCAAATATGCCAATTCAGAACACAGCTCTGCTCCTGGAATATTTACCCCCACTTTCTCCAATCCTTATCCAAAAATACATGCACCAACTAGACTTCAAACCCCTCTCCCACCAATGAAAGTATATATACCAGACTTCCATCAAAATATATTTCCTACTGTTTCTGTTATTGCTGTACATTATCAAGAATTCATCTACTTTCTAGAGTATTTATTCTATTCCTAAGAGTATAAACACACATCATTGAACTCATCAGAGGTAATGAAGATTCAGGAAAAGGAAAGAGAACAATAGATGGGGAAAATAATCAACTCTCTTCTCCTCTCTGTTCATTACCCTTCTCCTCACTGTAAGTATCTGTCTTTTTAAATATATTGCTTCTATCCTTGTAGAACAAGGTGCATTTTGTCTAGTGAAGCTTCTCTTTGTTTTGCATGTTCAAAACTGGGAGGAAGTATATGACAAGAGATGGATTATTCTAGGATGCACTAATTTTTTTTTCTCAAAATGTATAATCATGATGTATCTCCTTTCAGTTGCTTGGTCCTTAAAATCTAATTTGCTTAAGTCAGTCCCAAACTAGAAACTCAAAAAAAAAAGAAAATCATAAAAAGAAAATCCATCTTCTAATCATCACTTATAAGTCATTTGCAGCCCAAACTGAGAAATTCACTGAAATCAAAAAGACATGACGAGTCCTAAATCCCAATTAGCTTTTGTCACACAGTCACTATATCACTTTCCTTGAGTAAATGAGGTTGGCTTGAATTGAAAATGTGAAAGATTAAAGAAGGTATTAAAGGAACCACTCAATCCCTCTTCTCACCCCACTACCACTACCACCCCCCATAATTCCTGACTTAAAATTGATACTCTATCATCACATATAACTCTCCCACCTACCTGGTGAATGATAATAGCTTCCAGGCACTGTACTCTATATATATTCTCTTTTGTTAATCCATCCCAAGACCCTACGAGGTAAGTTTTAACATTCCCACTATACACCTGTGAAAAATGAGCCCCTAAAAGGAAAATAATGCCAAAGAACTATGTCAGTCCATAGAGTTATTTAACAGAGGCCATGCTAATTCTTAGCTAATATTGTAAGTTACTGAAAATCTTAAGGATTGTATGGGTTTAGAACTCCTAAGATATTTGAATGAAAAAATTTAGAAATGCATACCTGTTTTTTCCTTGAATTTGCTTTGGGAAACAGGCCTGCTGACAACACAGATGTAAATGGAGAGCAGCATAGCTCAGGAAAAGGGTTTGGAATAGACGGCATTTCCAGAACATCAAGATCTTTCTTTTTTCTCCTACACCAAGAGAACATAGGATGTAATTTACATAAAACAGAATGTAAAATATAATTTCTATCAGGATTCAAAAGTGTGCTAAGGCCAACACGTACCACTCTATGACAACACTAATGTTATATAAGGTCTACAGGTAAGGTTTGTAATGTACTTTCTGTGGGTCAAAATAAAATATTAATTGATACAAATAAATCTCCTATAGTATGCCTGTCTTTTTTCTTTATTGCCTTTAAAAAATCAAAACCTGAAAATTCCAACACTTTTGATAATTTTCCTGAAGCAGAAATATGGACTATATAATTACTAATGCAAAAAATCATCCTGAGGAGTTAGACATTGTTATGCATTTATTAACTTGATACGGTCTCTAAGTTACATTTAGTGAATTCATCCCTATGATATTTCACTAATCACTTTTGAAAGTTATGATTTATTAATTATAGCTGTGGTTCATCTCACTTCAAATTTTCATTCACAATGTTGCCCACACACAGTCTGTTGATTTTTCAAGTGCATATAGATACTAAACAGCAAGGCAGTGTTTTTGAGGTAAGTTAATAGAACTTGCTAGTATCAATGTACTCTAGTCCACTGGAGAGTAATTTTAACTTCACTGAAGTTGAAGCACTTTGAAAATCAGAGGAAAAAAAGTACCATTTAAATGCATGAATATAAAGAACTATAGATTTTTTTCGTACTGTTGTAACCTTTTTTCATTACTAAAGTATGTGCAACTCTAAAGACACTTAGTGCTGAATACTATGGAGATTGGGAAACCTTTTAAAGCCTCTATTCTTTCCTGCTGAACAACAAGACTGCTCAAATGTCAATCCAAGCTTTGCTTCTCTAGGGTCATGGTAAGACTCTTATGTAGGAGGTGAATTCATTTATCCTACGATTTTTAAAATATATAAAATAAAATGGATTGTTTACTTTTTTTAAAATGCAGAGCCACGAAGAAGGAGGAGGTGGTCAACCCGGAGGTCGGCCTGATAGTTCACACCTCTGGGCAGAGGCGAGAGAGAGGAAAGCTCTCAACGAAGCGGTGATGCTATTTATAAGGCGCTGTGAGATCGCAATGTCCTGCTGATCCGGTAGGAGCCAGCTCAAAGGGAATTGTCTTCAGAGACTTTCACAAACTTGGCCCAGCTCTGGGCACATGGCTCACCCCCTAGGACCGCCTCCTCACCCCTCGCCGGCTGCCAACCCAGGACACTCCCCCGCGCCCTCCGAGGGCTGCCTACCTGTCTGCGGCGCTGCCGCGGGTCCGGTCCGGAGGGGGCAGGAGCGCTCGCGCTTGCAGCCAGTGGGCTGGCGCCAGGTCGTGGGCGTCGCCCCTCCCCTGGGCAGCGCCACACACCTGGGCGGCCAGCGGCGAGTCCCGGGCAGCCGATCTGCCCGCAGCGCTCTGCCCATCTTGCAGGGAAGTGGTCATTGTCGCCTACTAGGGGGCTCGGGCGTCATGGGAGCCCCGAGGCGTGGGGAGAAGGGGATCGGGAGGCGGGAGGCTAGGTGCCGGTTGGGCAGCCCGTGCGCTCTGCAGGTGCGGTGGCCTCGCCGCCTGCGCTCGGGGACCCGGCGGCTCAGACGCTCGGCCGAGCAGTGTGCGAGGCGGCGGGGGAGGGGAGGGGGCGGAGGAGGAGGGTGGGGAGAGGGGAGGAGCGGCCGGTGGGTGGGGGCCGCGGGCGGCCGGGAGAGGCGGGGAGGGGGCGGGGAGGGCGCGCGCGTGGCCCGGGGCGCTCGGGGGCGCTGGCGGCTGTCCGGGGCGGTCCGCGCCGGGGCCTCGGCCACCGCCTCTCTAGCCCCGCACCGCTGTCTCCCAGGTGGGCGCCAGAGCGCTAGGCTGAACCCAGGGCCAGGGCGGGCCCCGCGCCTCTGGAGGCGGGGACCGGCTCAGCCTGTGCGCCCGCCGGGCTTGCCTGGCGGACTGCAGACGGGACAGGGGTCCAGGCAGCGCTGACCCTCAGAACCTTCCATTCTTCCTCCTGTGCTGTCTGAGATCACCTAAGCTGTCGCCGGACCGCCATGACAGTCCCCACCGTGCCAGGAGGCCAGGGGGCCGTGGGACTAGGCTTGCCCCAGTCCTTCCCCTCGTGCCTGGTCTTCCATCCACTCCGCAGCCAAAGATGGGGGGAGGTGCAGCGAGGGAGTAGGGAGTACCATCGTTAGAGAAAACTACTGAGATTTGGAGAATCCTCAATAAAGCATGAGTAACCCTGAAGGTGTCTGGAATTAGAAAGATTATTAATTTTATTTTAATGAGAACAGCTTTCATTTAATGCATCCCCACTTTGCCTTGTCCTCTTCCATCCTCACAGCAGCTCCCTAAACTATATGCTTACCTCATTTTACGCATAAGGAAATTGGGGCTCAAAGCCATTGTACCTTGCACAACGTAGCACTAGTAACTGGTTCAGTCAAAATTCCAAGCCAGAAGTTTCCTTCTCAAAAACCCAGACTGTTGGAAACAGTAATTGCATTATTCCCACCCTCTGAGATGCAGCAGCCCTACTCTGAAATTCTGGGTGGTACTCTGTTTCTGCTGTTCTAATAAGTGTCCCCATCCCCGTGCACAGTTGAGGATTTCCAAATGTTTTACACACTCTTTGTTCTTTGACCAAATTAGGTAACATCTGTCCCTGGCATCTGCTTCACCAGGTTTTCTTAATCTCCACAACCTCTGCCCAGGGAAAGGTAAACAATGCCTCCCAAAGAAACCTGCAACCCTCCTCCCCCATCTCCGTGCGCCCTCCCCCACCATGGCACCGACCACTGGAGACACCCAGGGGTCGCTGACTCCTATCCTTTGAGGAAACCTGGGGTACTCCATAAAGGCATATAATCTTTGAGTTAAAGAATTTAGAGACTCCAAGTTCTTCATTTTCCTAATGTCAAAATTAAGGCCCAGAAAAGGGCTGGAGTGACCTGGGTCACACGAAGGGTGTGGTCTCTGAGATGCTTTACACAATGCAATGGCCAACCCAGGACAAAAGAGTGGTTCTCTCAGGAATAAAATTAATAATACTAATCATGGTGATGGCTAACATTTATTGACACTGTGTGCCAGGCCAAGCCCTCACATCCAGTTCCCTGCGATGGTCTGGAGTCTATGCATGAGGTTTAAATAAGTTTAATGTAAAAGCATACAGATACATTGAGGTCATTCCAGCAAAATAAAAATGAGGTATGTATTTGCAGATAACTTGAACTAAAGAAAAATACACTCTAATCATCATCATTATCATCATCATCATCCCAATTTTGTACAAAATTCTTTTGCAGGAAGCCATTTCTCCTTTCTAAGAATGATAAAGTTTGAGCATTCTAACAGCGGATTTAACCAGTGGCTGCAGTTTGCATCCTCCCCACTCCCAACAGCTCTCTCCCCCCCACACACATACAGCAGGCTCTCTGTTTTTTTTTTATTGGAGAAAAGGATAGGTGGAAACTGCATATGTCTTTGGAATCACTGGAAATCCTATCTGTTGTTAGGTACCCTGCTCCACTTCCCAACATAATTGCCATGATTTATTAACCTTAAGAGAGAGTATTCCTTGTTTGGAAAGAGATCTCAATAGTGTCCCACCTCTCTAGACATCCTCCTATTCAATGAAAATCCAGGAAGGATCCATTTGCCGGCTTTATGCTCTTCCTCTAACCCCCATGGGTAGAAATTATAATCCCTGCAGTTACCAGGGGCAAAAAGAAAAAGAACAAGTCTCTGAGAATGAGAACCTAAATAGTTTTATAGATTGGCATTAAATATTGAATTTACTCCCAGTAATACCTTAAGGAGCTGTACCAAGAATTAGTAGGATTAGCTCATTCACATTTTTAAAACATGCCAATAAAAGAACTAGTTTTTGTATCCAAGAAGTTTACAAGAAATGATTCTAAATAAAGACAGTATAAAAGTTACAGAATACTGTCAGACCTACTGCAGCCTAAGAAAATAGAGACATTTTTCTATAAAAGGGAAGTTTAAAAGGGAGATTTTTCCTCCCCAGAACTGACAAAAATTTCTGAAACAATAAAGCAGATATGTTGGTGCCAAAGAGTGACACCAGTCCCCTGGGTGGCTGTCCTTCCTTTGAATTGGAGCCTGTAAAATTGCAGACAGAAGCAGCTCAGCTCCTGGCCCCTCCCCCATGGGGGGCCTTTTCTGCTCTTTTGCACTTCCCTTTCCTGTCTCTCCTCAGGAATCCCAGTCTTTCCCCTCAAGGAAAATGTGATCTCCTTGCATTCCTCTCTCCCTGTGCTCATCGAATTAAATTTTTCAGCTGTTTATATTGGGAAAGATAACACAGATACTGAAAAGAAGTTCACAAACAAAAATGTAAGATGACTTATCCCAAGGAAAATACTGATATTAAATCATGAAATGGATTATTGTCAACCAGTCTAGAAGCTCTACTCTTGCCCCTCTCTCCAATCCACATGTTCATAGTAATCAAATCCTTCTCTTTATAGTTTGATCACCTAAGTGTCATCCCTAAATACAATAGATTAGGTTTTCTGGGTTTGATCTTTATATAAGTGGAATCATGCAGTCTAATGGTGTGCTTGTCTTGGTTCCCTTAACATTATGTTTGTGATACTCTTCCATGCTTTTGCAAGTAGCCATAGTCCTTTCATTCTTCTATCACATATAAATACCACAATTTATTCATTCTACCACAAATAGATAGATATCTAAGCTGTTTCCAGCCTTGACTATTATTAATAGTACAATGTACATTTGGTATATTTTCCTTGGTGCACATGTACATGCATTTCTGGAAGGCATGTATGTAAAAGTAGCATTGTGATGTCATGGTATATGTATGTATGTTCTGCTTTAGTAGATACTGCCAGTTTCCCAAATTGATTGTGCCAATTTTCATCACCACCAACAATGCATAAGCTTCCCAATCCTTCACATCCTTGACAATTAGTATATTTTTAGAATTTTCACAGGTGAGTGCATAGCAGTATCTCACTGTGGAATTTGAATTTTCTTTATGACTAATGAGGTTGAGCACTTTTTCGTGTGATTATTTACCATTTGGACATCCTCTTTTGATAAGTGTGAATTCAAATCTCTCCTCATTCTTATGATGGGTTGTCTTTTTCTTACTCATTTGTAGGAGTTTTTATATTTTGGTTACAAGCTTTTTCTTGGTTATAAGATTTCTAAGTATCTTCCCCCATGCTGGGTCTTACGGTTTAGATCTCTTACTGGTATCTTATGATAACCAGAAGTTCTTAAGTATAATATAGCTAAATGTATCCATCTTTTGTATGATTATATTTTTAATATCCCATTTAGAAAATTTTCACTATATATTGCAGAAATTTACTGTTTTGCCTTTCACATTTATTTTTTTATTTATTTATTTATTTTTTTTTTTTTTGAGACAGAGTCTTACTTTGTTGCCCAGGCTAGGGTGAGTGCCATGGCATCAGCCTAGCTCACAGCAACCTCAAGCTCCTGGGCTCAAGCAATCCTTCTGCCTCAGCCTCCCGAGTAGCTGGGACTACAGGCATGCGCCACTATGCCCGGCTAATTTTTTCTATATATTTTTAGTTGGCCAATTAATGTATTTCTATTTTTAGTAGAGACGGGGTCTCGCTCTTGGTCAGGCTGGTTTCGAACTCCTGACCTTGAGCTATCCACCCGCCTCGGCCTCCCAGAGTGCTAGGATTATAGGCGTGAGCCACCGCGCCCGGCCTGCCTTTCACATTTATATCTGTGCTCCATACAAGATTGATTTTTTTTTCTTACCCAATGAAGAAGTAGAGGATGTTTCATTTTTTTAGATATAGATAGGTAGTGTCACAGCATCACTCATACTAAGTATCATCCTTCACAACTTTTCAGTGCTTCCTTTGTCATTATTCAATTGTCCATCTATGCACAGGTCTGTTCTGGGCTTTCTCTTTTATTCCATTGGTTTATTTACTAATATTATGCCAGTATCACATTGCCCTGATTACTATGATTTATCACAAGTCTTAATATTTGATGGAGCAAACCTTTTCATTCTGTTTTTCTTCTTCAAGTTTGTGATGCTTCAAGATTATCAATAGTACAGATCCTAGTCTTAGTTCTAATCTCAAATAGGCATTCAATACAATAGTCTCATATCTTTATCATAGATATCCTTCATCAGATAAGGGAGAGGTGTTCCCTCATTTTCCTTGTTTGCCAAAAATTTTTCTCACAAATAGATATTGAATATTGTTAAACCATTTTTCTGTCTCTACTGAGTTGACTATATGGTTTTTATCTGCCATCCTATTAAAGAATTATGTTGGTGTTTTAGAATGTAAACTAAACTTACATTCATAGACTAAACCCTACTCATTCTTTTTTTTATATATTTTTGATAAGATTGCTTACAAATTTTTGCACCTATTTTCATGAATGAGATTGGCCTTTAATTTTCCTTTCTCATAATATTCTTATGATTGTCATCATATTAGCACAGCTGGCAGCACATCAGTCTCGTAATATTCTTATGAGATATTGGTATAGGGTAATGATGGCCTCATTAGAAATGGAGAGTGTTCCCTCTTTTTCTTTTCTTGAAGAGTTTCTATAACATTGGTGTTGTTTCTTACTTAATAGTTGATAAAATTTGCTTGTAGAGTCATCAGGCCCTTTAGTTGTCTTTGTGGAAATGTTTTTAATAAATGACTAAATATCTGATAGTTATAGGACTATTCTGAATACTTATTTTTTCTATTGTCAATTTTGACAAGTAGTAATTTTTAGGACTTTATCTCTTTCATCTAAATTTTAAATGTTTTGGCAGAAAATTATTAATGTTTTCCTCTTCACTTTTTAACATATGAAGGATTTATTGTGCTGCCCCATTCTTATCCCTGACATTGGATACTTGTGCCTTCTCTCTTTCCTTCTCAATTATATTCATCACAGTTTATCAGTATTTTAAGCTTTTCAAGAATAACCTCATTTTCCATTTGTGGTCTGTTTTGTTAATTTCTTTTCTCTCTCTCTCTTTTTTTTTTTTTTTTTTTTTTTTTTTTTTTTTTTTTTTTTTTTTTTTTTTTTTGGTTTTCTAAATCTTTGACATTGATGTTTACAGTTCATTGATGTTTATCTTTTCTTATTTTCTAATATTTTCATTTAAAGACATACATTTCCTTCCAGATATGACTTTAATTGTATCCTTCAATTTTTACTATGTTGTATTTTCATTATTATTCAGTTCAAAGTATTTTATATTTTCCATTGTGACAGAGAATGTTCTAGCTGTCATTTTTTGTTTTGTTCTTTTTTTACTAGATAATTTAATTACCTTGTTATCACAGAATATATGCTATATGATTTCAATCCTTTGAAACTTGTTGAAACTTGCTTTATGGCCCAGAATATGGCCAACTTTTATGATATTCTGTGTATGCTGGGAAACAAGGGGTTTTCTGCAGTTGTTTAATTTATTATTGCATGTGTAGATCAGTTAGGTCAAATGTATTAACTAAGTTGTTTAAATTCTCTATATTCTTACTGATTTTGTATCTATTATATCATTTCCTGAGAGATTTTATATTGAAATTTTTAACTATGATTATGGATTTATTATTTTTGCTCTTTATGTTCTTTTTTTAAAAAATTTTATTTTATTCTATTTTTTTGAGACAGAATCTCGCTCTGTCACCCCAGCTGGAGTGCAATGGTGTGATCATAGCTCACTGCAGCCTTGAACTCCTGGGCTCAAGCAATCTTCCTGCCTCAGTCTCCCAAAGTACTGGGATTATAGGAATGAACCAGTGCACCTGGCCTATATGTTCTATTATTTTTGCTGTACATATTTTGAGGCTATATTTTTAGGGCTAAATTTTAGCATATTATTATATAAATTTAGAATTACTAGGTCTTCTCCTTGGTAAATTGAAGCATTTAACATTTTGAAGTGTCCTACTTTATCTCTAATAACTTTTTTGCGATCAAGTCTTTGCCTGATATTAACACAATTTGGCTGATGTTTTATGGTAGATCTTTTTCCATACTTTTTACTGTCAATATTTTTATATGTCTATGCTTTTATAAATGACATATGATTAGAGCTTTTTGCTAATTTGGTTTTTTTATCTACTCAGACAGTCATTGCTTTTAATGAACACTCTTAAACATTTTGAGTTAAATCTGCTGTCCCATTAAGTATTATCTCTTTATCCAGTTGTATTTCTTTACCCTTCTTTCTTATCTTCTCTTGGATTATTTTGTTATTCCATTTTGTCCCCACTGCTCATCCATTTGTCCCATCAGATCTACTTTCAGTCCTTTTCAACCCTGCCCTGAGGCCCTGGAAGATCTACTTTATGGATGATATCAAAGTGCTTCCTTGCTCTCTGACTTCTATTTGGGTTTGTTCAATGGAAAGATTCAGAAAAAGACTTAACAGTACGAAGAAAATGAAGTTGGGATATTTATTCACTCTTCTTCCTCCCTGCGTGGTTCCTTTCCTACAGTGCAATCCACTACAGGTGCAAGTGTTACCTGACCCTCTTCATGTAACCCCTACTGGAATTGAGGCCCAGAGAACTGCACCAATGCTGATATTCTGGCTACTGCTATTGCTGTGAGCAATAAACTGTCCTTTGTCTCTGACCCAGGAGACTGTGTCTTCTGCCACAAGAAACTAGCAGGATAATTCAGCTTACAAGTTGAGTAAAATCTCAGATGCTTCATTATTCTTGACATCTTTTTTGTTGTATTTTGTTTTGTTTAAACTTCCTCATATCTTTCTAAAGAGCTGTTTTTCTGACATGTGGGGGGTGGTGGTAGGGGCAATGTATGTAACCCTAACAATATTTGTACCCCCATTATATGATGAAATAAAAGCAAAAAAAAAAAAATAAAGAGCTGCTTTGTTAAACTCACCTCAAATTACTCAGCCTGAATGTGCCATCTATTTCTTGCTTTATTAACTTGAAAGTAACGTACATTTTTACCATTCTTTTAGTTTATACCAGAGATTACAACCTATATTCTTAGCTTATCAAAATTTGTTTATTAGTAATTTTACTGTCTTTCCAGACAATTCAAGGATCTTGAACACTTTATCTCTATTTACCCTCCTCTCAATTTCCATGCCACTGTGTGTATATTAATCTCTGCCTGCATGCATGTGTATTATATCTTCATATGATATTATTAATATTGTTTCACACAGTCCATACTCATTTGGTTTTACTCACATATTTGCCTTTGTGTTGGTCTTCATTCTTTCTGAAGTCATTAAACCTACAATTATCTTTCTTCTATTGGTGAGTCTGCTGGTGATTAATCATCTATTTTGTTTGTCTGAAAATGTCTATATTTCATCTTCATTTTTTCTATATTTAACAACGACACAGAAATATAGTTCATATACCATACAATTCACCATTGAAAATGTGCAATTCAATGCTTGTGTAACCAACATCACAATCAATTTTAGAACATTTTCATCAAACCAAAATGAAACCCATACTCATTAGCAATCAGTCTCCATTTTACCCCAAACTATCCAGCCATAGGTAACCACTAATCAATTTCCTGTCTCTATAGATTTGCTTGTTTTGGACATTTAATATAGAAGGAATCATATAATATGTGGGTTTTTTATGACTGGCTTCTTTAACTTTGCAAAAGTTTTAAGTCCATACATGTAGCATGTATCAAGACTTTATTATATTTTTAGTGCAGAAAAATGTTCTATTATATGAACATACATTTTGCTTACACATTCATCAGTTGATGGACATTTGGATTGTTTGCACTTTTTGACTATTATGAAGAGTGCCACAATGAACATTTGTGTACAAGTTTTTGTGTGGACATATGCTTTCATTTCTCTTTGGAATTGCTCGGTCATGTGATATCTCTACATTTAATCAGTTGAGGAACTGCCAGAATGTTTTTCAAACTGTCTGCATCACTGTAATTTTCCATTAGCAATATATGAGGGTTCTAATTTCTCCAAGTCCTGACTAACACTTGTTATTGTCTGTCTTTCTGATTATAGCCATTTGAGTGGGTGCCAAGTGGTATATCGTTATGATTTTGATTTGCATTTCCCAGATGGCTAATGATGTTGAGCATCTTTTCATGTGCCTGTTGGCCATTTTTATATCTTCTTTGGTGAAATGTCTATTCAAATTCTTTGCCTATTTTTAAACTGAGTCATTTGTCTTTTTATTATTGATTTTAATTTTTCTCTACATATTCTAATATAAGATCTTATCAGATTTATGATTTGCAAATATTTTCTTTCATTTGGGGAGTTGTCTTTTCACTTTCTTGATATTTTTAAATCACAAAACCTTTTAATTTTGATAAAGTACAATTTATATTTTTCTTTTGACACTTGGGATTTTGTTGTCATATCTAAGGCTTTTCCTAAAACATTATCACAAAGATTTACTCCTGTTGGGGGCTGATTCTGGCGTTATGCCTTATACTAATCATTCACTATAGCCTGTAATGTACGTGTGCTGTATGACACAGCAGTAATCAGTATTCTCTTCAGACACAGTTATTGCCTTGGGACATAACAAGAGGCCTGAGTTTCTGCACGTAAGCAAATTTTGCCCAGCTCCCACACAGTGGGCCCCCGTGATGGGAGTCTGGAGGCCATAAAGATAAGAAGAACATTTCCAAGGTCTGGCCCCGTAAGATGGTTGGTAGTCAAAGATGGGTAAGATCCCTCATGGGGGGGACAACCTAAGACAGGCACAACTGTGGGGGCCTGCCGTTGACTGGGAGAGAGCACAAGAAGTTCTTCTGATGGCTGCATTGTTTAATGTTGCTTATTTCAGCCTTGAGTTATGTCTGGCACTGGTGCCTCAAGTAACCATTTCAAGGTCTGAGATCATGGGAAATTGTTCCCTTGTGATACAACTCTGGAATTGATGGTTATCGCTGCTATGCTCAGATGCTCATGTACAAGGAACTAACCCTGGGTCTGGGAGTATAAAAATAAAGCAGCCGGTGCATTGGCACTCGAGTCATGTGAAGTCTTTATGTGTGTCTGTGTCATTCTTTATGTTCTGTGTTCATCCCCCGTTCTGTAATCGGGCCATGTTCATACTCCTATACTTTCTTCTAAGAGTTTCATAGTTTTAGCCTTTACATTTATATTATATTATGATAAACTTTGAGTTAATATTTGTGTATAATATGAGGAAAGAGTCCAAATTTGTTCTTTTACATGAGTATACCCAATTGTCCCAGCATTATTTATTGAAAACACTATTTTTTTTTCCATTGAATTGCCTTGGCACCTTTGTCAAAAATCAATTGACCATAAACATGAAGACTTATTTCTGGCTCTCAATTCTAGTTCATCAATCTGTCTATTCTTATGCCATACCACACAATTTTTATTATTGTAGCTTTGTAGAAAGTTTTAAAATTTTGAGATCAGGAATTGTGAGCCCTCCAACTTTGTTTTTCTATTTTAAGATTATTTAAGCTATTCTGAGTCCCTTGAATTTTGTCATGAATTTTCAGATTAGCTTGTCAGTTAATTCAAAGGATTTTGGTAGTAATTACATGAATCTGCAGCTCAATTTAGGGAGTTTTGTCCTCTTAACAATATTAAATCTTCCAATCCACAAGCATGGGATATCTTTCCATTCACTTATGTCTTCTTTAGCTTCTTTCAACAATGTTTTGTAATTATCAGATTATAAATGTACTTATTTTCTTAAATTTATTCCTATTTTGTTCTTTTTGATGTAAATGGAATTATTTTCATTTCATTTTCAGATTGTTCATTCTTAGTTTTTATAGAAATAAAATTGATTTTTTAGAAATAAATTTTATTTTAGAAAGAAATCTTAGAATGTTTTTAGAAAAAATATTTACTTTATAGAAATAAATTGATCTTGTGTCCTACAACCTTGCCTAACTCATTTATTCATTTTAATAGTTTATTTTAGTTGTTGTTGCTTAATAGTGGATTCCTTAAGATTTTCTGTGCATAAGATTATGTTGTCTGCAAACAGAGACAATTTTAGAGTTCTTCATTTGGCTCCTGATGCTCTTTCTTCTTTCTTTTTCTAATTGCCCTGGCTATAATCTCTGGTACAATGTTCAATGCAGTGTTGAATGGAATTGTCAAGAACTGATATTCTTGTCTTTTTTCTGATTTTATGGGGAAACTATTCAATCTTTCAGCGTAAGTATTATGTTCATTGTTTGTTTTGGCATAAACACCCTTTGTCAAGTTGAAAAAGTTCACTTCTAATCCTAGTTTCTTGAGTGTTTTTATTATGAAGAAACATTGGACTTTGTCAAAATTTTTTTTACTAACTTTTATATTTAAAGGAAGTTTTTGTTGGGTATAGAATTACTGGTTGGCACTACTTTCTATCAACACTTTGAATACATTCTTTCATTGCTCTGGCTCCATTGTTCATATTGAGAAATCAAATGTCAGCCTAATTTGTTTTGAAAGTAATCTGCCTTCCCCATTTCTCTTAAGGTTTCCTTTTTCTTGGTTTTCAGCAGCTTTACTGCTCCTTACCTAAGTAAAGATTTCTTTTTATTTATTCTTCTTGAAATTTATAAGTGCTCTGGAATCTGTGACTTTTTTTTTCAGTTTACAAATATTTTTACCCATTATCTCTTAAAATAGTGCTTCCTCCCCTCCTCTCTCTTCTTTTTGGGATTCCAATTATACATATTTTAGACCTTATCACTGTGCTCCTCTTGTCCTTTATTTTTTCTCATGTAGCACTAACTTTTATATTTTCCATGCCTTATTCTAGGTATTTTTCCTGACATATCTTTCTTCAGGTGAGTCCAGGATGTTAATAAACCCATCCATTGGTACACAATTATTGGTTATTCTATTTTTTGTTTCTGACTATCCACTGAAATTTTCAATTTTGTCTCTTATCTCCTTGAAAAACAATCGGGTGTTATTTAGGATATGTGTCTCATAACTCCAATATTTGAAGCCCCTATGGATCACTTTCTATTGTCTGCTATTTCTGCTAGATTTTTATCATGTCATATTGTCTCTTTGGGCACCTGGTTATTAATTTTTATTGCTTGCCTGACAATGATTTGCAAAATAATTTTTAGAAATAATTGGAGGCCTAGGATGATGCTAGATTCCTATAAGGAAGGATTATATTTTCTTCCATCTGCTTCCTAGAAGCACTAGCAGTCTAGAGTTACCTCATCTGGAGATAACTCAAAGCTAAGTTCTAGGTCCTCTAAAGACTTACCTCCTTCCTGTTCACTATTACTCCTACAGCCTTTGGTGATCTAACCCAAATCAAGAGGTGTTAACCAGTACTCCTTCCTCCTACCCTCAAAGTCCCTACAAGGGTTTAAAAATGGTTGCTCAGCCTTCAGCCATCCCCTAAAATTAACAAATGCTCCAGAGGGAACATTTTCATCAAATCTTATCCTATTCTATATATTATTCTTTTAAAACAGGATTTCTTTTGCACCTTAGCTTATGGCTAGGTATCCTAGCAAAGCAATTTTTAATTGTAGAAAAGCCTTAAAAGCATATTCTGACTTACTTAGGGACCATACATTTTTTTAGTGGCTTTCAGAAAATAAAGTCCGCAAAGCATAGGGGAATAATGGTAACAATTTTAGTTCCTCTAAGATAGAAGGGTAGTGTTGTGGCCAACTGGTGAAGGCCCTATTTTATAGGAGCACAATCTATTGGAGATCCCATTATCTTCTGATAAGTGGCCCTCTCCTATAAATGACCATTTCAAATCTGTGAGCCTAATTAAAAATGAATCTTCTAGGAGAGATATATTTTCATTAACAGGCAAAGCTACACACACTTCTTATGAATTTATTCATTTATCTCCTACACAACCTCCAGATGCTCAACTTGATTCATGTAAAAATGTCAGCATCCTTATAAATTCTCATAATGTCCAATTAAGTCCCTTAATTCTTGCTAATACTAATTTTTCAACAAGTTTGTACTATTCTCGAGTGTGCTGCTATTGCTTCGTTTGACAAAGAAATTTGGGGCTCTAAAACTGTCAGTCTGACACTTTTTTGAGTACATTCAGTAGAATACCATTTATTTTAAAAGGGAAAAGTAAACCACAACAGTAGCCCAGGGAGTGTGCTTTATTCTCCAGCCTAGGAGCACAACTTTTAGCAAGTGCCTCTCAACGCACCTGTGCATGCTTGCCTTTATTAGATCAAACTGTGCATGCTTTTAGATCTCTGAACTCTGGATGGCTCTTAGTGATCCAGCCACCAACTTTTAATATGAAAGTGTAAAGTATAGATATTCCATATCTCAACTTTCATTACATTCAGTGGCTGGGTTTAATTTGCTTCTCATTGACTTTTTCTGAAATATGAACAAATTAGGTATCTCTTATTTTAAACAGCAATGCCAATAGATCCAAGGACTAACCTTTGAATGAATGCCTTAAAGAAGCACCAGGATTAGATTTTAAAAAGATAAAATGAAGCAAAAGCAAAAAAGATTGGGATAGAGGGATAGTGGCAAGATAAAATGAAAATGAAAATTCCCAAAGGAACATTCTACTGGAATTGAAAAATCTCAATTGAAAAATAACAATTTTTAAACTAGCAGCGCACCATAGTGTTAGACCTAAGGAAATAGAACAGTATACCTAAAAATGTTAATATATTCCTCCTTCCCTACAGATTCTCTTTTGGCTTCATGTTCTAAGGAATTTGGATTTTCTGAGAAAATCAGAATATACCTGAAAAGATCAAATGCTTATATAAGAAAGCTCAGTGTCACTATTGTACCCCATTTACAGCAAATACACAGATCTCTAAATCCTGCATTCTGTGGATGAATAATACCCTTGGCTTTAGTTTATTTTCCTTTCCTTATTCTCAGCATTGACCTTGACTTCCTTCTGTATATTTTTATTGTTTCTGTTATTTTTATTGTTATCTTGCTGTATGTGTGCAAGCCACCTCAAATCCTTTTTGGAACGAACCTAGCTAGTGATGGATATATGGACATATAATAATAAAAGTTAACAGCTTATAATTATTAGTAAATACTATACAGTTTTTGAGGGGCTAAATGGCCTTAAGAATGAATGTGGACAAAACCAGAGAAAAACTATTTTTGTAAGGCTATTTTGACTCTATATTTTCCTTTCCACTCATGTCCAGCCAATAGGTCTTTCTTTTATTTATTTTTTTTCTCCACTAAGGCATTTTATTTGTAAGTATGTGTTACATCCCTAGAAAAAGAATCCCAGAATTTTCCCTCCTGTGTGTTTTCTTCTT
>VBSM01001562.1:12628383-12677973 GCA_008086735.1 Cheirogaleus medius
GATTTCAAATTCGCCAATGTAACCATGCTTCATCATCACAGTTAGAAACTGGACAATGACTTTGGAGCACAGCCTTATAAGAACCTGGCATTTGCCTCTCTTTTCGGCATTGTGGATGCTCTTAAGAGCATCAGCCAGGACATTCATGCGCACCATTATGGCGGCACGGAAAGATGGTGGAAAGAGCGGGATATCTCTTTTATTGGACACTTAAATATCAAAGGGATAGAAGGAAGATAGAGATAAAATTTCAACCTCCCTTCTGATGCCAACCTAGTACTATTTAAGCCTCATGCTATCTAAGGCTTTCATTTCACATGTCCTCTTCCAACCCCCAAACATCTCTCTCATAAGGGAGATGGGTCATTCATTTCTTTCTCATGTGCTAATTCAGAGTATATTTTCTATAGGGTATGGTGTTCTAATAGAAAGCCTTGTCTCAGGGTATAAGAAATTTAGATTATACATTAACAAACACATAACTTTATAGGAAGACAATCCACAACTTAAAACAGGTATAGAAATAATGGCACTTCTTTTGGCTTAACACTGAAATCTAGTCCTTGACTCTAAGCTGCTACTTTGTCTAATGGCAGATACTCGGTAGAGTTCATTCTCTTTGCCACACAAGGATTCATAAGTCCTGCTCAACATTTAATTCAGAGTTCTTTCTTTTCCTCTCAACAATACTCTCAGCCTCACCATGAGATAACACTTTGTGCAAAGATCTGTAATAAAAATTTCCATTCCATCCCTACCTTTAAGATCCACAAAAATATTTGGGAACCCCTTCTGCAAATTCTTCAGGAAATAGAAGAAAACAGGAGAGGGCCTCCCTTGGGCTTAATATTCTAGATGTCATCTCTCTCTAAACATGTGTTAAAAAAGAAAATCTATCTTTCTGTTTTGGAAATTGACCCATCTAGCTGTCATAGCAAAAATCCATCCAATATTCGAATCTTTTCCCCTTTTCATTCTGATTTCATATCGAAACCTGGTTAGATGAATGCTGAGGTGTCAATTTGTTTGACAGTTACACTTTCATTATAAATAAAAAATTATGATTCTGGTTGCAAATATTAGTCTCAAGGGTTTTGTATACAGGAGTCATATACATTAACTCAATCTATTCTAGGTCAAATTTCTGGAGTGTTCAAAGTAGAGGATGAGACTCTGGGCTGAGGTGACAGGGCGCTTAGCTTCAGGAAAGCAGGGACTGTGTTTGTCTTGCTCATTACTCTCTATGTTAAATTGCTTGATCCATAGTAGACATTTGATGTATTTGAATGAGTGAAAATTCTACTTTCTCAGACTTCTTGGGAGCCACCTTCCTGTCTCTCTCCTGGTGATATCAATCACACCACACAGGGGTTCTTTTGAACTTCTTGGCAAGCTGTATTTACACTCATTTTATAGATAAGAAAACCAAGATTTACAAGTAGTTAACTAACTTTCCTATTATCACAAAGCTAACAGAATGACTTTGGAACCCAGCTGTATAGAATTCCAAAGTCTATGCCCTTTCCATTACATCATGGTAGCCATTGGAATAGAGATCATAGCTAGCTACAGCCATGGGATAAAACTTTTTGAAAAAAAATATAATTTGTGTAGTATTTCACCCTAGAGGCAGGATACACAATATCAGCAAAATGCGAAAAGGCAAGATATTGCATGCTATGTTGGGGAAATGCTACGTAATAAAGTTCAATTTTAGTGTCTATGCTATAAGTTATAGGGTGATGGGTGGGGAACCTGGAAAAGTTTGACAGATCTTTAAATTCTTGAATGCTAGATGGAGCAATTTAAACATCCTTCTATACATAATCAGAAGCAAACAAAGGTTTTTAAGGAACATATAAAACATGATTAAAGCCAAGCTTCAGGGGTCCTCAAACTTTTTAAACAGGGGGCCAGTTCACTGTCCCTCAGACCACTGGAGGGCCGTTGGAGAGTCCGGTGCACATTCCACACATGCGCACTGTGGGCCCCGGAGGAGTCGGCTGCTAAGCAGGACAGGCAGCAGCGGCAAAAACACCCGGCGGGCCAGATAAATGTCCTTGGCGGGCCGCATGTGGCCTACGGGCTGTAGTTCGAGGACCCCTGCATGATGATTTAAGTTGACATGTTCCTCAACTGGAAGTAAGAGTTAATTAAGAAGTTATTAAAAATAGTGTATGTGATATAGTGAGGGTGAGACAGCAAGGAAGGAGAGGGAGAATTCAAAGAAGCTTCAAGACAAGGTAGGGGAATGGAGCATTAACAGAAATGGAGGGCTTAATCTGAGGATGTAGGAAGATCATGCTTTTGGTTTTGCATTGCTTGTAGTAAATCTAAAAGGAGATGAGCAAAAGGAAGTTGGAATGTCAGCTTGTAGTTAGAAAAGTCTCAGCTAGAGTCACCTATTAGGGATTCTTCTGCAGAGAGGCAGGAATTGAAATCATGGAGTAAATGAGATTATCAGAGGCAAGAGTATGAAAAGTAAAGACTTGAATAAACCTCAGGCAGGAACATTCAGGGGGCAGAAGGAGGAAGAAGAAGCCTCAAAGTAGACACAGAAGGCGTGGTTGGAGAGGTAGGTAGCTATTACTTCCCTCAAGGGGTTATTTCTGCTAGTTTCAAGACTGAGAACTACTGTCTTAGTTTAATGATAGAAGATGATGAAAATAGCCAGGAGGAACTAAGTCGGTAAATATGGATTAGGCCAAGGCAAATTTGATGAGCTGAATAGAATTTTTTTGTGACCATTGACTTTTAAAACCTTTCCTACAAAGGTTTGAAACATTTGTAAAATGCTACTTCAAACCTGGTTTATTTTTCCAGGCCTCCCCTGTACCCTGGATTTCTAGTAAATTATTACTATAAAACATTTAGGAATATACTTAAGCCAAATTTCAGAATTGAATTACTAGCAATTGGAGTTATAGTAGACTTTGAACTGAAAATAAAGTCAATTAATTGTAGAACCTTATCTCAACTATTAATGTGCTCTTTTATCTTTCTAATACTTTGTCTCTGAAATACAAATCCCTCTTTGCCCTCTGGTTTTCAATTTTTAATATGTTAGATAATGTCATTTTACTTTTTAAAAATTCCAACTTAACATAAAGAATATGTGCTTCTCCATCTTCTTATAATGCTAAAGGCACAGAAATACTCTTCTATCTATTGATATTTGTGATTGATAAGCACACAGCATATTTCTTTTGTTTCAATATGTGATACTTTTATTAAAAAATACAAAAAGTAAGTGAAAAAAATAACTTCTTTGCTGAAAATTAAAACTTGCTTCCTAGTCTTAATGAGATTATATAATTTCATAGCTTTCTGAATATTTTCTCCTAATCTAGGTTTGTATATTCTGAATAATAACAGAGGCTTTGTAAACCTGCTTTTTAATTGTAGAAATATTTTTTAACTAACTTCTATTATTAATTTCAATTGATATGAGAAACCCTCAAAATAATCTGCCTAAATGTATAGATGATTTAGAAGGTATCTATAATCTCTATGTTTATTTGTTGTTGTTATCATTTAAGAACATTTTAGTTGGCAAAAATAAGAAAAGGAATCAATGTCATAGTAGCTATTACACTAGGAGAAGACAACTAGAATAAAAAGTTAAAAAAAACAAAGATGGGAAACACCCAATGACAATTTAACAGAGTGGTCTCCAAAATTAAATAAGTTCTTATAGCTCAAGATGAAGATACCATGCCTCCTATTTGTAGTTATTTCTTACTTAAAAAATAGAAAAGAAATTAAGTTTTACCAACCATTAATATATTAATAGATACCAACACTGACACCTTCGCTGTCCATGTATATTAGAAAACACGTGTCACACGAAGTGTATAATGTATACTGAGGGCATATCATGAGAGCCAAGGCTCTTTGAGAATTACTCCATAAGTCTTGAGTATCCTTTTACTGTTTTGTTATATATTTCAATTTCCCTGTCCCATTAAGTACATTTAAAAATTTATCATTTTCATTCTTGTAACTTTTAAATACTTTGTAATGAGGAAGACAATGGCTACAAAATAGTTTTATTCTACTGGTTATCTTGCCAAAGTACTTGAAGTGGTTGTTGAAATAAAAAATGAGTTATACACTTATCTGTTTGGTTGTTTAGTAAAGAAAAAAATAAAAGTAAATTTTTAAAAAAGATGAGCTATACATTTTTCTTTTGCTAATTAGGTAAGTGCTCAAACGCGCTGAACGTTGCTACAGTGACAGGTAGGTCTCCAGAGACTGCTACCTTATAGATATGTTTAAAAAAAATAAAAAAGACATATTTTAATCCATATCATCAGGATAAAGCTGATGTTTTATCAATGAATGATTCACTATTTTTTGAGAGAAACTCACAAAATTCATTTTGAAAATGAATCTTTAGAAACGTTTCCATTGTTATGTGATTTTGCTCCATTTTAGCAGCAGATGTAAATGTGTCACCTATAAACATTCTCATAACTGGTCCTTAATTTTAAAAAATTTAAAAACTTAAGCCAGGCACAGTGGCATATACCTGTAGTCCCAGCTACTCCTGGAGGCTGAGGCAAGAAGATCGCTTGAGCTCAGCATTCCGAGTTTAGCCTGGGCAACATTGTGAGACCCAGTCTCTAAAAACAAACAAACACAAAGCCAAAGCAACAACAAAAAACTTGGTTACATTTTTAATCTATGTAAAAATGTTCTGAATGAAGATTTCCAGTGGATCTTGAGCTCATTGCTAAAAATATAACAATGCAGCAGCTTCTTATTAGGTGTGAAAAACAAGTGATTGGTATTCAAGAAGACACTAAATTGATGAATTTCAACAAAATATTTGCATAATTGTTAGATAGAATTGAAAAATTAGTGTCGTGATTTACTAAGTGCTACCCTTAATGTACTCTTTCCATTAGAATATACAGATTTTTGTGAAGTATTATTTTTCAGCTATGACAGCCTTTAAATCAAGTTTAAGAAGCTGAACCTTTAAACTCTCAGATCACAAAATATTAAAGTAAGACTTTCATAGAAATTCAGCCTATGCAATTATATTCTTTTCACTAAAAAAATTAGTAATTTTATTAAGCACAAAGAATATTTTCATATATCATTAATAACTTAACACTAAATATTTTTTCACCTTTAGTCTTTAAAATTTTCTATTTATATATTTATAACTATGTATATGTTATACTGCATACAACATAATGGTACAGTAGTAGAGGTATATATTTTATAAGTACATATATATGTATGACATGCAAAGAAATTTTTCACTATTAGGAGTTTATTATTCAAAGAGTTTAGCGTCTACTCATTTAATAAACGAGGATGAACAAAATAAAATGTATTTCTGTGAGAGTAATAATTGCATTGACGAGAACACAGTACCTTAGCATCTGTTATCATATAAGCACCAACAAGGGTGGCATTCTGACTTCCCCAGGCCCTAGGCACTTTTGCTTTTGTAAGACCCCTTCTTCCATAAAAATATTTAAAATTATATTTATGACTGCATGAGTATAAAGGTGAATATATTAATATTACTTGTTTTCTTCAACCTAAAAGCTCTTTTTTTTTCTCTCATTTTAAAAGAAATTAAAACATTTTTATGCACTGCTAAAGTATTGTGGGTGCTAAGCACCAGGCCTACTGGGCCACATGGATAAATTGGCCCAGACACCAGCATCACAAGAGATTATATAAAGTTTTTAAAAGTCACATCACTTTACCCATCCTCATGTTTAGGTTTCAGTCTCATAACTAGTACACTATTTGTTGCAAGATAGTCACATGTGAGGAGGACCAGGTATACTTTATAAGGAACAGCTAATGAGTCACAGAGTGTGTGTTTTCTCCAAATAATCCCTCAAAGACATTAAACTTTCCTGTTTAAAAGATGGTGGATTCCCCACAACAGCTGCCAGGACCAGAAAAAAGAGAAAACATGCATCCGAAGTTACCAAATAGGAACAGGTGAACAGCAAAGGCAGAATGCACACAGGTACTACCAGAAACAATAAAACAGGAAAGGAGGGGTCCAATCTTTCATGAAATTAAAGCCCAAACTCCTTGCCACGGCCTATAGGGCTGGCCCCATGCCATTCTTGCCTGTATCATCCCCTCGGCCATTACTTCTTTGTCATGCTGGCCTTCCTACTTTTCCTCAAACACAAACATGCTGCGCTCACTCCATTAAAAGCCAAAAAGCCTGTGCAGGGACACTTTTTCTCCACACTGGGAAAAACTGTCCCCTTTCTGTCACTTAAGCCTCTGCTCATATGTCACCTATCCAGAGAGCCTTTGCTCAACAATCCTTCCCTTGCCACCCTGGTACATCACTTTGTTTTATTTTCTCCATAACATTTACAGCTTCCTGAACTATCTTGATTATTTATTCATTTGTTTCTTATCTGTAATATCTCCCCAAATGGAATATGTGCTCCATAGTCACAAAGAACAAGTCTGCCTGGTTCATCTATAGCTCCTCAGTGCCTAGAAGAGCTCCTGGCATTCAAGAAGTACTTATCAAATGAATCAACTGAGCTCAACTGAACAGCTCCTTCCATATGCCTTTCTCCTCTACTTCCACCCAAGCAGCTCAGTTGATGGCCCCGACTCTACCATGTGACCATTCCATTTTAGGAACATCAAATCTAATTCAACACTTATTTTAACATAATATATCCCAAAATAACAATCTCGACAGGATACAATATATTGTTGTACAGCTAAGCAGCTGAGAAAAACCCACCCAAACACCTTAAATCTTTTTACTTACTGGTACTAATGTACTTCACGTGAGTATGTACCACAACATTAGTAACTAACTAAAACTTCATTGTTACATAAAAGCTTTTTGCGCTGCATCTATAACTTGGATGACAGTTTGGATGAAATGACATAAAACATACATTGTATCTGGGGATCATGTGTCTGCTTCTCAAAACTGGATGCAATAGCAGAGAATACAGTGCTTAATATTTAAATTATGAACAGTATCATTCATAAGGTCTTTTTCTCCAGCCACATGGAGTTATTTCCAAGCAGGAAAGTTTTTGAAGTGCCCCACTGCATACTTTCATTCTCTGTGGGGCAGTTGTGGTAAGCCTAATGTTAAATGATTAATGTTAAATTGGTAAAACTCAGCCTTAAAAAAAAAAAAAAAAAACTCGTGGAAGATGATTTTCAAGTGCCCCCCTCCCCTTCCTTCCACAGACTGATTTACTTCAGTTTTTAGCCCTTCTGCTAAACCCACTTCAATGTTCCACTCTCCTTGTTCACACTCTATTACCCATCCATCCCACCCACACTCACGAACCAATCAACCAAGAAGAATGTATTAATATTGACTGGTGGTGTGTTCAGCACTGTGCCACAGTTTGGGGGATAAGGAGGTGAAGTGTAAAAAACAAAATTATTCCTATTCTTGGAGTGCTTATAGTCCATAAAAGAAACGACATGACTAGGCATAAAAAATATTTTTGAATCCTAGAGGACAAAATGCAACTACAGGAAGTGGATCCAGAGCTTGTTCTCCAAGTAATAGAGCAGGGTATTCCAGGCAAATGGATAAAGGCATAAAGAATGAATGAATATGGATTGTTTGTGGACTTTGAAGAGATGATTAAAATGGAGTCTATGTTGGGGAAAAGTGGGAAATGAGGTTGGTTAGCAAATGAGAACATATCATCAAGACATTGAGTGCCAGGCAAAAGCATTTAGATTTGTTTGAGCATAAAACTTGGAATTATATTTACTCTCATCTTTCTCCACATGTCCCAATTTGTGGAGAAAATCAAAGACTTCTTTTAGTTGAATAACTCCTTCCTAGAAGTCTAATATGTGTAGTAATGATAGTCAAAACACATTGACGGTCTGTTAAGAATAGTGGCTAAAACCTCAAGCTGAGATTTTTAGCATTTATATGCTTTTTTTATTTTTTCATAATGTCCTTTTGCTATTTTTAAACTTAAAAATTTGGTTTGGAGAAATGAGAGAAATCTCTAATGAGAGGTAACTTTTTTCTGACAATGGATTTTTTATTTCAGCTGATCTTAGTACACAGTTACTTTCTCAGTGATCATAGCAGCTTTTGCTATGTCTCAAGATCTGGAATAAGAATATTGTAAGCAGCTGGATAATACACAGCCTAAATTTTATTTTTTTTAATCTAAAGCTGCGGTCTCCAACCCCAGAGACCCGGTACCCGGCCCATTAGGAAAACAGGGCTGCGCATCATCTCCTGAGCTCTGCCTCCCCCAAACCACCGCCCCCATCCAAGGAAAAATTGTCTTCCATGAAACCGGTCCCTGGTGCCAAAAAGGTTGATATAAAGGTTATTTGTAAATGAATGTCTAAGGAAAAAAGAAAATTGACATTTGTAGAGAATGTATTATGTATCAGTGTATTAGTTAAGATAGACTTAGATAAGTTACTGTCAAAAATTTACTCTCAGATCCCCGTGGCTAAACAAAACAAAGATTTACTTCCATCGTGGGTTGGCAGAAGTCCTATTCCACCTAGTTGCTGGGGGAGCCAAGCTGACACAAATATCATAGCCCGAAGCTCTACCATCTAGAACATACGGTCTCCTTAGTTCCTGCAAGGGGACAAGAACATGAAAAATCACACACTGGCTCTTACGTGCTTTGACACATTGGCCAGAACTGGTAACATGCTCCACATAAGTGCAACGGCAATGTGGTCTTCCATGTGTCCAGGACAGGGAGAACCAGATTCTGGTGGGCACAAGTAAGGTCTGTCATGACCAGACATCAAGACAATGTCTTTCAGATGGTTTTTTAATCTCCACACTTTGCAGATGAATAAACCAAAGCAGTGTGGTCAGGTAGGAAGAGGTTTGGGTTTTAATCTTAGTTTTGTTATACTAATTGTAAGACAAATCGGCTGACATTTCACTCTCTCTGTGATAATTTTGCAAATCTCTTGTTGGTGTTAGGTGTTCTTCCTCTGTTTTCTCAGAGCAATCAGTGCAACTCCCCGCCTCGCTGCAGTTACTGTATTAGAACTGCTGTTATAACAGTAAATTTCTTGAGAAAAAGGACTATTCTTAATCATAATTGTGCCTAGTCTAGTAACTGGCACCTGGTAAGCATGTAATATTTATTGACGGAGTAAATTCTATTACTTAACTCCCTGGTCATCTCTTGGGTTAAGAGGTCAGAAGATGGTGGTGATATTGATAATGATACTAAGTACCTTGCCATATTCCAGAAAAGCATAGCCAAAAATATGTACTTTTATACATTCTTGGTTTTTTAAAATCTGTAATAAGATTACATGGTACTATACGATGGCAAACTACATATAAAACTCACAGGTATGCTTATTTACTATGATATTATTTTCATAGGTCTGCCATAGCATAGCAAAGTACCACAAGTTAAAACAACAGAAATGTATTGTCTCATGTTCTGGGGGCCAAAAGTCTGAGACCAAGTTGTCAGCCAGGTTGGTTCCTTTGAGGAATTTGAGGGAAAACCTGTTCCATGCCCCTTTTCTGGCTTCCAATGATGCTGATAGTCCTTAGAGGTCCTTGCCTTATAGGTGCATCAGTACAATCTCTGCCTCAATCTTCACATAGCGTTCTCCCTATTTGTTTCTCCTTTTTCTTCTTCTTATAATGGTACCAGTCATATTGTATTAGGGCCACCCTAATGACCTCATTTTTACTTGATTGCATCTGCAAAGACCCTATTTCAAAATAAGATCACATTCACAGTTATTGGGGGTTATGTTTTCAACATATCTTTATAGGGGACACATATAATCCATAGTAACTCTGAATGGTATTCTTAAAATATTTGCACCAACATAGGTAAGATCATATTCCAAATAAAAATCTAGATTTCTACTTCTCTTGAAAAGTCAGAAGATCTTGAAGATCTTGAAAGAGAGGATATGCATTCACACATAGCATCAAGCCCCTGAAACTAACAAAAGCTACACCTTTACATGGGGCCTATGCTCTCCAGTTTGCCTCACCTCCTAGTGATCACCAATGTCTCCCTGGCACCAAGGCCAAGTTTCAACTTCAGTATTGAATGCTAATTATGAAAGCATCAAAATGCCAGAATTCTGTTAATGTGGTGTATTATATTTATTGGTTTTCTTATGTTGAACCATCTTTGCATTCCAGGAATAAATCCAGCTTGATAATGATGTGTAATCCTTTTACTGTGCTCTGGATTCAATTTGCTAGTATTTTGTTGAGAACTTTTACATCAATATTCATCAGGGATATTGATCTGAAGTTTTCTTTTCTTGTAGTAACTTTGTCTGATTTTGGTATTAGGGTAAGATTAGCTTTGTATTAATACAATGAGTTTGAAAGTATTCCCTTCTCTTCAATTTTTTGGAAGAGTTTGACAAAGACTAGAGTTTGTAAATTTTATAAATCTTTTCAAAGAATGAACTCTTTGTTTTATTTTTTTTTCTATTCTCTATGTCATTATTTTCTGCTCTACCCTTTATTATTTTCTTTCTTCTGCTAACTAGGTTTAGGTTGATCTTCTTTTTCTAGTTTCTTGAGGTATAAAGTTAGATTGGTGATTTGAGATCTTTCTTCTTTTTTAATGTAGGTGTTTACCACTGTAAATTTCCCTTTTAGAGCTGATTTTGCTGTATCCCATCAGATTTGGTATGTTGTGTTTTCATTTTCATTTATCTCAGGATATTTTCTAGTTCCCCTTGCAATCTCTTCTTTGACCCATCGATTGTTCAAGAGTGTGTCATTTTATTTCCACATATTTGTGAATTTTCCAGTTTTTCATTTGCTATTGATTTCTAGTTTCATTTCATTGTGACCAGAAAAGATATTCTGTATGATTTCAATCTTATTAAATTTATTAAGGCTGGTTTTGTGGTCTAACATGTGATCTATCCTAGAAAAGATTCCATGCACACTTGAAGATAATGTGTATTCTGCTGTTGTTGGGTAGAGTGTTCTGTATAGTGTTTGTTAGGTCCAATTGGTCTATAGTGTTTTTCAAGTCCTCTGTTTCCTTGTTGATCTTCTGACTGCTTGATCTATCCCTTATTGAAAATGGTGTATTTGTATTGAAATCTCCTACTATTATTGTTTTATTGTCTATGTCTCCTTTTAATTTTGTCAATATGTGCTTATATATTTGGGTGCTCTTCTGTTTGGTGCATATATGTTTATAATTGTTATATATTCCTATTGAATTGGTCCTTTTGTTCATTATATAATGTCCTTCCCATTTCTTGTAACAGTGTTTGACTTAAAGTCTGTTTTTTCTGATAAAAGAATGGACACCCCTGCTCTTTTCTGGTTAATTTTTCCACAGAATAATTTTTCCATTTTTTATTTCAACCTGTCCTTATATCTAGAGTTAGTCTCTTATAGATAGCATATAGCTGGATCTTTCTCTTTTTAATCCATTCAGCCACTCAGGGCTGAGGAAC
The DNA here is from genome assembly GCA_008086735.1 of Cheirogaleus medius. Taxonomy (NCBI): domain Eukaryota; kingdom Metazoa; phylum Chordata; class Mammalia; order Primates; family Cheirogaleidae; genus Cheirogaleus; species Cheirogaleus medius. The sequence continues at coordinate 12,639,832 of VBSM01001562.1, forward strand.
CTGCAGCCTTGGGACTATGTGTGGCCTTGTGTGGCCTTTTGACTGAATCCAAATTTCACAGAACAAATCCCTCTATTAAAAGAGATTATTATTTCTATTAAAAGGATTTGTTCTGTAAAATTTGAATTTAGTCGAGGGACCGCACTTGGGATCTGGAGGGCCATAAGTGGCCTTGAAGCTGCAGGTTCCCCATCTTGTATACCATTTGTTCATTGTTTTCTGTATGCTTGTAGTTATTTTGTCTCTCTTTTTCTCTCTTGCTGCCTTCCTTTGTGTTTCATTGGTTTTTTGTGATGACATATTTTGACTCCTTTCTTATTTTCTCTTATGCATCTCCTATAGGTATTTTCTATGTAATTACCATGGGAATTACATAAAATATCTTATAGTTCTAATAATCTATTTTAAATTGATGACAACTTGACTTCAATCACATACAAAAATTCTACTTCTTTGCATCCCCCCATTTTATGTTATTGATGTCACAAATTACATCTTTTTATATCTTGTATCCATTAATATGATTTTATTGTTAGTTATTTTTTGTCTTGTATGTTTTGTATCTGAATTTAAAAATGATTTATGTACAATCATTACAGTATTATAGGATTCTATATTTGGCTCCATATTTACCTTTATCAGAGACCTTTAAAGTTTCATATGCTTTTGTCTTGCTGTCTAGTGTCCTTTCATTTCAACTTGGACTCCCTTTAACAATTCTTATAAGGCATATTTAATGGTGATGAACTCCCTCAGCTTTTGTTCATCCAAGAACATCTTTATTTTTTATTCATTTTTCAAGGAGAATTTTGTGAGATATAGTATTCTTGATTGCCTTTTTTTTGGCCAGTACTTTGAATATATCATCCCATTTCATTCTGGCCTGTAATATTTCTGCTGAGAAAAATCTCTTATAATCTTATGGGAGCTCCTTTGTATGTGATAAGTTGCTTTTCTCTTGCTGCTTTTAAGATTCTCTCTTTGTCTTTGACTTTTGAGTTTATAATGTGTCTCAGTGTGGGCCTTTTTGGATTCATGAATGTTAGAGTCCCTTGAGCTTCTTAAATTTAGATGTCCATGTCCTTCCTCAGATTTGGGAAGTTTTCAGCCATTATTTCTTCAAATAAGCTCTCTGTCCCATTCCTTCTCTCTTCTTCTTCTGGGACTTTCATAATGGATATATTCATCTGATTGATGGTGCCCCATAAGTCCATTAGGCTTTCACTTTTCTTCAATCTTTTCTTCAATCTTTACTCAATAATTTCAAATGATCTGTTTTTGAGTTCATTGGTTCTTTCTCCTCCTGATCAAATCTGCTGTTCGTTCCTTCTAGTGAATTTTCCAATTCAGTTATTTTATTCTTCTGCTCCTAAATTTCTGTTTGCTTCTTTTTTTATAGTTTCTATCTCTGTGATGATGCTTTCATTCTGTTCATCATCATTTTCCTGATTTTGTTTGGTTATTTGTCTTCTCTACTAACACGTTAGGATTCTTTAAGATGATTATTTTGAATTATTTGTCAGATATCTGTTGCTTTAGGGTTGGTTTTTGAAAATTTATTTTATTCCTTTGATTTAGCCATGTTTCCTTGATTCTTCGTGTGCCTTAATTTTCGTTGTGATTTTTGCATTTGAAATCACAGCCACTTCTTTTGATCTTTCTGGACTTGTTTTGTACAGGGGAAGACCTACACCAATCAGCCTGGATAGAGATTTTGGTAGCCTCACAAGCCTTTTATGGGGATATCTTCTGTGGATTAGTGCAGGTAATATCCCAGTGAGAGTAGTTTGCCAGTTTCTTTTTCAAGAATTTGTCATCTCTTGCCCTCTTTGGTCTCTGTCTGCAGTACTGCAGGTTCTCTGGCACTGCTACAATCTACTGGGCTCTCTTTTGTTCTCAGAGATCCTCAGGAATCCAAAGTATGCTGGTTCCCTGTCAATGCTCCAAGTTTAGAGAGAAAGAAATCAGGTCCTTGGGAAACTCCCCCAAAAGCTAGAACGTTGGACATTCTCATCTTCTCTTCCTCCAAAAGAAGAAGCTGCACATTGGGCTTTTCCTCCATATCACTACACCAACTTGGGGAAAGAGCTGGCTTTTCTCTTCTTGTTCAATGAGGCTGTTCTTGGCTTTATGGTGGCTTGTAGTTCTTCAACTTCCTAACTGATTTTTAGCATTTTCATAAAGATTTCTTTGGATGGTATATTGTTTTTAAGTCAGTGTTTCTATAGGAGAGCAAGGTTAGGGCATTCCCTTCTGTCACCTTGCTAACATTACTCCTAATAATATTAAAAATCATAACAGTCAACTTTAAGGAATACACAGGAGAATTTACAAATGAGAAAGGAAAATTCCTGAAGGGACTCATGAAATGATGCTAAAATGTTCATTCTTTCTCAACATTTTAAAAAATGTATTACTAAATGAAATTAGCAATTGTATGCAGCATTCAAGGATAATAGTCTTAACTAATAGGTGATCAATTATTGTTTTAATTAAAACAATAGATTCTTAGACTTAGAATGGCCATAAAGATATGTCCCTTAGTCATTAAATTTTACATGTTCAAACTCATTTCATCTACATTTTTACCTCCTCAACCAAATCCAAAACTGTTTCTCCTGCTACATTCCTTATCTTGAATAAAAACAACACTGTCCTCCAGTCACTTGAGCTACAAACATTATCCTCCTTTACCCTGAGAAACATGCAATCAGGGAATTTGTCCTGTCATTTTTTACTTCAAAAATACATTGAGAGAAATATATTTTCTTTTTCTCATCCTCGCAGTCCTCCCCACTTCATTAGGCCCTCTCCAGTAAACCTTTTACAAAACTCAACTAAGAATAATCAGATGAATACAATTAAAGTAATTCAGGCCTTCATCATCTCCCAAGTGGACTCTTGTAATTCCTGGAAATTGGTCTCTCTGCCACATGACTCCCCCAGTGTGTGATCATTTTTCCACAACCATACCATGGCCATTCACACTTCTGTTTCCTATATAAAGTATTCTTTTTACTCAAATGCACTTAATACCTCCCTTTCACCTTCTGTTACTCACCCTTTAACCCCCTCTCACTTCATCTGTGGGCCTTCCGGGTTGAGTTAGTTACTTTTCTTCCCATGCTCCTATAGCATCTCTCTGTTTATATCAGCACACTTGCCCCTTAAACTCTGGTCATTGATCAGCAGTATCTTAGCCTGGGAGCCTGTGAGAAATGCAGAATCCCCAGCTTCAGTCCAGGCCTACTGAATCACAATTTGCATTTTTAAAAAGTTCCCCAAGTGGTTCCTATGCACATAAAAATTTGGAAAGGGCTGCTATCGACCACATTATTGGAGAGTTGGACATCTGTCTTTTACACTAACCTCTGAATTCCTCTAGATAAGAACCACTTATTTCATTTTTGAATCCCCTAACACAGTGCCAGTATATGCCAAGCACTAAATGTATATTAAATGAAGAAAGAGAAAATGGAAACAGGTGGTTCAGTGGCCACCTATGTACAAGTGACAAAGACAGGATTCCAAGGACACCTGTCGGTTCGTAGCTTTTTCTACCATCATGCTAGACCACTTACAAAATGTCTTTCTTTTCCATTTTTAAATTTCAGAGATGTTGTGTGACACATTTGTAGTCATAGGCTATTTTAAGTAGGAAAGAGGACTCTAGAACACTTGTTTTTCTCTTGACACTTAGTTGAAGATCTTTTCATTGTGTCATTTGGCTTCTATCTGTCAGAAGAACAAATGGGAAATACATCGATTGAACTTCTGTCCTCACTATTCAAGTTTCAAAGAGCATCTGCCATGATAGATAAAAATATATTTGTATTTCACAGCGTGTCTCAATTCAGTAGGTACTGGATTATAGTTCAGTAAGCTGGGATTAGTGAACATGTTTATTTCAAAGGTAAGGCAGAGACTCTAACTGCAAAACAAAAACAAATTATTTTTAATTTGTCAATTTATCAATTTGCTTTTTTCTATCTGGTACAATAATTTGCTTGTAGCATTAAGTGTATTTTTATAATACATTTGCTTAAATGTGTGCTATATAATGATTATAAATTTCCATTTTGAATAAGAGACATTTATACTTCAAATGCCTCATTTACTTATGTATTCCCAGTATGCTTGAGTATTTGAGGGGAAAACATATACGATTTCTGTATAATTGCCACCACTATATCTTGCTTTGTTTTGTTTGAATTTTGCAATAACAAATCTATCATGCCATAAGTGATCTATTTATTCACTATTCCTTTATTTATTGCATGTGTGTTATGTGTCAGGCACTGTGATAATCTCTGCCATGAGGAAATTCTACCTTGAAGAATCTTATGGACAGGCCGGGTGCAGTGGCTCACCGAGGCTGAGAGCCCGAGGCTGGTGTATTGCTTGAGCTCAGGAGTTCTAGACCAGCCTGAGCAAGAGTGAGACCCCACCTCTACTAAAAATAGAAAAAAATTAGCCAGGCAACTAAAAATAGAAACAAAATATTAGCTGGGCATGGTGGCTCATGCCTATAGTCCCAGCTACTCGGAAGGCTGAAGCAGAAGGATCACTTGAGCCCGGGCATTTGAGGTTGCTGTGAGCGAGGCTGATGCCAAGGCACTCTAGCCCGGGTGACAGAGTGAGACTCTGTCTCAATAAAAAAAAAGAAAAAGAAAAAAGAAAGAATCTTTTGGACAAATTGGGGAGATAGCCAAAGAATCAAGCACTTACAATGAACTTTACAAAGGCAGGGGTAAACACAGGGGCCTTACTATGGTCTGAATGTTTGTGTACCACCAAAATTCATATGTTGAAATCCTAACCCTCAAGATGATGGTATTAGATGGTGGGACTTGGGGGAGGTGATTAGGTCATGAGGGCAGAGCTCCCATGAATTAGATTAGTGCCCTTATTATAGGTTATTAAGTATGAAATGCCCGATTTCCTTAAGTACTAAATTTGACAGTTGACATTTCACTTTGACACTTTCTTGTTTTATTTTTACTGTGAGAATACATCCTCAGTCTTTCAAACACACATTGTGGCTTGTGATTATCTTTCAAATTTTTTTAGAGCAATCTTTGTGAAACCATGGATAAGTGAAAAATTCATGTTATTTTTTAATATGAGTTCCATTATGGAACCAATGCAGTGCAGACAGCTCGAAGTATCAACAAAGTGTTTGGGAAGGATGTAGCTAATGAACGCGCAGTACATGTGTACTATGTGCCAGGTACACAGTTTAAGAAGTTCTGTTCTGGTGATTTTAATCTTGCAAATGAGCCATGTGGGCGACCTGAGACCAAGGTGGATAATGATGAGCTGAAAGCTGTAGTGGAAGCAAATCCATCTCGACCTATACATGAATTAGCAGCAAGGTTCAGGGTTACTTTTCCAACAATATTGGACCATTTGAAACAAACAGGCAAGGTAAAGTAGCTGGATAGATGGGTTCTGCGTGAATTAAATGAGCGTCAGATGAGAAATCGTCCTGAAGTTTGCCTTTTTTTTCTGTCGGGACATAAAGGTGAACCATTTCTATACTGTATTGTCACATGTGATGAAAAATGGATTCTTTTTGATAATCACAAGGGTTCGGCACAATGGTTGGATAAAGATGAAGTGCCGAAACCAAAACCGAATATTCATTAAAAAATGCTAATGGCGTCTGTTTGGTGATCCAGCGCTGGTATTATCCACTCCAGCTTCGTGAAACCTGGTCAATCGATTATAGTGATGTCTACTGCAACCAACTGGACAAAATGATGAGGATATTTGTGAGTAAGCAACCGAGATTGGTCAATAGAGACAAGCCAATCCTCTTGCAAGACAAAGTGTGACCACATGTCACACAAACAATGCTGCTCAAACTATGGAAGCTGGAATTGGAAACTCTCTGCCATCCACCACATTCACCAGACCTTGCACCAACTGACTACCACTTCTTCCAGGCTTTGAACCACTTCCTGTAAGGAAAAATATTCAATTCTCAACAAACTGTGGAAATGCCTTTTGCGATTTCATTGCCAGTCACTCTCCTGGCTTCTTTGCTGCTGGCATAAACAAGCTACTGTTGAGATGCAAAACTGTGTCGATAGTTTGGATGCATACTTTGATTAATTGTACTGCTTCTTGTTTGAGATATAATAAATTACATTTTTCATTTGAAATTGGACATTTCATATTTAATGACCTAATAAAAGAGGCCCCAGAGAGACCCTTATCCCCAGCCACAAGGCATTACCCAGGAACTAGAAAGTGGGCCTTCACCAGACAGTGAATCTGCCAGCACCTTGATCTTAGACTTCCCAGCCTCAAGAACTGTGAGAAATAAATTTCTGTTGTTTGTTAGCCACCCAGTTTATGGTATTAATATTTTGTTATGGTAGCCTGAACGGACTGAGACTGTACTAAAGGGCCTCTAGCAAGGAAAGGGAACTTGCCTAAGTTTGGAGACAAGAAATCCTTTGCAAAGAAGATGACTGTGAATGAGTAGGATTTAATCTGGCAAATATGTGGGGTGAGGTGCTCCTGATATAAGAAGAGAGCTGCATGTGCAAAGCCCTAAGCAAGAAGAAAGTATGGAGGGTTCAAAATAACTACAAGTAGTTCAGTAAGGGTGGAGCAGAGCTTTGCTAGTGCCAGGGAGAGAATGGTATGGAGAGTGATGAGGGTGAAAGCCAGACAAGAAAGCAGGAGCAAGATTATGAAGGGTGCTGAATGCTTTACAAAGGAATTTGCATGTCATCTGAAACAGTGAGAGTAATATATAACACATTTTCTAGTGCTTACTCTGAGCTCTGCACTCTTCTAAACTCATCTCACTCAGCCTTCACAACCAGTATACTGTTACTACTCTCAATTTTATAGGTAATAAAACTGACTGTGAGAGCCATCACAAGTGAAATCTTCTCTGAAGATTTGGGCTTGGTTTGGTTTTGGCTGTCAAAAGATAGATCCAGGGAGGTTCCCTATAAGCATTTCCCTTGGGGGACTTCATAACAGATACACTGTGAAAGGGAAAGCCAGCCAGTTCTGGAATGCCGTCCCTTTTCCTCCAAGACAGCTTGTGAATTTTCCCAAAGGGAAGAGTAAAGACTCTGTGATGGCTTAAAAAGGCTAGATCATCCTCAGAGAGGTGACATTTAGGCCACTGAAGGAATGACTTAGATGAGGCAAATTAAACAGAAATTTCCCAAATTTCCTTATAGAGAACCTTGCACTTACTCTTTCATGAAAGAATTTCTGTATCAAGATCCCATACCTTCTTGGGAATGGTGTCTCCCGACTTTCTAGTCTATAAGGCTATCTCTAGACAATCAAGCTGTGTAGGAGTGCAGAAAGCAAAATGAGACTATGTAAAAAAAATTTCCAAATTCTGCTCACCCAATGGAAAATTAGATTCCTAATCACTATAGTTAACCAATTTTATTCAATAATCTGTAATTATTCCTGTTTACATACACACATAAAACAATCCATTGGAACTTCAAAAAAGTTATTCAACTTGGTTCATTAGGAGTTTCATTAAACTAGTGTGGTGGGGACTGCCAAGCCCTAGGCATATGGCTCCACCATGTGGATGAGTCTCTGCAAATAACACTGATGATAATTTTTTAAAAAGTAGGAGAAAAAAATTAAAAAAGTAGTAGGAGGAAGTTAAAGTTACAGTGAATACCAGAGATCAGAGTTCAAGCCCTTATTTTATAAATGAGAAGAGAACTAAAGAGGTTAAGTGATTTACCCAAAGTCAAGCAACACCAAAGCTAGAGCCTCGGGGATCATTTTATTAAAGTGGTAGCTTGAACTAAGTCTTACTGTTAATTCACCCATTCTATCATTTTAATTATTAAATCATCAGATTAAGCAAGTTCAATGGGTATTTGCTTTACTTTTGTCTACGTACAATCTAAGCCCCTTTTGTATTTGGGAGGAATTCCGTTGTGTAGATGTGGTTAGGCAAAGCCCCATTTCCCTCTAGGGAATATTCATCCCCTTTTCTCTCCCCAAGAATGAAGATGCAGGTATGTCACTCAGGTTTGGCCAACAGGATACTCTATGCAGGAATGTTGGATTTGTAGCAAGTGTCAGAACCAAGGTATTTAGGTGTTCTGTAGGCAACAAAGCAGTTAAGTTGAGCAGTCATGGTAGTGGTAGGTGTTCGTGCCAGCAGCAGCAGCAGCAGCAAGAATCCAGTGGTGGCACTGCTGGTAGCAAAGTCCTATCAGGCTGTTCCTGAGATAAGCGTTTAGATACATTTTCTCTTCCCAGTCTCCATTTTAGGCCCATATCCTGGGATTGGTTCTTTAGTCCCTCCTATGAACTATCTGAGCCAACCTATTTGTTCCAATGTAATTCTTTTCTGGTTGATAAAACCAGAATTGTTTTTTTACTGTGAAACCAAGACCTTAATGTAAACAGAAATTGTTACAAGTAGTGAGTTGCAGCACAGAACCTCAGTGAAATGCATAGGGTGTAGGGTTCTTATCTGATGAGGCAGAAAGGAATTTAAAATCCTAATCATGTTAGATTTAGAATTTAGATCTGCCTGCTCCTAGCATGCAGAAATGAAACAGCTAGTTATGTTATTTCCTGTGGTTACTTGGAATGAAATTCTACTATCCTGTGGTTATCATGCTGTGTGGTTGCCAAGAGAGGTCACACGTAGGTGCTTCAGTCACCAGTCCTAGTCTTTGATTCATCCCGGCCTAGGTACCAGATATGTGAATGGACAAGGTTTCAGATGGTTCCAGCCCACAATTACCGAGTCACCCCCCAGGCTTCAGGACTTCCTACCTGAGGTCACAGATATCATAGAGCAAAAACAAGCCATACCCACTCTGTACTACCTGAATTCCTTACCTGAAGAATCCATGGTTATAATTAAATGGTTGTTTTTAAGGCACTAAGCTCTGGGTTAATTTTTTATGCAGCAAAGTTAATCAGAACGTGAACCTACACCAATTCGCTGCTGATGCACTGGTTAGATGCCCAGGCATTTGAAAAGAGGGAAATTGGAGGACTATGGAGGGAGTTTTGTGGAAAGGGCATGTTAAAGGGGTGTAATGACCTCTTGTAATGAGCCCAGAATGTGAATATATCTCTTGGAAGTTCTATATTCACCACAGGGCCTCTAGTGTGAATTGAGGTAACCTACTCAGTAGATATAGGTCAACCTTCCTCCTCAGCAATGCCAGTGAATTCATGAACCAAATGTTCATAATGGAAGAAATGAAGATTTTTCATGTTTTCAATAACGTGGAGTTCTTATCAATAGCAATATGACTCCAACCTTGATGAATGCTCCATTTTCTAGTAGTAATAACCCATCATAAGCTCCCAATAAGCATTATACCTAGAGGGACCAAAGAACTATTTGGTGTCAGATTATTTAGACTGGGTAACTACCGTCTTTGGGGATGGGAAGTGGGGAGCAGCAATTTTTTGTTATTGCAATAGATATTTGCTCTGGATTTTTTTTCTTTCTCTGATCATTTTTCTCTTGTATTACACTATCTGCAGATTAATTGGCTACCTTATGCAAGGCCATGATATTTCACATAAAATTGTTTCAGTTTAAAGGAACTAGTTTTCTAGAGAAACAAAGCAATGGGCTAACGTTCAAAGGATTCATTGGTATTGTTACATGCTCCATTGCTCATGAGAAAATAGTCATTGAAGATGACTTTATCCAAAGGTCAGCAACTTAGGAGTCTGAGGTACTGCCCTGCTGAATGTGATTTCTGTTCTGAACAAATGACCACTTGGGGTTCTTTTCCCCCTCAGCTAGAATACACAGTATTGGAATTTTAGAATTAGAAATTGGGATGGAGGCTCTTGAGATTACACTGACTGACTCACTTGCCAATTGTTTGTTTTCTGTCCTTTTGATGTTGGACTCTGATAGAATAGCACCAAGAGAAGAGGAATTCACTCACCAGGAATCATAATAATATTCCATTGAATTGGAAACTAAGGCTACACCTGATGAATTCGGGTCTTCATGCCTTATATAAACAGGCAAAAAAACCCAAAAACTTGTTACTGTCGTTAATGTGTTATTGTTTGTTTTTTCCCCTTATAGGAAAGCAGAGTTATTGCTATACTTGAGGATAGGAAGAAAATGTCAATGAAATTATATTGCAACCCAATTCAGGCAGGGCCACCAGGAGCTCAGATCCCTTGCCCTATTAGATAAAGAATCCTGACCCACTGAAATTCAAACTGAAGGCAAAGGAAAGTGTAGTAGAGGCAGGAGTCATAAAATTCCATTTAGGCCTCAGATGAAGAACAAGCCCAATAGCACAATACATATATTCCCTTATTGCTGCATTGTATTGGGTTGCCTTGCTGTTGTTATTGTTTATTTGCTTGCAACCAAGAACTCACTGGTATAGTTTCCTGACTGGTTTTTGATCGACTCATTTTTCTGGAAAATGATACAAAGAAGCAAAAGCCCAATTTTAAATGTATATCTTACTGGAATTACATAAATTTGCATCTACTTTTACTAAATTATATTATTTAAAGCAATCAAAGCTCTTGAAAAAAGTATTTTATTTCAAGTAAGTGGGCATATAAAAGATTTCAAAATAGTTTATTTGATTGAAACATTTCATCATGTAGTGATTTAAGTCTTAGAGGAATTCTCATTTCCTGGATTTTATGTTTGTAGAGACTGTACCTAGGAAGTTATTGATTTTTAGATAGTATTTTTATGATTAAAAATATTTATTTCTCAGCTTCCCACAAAATCTTTCCTGTGCCAACCATAAGAATGACATTTCAACTAGTTTCTACCATGAAATTGAACTCTTTTTAAAAGTATTTTTGATAATAAAGTAATCAAGTCTGGAAGTAGAACATTACTACTTTAGAATATTAAATTAAGTAGCTTATGATTGGGGGAAAGAGTGTCAAAGTTTAATTTAAGCATTTATCATTATTGGAGAAACTATAGCTAAACCTGATATCTAATACATTAACATATAAACATTTTGAGTTTAAAAAAAAATGATAACCAGTTCTGAGATGGAAATAAGCATTCTATAAATGTTAGAATTATTTGCCACAGGACAGGAAAATAAATTCCTGAAAGATATAAGCTTTGGATCATACAAACAAGAAAATATAATGATTTGGGGTTGGAGTCTTTCAAAATAAATTGGTAGTTATGTAAGAATATTACTTCAGTTTTTATAGAGGAATTTAGCACAGAAAAATGTTCAATTAAGAGTCTGAAATGATTTACCACAGACATTTTAAGCATATCCAAACATTTCCACACAAATTAAACATGTTGTAATTGAATGTTACATTAAGCAATGAACCACTGTTGATTCATGTGGAAATCACAGAAGTTTCTCTGATTACTATCCTTTCAGTGTATTAATGTAGATGTCGTAGGTATTTTCATCAGGGTCACACTGTAAATTAACTTCAATGTACCATTCTAAAGATTGAAATAGAGTTTTTAAAATGTCATCATCTATTTATGCAGATTCATACATTATTTGGAATTTAATTTAAAAATAAGTACTATACTATTAGGATTTCTTCAAATAAAACCATGTATTTAACTCAAGTCCTATTTAGCTCTTTGTCAACACCTGAGTTATTGTCTGTTAAGAAGTACTTTTTTGTGTGTTATTTGTTTCCTATTCTAGCATAAAAATAATTAAGACAATAGGCTATTTCATAATTTTCATTTTTTTGAGCTTTCTAATCATCACACAAATTATTTAGCCCTTATTTTTAAAAATTTATATACATATATGCACCAAAAGCAGCAATTTAAGGCAGATTACTGAGGCTTTTTTCTTTGAAATATAGAAAGATTCAAATTTTTTAAAGAAGTATTTTTAAATGAAGTAAAGGAAAAATAAGAATGGAAAAGTTAGATGGAGCCAGGAGTTGGGTTAACATCTAAAAAACATACACTTGCTAGTGATGAGCTGCAAATTTGGCTCCAAGCTCTCCGGCAGCCAGATATTCCTTAAATAGCTTAGGGCTGTCTTCTCACAGAAGCCAAAAACTAGTCTGAATGACCTTGAGGCGACTCAGCCTTGCATAGTAAAGTACAAGAAGATTACAAGTAGACCATGCTTTACACAATAGATTCATTACTGAGAAACTCTGTGGAAATGGAAAATTCGCACATGGAATCATGTTATAAATGCACTAATGGAAGGATCATAAATTGGCTCCTTTTAAAGAAAACCTACAAGTGACTCCTTGTGTAACACAGAACTAATAAACACACTTCTCTTATGCATTTGAAATTTTTAATACTAGGTTTTTGGAGGAGTCAGCATATAATTTATAGGACCATCCATTCATCTCAGTATCATGGTAGGAGAAATATTAAATGTATGCATTGAAGTTTTCAGGGCATGGTTGTAGTGTATGCTTAAAAACCTCTAACTTCTGTTTTGTTTTGGTTTATCATGTTTTATCGCCTTTGTTTAATTTTCTGAGGCCATAAGGCAACCTGCACATTTAAATTTCTTTGCTCAATGCACATATATTTGAAAACATAAATACACAAATCTATAGCTGTAATCAAACATATTCCTAACATTCACCAGTTATGGTCTATGGTGGTAAACTCTAAATGTTGAACCATGAATCACTTAAAATATCTTTATTTTTAAAAAATTCTTTTTGCTTTTACTAAAATGTGTAATCTTTCATGATTCTTAAAATAAAACCAATCAGATTTATTGGAGATTTTATACCTAGAAGAGGCCTTAGAGATAAAGTAATAGTTTCCCATTTTGGAGGGGAAGACACTAGGATGCAGAGAGGGTAAGGTTTTTCTTCTTGTTGTATCCCATTGAGTATTGTTCAATGAAGGCCAAAATATTTGTATATTATTCTATGATGACACTGCTCAAGTGGTCATTTATGATGGTTAAATTAGGCCTTAGAAGCGCATTAACATGTTACCTATGAAAACAGAGGAAGCCTCTCATGATATTACAGTTCCACTTGGAGAAGCATACGTTTCTTTACTACGGTAATATATCTGGTGTTTTCAGATGTTAAAAGACCAAAGTCAAAGAATAGAGTCAAAGTAGAGTCCTTGGCTATATTTAAGACTTCATGACAAAATGAAAAGTCTAATTTATTCTTATATTTATTAAGTTGAAAAGTGCTTTAGGGCAATGATCTACCTTTGAAAGAAAATATTTCCATATGAATACCTTAAAAAAATAAGTGACCAGTAACACAAAATGAGGGTATAATCACTGCAGACAAAGTCAGTCGATACCTAGCTAGTTTAATTCACCATGACCGAAAAATATAAATACTATTCAACTATAACACGGAACTATATAAAGTACATGTCAAAACTTTTAATAACAGGTGAAAAACAACAGTTTCTCCAAAAATCTTCTATTTATCCTGAATACATCTAAACAAATTTGAAACATTTCCTCTGTTCACAACAGAGAACTTGAATATAAGACAGGAATAATTATTATAGGAGATGTTCTTAGTGACACAAAGCTATGGTCATTTAGCTTTTCTGAGAAATCATTTAATCAAATAAAGTGCTATTTAGGAGCTGACACTGAATTAATCTTTAATTATGTCCAGTACTGAAAATGAAAACATTGCTAATTAGCCAAGGTAACTTAAAAGAGACACAAAACAAGATGAGAGTAAAAGGTATAAGAGAGTCAACTGTGAATAACAAATAGAACCGGAAGGTAGAATGGCCATATCGAGATGGCAGGCAAAGAAAAAAAGATGAATAACTACTAACCAGGGAGTCTGAAAGCCATGTTGATGATGAGGGAAAGTGATCAGGAACAGGAAAGAGGAAAGGAGCAACCTCAGTGTCTACTGTAGTTAAAAAAAAAAAAAAGACACAGTTTAATCTAATATTTGAAGCAAAATCTTACTGTAAATTGAAGACCCTACTCCAGAAGCTTATGTTAAATCTCTCCTTACTAGGGTGATTAATTGATATGTGAGCCCTAAACATACCAGCTCTCCTTAAAGGCAAATAGCAAATCCTGTAGTTTTTGATGTGTTTAGTCAATTAGTTTTGGTCACTGAAGGTGGGAAGAGGAAGATTTACTTGCTTTTCTAATGACCAAAAACCTTGTTCATCCATTTATTTATTTAGCAACTTTTTTGCATTTATCAAACAACACTGAAAGAAATTTAAGAACACAAATTACATAGTCTGTATTTTAACTCTATTGCTTCCGTCATTCAATGCTACCTTCCGTAAATGGGAATATTGCAATAAAGCAAGCCACATGAATGTTTTGGTTTCCTAGAGCATATAAAATGTATGTTTACACTATACTGTAGTCTACTAAGTGTGCAATAGCATTTGTCTAAAAAATGTATATACCTTAATTAAAAAATACTGTACTGCTAAAAAATGCCAGTGATCATCTGAACCTTCATTGAGTCCTAATCTTTTTGCTGGTGGAGTGTCTTGCCCCTATGTTTGGTGGCTGCTGACTGATCAGGGTAGTGGTTGCTAAAGGTTGGGGTGGCTGTGGCAATTTCATAAGGCAACAATGAAATTTGCCACATCGATTGACTGTTTCTTTCACAAAAGATTTTTTCTATAGCATGTGATGCTGTTTGATAGCATTTTACCCATTGCAGAACTTCTTTCAAAACTATAGCCAATCCTCTCAAACCCTGCTACTGCTTTATCAATTAAGTTTATGTAATATTCTAAATCCTTTGTTGTCATTTTAACAATGTTCACAGCATCTTTACCAAAGATAGATTCCATCTTGAGAAACTTTCTTTGCTCATCCATTGAAGTTTGATCATGAGATTCAGCAATTCAATCACATCTTTAGTCTTCACTTCTAATTCTAGTTCTCTTGCTATTTCCACCACATCTGCAGTGACTTCCTCCACTGAAGTCTTTTTTTTTTTTTTTTGAAACAGAGTCTCACTCTGTTGCCCGGGCTAGAGTGCCATGGCATCAGCCTAGCTCACAGCAACCTCAAACTCTTGGGCTCAAGCAATCCTTCTGCCTCAGCCTCCCAAGTAGCTGGGACTACAGGCATGTGCCACCATGCCTGGCTAATTTTTTCTACATATTTTTAGTTGTCCAGCTAATTTCTTTCTATTTTTTCAGTAGAGACAGGGTCTTGCTCTTGTTCAGGCTGGTCTCGAAATCCTGAGCTCAAATGATGCCCCCCAGCCTCGGCCTCCCAGAGTGCTAGGATTACAGGCATGAGCTACCGTGCCTGGCCTCTTCACTGAAGTCTTGAACCCCTCAAAGTCATCCACAAGGGTTGGATTCAACTTCTTCCAAACTCTTGTTTATGTTGATATTTTTACCTCTTCCCATGAATCATGAATGTTCTTAATGGCAGAATGAAGAATCTTCTCCAAAAGGCTTTCAATTTACTTTTCCCAGATTTATCAGAGGAATCACAATCTATGGCAGCTACAGCCCTACAAAATGTATTTCTTAAATAATAAGACTTGTGAAAATCACTCCATGATCCATGGGATGCAGAATGGATGTTGTATTAACAGGCATGAAAACATTAATCTGCTTGTACATCTTGATCAGAGCTCTTTGGTGACTGGATACATTTTCTATAAGCCATAATATTTTAAAAAGAAATCTTTTTTTTTTAAGCAGTATCTATGCTGTAAACAGATGTGCTGTCATCTAGGCTTTGTTGTTCCATAGAGCACAGGCAGAGTAGATTTAACATAATTCTTAAGGACCCTAAGATTTTTGGAATACTAAATGAGCATTGGCTACAACTTAACGTCACCAATGCATTAGTCCCTAACAAGAGAGTCAGCCTGGCATTGACTTCTCCTGTCTAGCTATGAAAATCATAGATGGCATCTTCTTCCAAGAAAAGGCTATTTTGCCTACATTGAAAATCTGTTGCTTAGTGTAGCCACCTTCATAAGTTATCTTAGCTAGATCTTCTGGATAATTTGCTGCTTCTTCTACATCAGCACTTGCTGTTTCACCTTGCACCTTGACATTATGGAGACAGCTTCTTCCGTTAAGCCCATGAAGCAACCTCTGCTAGCTTCAAACTTTTCTTCTATAGCTTGCTCACCTTTCTCAGCCTTCATAGAATTGAAGAGAGTTAGGGCCTTGCTCTGGATTAGGCTTTGGCTTAAGGGAATGTTGTGGCTGGTTTGAGCTTCTATCCAGATGACTAAAACTTTCTTCACATCAGCAATAAGGCTGCTCTGCTTTCTTATCATCCATGCGTTGGCTGGAGTAGCACTTTTAATTTCCTTCAAGACTATTCCTTTGCATTCTCAACTTGGCTCCCTGGAACAAGAGTCCTAGCTTACGACCTATCTCAGCTTTCAACTTGTCTTCCCCACTAAGCTTATCTCTAGATTTTGATTTAAAGTGAGAGTTGTGTGACTCTTCCTTTCACTTAAACACTTAGAGGCCATTGCAGGGTTATTTGGCCTAATTGTTGAGTCTCAGGACATAGGGAGGCCTGAGTAGAGGGAGAGAGATAGGGGAATGGCTGATTGCTAAAGCAGTCAGAACACACACATTTCTCAATTAAGTTTGTCATCTTATATGATTGTCTTTCATGGTGCCTCAAAACAAGTGCAGTAGTAACATCAATGATCACTAATCACAAATTATCATAAAAAATGTAATAATAATGAACAAGTTTGAAATATTGTGAGAATACCAAAGTGTGACAGAGACACAAAGTGAGCACAAACTGTTGGAACAATGGTCCCAATAGACTTATTCGACGCAGTGTTGTCACTAATCAATTTGTAAAAAATGAAGTATCTGTGAAGTGCAATAAAGCAAAGCACAATAAAACATGATACACCTGTATGCAGATTATTTGGTCCTCTGTCTTTTAACTTTTTATTTTTTATGTTATTATATAGCTCATGTTTATAATTATGTGAGGGAGCAAAACATTCCATGGATGTTTATCTGTCTGTTGTTGAATAATCAGTTTGCTCTTTAGCTTTCATTTGTAAATAACACTATATTTGAATTCTCTTTACATATATATATGTTTTTTCTTTTTAATTATGGCCTTATGATAAATCCCCAGGAATGGGAGAACTGTACCAAATGGTATGAATATTTGAAGTACACTTTGTAAGGAGTGCCAAATTGTTTTCTAAAAGGAATGTACCAATTTATACTTTCCTCAGCAACATCTGAACATAGCAGTTTCCCCAAAAGTTGACAGCAATTACACTTTATCATTTGTCTACCCTTGTGTTTTTGATGCTTTTGTTCTCTTTTTTCCTCGCTATTCAAAAGGGAGGAGTGGATGAACTCAGAGAGCATGAAACTTTTAACTTACTCAATTTGGAATGACTGAAGAATCCTGTTGTTTTCATTCAGTAGCCTTTGTTACAGTCACTCAATGAAATATTAAGCAGGAATAAATAAGGAGAAACATGAATGCTACATAGTGACATAAAAAACACATTCTGATCACTTCATGGCCTTTTGGCTAAGATCGACTGTAAAAACACATTCCAGAATTCAATTCAAAGGAAAAGGGAGACTTATAGGATTTGGCTTGCCCATTTATGTTTCCAAACCAATGCCATGTGAGAGACAACTGTGTATGCTCAGCCTTGTTTTATGCCAAAGATTTTCTTGCAACACAGTCTGCTTTCAAGAGTAATACAAATCTATTTTTCCAAGAACACTGCTTGCTGCCCAACCACTTCTAGCTACCCACAAAGTTCAGAAGAAATGGACTGAATGTGAGGCCTTGTAACTTTGCTGGATGGGCATAAAAGGCCAACTGGGAACATTGCAAAACATTCTCTCTGAAAGTGTAGGCATCTATCTAATTCTCTTCTTGGTATTTATCTTGTCCTTTTCTAATTAATTGTAAATCACACGCTTTTTAGAATGTTTGACTTTTATTGTAATATTTACAAATATACCAACTAAATGTTAAACTCTTTTATCTATTTACAAAAATGGACTTCTGGACCTAGATGGATTGCATTCAAATACTAGCTTTAATCTGCCTTTGACTCAGTTAACTCATCTGTAAAATGGGAATGATAATAATATAACAAGTGTCACATAGGTCTGTTTTAAGAATTAAATGAGTTATGATATCAGAGTATCTGGGATCACATAGTAAAACATTAAACAAATTGTCTATATTTTTTATTGCTGTTATGTGAGAAATCTGACTTTCTGTACTGCACAGGCTCCAAAAGCCCAGGTTAAAATAGCTTTCTAGTGACTTTTATTTCCTCTCCTTGAATTACCATTTTTCCATTGAAAATATAATACAGATAATAAAGCTCATTGTAACAGTAGCTGAGATTATTGAAAGCTTATTATGTACCACACACAGCTTTGAATGTGTTATATGCATTACCTAATTAATTTTCACAATAGTTCTATGAAATTGATTTTCAGATGCAGTGACAGATGCTTCAGGAAACTAAATGACTTGCCAAAGACCAACTAGTAAGCGACAGAACTTGAACTTGAAAGTGGTCCTGCCTGTCAGAATATGTACATAAAAAGAGAAAAAATGTACCTAAATATCATCGGTGGTTGTCTCTGGATCATAAAATTAGGAATGATGTTTTTAAATATCTCTACATTTATCTCTTTTATGTATAAGAACATATTTCTCTGATAATAAGTTACTTAAACCTATTCCTAATTGTGAAGATAATATTAATATTTCTAGTTAACTATGAATAATAGTTACTCTTATTGCTCACTCTTGTGAACTGAAAAGTTGTTTGTCTTTGAATCAGTCTCTTTATCCTTTGCACAAAGCAATTCTATTATGGCTTTCTAAAAATGAATATGGTGTTTTTATAGAACCAGAATTCCATCTACTTTTTCTTCGCAAGAATGTAACAAGTACAGATTTTTTTAAAAATTCAAGTTAAAATTCAACATCAGTTTTGAGTTGGGATGAGAAGGGCTCCTTACTCTTGCCCCGTATGTCCCTAAGGGAAATCTCCTCGTGAGTTGGCATGGTGATCGGCAACAGGAAAGAGGGGCCAGATGGAAGCAGAAACCCAGACTAGCGACAGTCTCAGAGGAGGCAGGTTTGTCTCTCACTCAGTTACTCAGAACTTATAGGGAATGGAGAAAAGAAAAGAAAGGCAGTGGGTGACATGGTCAAATAAAAATCATGCCAGTGCCTGCTAGGTTCTCAATGTTTTCTCCAGTATTATCCCATTTCATCCTCCAAGACCAGAGTGGAATAAGTATTATTAGTCCCACCTTGCAGGTGAGGGCAAGGAAACCCAGAGATCAAGTAATATTCTGGAACCTGTACGCACGATAAGCAGTAGATAGGGGATTGGTAATCTGGTCTTCAAATCTCTTCTTTTCTCCATATAATACTGCCAACACCTTTATCATTCCCAATCCCAGGAGTAAAGGGCAGGAAGTAATCTATTATTAGAAGCATTATATCCATAAATTGGGATACCATAACAAAGAATTAGTAAATAAAGAAATATGGGTCTATTTGCACACCCGTTCTGTACTTCCTTTGCTTTTTTATGTAAGAATCTATTCTTTGATTACATGTTTCAGCTCAGGATAGTGTTTGCTAAACCTGTGGTCCTTGCTATGAAACGTAAGGCAAAATTTCATTTAATGACTCGTGATAAATAGATCTTATTTGTAAAAATAGTTGGATTCATAATATTACTGTAACTAGAACCACAATTCACAACAGACTTGCTAATTACTCTCTCCTTTGAGGTCTCTGGAGAGGTGGCGATAACCAGGTCTGTGACCTATCTCTCAGGCTCTCGTCATCTTTGACATTTCTGTCAATTTATTATTTTATAAATCTGTCAACATGGAGATTAAACAGAGGAGAGTGTAGACTTATATTGCTTTCAGAACTTTATGAGGGTAAGGACATTTAGACAATGGAATAGGTTACTGAAGCACATTATGAAGATTTTTTTTTTTTTCCAAGAGGCTGAGCTGTCACTTGCCTGGAATGGTTTAGGACAGTTCTGCCTGGAGGCAGGACTATGGACTCATTAACCTCCTAGCCCTGCAACTCTGTCAATCTCAATTCTCACCACGGTTTCAATCAGATACAGCTGCCTCTAGTTTCCTTCTGGTTGGTTTAGTGTGGCTGTGTGCTCATGCAATTTTCGGAATTGCAGGGGGAAAAAGCATCTTCAATATGTGTGTCCATAGTGGTGCACGAGGCAGTGTGCATGGTGGATCTTTCCTTACTGAAAGGCTCAGCATAAAATATATTGATAGACGAGTGCACTGGTATATAGAAAAGTGCCATGTGCCAAATATAGATGATTCTTATTATTTCTCTTTGCATATAGATGAACACACAGCTGCGGCCCTCTCAGGAGGCCCAGGAGTTGACTTAGTCCAAAGGAATGACTGTGCTATTTCTGCACTTTCCCTCACATTATTTCTCAAGGCTCGAGGGAATTTAAATGTGACTTACTTGGCAATGACAAGTTTCTGTCCCCTCAGTGCCTCCTGAATGAGATCATTTACACAAATCACTTCACCATAGCTCATTCAATTTCTTCATAGAGAAACAGTATCACCTAAATAGAATCTAGATTTCGAGAAAGAACAGTGTTCACCCCCACCTTAAAAATGGCTAGTTTAAAAAAAAATGTCACTATTAAATTCACAGTAACGGTGTGATGATTCATTACAATATATGTTTTCTGGAAGAGATGAGGGAATCATAAAAGAACCTTAGTATTAGAGATAAAGGACTTGAGGCTCTGAGAAATGAAGTGACTTGGATGAGTTCTCCTGGTAAATTAATAGAATCACCAGGACTAAAACCCGGGTCTCTGGTGTCCTGGACCAGACTGCAACTCCTTCACTGTGTTACTGGAAGCTCTGTGCACTCCGGAATGAAACTAGTTCTAGCAAAAGCAAAAAAAAAAAAAGTCTCCTTAATTAAATGTTGCTGAACTTTTATCATGAAATAGATTTTTGAAACAAACATATTTATAAGTATGCATAATTAATATCTGTTATTCCTTATGATTCTTGTAAGAATTTTATTATTAATGAAACAGTGAAACTTGTCTATTCCCTTGTGGAAACCTATTAAAATGGAAACAAGTAATAATCAAACCAAGCTTAAAATATACAATGAATACAAATTCAGAGAATGTGGCCAAAGTCATTCACCTCTATACAAAGAATAAAGGCCTGAGGGAGAGAGGGGTTGGTTAGAAGCATAGTACTTTACACTGTGGGCACTCACTGACTGTTTTAAAATCAATTAATGAACTCAATAGGAATTTCTAAGTTTGTAAGCCACATTTACAAGTATTATGAAAGAATTTTGTGCTTTCTAATGGATTTGTGTATATTTATGGCAGAATGTGTTTCAATGGAAATCAAAACAACTTTGAGCAAATTAAATCTAACCAAAAAATTTTTTTAGATTTCTTCAGAACTTCAGAGAATGCTACAATAATAATGTTAAGATTGAAGCTTGGCCATGGTCATATTATTATGTTATTATATAAATATGGACTACCACTATTTTCTTTTAAAATTTGTTAGGAGGTAGGATTGGAATTTCTAATGAGAGTATAGAAGAAAAATTCAAATGACCTATTTCTCATTTAGCCAAGCTAAAAAAAAGTGATTTACTATCTCACTTATACATTCTTTCCACAAATATTCATTTCATGCCTAATATGACAGGCAATATAGAAAAATGAGGACTCTTGTGTCAAAATGCCCAGGTTCATATTCTGGTTTTCTGTTTACTAGAAATATGATCCTGGGTCATTTATTTCTCAGCTTCTTCATTTGTAAGATGGAGGTATTAATAATACTTATTGTTATTATATATCCAATAATTAAATGATTAACATCTAAATGCTAAATAATTATCATTTAGAAGAGCATATCATAAGGGCAAAATCTTCTGTTGTTATTATGATATGTTATGGTTGGAGGGTAGACAAGATAATATGGTCTCTACCCTCATGGAGAAAATTAGATTAAAAAACTTTTCAACTACAATCATGTTAAGTGCAAAGGGAAAGTATAGTATGAATAATACAGACATAACATCTCTCTAAATGTTCATGTGTAAATTTCTTCTGCTATTGCAACCAAGGGAAGCCAGACTGCATATTGCTATTTTCACGTCCTGGTGATGGAGTCTTGAAATCTGTGATATTTCTATGGTAAATCATACCCTTTCAAGTGAATAACAAGTGAAATTTCATA
This sequence comes from Cheirogaleus medius, assembly GCA_008086735.1. NCBI lineage: Eukaryota > Metazoa > Chordata > Mammalia > Primates > Cheirogaleidae > Cheirogaleus > Cheirogaleus medius. The sequence goes on from VBSM01001562.1 coordinate 12,662,048, forward strand.
TCAGAAACCTGTGATGGGTAGGCATACTCAGAAAAATTTATTTTTCTGGTTTTTTTTTTTGCATTTCTTTATGACCACTTAAAGTTTCAAGAAAGCAATCCTAATTTGGTTTTCCTACATCCTTTGAGGCACAAATCTCTGTGATGCTCCAGGGACCTTTGCCCCGAGACAAGTACTTCTGGGAAGAAATGAAAAGACCAACTGCCAGTGTTTGTTGAAGATGAGCTCAGTTGTTCCTCACATTACGCAACAGATGGCATTGACAGACTGATGGTTTAGGCAAGAGGAAACCTGCATCCCTACCACCCACCCCTGTCTCATTCCTCAACACCATATCATAATTACATATTCATTTCCTTTCTTCTTCTGATCCCACTTCTCAGCCTTTTAGAAGTGAGCTGATTTGGATAATCTGCAAAAATATTAACCAGATATCACTAAACACACGTGGCATTTTGGCCCCAACTCAGATATCGAAGGTATCTGAGGCACAGATTTCAAATTTATATTTAAATGAATGTAGGCTTGTTCTGCAGACAGCTCATCCAGACAAGTATTTAAAAAAGAAAAGAAAGCTGTCAAAGAATCTTTAATAACTCAAGCACATTTCTCTGATTTTTTTTCCTTAAAAAATAAAACAAAATGATTTTAGGATTCCCCAGATCAAGACAGGACAAAAAAGTGAGCCAAAAGTCCCAGTGTTACTAAAAATGATTTACTTTATCTTTGTATTAAATGTCTTCTCTTATTTTTAGACAAGACTTTTGAGGTCTCTTCTAAAATACAAGGACAATCAAAATATTGTATTGCTTTTTTACTCCTTGCAACAATATGGATGTTCTTTATGATAGGTGAATAGAAAACTTGAGATTTACCCTTTAAATTAGAAGACACAGATAACATAAGCACTGGCCGCCTCCAGGACTGCTGTGGCTATATAGTGAGCTGTTAAAGCTTTCCCACGGTATGGTACTTGAGTGCACTAAAAATAGGCAACCCTGAACTATACTGCAGTTCAAGGACAAGATAAAAATAAGAAATAAACTTGAAAAATAATGGTATAAATAGAGTAGTAGGATTAACAACACAACTCACAGGACTAAATTCACTAATAAGATTTATTTTGATTGAAGGAAAGAGAATACCATTTAAATATTTAAGATAAATGTCGGTTATAGGTGTGTTTTCTGAATTTAAGAATGATTGATATTCAAGCAGTGACAATTTACACTATAAATTTGGAATAGATGTTCTTTAACCTTTTCTAGCTGGGATGTCCCTTTATATCTTTGAATGGTACTCCTTCCACTATAAACACATACCCATACGCAAAACAACTTGGATAATATCTATCAGCTATAATATGCATAATTGATTTTGCAGATGTAGCTAAAACCTGACCTTTATTTGGAGTGTCACAGCTTTGGTCTTGTATTCAATTCCCAGGAATGGAGACATTCTGTACCATTTAGCATAAATTTAGCCACTATAGAGACGGTATCAAACAGTTTACCATTCTTCATATGTCCTTAAAAGACAATACTTAAAATGCTGGTTTCAATAATTCTGGGATGGAAAAATCTGTCCCAGATTATTAACTTTTGGTCTCATATTTCAGTCCTTTTTAGATTTTGCCTTCTGTATTTCTACCTGAAACACTATTAATTCCTAATTCTGCTTCTCTTTCCTTCCCTTTCTCTTCCAACAACACTACTATGAGTCTGGGGCCAGAACCCCATCAGTTCACACTTGAATTTTGGCAAAGCATCCTTAACTTCCAAATTTCTGCTTTTGTCCAGTTCTGGCAGATTAATTTCAATTTATCATTATGTCACCTTTCTGCTCAACATTTCAGAGGATTAATTAGAGTAATTCTAGACTCTCTAAACCTGCTTCTAATTTCTAACAGTAATAAATTATGCATTTATATTTATTTAACCAACTTATTATATAATATATAATAAATATAATAAACATCCACTATGCAATTCATAACAGAATAGAACATCACCAATAACTTGCCTATGTGCTCCTTGCCTATCCTAATCCCATCCCATCTCCCTCTCAGACATAACAGAGATAATAGTGCTCCTAAATATGGTACTTATCATCACTTTTTAAAACTTGTAGCACATATATGTACATATAAATAATAATTTAATTTTATAAAAATATTATATTTTCCTTCTGCAGCTTGCTTCAAAATTTTTTCTTTGACATTTACTTACTAAGATGTCTCTATGTTGTTGCATGTGGCTATAGTTGATTTTTACTTTTATGTAAGGTTATGTTGAGCAAAAATACCACAATATCCAAATATTCATTTATTTGTCAACTGCCATTTGGGTGGGTTGTTTCTTTCCTTTTTTTTTTTTTTTTTTTTGCTATTTCCAAAGTGTACTGCAAACATTTTTGAACATGTCTCCTGGAAAATTTACCTGCTTTTGTTTCTCTTGGGTATATGCCTAAGAGTGAAACTGTTGAGTTTTAGGTTGTACCAACAATGGTACTGGCAGAAACAAGATCAAATTGTGTAATTGAGAAAAGCTTAATAAAAGAACTACTACAGGACAATGAAACGTGCTAGGACTAGAAAGGGTAGGGAGCCTTATCCATCTGTAGCCCTGAAGAGGCAAGAGGAGGGAGTGATTACTGAATCTCCAGGGGGTAGCTGCAGCTGTGGGAGAGGATTACCCAACAGAGCTCTAGCTTTCAGCAGAACTCTGCTAACTAACAGCCTGGCAGAGAGGGAGCTGATCTCACTAAGAACCTTGACCTGACTCGCTCTCCCTCTCTCAAATGTCTTGCCACAGTCTTTCATTGGCTGCACCTAATCAGAAGCTAGAATGCAAGGAAACCACTGATGATCGGCTTCCAAGAACACAGAACAGGGTAGAGAAGGCTGGGAACAAGACCTAGAGAGGTCAATGGATATATGCAAATGTTAAATATTACACAATTTCATCTTGTTTTCCAAAGTGTTTATACCAACTGATACTCCCACCAGTAGTGGATAAGAGATTATACTGATCCATATCCTCTCCAACTCTTATTATTAGACTACCATATTTTTGTCAATAGATTCAAATGGTATCTCTTTGTGGTATTGATTTGTATTCCCTCAATTAACTGATAATGCTGAGGTAGTCTTCATGTTTACTAGCCAGATACCTTAGTGTAAAATTCCCAGTAATATATTGTGGAAGTTAACTTTATCCTAAAATTTGTATAGAAGTGCAAAGAGCCAAGAATAGCCAAGAAATTTCTGAAGAAGAAAAAGGAGCAACTTTCTTTCAAGATATAAAGGCTTATTATAAAGCTACTGTAATTAAGACACTAGTATAATATTGATGCAGATATACACATCTTGATCAATGGAACAGAAAAAAGAGCCCCAAACAGACATGAATTCAGGGATCATCAAAAATGATAAACATAATATGTTATGTTACTTAGGAAAGGCATGGTTATTTAGCTAATAAAGCTAAAAAAAATTGACTATTTATATAGGGGGCAAAAAGAAAAATGGATTGCTATCTCAGGCCATGGAAAAAAATCAACTTCAGAAAAATTCAGACCTGTTATTTAAGAACAAAATATTAATACTTTCAGAATAAAATACCAATGAATATTCCTTTCTGACCTCTGGGGAGGGAAGAATTTCTTAAACATGATACAGAAAGTCTTAACTATAAAGGAAAATATTGATGTATTCAATTATTTTAATAAGAATTTTTCCTTAAAAGACAATTTAAAGAATAGGAAACAACAAGCTACAAACATGAAGGGAGATATCTGCAATTCATGTAACTAACAATGCCCTAGTAGCAAATATATATAAAGGATTCCCCCCCCAACCAAAAAAGGACAAATCACCTAGTAAAAAAAAAGGGTAACTTACATTTCCAGCATACTTTTCTTTTATGACTATATTTCATGAACCATTACTAACCTATTAATTCTTGGAAGACTAGAATTGTGTCTTAGTTATGTTTCCTTATCACCCAGCACAGTGCCTGGGGGAAAGAAAATGGTCAACACATGTTTATCAAACGAACAAACTTGCCACTCCAGAATAATGTGCAATCTGTTAACAATACTCACCATATGCATAGCACCCTCAAGTCTTTGCTTACATTTTAAACTTAAACATCTTTCCTCTTATATTCACATGACTAATTCCTATCCATCCATTTTTGGAAGTCCAGATCACCAGTCCCTTTACATTGTAAAGTCTCCACGGCCTCTAACATTTACCAGATGTTTCTTTGGGACATCTCATGCACTAATTGAATTGTGTTACTCCATACTTCTATATCTGTGTCTCCCCTCTCTGACTTTGATTCTAAACTTCTTGAGGGAAGGACCACATTCTTCTAAAAAGTGCAGGGACTAGCAAAATTCTAGGAGGTGCTCAATTAATATTAGGTCATGAAATATGAAATATCCAATTTCAAATCAAAAGTGTAGTTTATTATATCTCAAACAAGAAGCAGTACAATTAATCAAAGTATGCGCCTAAACTATAGACACGGTTTTGCCATCTTAACGGTAGCTTGTTTATGCCAGCAGCAACGAAGCCTGGAGAGCCAGTGGAAATGAAATTGTGAAAGACGTTTCCCACAGCTTGTTGAGAATTGAATATTTTTCCTTGCAAGAAGTGGTCCAAAGCCTGGAAGAAGTGGTCATCAGTTGGTGCAAGGACTGGTGAATAGGGTGGATGACAGAGAGTTTCCAAGTCCAGCTTCTGTAGTTTGAGCAGCGTTGTTTGTGTGACATATGGTCGAGTGTTGTCTTTTTTTTTTTATTTCAGCATATTATGGGGGTACAAATGTTAAGGTTACGTATATTGCCCATGCCCCTCCCTCCCCCCTCAGAGTGTTGTCTTGAAAGAGGATTGGCCTATCTCTATTGATCAATCTCTGCTGCTTAATCACAAGCATCCTCATCATTTTTTCCAATTGGTTGCAGTAGGCATCTGCTGTAATCGATCGATCAGGTTTCATAGAGCTGGAGTGGATAATATCAGCGCTGGACCACCATCCATTAGCTTTTTTCGATGAATATTCATTCAGTGTTGGACTGTGTTTTGGCACTCCATCTTTATTCAACTATTGTGCTGAACACTTGCGATTGTCAAAAAGAATCCATTTTCATCACACGTAACAATATGGTGTAAAAATGGTTCGCTTTTACGTCGTGACAGCAAAGAAAGGCAAGCTTCGAGATGATTTCTCTTCTGATGCTCGTTTAATTTATGCAGAACCCATCTATCTAGCTACTTTACCCTGCCAATTTGTTTCAAATGTTCCAATATTGTTGCAATAGTAACGTTGAACCTTTCAGCTAATTCACGCATAGGTTGAGATGGATTCACTTCCACTACAGCTTTTAGCTCATCATTAACCACCTTGGTCTCATGTCGCCCACGTGGCTCATTTTCAAAATTAAAATTACCAGAAAGAAACTTCTCAAACCATCAACGTACTGTGCACTCATTAGCTACATCCTTCCCAAACACTTCATTCATATTTCGAGCTGTCTGTACTGCATTGGTTCCACGATGGAACTCATATTCGAAAATACCACGAATTTTTGACTTATCCATGGTTTCACAAAAATTGCTCCAAAAGAAAATTTGAAAGATAATCACAAGCCAAACCATGTGTTTGAAAGAACGAGGATGTACCTTCCCAATAAAAATAAAACAAGAAGTGTCAAAGTGAAATGTCAGAGATATCAACTGTAAAACTTGGTACTTAAGGAAATAGGACATTTCATACTTAATAACCTAATATTTATATTAAGGAGTTACTTAGCTGCTCTGGACTTCATATGTAAAATGGGGTGATAAAAACTACCCCAAAAGTCACCTAGCAAAGGGTGCATAGGTGCTACTTAACAAATTTTAGCTTCGTTACTTCTACCCTCCCTCTTACTTGGAGTGTATGGGGGTTTTATTGTTGTTATTAAGACTGAACCATAACACCCTTCAATAAACTTTTTAATACTGAAATGCTTTTGTCAAGTTGCTACTTGCCTCACATCATCTACCCTGACTTGACTAACATTCTTAAAGTGTGGAAAGGGAACAAATGGCCACAAGTGAAATCTCTCTCTACCCACATGTGAACAGTGCAGTTGGTCACTATAATGAGTGTCTCAATAATTTACTGACTTTATTATGAATAATTTCGAACATGCAGAAAAGTTAAAAATCATGTACAGTTATAAACCATCTAGATTTAAGAATTGTCATGATAATAATGGTGAGGTTAATGAGGACATTAGCAAGATTTCTTAAGTACTAAGATATTATTTTCTAGCCGGGTGTGGTGGCTCACCCCTGTAATCCTAGCACTCTGGGAGGCTGAGGCGGGAAGATCGCTGGAGGTCAGGAGTTTGAGACCAGCCTGAGCAAGAGCGAGACCCCATTTCTACTAAAAAAATAGAAATTAGCTGGACAACTAAAATATATATATATATATATAAAATTCATATATATATGAATTAGCTGGGCATTATGGCACATGCCTGTAGTCCCAGCTACTCGGGAGGCTGAGGCAGAAGGATCGCTTGAGCCCAGGAGTTTGAGGTTGCTGTGAGCTAGGCTGATACAACAGCACTCTAGCCCAGACAACAGAGTGAGACTCCTGTCTCAAAAAAAAAGATATTTTCTGATGGCTTGAAGTTATCTAAAATCCACCAACAGAAGTCACTGAAAGGATTTCTTCACTACGAGCGCTTCAGTGAACCTTTCCCCATTCATGAGGGTCTCCCTGATGATGAAATATTATATCAAGGAGCACAAAAGGTGAACTACTCATGAGGCCACCTCTTGGTTTCTTGACTTAGCTAGCCTGGGTCTTCTCTCCTTTCTCTTTTCCTCACATAACAGATGCTTCTTTTTACACCTTCCAGATTTTCAATGACATAGTAGTGTTGCCAGATTTAGCAAAGAAAAATACAAGATGCTCAGTTAAACCTGAATTTCAGATAAACAATTTTTAAAATATAAGTATGCCCCAAATATTGCATGGGGCATACTTATTCTGAAAAAGTAATTCATCATTTACCTGAAATTCAAATTTAACTGGAAATCCATATTTTATCTCACAACACTATGAAATAGACAAGTCCAAAGAGTTTCTGAGGGGGCTGCAGATGACTTTGATACTTGGGCTCTCATACTTCCAGGTCTAAAGACAACATGAAAAAGAGAAAGGGAGAGAAAATACTTCTGCACCACAACTAAGAAAAGAATATTATTTAGAATTGCTTTTAACCAGTTGGGAACTAGACAGGGAGTCTGAGGTATATTTGTGTTGGATTTAGTAAATAGTATGTAGGACTCTGGGGGAAATAGGGTGTGTGAACTTGAACAGATTGAATGCATTTATGATTAGGGTTAGAGTCATATGTGCATGTTTTGTTTCATAGAGTATATTGCACCTATAGCCACATTAATGCTCTATGACAACCAACCACAAAACCTTGGAGGTACGCTTTTACTGCTCACACTTCTTAAGTCAAGGATCTGGCTATTGAATGATCTGGGCTGGCCTCATTTGGGGGGTCTGCTGCCTGCACCTCTCATCCTTTTCTTAGGACTATTCAGCTAGTCCAGAGATAGCTTTGTCACAGTAACATTTTTAAGTACCACAAAAGCAAGCAGAAACAAGCAAACCTTCGACGCCTGGTCTCAGAACTAGCACAGTGTCAGTTTTCACTTCATTCTATTACTCACAGAATCTGCTTCTACGGGTGGGGAAATGGGCTCTGCCTCTTTACTGAGAGGAGCTACAAAGTCACAAGGCAGAAGGTGTGGATGCAGGAGAGGAAAAGAATTGGGGCCATCACTGTGCTCTACTACAAAGGGTGGGGAGGACAGTTCTATACCAATGACCAGAATGTTCCACAATTCTTCTCAAAGTACGTGTCAAAAAAGTTCTTTTGAGTGAGCACTTGGTGGCATTTTTTTCTTGCCATAAACAAAATATATCTATATGAGGAGCCTGAAGTATTAAGGATGAAAGTTTGAAGGAAAGCGGTAACATTTTAAGAGAAAAGGGAGACCAAGTGAAGATCCAGAACAAGTAGGTTACTATTCTGTTGTCCCTTGAAATTTAGCACCATTTTCTTCACTATCATTTGCTAAGTTTAGTCATTGGACGAGCAAACTAGAAATCAGATGTGGGATTGTGAGACTTGTCTGGTTGTGTGGCCTTTGTAAAGTAGCAATCTCCTTGTGCACTTTGTTTCCTATGCGGATCAAATAACAAAAATTCTGTTGTGAATGCTAAAGTATCGAATAAATATGAGCTATTTTTACATCAAAAGTCATCTCAGAGAAACCACTCTGACCCTGGAAATCTTCACTATGACCCCCTAATTGCAAGTTCTCTTTTCTTTCAAGTCGTTTATCAAAATCAATAAATAGCAAAAACGATGAGTTTGATTCTTAGCTCTTTTGTACTTATTTTCTCTACTGTAGTGGGTAGAAAATAAACTGGCATTAGACAAATAATTGCATCAACTGAAACTCTTTTCAGTTTCAAGGATGTCTAAGCAACCTTAGGTCTCGGGGAAAAGGTCTCATTTCAAGGACTTGGATTAAGGCAGCAGAGTGAGGATTCTGCTGCCAATGCCCGGCGGCCAAGGCCAGACCTGGCAGTGTATGAAGAGGTGAAATGGGAGGGAGGTCCCTCCTAAGAATGGGAAGTATATTAAATAAAACCTGTTCACCAATAGTAGCATTAAAAATAGGTAACTCTTAAAAATGAATTTTGTGTGCCACTTAAAACTCATTTAATCTTTACAACCACCCCCTTGAGATATTACTAATTCATGTTTTATTCATAATTTTTTCAGAGGAGAAAAAGAGGAACAGAGAAAAATAGTCATTTTCCCAAGATTCTGTGACTTATAGGAGTGGCAGACTTGTGATTTGAACCCAAGTGTCTGGACTCTAGCCAACACTGTGTACCACAGCAAGAAACAAAAGGAGACCAGCTAACTGAAATATGATAGACCTATATGTGCAAAAAGTAAAGCTCTTCCAGAACATTGCTGGTGTAAAAGGCAAGTTACTAAATAGCATTAGTGTGTGACTCTTTTTATGTTAAGGGAAAAACTCCCACAAAAATGCAAAAATATAAAACTCCAAAACAAACCTGTAGATATGTATTGGATATAAATACGTCTATATGGGGAATCTATCACAATACTAACAGTGGTTATCTCTGGAGAGGGGAGTAGAATGCTGGAGACAAAAAAGAGGGTATTTCATAATCTGTATATCAAATCTGAATTTTAAAATGCTATAATTTGAGTGGGAAAAAAGCAAAATGCCTAAATGCCAAAAATTAAATATGAAAATCAAAATTGGTTCTAGATCATTCCTGTATCTTACTTTTGCTTTTGAGAATACAATGGGTGAAAACTACTTGCCACAAATTTCTTTTCCCAATTGAGAGGGTAGTATGTTGTCCTAAAATGCTGTAGATAGGGTGACTTTTCATGTATTAATGGTTCATATACATGCCCCCCTAAGTCCTATGTCACCCTTAAATATAAACTATTTCAAGTATACTAGAACCAAGTATAACAAGCTGTTTTCAAAAGGCAGCTTATAAAACACTATAAACATAATCGATGTCTCCTCAAAAATCTCCTCAATCCAATCTTTCTTGGTTCCAACAGGTAACCACCAGAAAACGTATTTTTTCTGTATGTAACTAGCCATAATTTATAGTATCATTTTGCATACTTTATATAACTGGTATCATAAAAAACACTTTGTTCCACAATTTCTTATTCTCACTCACTTGAGATGTACCCATGCTGACATACATAACCGTAACTTGTTCCTGTTGACTGTTGTAAAGAAGTCTATCATATATGTATTACCAGTATCAAGCAGTGGTTAGGACCCCTTGTCTGCTGTTATACACAAGACTGTCATAACATTTTTACAGGTGTCTCCTTATGCATGTGCTAAGTTCTTGGGATCTTTAATATTACTAGATATTGCAAAATTGATGGTTGTACCAGTATACTTTCCCACTGCTTGATGTTCTTGACAAAACTTGCTATTTTGAAACTTACATTTTTTGCTGATTTGAGGTGGTACCTCCCTGTGTTTTTGACTCATACTTCCCTGGTTAGTGAAGAATATTTTTTCCAGGTTAGTTGGCCTTTTGGATTTCACACTTTCAGTGGGCTCAAATTTCTATTGAGTAGTCTTTTTTATGAGTTATAGGAATTTTTATATTTTCATAAATTAAACCTTTCATATATATTGTAAATATCTTTTGGTTATCTTTTAGCTTTTATAGTACTTAACGTACATATGTTTTAAATTTTAATGTATTTAAATGTATCAAATGACTGTGCCTGTGTCTTAAATAACTTTTCATATGCTGAGGTCTGAAAATATTGAATATATTCTTCTAAGTTTTAAAATAGTACTTTTAAAAGATAATCTTTAATACAAATAAAATATATTTAAGGTTTGATATTTATTTTTTCCCAAGTGGATAATCAATTGTACAAACACAACTTTTCAAAAATTCACTCCTTTTTCTACTGGCTTATAATGATATAAACGTAAGTATCTATATATGAGGGTCTCTCCAACTCTGATTCAAGTAAAATGGCAGCAACATTGAGCATTTAAGATCCCCTTACCAAGTATCAGGAACTATACAAAGCATTTCACATGCTTAGATCATGGATTTTGGAGTCAGAATGTCAGGGCTTACATGTGCACTGGGGAGCCCTGATAAATGGCCTTACTATTGTTTGTAGTACTATTGTACTATTGTTTGTTCACTGGCTGATAGAAATGTGTGTATCAGGTGAGGTACAAAAATATCCTGGTTGACACAAACTACATTTTTAAAAAAAGCACCCCAAATATACAACTTGCTTTTATTTAACAGGAAAAAAAAATCAACACATTTTCCAAAGAGGCTGATATATCCCAGTAGCTTTAATAGAAACAAAGGTAGTATCAGCTTGTTTGAACAAAGCCTGTAGAATAAGTGAACAATTAAATTCTTATTGTAGAGACAGAACCCCAACAAACCCTAGATCCCAGAGTAGTTATAAGCCAACAAATTAGGCATTGTTTTGCTTAACAGTTTTAGCTTTAATGTAAATATATTATTTAGAATATTAGCATATGAACTACATAATGACAATTTTATCATTTACTTGAATTGAAACCAGGATTTCTGACTTCCAAATAGTCTTTAAAGTTTTCCAATATGGACATAAACTAACCCCTATTCCTCTCTACATATCAAATGTGAAATAACTGTCACAATATATCAACATTTTCACAGATTTTTAAGGCTTCTGGCACATAAAATGTGTAATATCTGTGTGACAATGTCATAATTATATACAGACAATATTTAAAATTATCCTTGTGCAACTTAAGGTCTAAAGATTAAAAAACCAAGTGTTCCATGTTAATAAAATATTAAAATACTATGAGCTTCTTATAAGTTTGACACTGATTTATAAGTACATAAAGAATATACAACTTTTTCACACTAAGTGATTCATTATGGAAAATAGTTTTTGAACTGAATATACTTATTTGATATCACTAGTTTTCTAACTCCTTTCAACACAAAACAGGTTTTATTTAACTTATAAATGTTTCCAATTAAACTGTAACATTGAGGCAACAAATGTCAGATCTATGTTTGCCTAGCTATTTATGTGTCATACAAATATACATCTATGCATCTTAATTTATACTTTTATCTAAGTCACTGTTGTAGAGAATGTGTCAGTAAGTAAAGTCAGTAAAAAGTGATTATTTCTCATTTGAAAAAAAATGAAAGTCATTTATACTTCGTTTTAAAGTTCTAAAGCAGCATATTTAGCTCTTAAAGAAAAAAAAAAAAGAAAAAATTATTATAAATTATAAATTCTGGTAATTTTTCTGGCCTTAAAAGCCATAGCACAAATTCTTATACTTTAACAGAAAATATATTAGTGCACATCTGAATATACATTTGCCAGCATTTTCCGTTAGTATGAAGTTGGTCTGTGAAGTGGAAACGGTGAAGTGCAGTATGCCAGGGAAACATTCAGTGGCCATCCTGGGCATCAGGGGACATGGAATGGCTGAGTCTTGACCTTCCATTCACAGATATTGTATTTGATGGAACGGTAACCTAAGAGAAAGAAATACACTTTGCATCCATCAATTTAAAATGGTACAGCTGTCTAATTTTCAGTTTTCAACAATTACCACATTTTAAGTTCTGCTTAACTGTAAATACTAACATTCAGTATTTATTGCTCAATAAATTATAAATAATAAATGTTCACTCTACTATAAAATTTAAAAAACGAGAGAGATGTTATTTCCACAACAAACGAGTTAAATAATCCATTAACACATTTTAGTCTTTACAAAATTACCACATCAACACAAAGGACAAAAGCACAAACAGACTGCAGGCCAAGCTGTTAAAGAGCATTTTTAGCTAGATTAATTCTGGCTCCCCGAAAGTGCTTTAGAGAATGTAGAAAAATAAAGTGAATTTCACAAAGTAATGAATTTTACAATTTTTGTATTGATGGTATATATTAACTTGAAGTTTCCCTCCTAGTGACCCTTTATTGACAAAACAAAACAAATAGCCTTTGGTTTTTAAAATGCTTTCATATGAAGCACTTAAAAAAAAAATCAAATCTATGACTGTTGTGCCAAAATAATTGCAGAATGAAAAGGTTTTTCTTCCTTCAGTAAATCAACTCCTAAGTTTCAAAATTCTATGGCAAAGTCTTCAATTTGCAAACTGTGAGTGAATAGAAACACTAAAACAAGAATTTCCTAAATATTAACAGTTTGAAAGTCTAGCTTTAGAAGAATAGAAAGAAAAATCATCTGTATCCTGAATAAATATGTGTATTTTGAAATATTAAACATAAAATATAATGAAGATACTTTAAGTTTATTTCTAGATTATAATTTGACTAATTTTGATTCATAATTAAACACAAGAGAACTGAAATACAAATGGCCACAAATTCTGCCTATCAGCAGAATAAATTAGTAAAAAGGAAAATGAAATTGGCAAATGTAGCTTGGATTTAGTTTCCTTGTGCTTCATGTCTTGCTTTACTAAATGGTCATCTAAACTAATGAGTTTTCTTATCTACCTTATGAATCCAGGATGGAGAAAAGTGGCTGACACTACAACATGACATAAAATGGCTAAGAAGAGGAGTTGCCACCAGCAGAAGGGAAAACTCATTTGCACCCTGTTCAGTATTCATGTGGGTTTTCTTTCCAAATACAGCCGACAAATGACAGGTAATGACTTTTCATTGTGTAATCATGGTCCCAAATTCTCTGTGTATAGAAGAATTACTATTGTAATTGTAGTTCTCATAATTCTTTGTGAAGTGAAAGAGAAAATTTGTTTTAGCTATTTAAGAAACATACTGATGTTTAATTATTTAATCTACAATTAAAGGCACTCATTGTAGCACCACATATAGAATGTCCACCGATAAGGAGCAAATAAGCTATGTTATATTTATATAATCGAATACTATGTAGCCTTAAAAGAATAGTATAGATATATGTAATCAGATGAAAAGCTTCAAAGAGTATATGTTTATGAATGATGCAGAAGATTCGATTTTTATAAATTAAATGTTTATAAACTACAAAAGTAGTCTAGAAGGTTACACAGCAATCCATCAAGAGCAGTTACTTTTGGAGAAGAGCATTTCCTTTGATATTTGAAAACTTGTTTACTAAACTTTTAAACATGAGAAGACATCACTAGAATACTATTCTATAATCCTGAGGGCAAAATTCTTATCTATTTTAATGCCACTTTATACCCACTTTACATCAATTTTTATTTTAGTGCCTGCACATTGTAGTGCTCAATGAATATATTTTTAATAGGATATAACTTTTTACAAACATTTATAAAAGTATTGCTTGAATTTTTTGAACAAGGAACATATTACACTTATAACAGATACTTAAAAAAAAATAACATTTAAGAACTTACTAATGTGAATATACTAGTTGATTGTCTACCCTTGAAGTTTAAAGAATTTTCCGAAATTTCACATAGCTTTCTTATTTCCATAAGGAACATAACTATGAAATGTTCTATCATTTATTTTTACTCTAAAAACATAGGGAAATATCTGCCAACCTGAAACTCTTTGGTTGTTCAAATTCAAACCAAGGAAATATGAATAAACAGCAGACCAATTAAATAAACAAAAAAGCCAACAGGATTCTGGGTGGCACAGCCAGTTTTTCCTTTCTCTCCAAGCTTCTATTGAGCCAAAGATAAATTTTAATTCTGAGAAAACAAGTAATATATGGTGCTAAATATCATTCATTAGTCTTTTTCAGACCTTATTTTTACAAACCTATATTTTATTTATAATAGTATAACTTGACTTTTAGTAATTTAGGCACCATGAAGTACTTAAAGCAGGCAAAGTAGTTTTGTGTCAACATAGGCCAATGATAATGGATTAATCAGTCTTATTCTCTATAAATAATTTGCTATTTCATATATAAATCTTAACATCAAACAATTTATAAAATACTGACTTAGATTTATTAATGCTTTATATGAAGACAAGACTAATTTTTGTGACTACATGGGGGTTGAGTGGAGGTAAGGTATGGAAAAACCCTTCAGAAACTTGAAATAAAACATGGCATGTTCAGGACTACATTTACATTAGAGCAATCAGCTAGATAATTGTTCTAATGTGAACCAACCATTATAATGAAGGTTAATTGCTCGGGTATGAACCAGAGCCATAAGGCAAGTTGGTACCTGGAGTTAAATTGAACATTTGGGTGCCAAGATACAGGCAAACACAGTGCCAACTTTCTGATGAACAATCTAAACCTACTGTCAAAATCACTGGAGATTTTATTTGGCAGTGTAATTGTTGTTTTATAAAAAAACAGAGTCAGAATTTAAAAGAAACTAGGAGAAATCTTAAGTATAGGATAGAAACATGGGATTTAAGATCACAAGAAATTAAGAGCCTGCTTGTGTTCATTTTTGCCACTTTTTTCAATTTTATGAAATAGGATACATGTGTGAAAAGTATATTGAACATAAATATTCAACCCAGTGAAAGTAAACAAACATGCATATAATCCACCACCCAGGTCAAGAGAAAGAATACCTTCAGCCCCCTACTAATCTGGTCTTCATTTAGAATTTATATATTTTCTTCATCATAGATTTTTGCATTAATTTGGATATTTTAAATATATTAGATAACATTTATCTTGATTACTTAGTTTTTTGATTCCCTTTTAAATTGTGTGCCTGTTCTACCTCAATAGGCTCTCAACAACCCTGTTTTTTCCCCTCTGTAGGTAACCATTATCATGATTTTTATAATTACTTCCTTGCTTTTAAAAATAACTGCCATCTATGCATCACTAAATAGTTTTGTATGCTGTCAGACTTTACACATATACATTTTTGTGTGTTTCTGTTTACATTATGTTTCTCTATGTTTTGTTCATTTTATTGTGATATGATAGTCCATTCTTTGCATATACTACTATTTATTCTACTAATTAGATATTAAGGGCATATTTACTTGGTGTTATTACAAATAATATCCCATGAAAATTCTTACATGTTTAAGTCCTGGTACACAAAAACATAATTTTTAGGATTTATAACTAGATGTAAAAATCTTGGTCATGAAGTGTGGATACTATAAACTTTATTAGAGCCTATGTCCATTTTTAGAGAAATGGATTATGTGTGGAATTTTCATTAAAAAAATTTAGGAGGTGACACTATATAGATTTAGAACTATCAATAACCTCCTACTGAGGCCGGGCGTGGTGGCTCACGCCTGTAATCCTAGCACTCTGGGAGGCC
>VBSM01001562.1:12678073-12690783 GCA_008086735.1 Cheirogaleus medius
AAAAAAAAAATAACCTCCTACTGAAAGAGATAAAATTTTAGACTCAACAGAACCTAAAGTAATGAGTTTTAAACAGGATACAATTATAGGATCATCATTTAGGGCCTGCTTTCTCTGTTGATTCATATCCAGCTCATTCTGGAAGCAATGAACATTTTCAATGTGAAAGGACTGCCAAGTCAGGGCCCATAACACATCAAGTACACGGCTGCTGGCCTGTACAATTCTGTTGACCTAAAAGAAATTTTCAATTTAATGCACAGTTTTCTACAATTAGTTCATTGAAATTGATTAATATCTTCACTAAGTACAAAGGCATTGCAATCAGTTTCTGTGCAGTTACTTGGTTCTCTCATGGTCCTGACACACCAATGTATCTCAGACCCAGTCTGTGAATGCATAGAAGGCACAGGCTTCATTTTATTCATTTTTGTATTCCCAGTATCCAGTATGATATTTGGTATTTATGTGTTTAAAAAATGCTGGTCAGATTTACTGAACTGAGAAACCAGTAATGAGTGGTTTGAAACTCACCTGTAATTTATTAATACAAGATCAGAAATAGGAAAATTTTCATAAGTGAGAAAGGGCAATTTATTAACATGGGAATATATCACCTCCCAAAAATATAAATTTGCCATGACCTGTGAAATACCAACTTCAATATTCAAAGCTAATCCAAATTTTTATGCAGGCTGGCTCTTAAATGCAGACTTTACAAATAATCTACAGAATTCAAACCTAATCCCCTGAATTATTCCTTCCTGTTTTCTCCACTTTGACAGCATCCAATATCGTGCCTTGTCTCTGTGTTTGCCCAGACGGGAGTGCCAAGTCCTCTGGGAGGGAATGGCTGACATTCGTGGCTACACACACACACACACACACACACACACACACACACTAAGAAAACTGTCTCGAGCACTCAAGTCCAGCCAATGGGATGTGGTTTGAAAGGCCCGGAAAGCCTTTTGCCATTTTTTTCTATCTCTGTAGCATTCCTGTTCCTTTGCAGATTTAATTTCTGTTAATACAATGCTTTTTGCTCAACAAGTCTCTTACTCTTCTCTAAACAGCTTCTAAAATGATCAAAGAAAGAATTCACAAAATGAACTGCCTAGAGAGTCAATGGTATAAGAAGTACTTTTCTTGTCTTGGATGTTGGGTGCTTCCAACCAGGAGGACCAAGGGAAGAAGAGGATGGAGGTTTAGGAAGATGACTGCCTCTAGAGAGTCTAAGTGATGATGCCTTGCTCAAAGCTTCAGCACATCCTCCGTCAGTGGATGACGGGGACAACAGAGGAGATTTTCCTATAAAGAATTCTCTGTGACACTTGTTCAGTGTTTGGCCTGCAAAGAGATATACTTCCTCTCCTGACGCTCTCCTACACGCCTTAGCAAGGAGGTGCTAGACAACGTTGGCAGGACATTACTAAGACTTGAATTTCTGCATTAGCTCTCATCTAAATTCTCTAGATTTTCTTTTTTGCTTGTTTAACTTATAAAACTCTCTGCCAAACCCCATGCATGGTAGTAACTTTAATCACTACAGAAGCTATGACTGAAAACTTGCAGGTTCCTATCATCTAGTCCACACCTTATCTGGAATAGGGAGGTATTTTCAAAAGAATCTTTCTTAGTGTGTTAACATAATTTCTCAAAATAAGAGAAATGTATTTATGTAAGAATGAACAAAACCCGTTTTCTACACCTGGCCCACGTTGTGGAAAATAGACTCGACATATTTTTGAGTATGTGTAAGACTCTGGACTCTTTCAGCTTATACTTCAAAATGACCCGACATAAAAGAGTAACTTTTGGAAGTTACTCTTTTATGTAACTCCCCATTTAGATTTCAATGCTAGAAAAAAATGTTCCCTAAGTATTAGTTTGACAATGTTGAAAATAAACCCAATGTCACCATATGATAAAGAAAACTTACCCTTTTCAATTTGGCAGCAGCCTCTCCGGAACGGATTGCAGTCAGCAAACTCTGTCGGATCTGTTCTGGGTCAGAGCTTTGGAATGTTAAAGAACTTTGTCTCTTAAGGGTGAATGATGGGCAGTCAGTTGGAGTCGGTATTTGAGAATTCTGTTCACTATACGCAGAGTTATTGTCCTACAAAAAGAAATGCAAAACATTTATATGAATACCAAGAGAATAGGCCATTTTTGCCACACACAAAAAAAATTCATCATCTTTAAGCATCACCATTTGCCATACTGGTGCTTTAAGCACAGATCTGTTACCTCACCCACTGAATTATCTCTAATTAAGTTGGAAGATGAAGGCATTATCTTCTCTTCTCTTGAACTCAGAGGCTAAGGAAGAAAAGTGGTACCTCTCTCTTTGTTTCATAAGTACAGTGGTAATTTTACTGTGCTTGAGTCAAAAAATGCTGGTTTTGCTAACACATGAAGCTGGCTAGAAGAACCAAATTAATAAAAAATTTTCACAAACAAAATAACCCATTTTATGGTTCCAACGTATTAGGCTATGAAATTATTATTTTTAAATACACAAAACAAATACTGGCAATTTCATGTTGCTCAAATCTAATATATCTTCTAACATAGAAATACTAATTACTATGCTACACTTCAAAAGCTTACGTTGTGTTTCTGGACGTCATAGGGATTAAGTGCTGACCACGTTTTATTTCTTCCATGAGACTAAAAATAAAAATTAGGAACTTCCAAATTGAAGAATCAAAAATTTAATTAAACATTTAGGAAGGAATATTTAGTAAATGATTTAACTGGTGTGTGTTATCAAGTAATCTTTAAAAATGTCTTTTTCACACTGCCAAATAAATATCTTTACAAAAGAAGAGAACTAAACAGGGCTCAGGCAATGACTTAAATAAACTGTATTATCTAAATCAAGCTCCTGTTGTTTAGGAACGGTATTTCATTCCAAGAAAAAACACAGGCTTTGTTCCCAAGAATTAATCTCTGTATCATACATCTTGTCCTGATGCTATATCAAAGTAATAGACATGAATGTAAAATATATGAAGAAATATTCTTCAAGATAAATATTGCTTTAGAATTATGGAAAAATCTTTACTTGGCAATATGGTTAATGTTCTCTTACTCTAGGAATGTTTGATAAAGTAGTATTAAATACTTTTGGAACTGTCACATAAATATGAAAGTATTCTTTAAACACTATCAGAATAAAAGTACACAAAGTATTTCTTAAAAATTGCATGAGGATTATCATGATTCATATGCTGTGAATTTCATCCTCTCCTTTGACTGTATTATCTGAACCTAGCAAAATACAACATTCAGTTGACCAAACACTAAGTTACATAGTAGTTAAATGATATTTTAGTCAGCATACATATTATAATTGGAAAAGTTGACATTGACTTGACAAAAAGAGGAATTAAAAAAGATTACATTTTATTTTTATTTATTTATTTTTTAGACAGTCTCGCTCTATTGCTGGGACTAGAGTGCCCTGGCATCAGCCTAGCTCACAGCAACCTCAAACTCCCGGGCTCAAGTGATCCTCCTGCCTCAGCCTCCCAAGTAGCTGGGACTACAGGTGCGCACCCCAACGCCGGGCTAATTTTAGTAGAGATGGCGTCTCGCTCTTGGCTCAGGCTGGTCTCAAGCTCCTGACCTCATCTTCCCACCTCGGGCTCCCAGAGTGCTAGGATTACAGGTGTGAGCCACCGTGCCTGGCCAAGAAAATTACATTTTAAAACTCTTTCAATTTAAATTATTTACATATAAAAATGTTTGATAAGTTGAGGTTGAATGTGTATGCATGATGGAAAATGCATAACTGAGAGATACTCGATTATTTTATCTAGTCTCTGATACAATTTATGTTTCTATACAATCAAAACTATTTATTTTGTTATTATATAGTACTGTAAAATTGGTAAAGAAAATAAACTAAGAGTATCCAGAAAAGTTGAAAACAAATTAAGATAAAACACAGGAAAACAAAACCATAAACTAGTGCATCATACAAATATATGAGCAAAGTAATTTTAAAACATTTGCTAATGGCACAATATATAACGATGACCTTATAGTAATACCCAAATTATATGTATTATAATAATTGTCAGAGTAAATAATCAGATTCTATGTATTGCCACTCTCTTTTCCCTATAATAGCTTGATAATAAGATTAATATGGATTCTGAGTTGAGTAGCACACAAACATACCAACATGCTCATTAACCCCCATTTTTACCATGTTGTTAAATCTGAATCCTTATTTTTAAAAAGGTAACATTTACCTTATCAATCCCACCGAGTTGTGGAATGTCCACAAACTCATTTACCGAATGAGTCTTCCCTTCCTCTGTGTTGGCTGGAGGTTGGGCAGATGCAGCATCACTGGATGATTCAGTACGTGTTTTGCTGAAAGACTGTGACCTTTTCACTACAGCGAGGGCAAACGGCGAAGGAGCAGTGCTTGAGTATGGTCGTGGGGCACCAAAAGTTTTCAAAGTCTTCAGATTTAGTGCTGCTACCTGACTAGAGGGAAGAGTCGCAGGCTTGGGAGCTGTGGGAGGAGGAGAGGTTTCAGCAGGCTTCTGATTGATGGCGTCATCATCAGTTTTTTTAACATGGGGTTGTGGAACGAAGTGAGTTGTTTTACTTAAGGGAGAAAGAGTCAGCTCTGAAGGAGACAGCGTATCCCTTTCTGCCTCTTTATTTGTTAGTTCTTTTGGTGTAGGGTTAGGGGCAGCATGGACACTTTTGGCAGCTGCAGATGTCACATAGTGACCTGATACTCTCTTCTGCATTTGCAAGAAAAAAGAACTTGGTTTGGCCTGGGGATTTGAAACCCGAGATTTAAATTTTGATTCCAAAATATTGTTTATATCTTCCAAATTTGGCGCAAAAGGAGCTGTGCCAGCGTGTCTTGTCACTTTGGGAGCAGGTTTCAGAGGATTAACTGTGGCATCGTCAGTTGAGCTCACAGCACTGTGTACCTGATGCTCCGTTCTCAAGTTAGGTTTAGGTTTAAGGTCTGGTGGTGGTTCTTTTGGACCTTCAGAAATAGCAGGATCTTCTGTTTGGATGGCAGTTTCTTTCACATTCTCTTGAGTGTGCTTTCCTAAAGTAGGTATCTCCTGATCATTTTTATACCCTATGGTTTCTGATTCACAGTCCTTCAATATTTCCAAGGATTTGGGAGGCACTATTTTATAAGTAGTCATTCCAATTTTGGGTATATACTCTCTTGTAATTTCATTTGAAGGTTTTGGTTTGGGATTATAGTCCTGTCTATAAAATGGATAATTCTTTAGGTAAGAAATAGTTGAATTTTTGTCAATCCCATCTATAGGAGGCAAAAGATCTTCATTACCACGTGCACGAATTGGATCTTTTATGGTGGGTTGATCTTCTGATTGTATAATTAGGGTGCCCTGACTCCTCAATTCCCTTGAGGTATCCACAGAATCTTGTGGATTTAAGGATGAGTGTTGAGTTGATTTGTTATTATTTGAAGTTTGTACACTTTCATCAACTTTGAGGTCAGACAAATTCTGATCTTGGTGATTCCTATGAAAACTGTTATAGGAAGGGGTTGTCTGAATTGCTGCATCTTGCATTTTTGTCTTCTCTGCACTGGGTTGATTCAGTTTTTGATCTGGTACTGATGAAGCTGCTACGTGGTTTTCCTTGTGATTCATAATGGTATCAGTTTCACATGCCTGGGAGTTTGACAGTCTGTCAACTTCCCTGTCCATGTTGTTACTTTTGGTAACACCTCTTATATTGATTTCTGTCTTCCTCACTCCATTTTTCACATTATCTTCTGTATTCTTTGGAAGGACAATTATTTCATTTTGAACTATTGAGATAAAAAATATCAAGTTAAGTATAGGAAAAAAGTAGAAAACCTCAAATTTTCAATAACAACCTCCCCCAATCTGAAATAGGTTGAATTCGACGGATAATTTTCAACTAACTATACAAAGGTAAGTAGTGGCATACGACATGCTAATTAACCCCTCTGAGCCTTACCTTGTTCAGATGTAAATAGGTGAAATATGTGTTTTATATTTATACTTTATATTATTATATATATTTATATTATATGTGCCATTTATATAGCATGCTCATTAGGATAGAGTACTGACCACAGCAAGCACTCCACAGAAGCTGTGTTTCTTCTTAGAAGTGAAAACTTCATATTTTCAGTCATTGTTAATGGCAAAGGAAAAAAATTGAAAAAAAAAACCAATCTATTTTTTTCCATTTTGACTCTTTTATAGCCCTAATATATTTATATTTCATTAAATATAACATTAAAAGGGAAAAAATCCCAGCAAAGGTTGTCAGTTTAAATTAAGGCAGATAAGAGAAAAAATTACCTTTAAGATTTGAAGTATAAACAATCTAAATTGATTGTTTTGTTAATTAAGTGTCCTTGCTAAAAACTTTAAGAGAACTCTATTTTTAGTCATGAGTGATTTCAACTACATAAAAACAGTCATGCTGGTTTAGATTTTTCTCTGTGGGAAAATGGTATCCTTGTTCTAGAGTCAGAGTCAAACTAGAGAAAGCAA
The DNA here is from genome assembly GCA_008086735.1 of Cheirogaleus medius. Classification (NCBI taxonomy): domain Eukaryota; kingdom Metazoa; phylum Chordata; class Mammalia; order Primates; family Cheirogaleidae; genus Cheirogaleus; species Cheirogaleus medius. The sequence continues at coordinate 12,684,625 of VBSM01001562.1, forward strand.
CCTCCCTCTCCCCTGCACTACTTTTCTTCTTGATTCTAATTCAAATCTCCTAAAAATGAAAATCCCTTGCCAGTATCTAGATTAACAAAGCAACAGCTTCCAGTCAACAAACATGATGGCAAAGCACTGGCATGAGGCATATGGAAGAAAACGCAGGCTTATGATTCTAAACCATGTGCCTCGTTACTGAACTAATCAACTGTGTGCTGTGCTCCTCTATTCAAATGCCCTGAAGAATCATGCCTCCTACGTGACCACTACACCCTTATCTTCAAAACCTTAGTGACACCTTTTCAGATATGGTAGTAGTTTGCACAGCATAAGACAGATGTGGACCTTGGGTGTCAAATCATGAAAGGATGTCAAGTATTTCTCTGTAGTTTTATCATCAACCACTATTACCTATAAGAAGATAAGATCAATGCACTGCCTAAAATGTAATGAACTTTGTAATATAGTTTCTCTGTTAAAGAGAGAGAGAAAAATAAAGAAAGATACATACATACCAAAAAAAAATCATGTTGTCATGGAAATTTGTATATGAACAATTTTTTAAAATACCTTCACACTTTTAAACTCTGGTTAATTGCACAGATTTGTGGTCATGGCAGTTAATATTCTACGTTATGTTGTAAGATTCATTAAATATAAAATCTGAAAATGGAATTCATTTTTATTCTTTCTTGATTATCAGAATATGTATCATCTACTTCAGTGACTTCTTTTGTCAATGACCAATAATTATAGACTTTTGTGATTTATAAAATTAAGGACACTTCTGATTAGGAACCATAGAAGAGGCACACTCTGCCTCTTAATTTACTTGGTTCATAAGTACTTTTAAATTATTTATATGAAAAGCACTACTCTGAACTCTGTTATGAGCATAAAAGTATTTAATTAATGGTCCTTGGCAGCAGGAAATGAGTCTAAATGTATTTTCTTCTCTCTTGCTTATTTCTCATTTTTCACTGAATATAGGTATTTCCCAGTTTACACAATAGAAACATTTCCCAAAAGAAAGCATATCAATGTAAAAATATATTTTAAAATAAATTCCCTATAATGAACCCTAATTTATTGGTTTTAGAACTCTACATTTTTTTTTTCATATTTTTGGTGGGTTAAACCTACTTTATTATTGTCTAACTCTGAATGTCTCATCAATATTTCACAATTATTCCCAATGATTGTCAGGCATGGACACTTAGAATCCATCCTCGTACATATCTGACAATGATACATATCTGACAAGTGTCTATGGACGGCTAGGCCACTTTCCAAGCATGGCCAGTAGAGGGAGAAGGTAGCTTTTGTATTATCCTACCCCCTACTCAAAACTGACACTGACATCTGCCACCTTATGAAAGGATGATTTAGATTAAGTGTAGGTGATTTAGATTTAGATTAGTGATTTAGATAAGGGTAGGCAAAAAAGAAAACAGAATAAAACTAATTTAAGAATAGAAATTATTTATTTTAAAAAACACCTACAGTTGACAAAGGTCATTGCAATTCATGCACAAATTAAAATATTACATAAGTGTACTTGTGACTCTAGCCTTAACCTGATGTCAAAATCTTAGAGAAAAATGACTCAATTTCACTATTATTTTAATAAGAAGCAGCTTTTAAATCACGATTTCTCAACAGGAAATCAATAAATCATGACTTCTATGATGCTACTGCCATAATAGTATATGCTGTGAAAAACTGGATCAAGAGGAAAAGAATGGGGAAATTACTTTTAGATCTTCTCAGTATGGTATCTCACAATGGTATTGAATGTGTGGGAAAATGAATCAGAGGTATAGTCAAGTTAACACACATAGCACACATTTAAAATTATATAACATTGGGATTATCCATATCTTATCTAAATATGAATATTATATTCCTGTTTCCTAGGAATCTTAACCTAGTATATTATATTAACATAGTAGATTGGACTATGAGAATTCATAAGCCATTTGCTTCTTATCCCCTTAAAATATCACTGTGTATTCCTTGAATTTTCTATTTGTACAGAATTGTTTTTCTGAAATTCCATCCTAGCTATATATTTTAAGAGTATCTCAGTATTCTGCTAGGTGCTATGAGGAATTCAAAAAAAGTATTAAAATTTCTCTGATCCAAGACTGTCTAATTCAGTTGAGAAGTCAGGAATACAGAATTACATGGCTTCTAATAATCGAGTAAAAAAAAAATAAATGAAATGTTAGGATTTGAATAGAAACTGAATAGGTAAAGCAGATAGAAAATCGTTTTCCATGCAAAGACAACATGAATACAGGTCTAGTGGTACAAGTGAACAAATTATATTATGAGAAAAAGAAGAAACTATCTTGATTTGGGGATGAGAATTAGTAAATGGTGGTGAATAAGGTTATATAATTAGATAGTTTGGGCCTTAAAAATCACACAGGTAAGTTTCATCCAAGGTGTTGCAACTTGAGTAAGAAGTAAAACAGGCTTGGACTAGGGAGCTAGACAGAAAAAAGAGAAATAGACCACAGATAGATAAATAGAGGATATATCTTTAAGATCTAAAATCACAATTAGATAATCTCTAAGATATAATTTTTTAAAAAGTACTACACAAGGTAGAGCACACTTTAGAGTAATACTGACTGAGTTTAAATCCTAGGTCCAACAGTTACCAGTTGTGGGACCTCAGCTCAGTTACTTAATATTTCTTCAGTGCAATCCTCTGTAAATTGGGACTAAAAATAATAGAACCCATAATACCCATAAATGAAATAGGTATTAAGTGAGTTAACATATGAGATTAAATGACTTAATACATATGAAATACTAAGAATCGTCCGTGTCACATAATAGTATTATGAAAGTGTTGGCTATTCGTGTTTATATAACTCACCATTCTCTTGGTTTGGGCCCAAAGACTTTGAGCTTCTTATACTATCAACTACCAACTCTTCATTGCTCGTATCATATATTGTGCTGTGTGGTCCTCTGAAAGATATGATATTATATATTATATGTTGATACTATTCAAACACACACACACACACAACAAAGAAATCAGGCAATAATTTCCAAAGACAGATGGACTAAAATAATCATCTTTTTCTGCCAAATACTGGAAATTTAATAGCAAAGAAAAAAATACAACTGAGAGGAAATGCTGCTATGAAACATTAGCTTTCATATGGTGGTCCAATTACAAGAAAAATGTAAGACGCTTGGTAAAATGGACACCTTTCCAAAAGTGTCTTTATTTTGTTATTGTCAGTTTGTCTTTTAAGGAAAAGGAAATAAAATGAAACATTTTAGTTTTACATCTGGCAAGATCAACTGTATAAATCAGAATGTGGATTGCCCTCACTGATTTTGTGGTGATAGAATAGTTTAATTTGGAGACAATCCCATGCAAATTATAGTAAACCTCTGATGAAGATGTTTATTTTGCTTGGTTGATTTCATCTTTATTCTTGGTGTTACATTTCAAACATAATATATGTGGACTAGACTATAGTTTTCCATTCCTAGTATCAAGTAGAAAATTGACCACATCATAAAGTTGACTGCAAAATAATACTGGTGATTTAACATCACACTTTATATACAGAATTGTTTTCATATACCAGTCAGTGGAAATCCTTCAGGAGTATTTGGTGAAAACTGAAAATTAAATTTAGGTTACATAGGTAATAGGCAAAACACACACACAAACTTTAGTTTTTGAGTCATACAAATTAACTACATGTTATAGTTTATCTGACACAGGGACAGAACTGTCACATTTGATTTTCTTTGAACATAATTACATGAAATGAGATACTTTATTAATAAACATTTTTATCGTGATGGTAAAAAGGATGGCGTATAAACCAAAGGGCTGACTATATTTGTGTTTAAAATATCAGATATTTCAGAAGACTAGCATTAATTAAACAAGCCGCCACCAACACCTCTGGCACACAGACTACTTACTGTCCATCTGTGCTTCTAGTTTTGTGTTTTTCTTCCTTGGAGTTTTGTGAGGACTTTCCACTCTCATTGCCAAGGGCTGAGTCAGGATCATTTTTCAACGCATTTATTTTATCAGTTGATACAAAAGAAATATCTTGTGACTTCAGAGAAATATTTTCAGCCTCATCTTTAAGCACTTCACTCAGTTCTTCCTTTTCATCTATCTCTTCAAGGCTATAATCAGAGTTTATTCCAGCTACAAAGAAATGCAGATATAATCCTAAATATTAATTTGCCTCATTCATCATATGCAATCTTGGCGAGGAAGAAATTTTAAAATAATAATTAGCTCGACTCTTTTAAATAAACTTTCAAAAGATGTTTTGTAAGCCGACATTTTACTTATGAAGTTATTAAAGCTTAAAATTTCACTAGGATTTTCTGAATACCTTATAGATTTTTCCTAAGGATCATCAAAATAGGAAAAATTGCCTGAAAAGTACTATTCTTTGTTAAAAGAGAATAGCATTAATTTGAATCTATGAAATTTGTATTAAATTAAATCTATTCTAGTGCACTACTTTCTCATTCAGTCATTCAAAAAAAATGCTGTGTCAAACACTATTATAGTTGCTGCCAGGGTTGTGGGTTTTTTGTTTGTTTTTTTAATCTTTTAAAATGAGGTACAATTTACATTCAGTAAAATTCAGCATTTTTGGAACATAGTTCTTTGAGTTTTGACAGACATATGTAGTTTTGTAACCACCACCATAATCAAGATATAGAAGAATTCCGTCAACCCTCTAAATTCCTCCATGCTTCTTGGCAATCAACCCTTGCCACTAACTCTAGCCTCTGGCAACCATTATCCCTACACTTTTGCCTTTGCAAGAATGTCCTATGAGTGAAATCATACACCCTCTAGCCATTTGAGTTTAGCCTCTTCATTTAACATAACACATTCAAGATTAAGTCATGCTGTTGCGTGGATCAGTTATTCACTCCATTTTATGGCTAGATTAGTAGTATTTCAATATATGGAAAAACCAGTTTGTTTACCCATTCCCTCAGTTTAGGGACACTGTACTGTTTCCAAATTTTGGCAATTATGAATAAAAACTCTATGATAATCCACAGGCAGCTCTTTTTGTGTGTGCAAGGGCTTTTTTTTTGCTTGAGAAAATGCCTGGGAGTGGGACTATTGGGTCATATAGAAAATGAATGTTTAAATTTTATTAAAAACACAAAAACTGCCAAACTGTTTTCCAAAGTGGCCATACAATTTTGCATTCCCACAAGCAATGTGTGATAGTATACTAATTTTAAACAACTGTTTTGATCTGATAAACATTCTTTCTGAGTCAATGAAAAATTGGGTAAAATTTTGATCAAATTCAAGTTATTACCTAAATATAAAGCTTTGTCATCTGATAACAAAATAATTCTGACAATTTTAAAATAAAAATATTAAAAATACTACTATATAAAATAAGCCATGCATAGATAACAAAGGAGTTCAATAAAGAATATATATAAATATTCTTTTATATATTACATATAGTTATACATCGAAAATAATAAAGATCAGTTTCCCCAAAACAGTAGAAAGCCAAATAGAAGAGAAGCTGAAATTCTTCAGAACCACTGATTTTATTGATCTCACACTCTGTCATAGTCATCTATATGGTTAGGGAAAACAGCAAACTCCAAACCTGAATAAAATTTCAAGTGAAAATGTTAAGCTCCTATTTCTTTATGAAACATTTTACACAAGGGCTCAGATCAGTAACCAAAATCAATAGTCGATGACATCTTAATCTGCACGACACAAAGCATCAACCAAGAGAGTGAACCACCTACATGTCAGTGATGCTACTGCTGCCTCAGGTGTTCCAGGGCACTCAGAGAAAGGGGTCTCCTCCGTCAGTTTGGGGGCAGTGCACTCTTCATGACTGAGGAGCCCAGGACCAAGGGAGGCTCCTGTCAAAAAAGTAGAATCTGTGGAAATGGCACTTAAACAACAGAGGTAAGGCCAGAAGAGACCAAGAAGCACTTTGGAGGAAATCGGATTTGTCAGCTCACAATTATCCATGCATTAAACAAGAGGAGGTAATATGGAAAAAAAGAAGGGAAACAGATATCAAGCAAAGTATGAACAGCATGCACACCTTTTCCTAATACATTAGAATCTCTTCTTCTTCTTCTTTTTTTTTTTTTTATGAG
>VBSM01001562.1:12690883-12736529 GCA_008086735.1 Cheirogaleus medius
GCCTCCCAGAGTGCTAGGATTACAGGCGTGAGCCACCGCGCCCGGCCACATTAGAATCTCTTAATTTCACTACAGTTGTGGTTGTTAACATTATTCAGTAAATTTCCTTTGTGGAACAAAATGGTGTCATTGATATTATTCTGTGTAAAAGCTGAGAAAAATCATTACTAGTTATCTAGTAGTAATATTTTAAGTCACAGAGGATGAAAAAATTCTTATACATATATGTTAAAATTCCAAATCCATAACTATCACTTGAAGATGATAGATTCAAAGAAAGTTTGAGTGCTCCTAAATATTTCCTATATTTGTGAATATTAATTATCAAAATTAGGTAGAGTTATATTAAGCAATTTTCATAATTATCAAGTTATCCCATATGAAAGTACTAGCATAATCATATTCTATTTGGTATGATATTATTGTATCATATTCATTTATATCTCACATTAACTCTAAAGATTAAGAAATTTTATACTAATAACAGCTTCTAAATAGCTACTGAAAACATTAGCCACAGTGTTAGCTTGCATTATTTTATTTTTACTGGAATTTTGTTTGGGGAGAATCCACAATGAGAGCCAGATACTGCAATAGAAAATATTTTCATGGTAACAAATTTTTATTATTAAGAATAGGATAGTTCCAACACCTAAATGGACAATATAGGAATAACATTTGTCGGGTGTCGGGCAGGTGGGAGGGGGGAGGAGGGGATGGGTATATACAAACATACTGAGTGAGATGTGCAACATTTGGGGGATGGTCATGCTTGAGGCTCTGCCTCGAAGCGGGAGGGGGAGCATGGGCAATATACGTAACCATAATATTTGTACCCCCATAATATGCTGAAATAAAAAAATAAATTAATTAATTAAAAAAAGAAAAAAGAATAGGATAGTTTGTATGTCGAATTCATACCTGGAATAGTTGCATATAGAAATTGTGCTTGCACCATGAAAGTTTTCTTCTGCATACACTAAGATATATTCCTAACTATGAGGTGTCACTACTCTTAGGTAGGAGGTTAATAAATGTTAACCTGACATTGCATAAGGAAAAACAGGAGACCAAATAGGGAAAGTACTGAAGGTATAATTCCAGCACTGAAATTTTGAACTCTGCCAGTTTCATACTCTAATCCTGGTAGGGAGGGAGGAAAGAATTCATTTCATAGTATAAAATTTGAGAAATGAGGCCAAAACTCTGTATTTCTTTCGTATTCAGAGCATTACAGCTAGATTCATTTCTCAATTGTCAGGAAGGTTCTTTTTCAGTAATTACATAATGTGGAGTAAAAGTGTCATACCTGGGCTGGATGGCCCCTCAGGAGAGCTTGCTTCTGAAACACTGTCTGGAGGAATTCCATCTACTGACTGTAAGACTAAAAAAAAAAAAAACAAGCAACACAACTTATAAAGTCACACCGACAAATGAAACAATTCCTTAACAGTTTAACCTATTTTTATACAGTTCAGAAGGAAATGAGCCCTAACCTTGCTAGAAGCCATTTTATATAATACTATCCAGCTGTGAAACAACTTAAATCCACATGGATTCCCTTTCCTACATGTAGTCAATCCTGAGATGGCAGGATCTTTCTGAATAAATTCATGAATTATACCATGCTTACTTTAGGATAATGGAGCCGTAGAGTTTTGGCATTTTGTTATGCTGCAGATTTTTAAAAGGCAGCTAAATGAGACTAAGGAATTATTTTTAAAGCCTAGGTATTATCATCATCACAAAATTAAAGACAGAACTTATAACCTATATCATTTCTACTGTCTGTATTAAACAAAAACACAACACAAATTTATTAACAGGAAAAGTACCATTACCAGTCCCTTGACTATCTTTATCACTTTGATGCAGGGGTAATTTGGAGGGTGGGGAAGGTGCTTTTCGCTTTGTCCTTCTCAAAGACGAGTTCCCTCCGGATGTGCTCCTGAGCTGCAGTGAGCCTGTTCTCACTATGCCTGCTCCACCGGGACTCTATGGAAAACAAAATGACCAAACACAATCCTATATTTAGAAATCAACAGCAAATTTTAGGAAGACACTGAAATTTATGTCAAACACATCATATACCAACATGACAGTCCTTCACATTTACGGAGCATCTGCCACATGCAGAAGCTGGGCTATGGGATGGATATTTAAAGAAAAATAATACGGCCCCTCTCATCAGCCTCATCCTCTCAGGCTAGGATGGGAGACTGACATGCAAACAACTAGCTGTAATGTAATGGACTCATAATATAGTTAAAAACTAACTTTTTAAGAAAAATCTAGAGAAATTATTGGATATAAAGTATGGGATGAAAAAGGGAAGAGTATATGCACATTAACAGCTGACTTGATTAATCTATCTCTTTTCAGCACCAGTGTATCAGTGAAAAACATTGCAAAAATCTATATGTCTACCCGAGGCAAGGTCCTTTGAGGTCACCAACCACAAACAGCTACTGCTCACACTCATAGCACGTGACTGTCAGCAGACCCTAAGACAATCCAGCCTCAGCAGGCTGGATGGTGCCTCCTGGCCAATTGTCACGTCATCTTTGCTCTTTTTCTTTACAACAAAACTAATTAAAACTGTTGTTCACAGTTTGTGTCTCCAATTTCTTTTTTCCACTTGAACCCTTCCAATTAGATTTTTCTTAGCCCTTGATCCATTAACTATTCCTATCCATATCGCAAACGACTTTGACCATAAATAAATCAGTGGTCCCTTCTCAGAACTCATTTATTTGACCTGTTAGCAACATTAAACACAGTTGTCCACCCTCCTAAAATGCTTTTTCTTCCACATTCAAATCCTTATTCCTTCCATAAGTCAAATTAGGTCATATTGGTTAAACCCCACTAATGGTTTCCCTTATAAGGCCGTCGATTACCTGGCCCCTAGAGCTCTCTGACCACCTTCTTTGAGTATGGACTGGCTCACTCTGTACCAGCCACACTGGCCTTTTTGTTGATCCTCTAAAGTACCAGGAGAGCTCCCACCTCAGGGCGGTTGTCCTTGCTGTTCCCTGTTCCTGGAACACTCCTTCTTTTGATAACTCAATGTCTTACTCCCTGATTTTCTTCAGGTCATTTCTCAAATGTCACCTTTTCAATGAACTTGTTCCTGACTACCAACACTTCCTATCTGCTTTCCTAGAGCTTTATTTTTTATGCGCAGCATTTAATAGCTCTCTAACATACTATGTAGCTGACTTATTTGCCTTGCTTATTGTCCACTTCCTCTAGGGTTGGCTATAAGGGCAGGGATGTTTGTCCTTTCCTATTTTGCTCATTGCTGTATCCTCAGAACAATGCCTGGCTTCCAGAAGTTTCTCAATACACATTCGTCGAGTAAATGGAAAAAAAATGGATGACATACTACCCTTATATATTCTGACAATAGTGGAGGTGGGAGTCCTATTGGAACCAGTCACAGTAATGATTAACCTTAAAACTCAACAGTGCCCAGTGTTCAGGAACCTGTGCTTAGTCCACTGCATAAACATTCATCGTGTATCTCAAAATCTCCACCTTTAAGTCAACTCAGGTCAACGCATCATACCTTAAAGGACTTTAATAAAAGTTAAATATTTAACACTAGTTTGTCAGATCTTAGCAATGAATACATGGATGTGTATTATGGTATATAAATTTGAAATATTTCATAAGGAAATTTAATGTGAAAAGTTAAAGAACTATAACTGTCTTCAGCTTTTACCAACAGAATACATTTCCTTTGGTCAAATTATGACATTTTTAAAAACAGGTTGAGATTAAATTATTTTTAAATCTAAAAGGTTTACAAAATGAGACAACAGAGAGGTTTCTACTTGCTAGGGCAAACTGCTTTGGTTAATCATTAGAGACAGTCAATTATTTACTTTAGTTAGAGTCACTGATAAGTCTGCCTGCCATTAATGAAAACCGCACCTCTAACAGGAATGTACATCACCAAATTTTATGGTCTGTGAAAAGGGAAATACTGTAAAGGAGAAACAGAATACACTAATGAAAGTGGCAAGGTCAGGTTAAAAACTATGCCAGATAGTTAATCCCCTAGAATTCACACCCAGATCAGAATTCACTGATTCAAAATGGAACTAAATTTAGCTGAAGAAAATAGAATTAAAAGGCATTCAACAGATTTACTGAGCACTAGCTCTGTAGCAGTTATTAGATCACTTAATCATAGTTGAATTATAAGATATGGGTCATTGAAATAGATGTATCCTGGATAAGAGTTAAATGAAAAAATACAAATAGAAAAATTTAAAAGTTGAATCAAGGGACAGAAACAATATAGCCTAACTTCAATGATGTTAAATGTTTCTAATAGAAGGTTTTGGGTTATTCCTTTATTTATTTATTTTAACAGACTCACTTAAAACATAGGTTTTGGGTTATTTCTAATATGATTTTCATATATGGGGAGGTTTGTGTTAGTGGAGAGAATGTAAGCAATCCCTTGAAATTGTCTTAAAATCCTTTTTCTTCCTTGCATTTCCCTCATCCTGGAATCATTTTTTTTTTTTTTTTCCTTAAGGGACAGACTCATATCATACTTCTCCAACCTGGACATTCCCAGTTAGTACTATGAAATAGTATAAAATATCTTAGAATTGGCATTAGGTTTACCCTAATTTATTATGAATTATGTCCCAATGACTGAACTTTCCATATATCTGAGGGTAAGAGTTTAACTCTTAACTCTTGATGTAAGAGTTTTAAAATAATTTTACAGCTTAAATAAACAAGTCAATTTTCTTAAATGTCAATATTATTATACATATAATTATTATACTATAATGAATGTAATATAGAAGTATGAGGTATTATATTGAATTTGCAAAATAGGCAAAGGTGCCAACGTCAGTTTTTTATCACAATAAAATCAGTTTTATGGTTGATTTAGGCCAGGCACGGTGGCTCACGCCTGTAATCCTAGCACGCTGGGAGGCCGAGGTGGGTGGATCACTCAAGGTCAGGAGTTCGAAACCAGCCTGAGCAAGAACGAGACCCCCATCTCTACTAAAATAGAAAGAAATTAATTGGCCAACTAAAAATATATAGAAAAAATTAGCCAGGCATGGTGGCGCATGCCTGTAGTCCCAGCTACTCGGGAGGCTGAGGCAGGAGGATTGCTTGAGCCCAGGAGTTTGAGGTTGCTGTGAGCTAGGCTGACACCACAGCATTCTAGCCCGGGCAACAGAGTAAGACTCTGTCTCAAAAAAAAAAAAAATCAGTTTTATGGTTGATTTGATCAAAAAATTAGCACAATCTCATATGAAATACAAACAATACATATATTGATAAAGAAAAAAAGAAAAATCACTGTACATCCCAACAAATATAGGTTACCTCATAGAAGTTTTGGTGTCCACTCTTAACACATTTATCTTTTACACCTGTATATACACATGCTTGTGTTCATGGGCGTGCACACACACGCACACACACTTTGGCTTATTTTGGATGAAAGCACACAAGTCAATTTGTTATGATGGTTTTTTGAAAAATAAAATGCTATCTTTTGGTGGAATGGGACAAGTTTACTTCCGATACCCTGAATCTCCTTCTTTGGGTGGCACATCCTCCCCACTCTTGAAAATCTAGGGCTTATATATTCTATTTCTTATTCTCTATATAAACTTGTTTTAAGATTCTTCATTGACAGCATGGATAGCACTGATAGCAATCTGTACTTTCATTTCATCAACTTTGAAACATTGAGATAGCATATAAGCAAGTCTTATCAATGGTAACCCTTTGCTTATAACATTTTTTAAAAGCCCAAAGATGGGGGCCTAGCTCAGAAGTAATCCTGGATGAGAAAAAGACACGATGAACCAAGAGAAAACATAGCCAAGGATCAAGTTTAAAAGACAGGGAACAGTGGTAACCATGCTTCTCTGTGATCATGGTGTGGATAGAGAGAGAGGTTTCTAGGGACAGGGTAGGAGAATATAAAACATCGACAGGTTAACTGAGTTTAGGACCTCTAACCAGAGGGAAGCTGCAATCAAGGGAACAAACTGGGGCTAATCTCAGTTTCTCCAGAAAAGGAGGCAAGGCTGTATGGCAGGCATTATCCAAGTGACCCCATAAGCTTATCACTGTAACTCCAGGAAAGAGACCTGCTTTCTCTCTTCCCTGGCTGCTGTTAACACAGAGAAAAGCAAGTGTCCCCATGAGGTCGCAAATATCACAGAGGGAGAGAGGCTAAGCAAACCTCATACTATGTGGACCAGTAAAGGAAGCCTCCTAACACTGACTATTTTCAGTGCTATTTTATTAACTCAGTATGCTATTTCAGAGAGATACAACGTTTTGTATACTAATAGATAAGCAAGAGAAATCTACAGTAAATCCACAAATGACCTATTGTTCTTTGAATAATATTTTTCTTTAAAGTTTAATAACTTTATAATTAGCATAGCTTTTTACTTTTAGGTCAGAGGTAAAACTGGCAGAAACCTAAAATGTAATGGCTCAGAGGATTTCTGTGAGGATTAAATGAATAATGTTCTTAGAACCTTGTCCGGGACACTAAGCATTATATAAGCATTCACCATTGCGTTTGTTATTATGATTATGACTTCTTGAAAATCTGATGAAAACTACAGTGACAAAGTATATATTATATCTGGGAAATCCTTAAAAAGGGAAGCAGATTAAATATTATACTGTGCTAATACATTCCTCTACTGAATGAAACCAGTCATATTTTTGGAAGTACAGACAGCTGTATTCCATATATCAAACTGCAAATGCCATGGTAACCACTGTTCCTAAGCAATTGTAGAAATATGTGTGTGGTCCACTTTCTGTATAATAAATGTAAGAGGAAAGTGGAGGGGAAAATAAAATGCTATGTGATAACCTGGATAAAAGTCTGAAAAGAGGTGTATTCCTTAAAGATTACAAATACATAATATATTACAACAGAGAAGTACAACCTTAATTTTAATCCTACATGTTTTACACAAAATAATTAAGTAAAATAATATATACCTGTACATTTCATAAAATAATATAGCTGTACATTTCATAAATATGTGGTAATATATCATCTTATCTGCTTATAAATCATGACACATATTAAAAGATAAAATTGAGTAAAAGGTGAATAATGTAAAATATTTTTAAAAAATTAAGTCAGTTATTTAAAAAACTAATACTCTGGGTATTAAATTTCACTTGCATAATATTAGATGGCAAAAAGTTTCAATTTCTCAATATCTGAATGTTTGTAGAATGCAAAATGAGGCCAAAACAAATATCCAACAAAGATCATTTCTTACTGTGTTTCTAGTCACAACCCAATATCCCAAAGAAAATGATGTACCATGCTTGTAGCCAGGGGTAAAGCTGCTCATTGTTGTATATACATAAATCCAAGCAGCAAAGCCACACCAAATGTGCCAAATGAAAAATTCTCCAAAAGATTCTGTGAATTCTATAGGTCAGGATTACCCACAACTTCTTGTCAACTCTTCTTCTACTTCTTCAAATGTAAAATAGGCTTAAGAGACTAATTTGTCAATAACATCAAGACATCCTTTGGCCATTGGCTTGGTTAAATGTGCTCTTCCTAGACACACACTTGATTAGCAAATGTGGTGCAGAAACTAGATTTCTGAACTCACTTTATCCCAGAATCCTAAATAGCTTTCAATTAGGCCAATGTCATTGCATTTCTGATTTCTTGTTTTACAAATGACAATCTTATGGTAAATAACTATGTACATTTTATACATTCATACATGTAATATAGCTCATGTAACTAACAGCATGAGCTATTATATGTCTTGTTCTACAAGTGGCATTTCAAATCCTTAGTCAGAATCATATTCACGAAATGCTCAAAAAGTACCAAGAAAAACTGCCAAAAAATTTGGAACAGGAAAGTTTTCGTTTCCAAAGGAACATTTTCATAGATGACAACGTATTCACCATTATAGGGAAAATGGCATGAGCCTTAAAATCATGTGAAAGAGAGTAGCACAGAGAAATTTAGGGACACAAAAAGGTCACTGTAGTAGTGATAGTGAAATATGTATTCTTTATAATTTGTTTTTTAAATTGAGAAAATAATTTTAGATGTAGAAATATTCCAAGAAAGGTTAGGTTAAATTGTTTTACTAACTTGGATCTTTATTGAATCCTTTTCGGAAATTGTATAATCAGTGGTCAAGATTAGCTCAGAAAATCAACAGCCTTAAATGTGAATATTTTCAGTATAAGGTCCAAAATCACTATCCAAATACCTTAATTGCCAGTATTGAGAAATGTCTTGGAGGAATGAGGCAAATAACTAAATGTAGACAGCCAAGAAGTATAAAATAGATTTGGCTGACAAAGCTCTTTCTAAGCTACAGATAGATTGACTTATCACTAAACTTTGACTAAAGCAAACATATTATCAGTGGCTACTTAAAAGAGCACCAACATGAAATAAAAGCTCAAAATGAATAAAAATCCTAAATATAAATCACTTTGCCATGCATTATTATTTTCTGTCTCTTCACCCACATGAAATAAGCATTTTCTATTTCTAATATAATGTAACTATTTCTAGTATTTTCTTTCTGGTTTATTAAAGGATGCTTTGGGGGAAGAACTGGAAAAATCAGAATGCTGTACTTCTGTTAAACAGCGCACCCTTGTGGTTTATTTTGCATTCTGAACAAAAATTATAGGATAAAAGTGCATCCAAAATTTCTTCATGAACTTAGAACTTATTTGGTCATGTATTTTTTTCTTCTAGTTATGTCTTTCCCAACACGATGGTACCACCTTCAATCACTGATGGCAGTGACTTTTTAAAATTTCAAATTCAAAACTAAATTATTAAAATAGATGTGTTTATAGTTATAATGGCGATCTTTGATTTTAAATTTAAAATAAGTAATAAAATAAATAAAATTCACCCATAAATTCACATATTTTGCTGAATTTCCTGAATATCTGCATCTGGCTTTATGAACAATTTCAATTCAAAGGTCAATGATATTTATATGCATTATGTATATATATATATATTTTTATAAATATATAGTATGTTTTACTTGTTGATCCTCAAGTTTTCAATATAACCTTACCAAAATTCTGGCTTTTCTGTAAAAGCTTAAGAAAAATATATCTAAAATCATGTGGTTTGATAACTAAAAAACTAAATATTAGCAATCTTTAAGTTATCCAAGTACGTCTGAAAATTAACTCGATATACAAATGAAATACAAAAATTTTGTGATAAAAGTATGACAGACATTCTCATTATATATACTGTATGTACCTGGCTATGTGAAAGCCAGGTAACTATTGAAAGAACTGATAATAGTTACTTATTAATTCTCTTGAACACCTACTATGTTACACAATTTTGCTAGAAAACATAATTCCTGCCCTCTGAGTGAGGAGATGAAAAACGTAAAATTTAATAATGCTACAAGCCTTAAACAATAATAATATGACCTTAATGTTTATCTTTAGAGGATGAGGCAAGTAAATCATGTTATATTCATCAATGTAATTTATGCAACCTTTAAAAAGAGGAAGCCTTTTACATACTGATAAGAATATCCAAATAAAGTCATTCACTACCAAAAGTTGAAGTATAACATAGTACATGTAGCATATGACCACCTGTTGAAAAATACGTAGCATGAATACTGGCTTAAATATGCATACTTTATCTCTGGAAAGATACACAGGAAACTTACTGGTTGCCTCTGGGCAGGAGAACTTTGTTGGGGGCAGGGAAGAAGCATTTTTCACTACATTCTCCTTTTTATCTTTAGAATTATATATCATGTAATATACTATCTATACATTTATAAATTAAAACAAAAAGGCACAAGAGAGAAAAATTCAGAGAAAGTAAAGATTATTCTGTGCTGGAATCTTTAGAGATTCTCCATGAAGCAGGTAAAAGGAGAATCATTTGAATGTGTAAGTAGGAATGGAGAAGATGGAGGTGGGCTCATTCCATTCTGAAAAGATAGGAAGCAGGATTTTACATAAGCCACAACGAGTCAAATCTTCTGGTTAGAGTTAGAAGCATCCTAAAAATGATGAGGAATTAACTTTTAAAAGTAAAATTGTGATTGGTTTGTAGAGTATCTTGAAGATCCAGAAAAATCACAGCCAGCTATCCAAAGTTTCTGAACTGGGAAGTGATAACTAAGAAATATACATGTGGCAGCTTGCCACATTAAGAGTGTTTTGAACACAAGTACTAGTTCTCTGCTTACTCTCTGCCCTGGATTTCTCTAGGAATAACTTCAGTATAAGGAATGGAAGACATTATGAAGAGAGACTGAATGAAGGATTGGTCTCTAATTAGAAGTGGAAAAGAAAAAAAAGAAAAAACATCAAAGATGATTGTTAGCATTTTAGTCTGGGAAGAAAAAAAGAGTTTGGTTTTAAATATGCTGACGTCTAGTAGTGATGAATCAATAAGCAATCCAAACTGCAACTGGAAGAATATTGAGATTGGAATTACAAATTGATATATTAGTGTTCTGGGGCTGCCCACAATGACTGCATGGCTTAAAATAACAGAAATTTATTCTTTCACAGTTTTGAAGGCCAGAAGTCTGAATCAAGGTGTTGGTAGGGCCATGCTCATTCTGAAAGTATTAGGGGGGAATCCTCCTTTATCTCTGCAAGCTTCTGGTGGCTCTTGGCATTCCTGGGCTGTGGCATAAGGTCAATCTCAGACTTCATCTTCACATGACTGTCTCCTCTATGTCTCTATGCCTGTGTGTCTCTTCTTCTTATAAGGATACCAGTCACTGGATTTGGGCCCAACTTAGATCCAAGATGATCTCATCATCTCATCTCTAGATTCTTAACTTGATTACATCTGCAAAAACTCTAGTTCTAAATAAGGTCACAATCACAGATATTGGGGAGTTAGGACTAGGACATATCTTTTAGGGTAGGGGGATACTATTCAAACTACTACAGCTGAGAACCATCAGCCCACAAACTCAAAAAAGAATAGATGTCTTCTCTGAAAAAGTGCAGTAAATATAAGCTAAGACCAACGATTCAGTACTTTCAAGTTTAGAAAAAAAGTAGTGGGAAGAAAAAAAAAATAGAAGGGGGTTGAGATACAAAAAGAGTAACAAGACCAAGGAAGAGAGAAAAATCAAGACCAAAGGGTGATCAAGCACATCAAATATGGCCAAGAAGTTAAGGAAATAAGTGCTGAGATGCCTAGGAAGGTATGAATTCACATATACGCATGCACACACATACACACATATGAACAGAACCACAGTTTAATCATTAAGAGTTTTTGTAATGAATAAATAAAAAATGCTTCTTCAGCTTCTCTAGGGAAAAACAAATAATTCTGGATCCTACTGAACAATACATCAAAGAACTAACCAGATGTCCAGATCAAAAGAAAAAATAATTAGAAAATTGTATAAAGATGTGTAGTTTGCCAAAGGCAACATACTCTTAAAAAAAGATTACTTAACACAGGGGCACCGACTGGTCATAGAGCAAAGGGTGAGAAATCAAAAGAAATAGCTTTGGTGAGGTCACTGGTAGCACAGACCAGAATTTTAAGAAACAGACTATTAGAAAGACAACATAGACCTCTTGGGGATCCAAGCACAGAGGAAGTTTACTGGAAGAGATTGGATGGCGACAGCTGGTATAAAGATTTGTGAGCAGAGGCTAAGATTAATTTCTATCTTAAAAAAAGATAGACTTTGGTAGCTACTTGAGAGTATAATAATTTACATTCTTATGATGTAGTTTTGTGGTAATTAAACATATGAAACAATCCTGAAAATGCCACTTTTGACTATGAAGAAATGTAAAGAGGCTTCAAGCACAAAATGAAGTCTTAGGGACTCTGACTTGGTCCCTGCTTACCTTGCTTAGTTTCAATCTATTTCTTGCTCAATGCCACATTCCAACAACTCTGAACAGGGTTCTTTTGCCTGACCAATGCTCTCCCCTACACAGTTTAAGACTGAACTTAAGAATCACCTCTTCTGTGAAGCTTCAGCCAACTACCAAGCAGTTACCCTGGAAAATTTTGTCAGTAAGTGATTTTGTCATTTAAAAAAATAATTATCCTCCTGATTGGTAAGATGAGATTTTATACCATAAACATTTGACATGAAAATCTTAATAAAAAGAAGACAGCTTAATAGATGATTTTCCAAATAACTACTGAGGTTAGGTATTTTAAAAAGTCATTTCTATATAGCATTTGAGTTGCTTTTACTTTCTAAAGACACGTGATTGTTTATAAATGATATTTAAAAACTATGATTAATTATTTTTTTAAAGTTTAAGAAGCACAGAAATGCTTAATAGGTACTTGGGAAGAGTTAATTTACTTGAGTATTGAATTTACTAAGCTTCCAAGGTGAGGAAAATCCTTCAACTAGATACAAGAACACTTTATCAGTTTCTCAAATATCTCAAAATGAAATTTGCTCTCAAAGTTACTTAAAACATCCTGCCTGGTTACAAACAAGATATATGGTCTCATATTCAATCATATTTACCTAAAACTTCATTTATATTTCACATAAATAAAGCAAGGAATATACAGATTGTTTAGTCTTGAGAAGTAGTTTACAAATGGATCTCCACAAAATGGCATACTTAGGAAAAATTTGGGATTAAAGGTGAGTAATAATAAGAAATTTTTGATGAAAAGGTACACCCAGAACAGTGCTTTGAAGATAGGAGTATATAAAGTTAACTGTAATATATTCTATTAAAAAAAAGGCTAATTTTCTTTTCTCACTATAGAGTATATATGGACCAAGAAGAAACCAGGATTTCTCCTGGAGAATCTCAGAGTCATGTCAAGAAGATACATGTAGTTAGAAACCCATGAACACAACACAAAGATTGTGTTGCTGGTTTTTTTTTTTTAATTGTTCAAAAATAAGCACTATATTTTCATTTCTACTATATGCATCAAGCAAGAGCCCCTGGTTGGGTCTTAGTAAACCAAAACATTAGGTATAAACATTAGGATAATTTATTTGCTTGAATACGAAAACTATTTAAAATTGACATTTATTCTTTCCTGCATCGCAGAACTGTACATATATAGAGGACCTATTCCCAGTACCAATCTTATTAGTAGCTAGTTATTTATCTTATTACATATTAGTAACTGTAACTAATTACTCACTGTTACTAGGACTACTTCTTAGTAGCCTATGTGGAAAAGACAAGTGAGTAAGAGGTAAAATCGATGGTCCCCTGCCTCATCCAAAAAATACAGTTAGAGAGAATAAAGAAGATTGAGTATCTGGGAGCACAATAAGGTGACTATCGTTAACAATAATTTATTGTGTCTTTTAAAATAACTAAAAGAGTGGAATTGGAATATTCCTAACACACAGGAGTGATAAATGCTTGAGGTGATGGATATCCCAATTACCCTGACTTGATCATCATGCATTGTATGCCTGTATGGGAACATCACAGGTACCCCATAAATATACACAACTATTATGCATCCATAATAACTAAAAATGAAATAAAATTTATAAATGACAAAAACAAAAAGAACAAAACTACGCACCTTATCTGTTTCATCCACGCTCATGGATTTCACTACACAAGAAGCTGGCCTTTCCTGGATGTGTGCAAGGTCCTGGGGTACACTCTGAGACGATGGCATTGGAGGCAACGGAGCTCGCCTCTTCTTGGGTGCATCCGATGGCAGGGTGTTTGAAACATATGGTTTAGAAACGGTGTTGGACCTCATAAAAGTCGGGCGGTGCTTATTTATTAGAGGGGTTGCAGGGGCACTTGCAGTCTAATAAAGAAGGCAAAATCTATAAGTAATTGCAAGATTAAAAGTGCTTATAATTTAAACAGAAAAGATTTGAAGAATCTTATAAAAAACGTTAAATGCTTACTTGCTCCCGCTTTTTCTTACTGCGTTGAAAAAAGCTGAAAAACCCTTTATTTTCTTTCTCCTTCATAATGTCTAGGTTTGGAGATATTTGGCAGGACTCTACAATAAAAGAAAAGTATCTTACTTTTATACCTGGGGTTGAATGTTAATGTCCAAGATTTTCTTCTCTTACTTTCCCTTTAAAACTTATCTAATGGTACAAGCTGCTAATTATAGTCTATGAACCAGGCACTCTGCTAAGTACCTTATATCCTGTTAAATTCTTAAAGCAACAAGCAAATATGGTTCCTATTTCACAGCAGAGGAAACTGAAGCTTAAAGAAACTAAGAACAGGGCCAATAATGAGGAAATGACAGAGCTAGGACATATATGCAATTCTTTGAGTCAGAGTCTGTGTTCTGTACATAATAACCAACATTTCAGAAGTAAAAAGTACACTTCAAATTAAATGAGATATGATGTTGCTATTATACAGTTTGTCCCTTTGATGACAATTTTGTCTGATAGCTAAACTACCATGATATATTTTATTCTCCGAAAGACGTCATTATAATTACTTAGTACGTTGTTAAATGTTTCATAATTGTTATTTCTTTAATCTGGCGGGTCTCAGGTGGGGGCAATTTTGCCCTCTAAAGGACATTTGATAATTTCTGGAGATAATTTTGGTTGTCACAACTGGGAATGGGCTTGGGAGAATGTGCTACTGCATTTACTGGGTAGAGGGTAATGATGACAATAAACACAGTGCAATACACAAGGTAGCCCCCAACAACAAAGAATTATCTGATCTCAAATGTTAACAGACCAAAAATTAAGAAATCCTATTTTAACTAGAAAGTTGAATGTCAAACTTCAAGGTTGCATACATAATATTTTTAAAAATTTTTTCCAAAAGGTATTTCTTGGTATCAATTAAAAGGGGCTACAAACAATGAAAAATCCAGTAGCACTGAGCGACCCTGGCCCACACTGTCTCTAAATTCCATTTCCCATTAAAATCATTTCCCATGATTGCTTGAGAATGGTTGATCCTTTGTTGATATCAAGGAACATACAATATGAGCTTAGAATATCTAGTCACACCAGAAAGCAAGCTATCAAAGTCTACCAGGGTCATATTAAAAGGACTCAGGAAGCTGAGATGGTTTCTATTGGCAAAAATCAGGACAATTTTGGCATCATAAGAGTAACTGACTAATTGAAAAACATATCACATTTGCTCAATTCTATGCATTCAAAATGATACTACAAAAATAATTCATCCTTATTGTCAACCTTTGTGTAATGCTAGAGAACTAGTCCATTATTTTAAAAACAGATGAAGGAAAAGAATCAAATTTTTATCCTGGCTTTTCTGACTGCATTGTACCTTCACAGTCAAATGGCTGACATGGGAAAGTTTGCTTTTTTAGAAATATCTGAGCTAATAATTAAAGAAATGTTTGCAATAGACTATCACCGTTTCTCAACTCCCAATTAAGATGCAGGCAATGATCATCAGAGAAATAACTTGTCATCATGTGTTTGATAATGGAAGTACACAATACCACCTATGAAGTATTCTTGCCAAAAGTTTCTCACCAAAATCTTATCAAATTTCTAGATTTAACAATTTATAGGAAATGGGGGAACAAAGAAATGTCAAGTGACACAATAGGATGTAATCAGCAAAATTTTGCATGTGGGAAACTCTGTAAGGCAAATGACCTGGTTGCTTCAACTAAGGAATAGAAAATTTTAAAAAATTAATTAATTATAATGACAAGGAGTGGGAATCTATAAAATTCAAACAAAATTTCTGATATAAGAAACATATGGATTTTATGGTAAATCCATATAATCTGTAGAATTTCAATGACAGGTGAAACAAAGTACTGTGTATTGAAACTTGTGAGATATAGCTAAAGCAGAACTTAGGGGTAAATGTACAGTCTTAGATACTTTATTTAGGCTAAATGTTTAAAATTAAAGTGAAATAAATATGACACAGTAGGGGCTACTCCAGGAAAGCAAAGCCAGTTAACATCAATAAACATATTAATGCAATATGCCTCAATAACATATTAAAGGCAAATTGTATTTTACTAATTAAAACTTTTATATCTGATGATTCAAATATTAAATAAGCAGCATGCATTCTGCACAATGAGCTTGACAATGCTAACAACCAATGTTAATGAACATGTGGATAACAACATTTTATAGTTAAACATTTTTTCACATGCCTAATTTATTTCTTAGAACAACCCTGTGAGGGAGGTATCATAAGTTATCTATCACTCTGAGCTCTTTCTTCTCATTGGAGGATGTTAACATTGACCCTGCCAGATGTAAGAAATGAAAGCAGTGGTATCACACTATTACACTTCTGGGGAACTAAGTGACCAGATAGTTTGAATAACTTGCACAAAGACAGGCATTAAATGGCAGAACTAAAACTAGTATCCATTTAAAGATAATTTATAATATCTGTAATTTCTTTTTCTAGAAGTGCCATTTTTTCATTTTAAGATAGAATTCACCACTTATTGACTGTAGATATACAATTAAATTTCGTTACAACAATGGATGGAAAATTCACATAGCCACACAATAAATATAACCAGGGTGTTGCATATGGTTATTTTGGGTAAGGCGATTTTCAGGTACCTGTTCATCCTTCATACTAGCTATCCTGTAAGTCTTCACGTAAAGCTCTATGTTAGGGATCACAGCAAATCAGAGTTAAACACTAAGACAAGCAAAGGCTTGAGCTTACTGAGAAAAGCAACTCAAAGGCTAGTTTCCTGTTTCTAGAAGAGGGGCTAAGAGTAGTTGCAAACAAAGTTCTAAGCCTTCTGATAATATCAGACAAAATAAGGAGGCAAGGGCATTTATGGTATTTGGATTGACCTTGTAGATCCTGACACTGTAAACAAGATTTCTTAATTTTACTCTTCCAATCTCTTAAGGTTCTGCCACAACATTTAATACCCTAATAAACCACATACTTCTATGGCTAGAAGGAGTATTAAAAATCTATACATTTGATACCCTCAAAATGAGGCCTAAAAGATTATGAAATTTTCTTAGGGTTATATATATAGAGAACAGCAAAGTCAGGAGCAAGTGCCAAGTAAAGTAACAAAATGTTGATGCCGTAAAGAACCACAGAGAACACTTTTTCCAATTGTTATTATTATTGTTATAGCAGTGGAAGATTGAGATCCAGACAGATAAAGCTATTTCCTCTATCAGCTTGCTAATTGCTTGATAACTAACATAGTGTCAAAATTTCAAAATGTCTATCTTATCATTCTTAGGCAGTATACATTTTAAGATGGTAAGAATTTTCAACACCTTTGATTAAGCTAGTCTTCATGATAGGCACCAGCAAAAAATAATCACACTATTACTTATGTGGGCTTAATTCTTGGAATTGAGAGGATCAGTGTGCTTTGGGAAAACTGTGATAAAAACAGAAAATTCCAACAACACATAATGTGTACAGTTTAAGGTTTTTTCTCTCTCTCTCTTTTTTTTTAGTATGGTGGTAATTATTGCAGTAATAAATTATTTGAGCCTTTTTTTAATAGGAGAAAAAAGACTTCCAGAGTTTATTATTATGGGAAAATTTTAATAAAGTTTTTTTCTATGAAAACAATACATGCCTATTATAAAATTCTGTAATATAAAGAAAAATGAAAAAAGTAACCTACCATAACCCTACCATTCAAAGGTAACCACTATTAAAATTTTTATGTATTTCCTTTCAGAAATTTCATGTAAAAATATATTTTACATATTGTATTAAACACATTCATATCATTTAAAAGTTAATTTTAGCACAAGCATTTTCCATGTTATTACAGAATATTCACAATTTAATGGCTGAAAAATTTCATATGATGAATTATTCAGAATTATGTTCAGTGGAAATAACCAAAGATCCTTCCATGGTACCATCAAACTATTAGTATTTGTACCCAACAAAGATCTTAACAAAATCATTTTTTCTTGTGTGAGAATAAGGAATATGTTTTCTCACACCATTAGAATGGTATCATTTTTAAACATTTATTGAAATGAAATTATTGTAATTAAATTCAGAAATCAAAGGGGAGGGAAATCTATACTTATTTTTTTAGGAAATAAAAACCAAAGATTTTCTAAGTTAAAATCTTTTATAGAATGTATACGTTAGTAATGTTAAGAAAACAGATAAAATTAGAAGCTTATTTTCAATTTACCCAATTTCATGTTATAATTTGTTTCTACTGATTCATCTGTCTTACCTTGTAAAGTTGACTTATTGAAGGCAGTAACAGAAGTGGCTACAGAAGGAGGGGGTATAAAAGAGGGTAAATTGTCTGCAAAGATGATGTTTATTTAAGAATAAAACATCACTGAGTTGAAAATGTAGTCTATAGATTACATAAAGCCACGACCTCAGGATAAAGTTTGAGGTTCTCTATGCATAGAGTATGTAAATAATTGCCTCCTTCACTAAACTTTTATTTCTCCTAGATTTATGGTGAATAAAGTTTGCATTTGCCTATTAGACATCATACATATTGACATATATACGATCTCCAAATTTTAATACATTACATAACTTCGATAGATTAAAACTGGAAGCTATTTCAAAAATTTTTGGAATTAGATTGATTTGTTTTATAAGCCAGCTTATTTTGAATGCTAACCTTAGAAAAAAATTTGGCAAGAAATTTCCAGATTTGAATAATTAAGACTCACATATAACCATAGTGAGTCTACAATAGTTCACACTTGATTAGAATAATGAATTTTCATGTAAATTTTGATTTTCTGTTTAAGTCTCAAATCCACAAACAACTGAGTTAAATTCTAGCAAAACAAAATTCATAGGTAGATAGAACAATATAAAACGTGGACAACAGCTGAAAAGGTAAGTTTTTCATTCCAATTTCAATAACGGAACATAAATCAAGTTAAATATAAAATTTATTTACATTTAGTTTTCTCTTCTTATTCCTGATGACATGAAATTAAATTTATAGGATCCATTAACTTGCACTATGAACTTGAGAACACCTAAATACAAACAATCATGTACACACACACACATATATACATCCTGTTAAATGAATAAAACAAAAGCCTTATTTACCTCTGCTGACATCCATGGCATATAATTCTCTTAGTCCTAGGTCATTAAGAGATTTTGTCAAGTCCAGGGGCTCCTGAGATTGATACTCTTTTAACAACAGTGTATGTGATGGATCAAACTCACATTTGCTACATATAATAGGAATAAGTTCTTCAAGTGATGCATGTGGACTAACTCTCACTATGGTCTTCTGTGTTTTCTTAAAATTGATCACTACTCTCACAGTTTTCTGAAACATAGAATAAAGCCATAGTTATATCATAATTTGTTTATTGAAACAAACTTTATACAATAGTGTCTAGACTGAGATCATCTATAGTCACATATTGATACAATAAACAGTACTTTTCTAGTTTGATGTAAAATTTCCTTTTTGATTAACGTTATTTTCTAAATCCAAAGCGAAATCTTAGAAATAATCATTAGCTTGTCTATTAAGTCTGGATTAAAGTCACAATCCCTGTATAGTAAAATATTAAATAGATTTATACCTAAAAAGAAACAAAATAGCCTCATATCTAGTACTACGGATATTTTTACTTTGTTCCTTAAAATACTTACATTAAAATTAGCAAATATACATAATAATACAAAATTATACACGTTTTATTCTATCCTTTGAGGAATATCTTTCAAATGATTTGTCTTTTGTCTCAATAAAAAAGGGGTATTTTGGTTAAATCATGGACATTATTCTCTCTGTTGGAAACATGATAAATGAGATAACCCATATAAAGAGCTTAGCACAGTGTCTGGCACATAGTCAATTATCAATAAATAAACATTAGCTATTGTAATTAGCTTTTGTTCTTGTTACTATTACTACTTTGGCTAATTTTAATATTTTAGGAGATACTAAAATCTCCTTTATTTAGATGTCTAATGCTAATAATTCAAAATTATTGGAAAGATTTTAAGCATCTCATTATTTTGATGTAACTGAATTAAATTCTTTATAGAGAGAATTAAATTATATATATGAGTTAAATTCTATATATATAAATTCTATATAAAATAGACTTAGCAACATGTGATCATACTAAGTGAAATGTACAGTTTGCAGAACTTCAAAGACATTTATTCATAAAACTAAAACCCCATGAATAATCCTATCTATACGCATAACTTCTTCCATCTAGATAAATAATATGGATAAATACATACCTAGACAGAAAGCAGCCCAATATCCTATTTAATACTTCATATTCAATTGCATAGTGTAGAAAGCACATGTTTTAATATTAAAAAACGTGTCAACTTTTTTATAAAAAGCTTCATAACAATATGAAGAAAATACAAGCCTATATGTATTCAATTCATATGTAAATGAACTATTAATATACAAAAAATTTATATATTTTGTGCAGTGAAAAATGGTTGATGCTCATAATGAAGAGTATTTCTTAAAACCAATAAACACTTATCCCATTACTTACAGCAACAGAATAATTTTATAGGTAAGAACTGATATTAGAATCACTGTGGTTAAAAATTTTAGCTTAAAATTCATAAAGAATACAATTGTGTAGCAAAAATTAACAACTTAGATATAAGTTACAACTGTTGCTTACCAAGTATAGAAAAGCCAAAAAATTATTTTAATAAATTCTTCGATGAATTTTCATTAAGATGCTAAAACCTTCATTTAAATATACTTTTTTAAAAAATAGCTTAAAATACAGATCATTCATAATTGTCAGATTCTTTTTGTTTTTTTTGCGATAATTGTCAGATTCTTATACAGTCATATTGGTCACTTTAGAGTACTTAAAATCTAAAGTATTCCCCAAATTCTAGTTAATCCAAGGATCAATAACCAACAATCCTAAACAAAGTAGCCTAGGAAAACATGAAAAGTAGCCTAGGAAAACATGATAGCCATGTTCACATCAAATTTGAAAAGTCTATTTTTATTTCATTTATAACAAACTACCAATAATGACTGAAAAATCAGTTTAATGTTTTAGTTACAAGACATCAGAATAATGGAATTCTTACCTCTGGTATAATAGGTGTAGGTTTTTTCTTATCCAAAATTTTTGGCTTTAAAATCACCTTCTCTACCTCCAACATTCCTATTGGTGTATTTGGCTTAAATTTAATGTGGTTCTTTTCAGCTGACAGCAGATCAATTGTGTAACTTGATGGATTTAAGTGATATTGTGCACAAAGGAATATCAACAAGTCCATCATAGGTTTACTGT
Organism: Cheirogaleus medius; assembly: GCA_008086735.1. Classification (NCBI taxonomy): domain Eukaryota; kingdom Metazoa; phylum Chordata; class Mammalia; order Primates; family Cheirogaleidae; genus Cheirogaleus; species Cheirogaleus medius. Next base: position 12,712,144 of record VBSM01001562.1, read on the forward strand.
AAAAGAAGAGTAATGTTGATCATAAAGGTCCATGAAACAATTTCATTAATTGTTAAAGTCCTTGTTTTGAGGATTTTTAGAATGCTGTTGCCTTCAATTGAAAAAGCAAGGCTACAAAATAGTGTTTGTGAAAGCAGCTTAAGAATCTAACTACAGTACGATGCACACTATCTGGATGATGGGCACACTTATGACACTGACTCAAACTGTGCACAAGCAATAACATGTAACCAAAACATTTGTACCCCGATAATATTCTGAAAAATAAAATAAAATATAAAGATAAAATTTTTTTTAAAAAAATCTAACTAAAAATATTTAAGCAGACAAAAAATGTAATCGTTAAAAAGGCCTGGGTAGTATTCAAGAGAGCTTTGGATACTACTGTTGGTCCAAAATTACCTGTATGTTTTTATTTGCCACGTTGTTTTCACATTATAAATTTCAAGAGGAGGAATTCTTTCCTTACCTAAGAGCAGTCACTTAGTTTAGCAGATGTTCCTTTGCAATATTATTTAGACTACAGTACTGGTAGTCCTTAGCTTATGGATTGGTTATATTCCCACAAAATCCTAAAGCCCACAAAATTGTAAAGAGTGTAGTACAGATTTCTTAAATCAAAGATTATTTAATATTTTCTAGGTACCAGAGTCACAGTACAAGTATTATGGTGGTGTACCTGTTCTCACAGATCCAATACTCTGTTAGATAGAATAGATCAAGTGTCAGCACACTACATCCTGCAGATCAAACTTGGCCCACAGACTGTTTTTGTAAATAAAGTTTTATTGGAACATAGCCATGTCCATGTGTTTACACAATGTGTCTCAGGTTGCTTTTGTGTTACAATGGCAGACTGAAGTAGTTGTGACTGAGACTATATGGCACACAAAGCCTATCCTTAAAATACATTCTATATGTCTTTATTAGATGCTTGCACAGTAATATTTAGGAGTTTTACATCCTTCTCTTGACCTACATACTACGCCCATATATAAATTTGCCTATAATCATCTACATTTTGGCTTTGGACAGTACATTTTAAATTTCACCCGGATTGGCATAATGGTCTTATGAAAGTTTATTTTTTGGTAACATAGTAGTCTTTGAGAGCAATTTGATACCACATACCAAATTTGAGATTTGGAAATGGTACTTACTTTTGATAGTAAATAAAGTAAGAAGGATTAGGTAATGTCTAGTTAAATAAAATATAATTATAAATGCAGTTAAGCTGGAAGAGGAGAGAACTTTCATTGCCAACCAAATGGATAGCTGTCTGCTGTTTTCTATGAGTAAATATGTGAAGATTATATTTCTATTTCTCTCTATGTGTCAATAAATATAAAAACACTAAAGCTTATATTTCAAACATCTTTTACTTCTTAAATGTATAGACCTTTAGAATCTGCCAGAATCACACAATAAGTTAAGACAAAAATATTTATTAAAGTTTTATTTTGTTTTTTAATCCCTTTTTTGTACCACTATTTTTTCATTTTTTTATGTACAAACATTTAAGGAAAAAGATATTTTCCATTTTTAAAGGTAAGAACAATTTAATACTCTATGTAGCCTTTAGATGTGCCTTTTTGCTATTTCTGTGATATATTAATTTTCTAATTTAATAAATGGGATGAATAATTAGTTAAGAATATTAACATAATGGCCTATTCCCTCAGTCATTTTGGTTATCTATAAACCTTATAAATTATACCAGATTTTATAGCAAAAAGATTACATGCTAACTAGAATTATGTCATGATTTTTTTTTTTTCGAGACAGAGTCTCACTCTGTTGCCCCGGCTAGAGTGCTGTGGCATCAGCCTAGCTCACAGTAACCTCAAACTCCTGGGCTCAAGCAATCCTTCTGCCTCAGCCTCCCGAGTAGCTGGGACTACAGGCATACGCCACCATGTCTAGCTAATTTTTTCTATATATTTTTAGTTGGCCACTTAATTTCTTTCATTTTTAGTAGAGACGGTGTCTCGCTCTTGCTCAGGTTGGTTTCGAACTCCTGACCCTGAGCAATCCTCCCGCCTCGGCCTCCCAGAGAGCTAGGATTACAAGCATGAGCCACCGCGCCCGGCCTATGTCATGACTTTTGAACTCAACACAGCCTAAATGTTCTCTAATAAAAATGCCTCTTTGAAAGGCAAGTGAAAACCAGGGAACTTCTTTATGACTTTATCCTCTAAGTCTATAACTTCAGGTTCAATTCTTTGATAATTCCAAAAGCCAATTTGGTCTTAAAAAATATTCCTACTTCCAAACAGATAATTGTAACAGATCAGAGAATTCTGCAATAGACACAAATACATATGAGAATTTAATACTGCATGATAGTGGTATTTCAAATTTCTGGAGAAAGAACTGAATTTTCAATAAATAGTATTGAAAAAACTAATGCAAAAGAAAAGTTGTATACCTAACCTGAGTCCTTACAGTAAATTAAGTTCCAGGTGGACCAGCTATATAAATATAAGGTTTTAACTCTGAGGAGAAAAAGAAAGAAAAAAAAAAAAAACTAAAACAGAAATCCATCTTTATGTGGTTTATGTTCTAGGCAGGGGTCCTCAAACTTTTTAAACAGGGGGCCAGTTCACTGTCCCTCAGACCATTGGAGGGCCGGACTACATTTTAAAAAAAGCTATGAACAAATTCCTATGCACACTGCACATATCTTATTTTGAAGTTAAAAAACAAACGGGCAAAAACAACCGCATGTGGCCCGTGGGCCATAGTTTGAGGACGCCTGTCTAGAGTAATATGTTCAATAGAACTTTCTGCAATGATGGAAATGTTCTATACCTGTGCTGTTCAATACAGTGCCCATTGAACTAAAGAACTGAATTTTTAATTTCATTTAACTTGAATTTAAATTCAATTAAAACAGACACACGTGGTGAGTGGCTACCATACTGGACAGAGTAATTCTAGCATGTCGGTTCGCAAAGAGTGATAATACATGGACCAGCAGTATCAGCATCTGCTGGGAATTTGTCAGAAATGTCAATTCTCAAGCCCTGGACCATTGAATCAGAAACTCTGAGAGTGAGGAACAGCAATCTGTGCTTCAACAGGCACTCCAGCCCATTCTGATGAATGCTGTAGTTTGTGAAATTCTGATCTAGAGAGAAGAGAATAAAGAAACAAGTAAAATATATAGAATATCAGATAGTGATAAATGCTATGATAAAAAATAAGGAAAGATTTAGGGAATGTCCTAAATGAAAATGACATTAGAATAGAGACCTGAAGGGAATGAGATATCTGGGGAAAGACCGTACCAGGCAGAGTACAAGTACAAAGGCTCTGAGGCAGGCGCATGCTCTACCTGTTTAAGGAAAAAACAAACTAGTCCATTACTATGAAAACAGTAAGCAAGAAAACAGAATAGTTTTGTAGTGCTTAAAGGACTTTCAAAAGAAAAAGAGATGGCTCACATCTGTAATCCTAGCACTCTGGGAGGCCGAGGCGGGAGGATTGCTTGAGCTCAGGAGTTCAAGATCAGCCTGAGCAAGAGCGAGACCCCAACTCTACTATAAATAGAAAACAATTAGCCAAACAACTAAAAATATATAGAAAAAATTGGCCGGGCATGGTGGCGCATGCCTGTAGTCCCAGCTACCCAGGAAGCTGAGGCAGGAGGATTGCTTGAGCCCAGGAGTTTGAGGTTGCTGTGAGCTAGGCTGACGCCACAGCACTCTAGCTGGGGCAACAGTGTTTTTTGAAACTCTGTTTCAAAAAAAAAGAAAAAAGAAAAAGAAAAAGAGATTTTACTGAGATATTAATAGAAAGCCACTCAAGAGTTCTAAGGAATGTTGTGATCTGCTTTACAATTTAAAAGGATTACATTCTGACTACTGTATTCAAAATAACCTGGGGGACCAGTTACAGGTCTATTGCAAAAATGTAGGTGGGAGATGGTGGTGGCTCAGATTAATCAGATTCCAGGTACATTTTGTATAGAGCTGATAGGATTAAAGCCAATTCAGGAAAAAGACACAAGAGACACAAAGGGAGCTAGCCAGTGAAAGGGGGCCAGGATTGCAAGGACACGACAACAATGGCAGGGTTGCTGGAAGGGCCCAACAGCAGGCCTAAAATGCAAATTTAAATGACTTGTTACATGATGTGTTTACCAACCTCTCTCTGGTGACTCACAAACCCTAAGGTCCTGGTAGCTTTGGGAGGAGCCGAATCAAGAAAGAAAGGAAATTTCAAAAGGTAGAAACTGAAAAATAATAATCTAGAGCTGGTAAGCTATAGTCAGAGTCAGAACTTAGCCCAAGAACATAAAACTCCTGGGAATTTACAACAATAAGATTACAAAGGGGATTGAATTTCCCATAGAATGTAGAATAGGGCTTCTGGCCCCTCTTATCTAGATCTTTAGGAGTACAGTGACCTCAAGATGTTATCTGGGTTCCATGTATACCGAGACGTGAACTTCTCTCTAACAGGAGCACGTTCAGGTAATCTTAATTCCCAGGACCTCATACAATGTCATGCACATAGTGAGGTCAGTGTTATTGAATGAGGAATTATGCTTTAATGCCAATGAGCTCAAACACACAGCAGACAGCATACGACAATATACAACTAAGATCTCTGCATGGCACCTGACACCTGAGAAAGCATAGCTGTTTAAAGGAGATTCATATGCTTTAAGGAAAAAAAAAAACCTTTTCTGAAAGCTGTGTTGTTTTTTTTCAATTAATAAACTTGTATCTAAAGGCATGCCATCTTTACACAATGGTGGGACATATATACAGGGCTAAGACTGTTTCCAAAAACAGCCTCAGACCAGTTTGAATACCTTAAGTATTTAATTGAAGCCTCAGCATTAAAACACAGAAGAGATGACCCTGACCAGAAGATTTTGAGGGTGGAAATTACTGTCTAGCTCCACCATAGAGCAGCTATAATGCTATAAAAGTAAGATACTAAGTTTTAAGCAGGTTTTGCATCCAAGGGGCTGTTGCTGGGATTGACTACACACAAAGGACACCCACAGAAAGTGAAATCACCTGTTGCATGTAATTGTTTAGCATGATCCACCTGGATGCCAAACTACTACTGCCAAAGACAACAGTTTTGGTTTGGGATAATCATCCCCGAGTTGATGTACCTGATGGCAGTTGGCTAACAGGTATGACCACAGGATCACCACAGAAAAGATACCTGTCTTCCTAGTTCCTAAGGCAGGACCACAGGTGAGCAATCCACCTGAAACCTGAAGCAAGTTATTAATAGTGGAAAAGGACTGGTTGAACTTGATCACTACTTCCTCATTTAAATGAGAATTAGCCTCTTCTCTATATTACCACATCACTTTGAATTTTGGTTTGGTATATTACTTAACAGAGTCTGCTTTGCGTTAATATTACTTATAGATTGTTTTTCTCTTGTAATATAAAATAATAATTTCCCGGAGGGTGGAATTTTTTTTAAGACTCTTTAGAAACTCTATTTTGAAATGTATCAATCCTGATGAGATTTCCCACTTCTTTTCAGAAATAATTCCTTGTATTATTTTCATATCTATTATCTAATTTAAGCCCACAACCACCACAAAAGCCTTTTCTACTTTATGAAAAAAAAAAAAAACTGAGGTTAGAGAGATTACATGATCAGATTATGTAGAGCACATATAGAATTTGGGGAGCAGTCAGGATCAAGAATCTACTGACTCCCCAGTCTAGCATTCTTTCAGCTACATTTTAGCATCATGATACCTGACATACTGCCAATCAGGATGGGGCACATGGTTTGGAACAGGCTATCTGCTGCAGGTTTACTTCAAAGATGGATGACTTCATTAAACCATCCCTAAATCCTCTGATGGCCTTTTCTGCATTCATGACATAATAGGTATAATCCTGCCCTCGTTTTACTACCTGCTAAGTAAGTCTACATTTCTTGTGTTTTAAAGATCCAATTGGGTATCAAAAATGATGATCATTAAAGAGCTTTCAGGTCAGCAAGGTGCCAAAAACTGCATTTTGGTGAACTTCCAAACCATGCAACTGTTTAAACAAAGTCACTTACCAATAGGGTGGCTATGTAATTTAGCATGCAATCTGGGACACCTGGGAGTGAAAGGGGTGTTATTAGTAATGACTCTGGATAACAGGTGCTAACAGGGACTGTTCTAGGGAAATGGGGATACAAAATGATAAAGGTTTATTATGGATAGATGGATTTCAAGCATCTGATAAGGGGTTGAAGGCTAAGAGTCTTCCTTAGTATGATTCTTTAAATCTGCCATACTATCTAACACAGTATTTTACACATTTTCAATAAATTCTCAAAACTGAGTCGAGTTGAATTGTTTCTCTCAGTACCTTATATAATAAATGCACACCAACAACCTAATTAGACTTACTAATCATAGTATGAAAACTTCAGAACATTCTCTGCTGTTACTGATATTTATCCATCTTATATTAACCCACCTACCTCAGTAATGAGTTCAGGAATGAAGCAATGCTTTCTAACTATGTGGATGTTGAAGAAATGAAGTACATCAGGTACATGAAACAAACCTAATCTCAAAGTTGAGAATGCTTATTGAATTATGCTACAAGAAACATTTTAAAGAAAGTAACACACAGAATTAAGACTTGAAGATAATAGACCGGATCATTACTAAACTGATAAAAATTCTTTTTTTTTTTTTTTTGAGACAGAGTCTTGCTCTGCTTCCTGGGCTAGAGTGCCATGGGGTCAGCCTACCTCACAGCAACCTCAAACTCTTGGGCTCAAGCAATCCTGCCTCAGCCTCCCTAGTAGCTGGGACGACAGGCATGCACCACACCATGCCCGGCTAATTTTTTCCATATATTTTTAGTTGTCCAGCTAATTTCTTTCTATTTTTAGTAGAGACAGGGTCTCGCTCTTGCTCAGGCTGGTCTTGAACTTCTGACCTTGAATGATTCTCCCGCCTCGGCCTCCCAGAGTGCTAGGATTACAGGCATGAGCCACTATGCCCGGCCTAAAAATTCTTATATAATGAAAACTACTAAAAGTAAAAAAAAAATTTTTAGAAAGTTGGCACTTTACACTGAGCTCTATCTGGTCATTTAACTTGGATGTTATATTCAAAGCTAATTATCATAATTTCCTTCATAAAAACTGTGATTTAAGAATATAGCTACTAAACAAACATACACATTCCTTATAAAAACAAAACTACAAATATATCTCACTATAATTGGGGCAATTTGAATATGGACAAAGGATTAAATGTTATTGACATGAAAGTTGGAAATAACTAAAAAAAAGCAGATTACAAGACAGCATGTACAATATAATGCCATATTGGTGTAAAAAAGAATAGCATGTATGTAGGAGTGCGTGTACATATATGTGCGTGTATGTGAATAGGAGGTTAAATACCACAATCTTAAAAGTTATCATCTGCCTGCTTAATAATGACATCATGTTTTAAATTTTTTGGCTCATTTGTATTTTTCAACTTGCTAATATGTCCAATTATTGCATTTGTAATCAGAAAAAATTTAAAATTAAAAAGGGTCATTGTTACAAAATGTAATGTGTCAGGAAAGCAAGGGGAAGAGCATTCCTGAATTCCCAGGAACAACGTTCAGAGAACATTTGTGAGTACTCTGTCACCCTTTTCTGAACCAGGAGAGCAGTTAACCACCAGAGGCTGTAGGGGACAGAGGGCTATACCAGAACCTAGAGTACAGGATTTTCTAATCCCACGATTAAACGCTCAAGCAGTACTGTTACACTTAAATACTTTAACAGTTACAATTCCAACTTTTGTTTGAAGCAGCTACAGCTGAATAGGATTTAACCCAAAATTTAAGCTTTCTTGTAGAGTTAAACATAATCTGTGTCATGCTATAGATTTTTAGCAGAGTTTTTTGGAAATTAGCCGATTATGCATGTATTTACCACATTTGTCATCAATTGACACCTTTCAATAAATGTAAATATGTGAACTTCAGAAATTCTTCAGAGATTTATACTATCGTGTTACTGTCTTAGTTTGGGTTTTCTTTGTTTTTGTTTTTAACAAAAATGACGCCCTTTGATCCAGCTTTATTCGGTCATTTTTCATAGTCTACTTTTTCCAATAGGTGGTGCTGTACTCCATGTAAAATGTTTCTGAGTTTCATAGCTGACCCACCCTGCGCCAATCAAAAGCATGGGCTTACTCTCAACTCTGCTATGAACTGGTGCTACCAGACAGCAAATCAGCCCACAAATCACATGCAACATGTCTCTGGGTCATTTTACAGGAAAAGCCCAGAAAGGTGAGATGACTTGCTTGAGATCACACAGCAAGTTTGGAACAAACTATGACTTCTAATTGAGACTTCTATCTTCAAGTTCTGTGTCTTTTTTGTGTTTTCATTCACAGCACCCTCAGATTTGCTCAAATCAGAACAAATTCTTACTTATGATAAGGACATAAAAGAGAGAAATATCCTCTTCCATTATAGTGATTATTCCTTCCTCCCTCTTGTAGGAGAGAAAAACGTGGTAGTATAGCCATAAACCATTGTCCCTATTCACTAACAACAATTAATGTCAATCTTTTATCAAATTTTCCAAATTGAACATTGTGCTTTAAAAGTATATTCCAGAGAAATGAGGAGAAAAGAACTAAAACTTATTTAGTACGAATAATTATCTATTGAACAGACACTCCTGACTGTAAGATAAGGACCTAGAATGATGCACGAATGTACCCACATAGTCCCTTACTTTATGAGGTTGTGTATTACAGTTTAGGCTATAAGCTCATTTTCATTAAAAATTAACTTTTCCCGGCTGGGCGTGGTGGCTCACTCCTGTAATCCCAGCACTCTGGGAGGCCGAGGCGGGAGGATTGCTTGAGCTCAGGAGTTTGAGACCGGCCTGAGCAAGAGTGAGACCCCATCTCTACTATAAATAGAAAGAAATAGCCAAACAACTAAAAATAGAAAAAACTAGCTGGCACGGTGGCACGTGCCTGTAGTCCCAGCTACTTGGGAGACTGAGGCAGGAGGATTGCTTGAGCCCAGGAGTTTGAGGTTGCTGTGAGCTAGGCTGATGCCACGGCACTCTAGCCTGGGCAACAGAGTGAGACTCTGTATCCAAAAAAAAAAAAAAAAAAAATTAACTTTTCCCAAATACTGGCAGGCACCATCACTAATGCTGTTGCCAAGTATGGCATTTTCTGAGAACAGCCAGCTTATTCTGTAACAGCAGTACCCTTTAATAATTTTATTAGGGCAAAGAGCTGCTTTGAGATGAAAAAGGCAGTTTAGCAATTATATAACTTACACACACGTTGTGCATCCCTTACTGAAATACTTGGGGCCAGAAGAGTTTTACATTTTGAAGTTTTTCATATTTGGGAATATTTGCACTATAGCAGTTAAACAATCCTAATCCAGAAATCAAAAATCTGAAAGCTCCAGTAAACATTTCCTTTGAGCATCATGTTGGCACTCAAAAAGTTTTGGATTTTGGAGCATTTTGGATTTTGGATAGTCAATCTACAGATGTATATATGTGTGTGCATATATACATTCACACGTACCTATACTAGAGTATACTGTATGTTATATATAAATAAAATATTTTAATTCTTCCTTCCTTCAACCCAACCATCCACATCAGGATACACAGAAATGTCCAAGAGTTTTCAGGTTAGCACTGTAGTACCCTCAATGTAAGCAAAGGCTCAGAAAGTCAAAATGACAGAGAGAGGGTGATTTTTTGTTATTAAAGAGAAGGCACTGTTAAGCTCTGGTACCAAAAATGGTTGAGCCAGCAGAAGGCTATCAACCTAATTCAGGATAACAAGTTTCTAATTTCCCCCTGAGCATAAAGTCTACAACCACTTCTAACTTGATTTTCTTCCCCAACCTGAGTAAGCAAGTTCTTTGGTGAAAAATCAATGCACAAACAAGTGCATTCTTCTGAAGATAACGCTGTGTGCTCACATTCCTGTAAATGAAACAACCTAAGCATATCTCTGCATGAGATGTATGAGAAGACAGAGGTGGACTTTTTAAAGATCCTCTACAAGAACATGTTTTTTTTGGGGGAAAAATGTATTTCTGAAAAGTTAAGTGAAGCACTTCAGTTTTCTAAGTATATATTTTGGTCTATTATTAATACTATTCTCTATAGTAAAGGCATAATAAATAATATCAAAATAAATATACAAGAAATATTTGGACAAAGTCAGAAAAGATGGTCTCAAAAATTGTATTAGAGACTCTTCAGAGTGCCATATGGAACCTAATTTACCTAAGAAACCCTCATGAACTTAAACTTACTTAAAATTACCTTCCTTAGTCCTCCACCAAATTCTTGTATCATTCTGTTGAAACTTGTCCTATTCCTTTTATACAATAATAAGACGTGAAGATATCTTACTTATGTCATTATGAATCTTCACATTAGGTAGCTAACCTATTTCAGGAATAAAACATATTTTTCTATTGAACATTTCTGTTTATTGTCATTATTGTTAGATGTTTTTTTAAATGGGCCAGCAGTAGCTGCAACACTCAAGATAGCCCTAATCACACTATTATGATAGCTCAAATAACGCTCTAATATCTAGAATCACATTTCTATGATATTCAGAATCACAACACTTTAAATCACAGTTAATATAAAAAATTAGTCATAGCATCTATAAGTCATTCCTGAATGATAAAACTATTAGAGAAAAAAGTCCCTAAATCAAACCCCCTAGTAAGAACATATATTAAATAAATTCTACTTTCAGAAAAACTCTTCAGCCCTAAACAAAATTTTAAAAGCAATCAAAATTTGAGGCATTCCCATTCTGAGCATTCCTACCTTGCTCTGTACCTGCAGAAAATATCTCTACTTAAAAGATTTGGGGAAAACAACTAGGGCCGATTTCAAACGCCTCTTCAAAGCAAACCATTTAAGTTGCTACCTCCATCTACATATATTCATTTTGATAAAACTTATTAAATGCCTACTACATTGCATGTAATTGTGCTAATAAGCACTATGAAGAAAAGTAGTGATGTCCTCATGGCTTTTATGGTTTGTTCAAGACAATACAACAGGCCAGGCATGGTGGTTCATGCCTGTAATCCTAGCACTTTGGGAGGCTGAGGCGGGAGGATTGCTTGAGATCAGGAGTTCAACACCAGCCTGAGCAAGAGTGAGAACCTGTCTCTACTAAAAATAGAAAAAAAAAAAATTAGACAGGCGTGTGGCACAAGCCTGTAGTCCCAGCTACTCGGGAGGCTGAGGCAAAAGGATCACTTGAGCCCCAGAGTTTGAGGTTGCTGTGAACTAGGCTGACACCATGGCACTCTAGCCCATGTGACAGAGTGAAACTCTGTTGCAGAAAAAAAAAAAAAGAAGAAAAAAAAGAAAATACAACATACAGCATAGGACAACATGTAATAACCATGGTATAGAGTGTCAGAGTTTGGCAGCCAGAGGTAAAAGTTGATTCCAGGGAGATCGGGGAGCCTTTATACAAAAGATATCAATTGAGCTACATAAGCTAACTGAAGAAAATGAGAGTGGTAAGTTATGAGGGGGTTGAGGGGAATGTTTATAAAGGTACGGAGGTGAAGGAGGTAGAGTATCTGTGGAAGTTATATGGTGAAGCTTAAAAGATACAAAGGAGAGTAGAGACAGAAATGCCTACTTAATTTTAGTGGAGAAGAAAATAAGTGTTCCAATCTCCATGTTTGGTAATTTGGACACCCTTAATTTGGTATTAAATTGCTGTCCCTGCAGTCTTTTCTCAAAGGTAGTGGCACAAATGGAGAGGTATTTGAGCTAGATTAATCTAAGGGGGCAAGGTAAATGGAGAGAGCCCAAGGTTAAGAAAAGCAGTTCCCAGTAAAAAAATGGATGAAGCCAGTATGTGCCAGGCACTGATAGTATTTAATCCTAGCAATATATGATATCTTATTTAATCTCAATGATTCAGCTATAATACATTTTCATAGATAAGAAAATTGCAGCAATTCAACAACAGCTGGGGCCCAGAAACAAAAAGCTGATTGAAGGAAAATTACTCAGGTTTAGAGACCTGGCAAGTAAACATGCTAGAAGGTCAGGAGGGTGAGAAAAATCTAGAGTCCTTGTAAATAAAACGTAGGAGAAATGATTAATGCAGAATCCGTCATTTAAGTATGAAGAAAAATTAGAAGAAAATTTACACATGAAGAAAAATGCAACAACCTAAAGAGCAGTCATAAATTAGACTTAATAAGGAAGATGAAGAACAAATTCATTTAAGAAAGAAAAAGCAGGTAAGCTAGATGTATAAAAGGTTTTGTTCAAAGAAGGAACCCTAAGATCTGAGAAATGGAACAATTTTGAGTGATGAGATCCCACAATTCCTTGGTGGACAGAAGAAACTGACTATGGACCTAGGTTTCCAGAGTTAAAGAAACAGAAGAAAAGTTAACTTAGGGTGGCACATGGGAAAGTCTAAAATAATTATGATGGTGACAGTATAGAGGAAAACCATGATTTTGATATTGAAATAGTTAGGTACAAAAATAAAATCTAAAGAACCCAGAGGCTGATTGATGGGAAATAGAGAAGATAGCAATATGAAAAGGGACATCTGAGAAGAAATTTTAAGAGTATTTGTGATGAAATCAGTGTCAACCATGAAGAACTAAGAAAAATGCTGACTCTTGTTTTTTTTTAACTGACTTTAAATTCAGGGAAAATAAGAAGAATTGCCTTTACTACCCCCAGCCGCATCCATTATCATGTTAAAACAAGGGTAATGATATTATTTTAAGAACTTATTTTGAAGTTTAAGATACTATTTAAGATGATGTCACTGTCTCTAACTTTCAAAATGCCTTCCCTTCCCCTTTAAAAATACAAGATGATTGTGTGTGTGTGGGGGGGGGGAATAAAACAAAAAAACCCGCCTTCCTCACCCAGGAGAGGCAAAACATAGGTGCAGGTAGGAACCCACCACAGACAGCCACAGGTTTCTCAATCTCATAAACAGGGTTCAATGTGTGCTCTCTAAACCACTTTCAGTAAAAAATAAATGGCAAAATGCAGCTTACTCAAATTTAATGAGGAGAATTTAATGCATAATATGTATTATTTGTAAGAGATGAACTATTTTCATCTTTCAATAATTTGTAAAGTTACATGATTTTGATGATAAATCTCAAAATTAAGGTTATCTTGAGTAAGTTTTTCTAGAGAAAAACAGATTATAAGAATGCAATACCCAATGTATTGCTTACTTATTCCTTTGTTTTCCTTACACACACACACACACACACACACACAAAACTGAGGTCAGAACAGCTTAAATTTCTAAAACAGAACTCCTGATAACAAATAGGCAGTTGAAGGTGAAAGGTGGAACAAGACCCAGTATACAGTTCATGTAACTTTCCACTTCAGAATGAATGGAAAATTACACTTGGCTTTGCTCCATTTTCCAATTTTAATGAAGGTATTTAAAAATATCAGTGTCCTAAAGCATATCTTCCCTTCTTGCTGGATTAAAGTTTAATTTTACTCTCCCACCCTGGCTGGTAAAAATTAAAAAAAAAAAAAAAAGTTTGATTTTACATTTCTATTTAACTCATCTACATTTTTAATCAAGTAAATCGTTCAACAAAGTAAAATATTCTGTCAATTTTATAGAGTTAACTGTTTTGATAAATAAGAAAATATTCTATTTTAAGAGTAGTTAGTAAGTTCTACAAAATCAAATTTAAAGAACCAGCTTAAACTGGGAAAAACAATTTGGGGAGGAGGGGAAAGGATTTTCTTGTGGGTAACTGGCTTGCCTTGTAAACTTGGCTCACAAAATCAATACAATTGACGACCATTCCTCTGGGAAATTTATTTTTTAAAACTTATTAAAGGCCAGGTGTGGTGGGTCATGCCGGTAATCCTAGCACTCTGGGAGGCCAAGGCAGGATGATCATTTGAGGCTTTGAGTTCGAGACCAGCCTGAGCAAGAGGGAGACCTCGGCTCTACAAAGAATAGAAAAATTAGCTGGGCTCGCCTATAGTCCCAGCTATTCAGGAGCCTGAGGCAGGAGAATGGCTTGTACCCAGGAGTTTGAGGTTGCAGTGAGCTATGATGATGCCACTGCACTCCAGCTTGGCAACAGACCGAGACGCTATCTCAAAAAAACAAAAAAAACCAAACAACTAACAAGACATGAAATCGTTGCAAATTTCAAGAGTTACTCAATTAGGTTTGTGGAATTCACAGTGTTGATATTAATCCATTAGTAGAAAAATGTTAACATTTTTTTTTAGCATTTTTTTAAAAATAGGTAACTGAACTGAGTGATGGATAAAGTATTTTGTCAAAGAAAAATATCAAGAGATATACCACAGATGGTTTCAATGGTGCAATAAGAAAGGGAAGTGCTGGTATTTCATTTCCTCCAGCGTACCTGCCATGAACAGTAGTAGATTTGATAACATCCCCAGGTAGAACCACTGAGAGTTCAATGTCTTTGTCTATCATGTTTTCTTTCTGTTCCATAATGAAAGCAGCAGATTCTACAGAATCAGCAACTGAAGAGACTTCAACATATTTGCTCTCAGCCGGAGGAAGTGGTGCCTTGGCTTTTGGTTTTCTCCTAAAATAAAAACGAAACACAGAAAATAAGGTACATATTTTTTAAAAAGTAACTTTCTAATATTATCTAATTCATAAAATTTCAAATGTGTATATAGCTGTCTTTTATATCTAGAAAAAATGCACCAAAATATTAACTGTTAGTGTTGGATGGTAGAATTAAGGGAAGTTTTTTTTTTCCTTTTCCAATCAGCATTTTTGTTTTAAGTATTCTGCCTACTTGGTAATAAAAAGAAATATGATGATGAAATTTGATATTTGTCTCCATTAAATTCAATTAGTATGTCTTTACTGTACCAAATCAAGAGGATAATTTGTTTTCTTTGATAAATTATAAAAATCCTTAATGTCTCAGGATGGAGATCAATACTTCACTCTCATACCTCATAATGGCGCTTACCTTTGGGCCTTTCAATGTATTTGTTTCCAATTTAATATTTTCTGCCTCTGTATCGAGATAAAGCCTACCTATCCTTCAAAGTCTAGCTAAATTTACACTCTCGCCTCACATCCCGACCCCACCATACAGAATTTCTTCCTTCATTGAATTGATACAGCACATTGAACGGATTCCAAAAATGCAACATTTTTTTCTGTATTTTCCCTGAGTACCAGTTTCATCTCTCTTCCTACTTTTATAACTCCCTGCAAAAAAAAAAGCATGCTATATAGATGTATTTCCCACTTCACCTAGCAATGAACATTGAAGTGTGTGTAGCAACCGAAGTGATCTTTTAAAAATACAAGTCAGATCACTACACCCCTTCTCACATCCTCCAATGGTTTCTAATGTCACCCAGAATAAGAGCTAGATTCCTGTACCGATTCTCCTCTACTTACAATAAGGTTACATCCCAGTAAATCCATCCTAAATCTAAAATAATGTAAGTCAAAATGCATTTAATATCCTAATAAACGTAGAGTAAAAAATCGTAAATCGAACCATTGTAAATCCAGATGTTCCTCGATTTTATGATGGGTTGCAATCCTGGTAAGCCCATGGTGAAGTTGGAAAATTGTAAATGAACCATCATAAATCGGGGAGTCTGTAATCTGTCCTTCCTTACCTACACATAGCTTCTCCACTCCCCTTCTCTTCCACTTTCTCCTTATGCTCAACCACTCCAGTCCTAGGACTCTTACCTTTTCTTTAAACACACCTAGAATACAAGACCCTCTACAGAGCGCTCCTGATGTTAAACTAACACCTCTCTTTCTCTGCTTTATTTTTTGACATAGGGTTAATCAGCAATATACTTATGTCTCCCCCTCCATTATAGGGCAAGTAATTCCACAAGAGTAGGGACTTGTCTCCACCACCATGCTCACATGTTTACAAATGCACAGCATCTCTGGAACAATGCCTGCCCCATAGGAGGCACTCATATTTACTTAAAAAGTAAATTCAATGAATACTTTGCATAAAAGATGAGCTGCCTAAGCATATAATTAGGAAGGAAAAAAGTTCTTACCACCAAAAAATGAGTTTTTATATAAGGATTATCTATGGATTTTAAAAATCCATAGATAATCCAGGGAAGTAAAGCAGTAGGAGCAATTTGTCCACAGTGGACTTGGCTTTCAGGAAGAGTGCCTGTGAAGAAAGGTATGGCCAGCACCTTCTGCCACGGTGATCTCCCCAGGCACCACTTGCCTCATTCTAGGTCCTTTGCATCTCCATGTGCTGCTCTCCCTGGTCTCCATTTGAAATGCCCTCCCCATCCTCTCCATCTTTATATACTGTATTGTCTATTATCCTTAAGGTCCAGATTGAGTTGCCATTCTGGGGAAGTCTTCCCTGTCTACTGCACACTGCAATGAAGAACTCCTGTGACTCAAAGTTTTGATGTTTGTATATATGTGACTGTCTTCCAAGGTAGTTTGAGTCTGTGATGAAAACCCATCTCTAATTACTAAAGATAAGCCTATTAGAAAAAAAAAAAAAAAAGGAAAGCAGGACAAAGCACCAGTTGAAAAATTATTTACATATAACTTCAATGTTCCCAATTATTGCTTCAATTAATAAAGTACTTGTCATCTTTGTTCCTGAAAAATGGAAAGTGAATGAGACCAAGATCCTTCCACAATGAACTAGCAATCCAATAGGAAAGATGCAATGTGTAATTAAATAACAAATACAAAGCAAAAGAGAAGGGTTATAAAACAAACAGGTAACTTTGAAAAGTCAGGACGAGAACCAATTTGAGACCAGCTGTGTGGAGCAGGGAAGCAGGGATCAAGGCATGCTCCAAATAGAAGAGACAGGTTCTTGAAGGACTCAGTTCTTGAAAGAAGAACAGAATTTAGATAAGCAGAGCCTGTAGGATCATTCCTATGTTGGTTCCCAGTTGTGATCCATTCACGTTAGATTTAGGAATGTTTACTACACAATCCAGTCTAGTGACAAGAATACCAGGAGAAGGCTTGGATTTGGCCTGAATCCTAAGTGACTGTAAGACTTTGTTAACTTTTTTCAGCTTTCGTTCATCAGCAAAATTTTAAAAATATCTCTTATCTACATACGACTCTCTTAATGTTTGTAAGTTTTTGGTTAGATGCTTTGAAGCAGTAAAGTAAAAAGTAAAAAAAAAACTTAAAAAATTAAGTTAAATGTCACCCAGAGTCAAAGGTATAATCAAAGGTTATATTGTAATCTAAATATAGGAAATCCAGGTGATGCCAATGGAAAAAAAAAAAAAAAGGGAAAAAACAAGTGACATCAACATCCAATAAAAAGTATAATTTACTGCTTAAGAATACTAGTTTTCATTAACATTTTAAAATCATAGTCACTGCCACTGAAGTCTCCTAATCCCCTTTTAAACAGGAATTGTGGTTTAAACAGATTTTCACATAAGCTCTACTTTGTCATCGGCCTAGTTTAACTATCAGTGTCCACTCCTTAGAGGCTGCTACCCTTAACAGTAAACAATAGCAAATTTCACACAAGGGTGGGTGGAAGGGAGGTTATAATAAAAAGATATTTGAGACAGAAAACTTCCCAGGTCAGGGCAAAAAATTCATTAATCAAGCCTTAAAAATAACAAGCTATAGTAAGTTATTACTTACATAAATTGATTAAAATAATCTCAATATTACACTCAATTTTCATAATGAGAATTAAAGTATAAATTAGTACTTAATAACTTTTTTGAAAATATCAGGACTTCATTTTAACACAGAATTCAATGGGCAACCTACTCTTATTACTGATTGGTCTTTTTATCATTTTGATTGACAAGGCACTTCAATATTATATGTCCATTGTAATCATTATTCCATTACTGTCAGTATTAATATCCTTAAAATAAAAAGAGGGAATAAAAGAGAAACTCAGCAAAACAACAGAATTCTAATCAAATATCACTTCTTGGTTTGAAAGAAAAAAGCTTTAAAAGATTATATGAGATATACTTATAGCCTCGAACTCCTGGCCTCAAGCGATCCTTCCACCTCGGCCTCCCCAAGCACTAGGATTACAGGAGTGAGCCACTGCTGGGCCAAGATATACTTACATTCCTAATATGTTAGTCAAGTCCAATAAGATCTCAAATCAGTTTGCTATATTTAACGTATTTATATAGTATTCTTACAGATGCAGAGAAATACTATCCAAAAATTTAGCTTCATTATTAAAGACAAAAATATAAAAATAGAATTATAAGTTTTAAAACAATAGGCTATTCTAGTGGATATGGGGTTCATAAAATAAAACACAACAGGCTTTGAAAGTATTACAGTCTAAGGACCAAAAAGAATTTACCAGCAAGCTGCTTTCAATATAGAGGGCTTTCAAACGTACGATTCATCATGATAAGTGTTAATGAGGCAGCCCTTTTCAGTAACTGGCAAAGTTTGGATGGCCCCTAAACTATGCATCCACTTATAAAGTAGAGACCCATTTCTCAACACAATTTCTCAGTTTATCTGGGTTTACTAAAACAAAAGATTTTGTTAAATACAATTTCTTCAGAAGTAGGATTAACATTGTGCTATATTCTTGAGGGAATCCAGTTAAAAACAACAATGAGGAGCCTATTTCTAAATCAATGTGACTATGTCAAAGTGGCTTTAAAACATAAGCATAATGAAAATCGACAAAGAGAAACGCAAGATTATGACTCTTGACTGAGTAGAGGACATTGAGGAGAGAAATGTGGGGTCCAAACTGAATGGACAATTATGTCTTATTTTGGTCTCGGTGACCCTGTTTCACAGGTGCCTAAGCCCCCTGTATGGGATTCTCTTCCCTTGGCTTCTTTGACCACACAATCTATTGTTTTCTTCCTTCTTCACTGCGACTTCTCAGTCTCCACACTACCTTCATTTCCTCTGCCTGATTTCTAAATGTTGGAGCACTCCAGGGCCCCATTCTCTGCCCTTTTCTCTCGTCCTTCTACAACTGCCAAACCCAGGTGATTCCATCAAACCCCCTGGCTTTCAAGGCCATCTATGTGTCGATGGCTTTCAAATTCACATCTCCAACCCTGACCTGTTTATTGACCTCTGATTTATATGCCCAATAATCTCTGGCTCATCTCCATTTGAGATACCTATGTCCCATAGGTGTCTCAAACTTTATATAACCAAAATTCTTGATTCTCCTCTCTACCATCTCACTCCCCATTCTCACCCGAACGCCATCCCCCATTATGCCCCATGTCTACAAATGGTACCAGTGACCACCCAGTTTACTCAAGCAAAAAACCTAGGCATATCTTGGTTCCTCTCTGTCCCTTATCTCCTACGTCCAAGCTATTATGACGTAATAGCTCATCTCTTAACTCTAAAACACATCCTGAACCTGGGTACTTTTCAACCAGCTCCTGTACCACCACCCTGGTAATTAAGCCATCATCTCTTGCCTGAACTGCTCTGACAGCCTCCTCCCTGGTCTTTCCTGTTTCTCCTCTTGTCCCTTAAAATCCTTTCTCTTCTGTAGTAGAGTGATCTCTTAAACATGTAAAGCAGATCACATAACATCTCCGATTCTCCACTGGCCTTCCAGTGCATTGATAAAATCCAAAATTCTTTTCCTGGGCTTACAAGGCCCCAGATGAGCTAGGTTGATGGTTCTCCAAGTGTGGTTTCACAGCAGTAGCAGCACCTGGGACTTTCTCGGAAATGCAAATTCTAAGGCCTCAGGGACCTAAATAATCACAATTGCTGGGGGAATGGCCTTGCAATCCACGTTTGACAACCCTCCAAGTGATTATGATACATGCTCAACTCAGAACCACTGAGCTAGCCTCTGCCAACCTCTGAGATCCCCTCTTATTCCTAGTTGCAATTCCATGTACCGTGTTTCCCCAAAAATAAGACAGGGTCTTATATTTATTTTTCCTCAAGAAGACACCCTAGGGCTTATTTTCAGGGGATGTGTTATTTTTCCCTCAAAGCCTCAGCTTGCAGCATGCGCAGAATGGCCAGGATCTGACAGGGGGAGCCGACCTTGTTGGTGGGGCTGCCCGCACCTTTCTGGTCATCTCTGGGATAGTAGCTGTCACCATGCGGGAGATAAGAAGGGCTGCTCGTCTTCTTTACCGCTCCACAACGAAATGCATGGGTTGTGCAGATACACTGCGTAGCCACGCCCATCACTAGGTCTTATTTTTGGGGTAGGGCTTATACTGCGCAAATGCTTAGAAATCCTGCTAGGGCTTATTTTATGGGTAGGTCTTATTTTCAGGGAAACACGGTAGTAATTCATACTGGCATTCTTTCCTTTCCTCAAATAGGCCCAGTCTCTTCATATCTGAGGGCTTTGCACAGATTTTTCCCTCTGCCCCAAATGCTTTCACCATGGAACCTCAAATTGCCTGCTCCTTGAGTTCATTTAGAATCCAGATAAAATACTCCCTCTTCAGGCCGGGCGCGGTGGCTCACGCCTGTAATCCTAGCACTCTGAGGCCAAGGCAGGTGGACTGCTCAAGGTCAGGAGTTCAAAACCAGCCTGAGCAAGAGTGAGACCCCTGTCTCTACTAAAAATAGAAAGAAATTAACTGGCCGGCTAAAAATATATAGAAAAAATTAGCCGGGCAGAAGGATTGTTTGAGCACAGGAGTTTGAGGTTGCTGTGAGCTAGGCTGACACCACGGCACTCTAGCCCCGGCAACAGAGTAAGACTCTGTCTCAAAAAAAAAAAAAACAATATTCCCTCTTCAGAGGTATTATTCTCTAACCACTCAAAAGTGTCAATGTCCATCTCTACCCATCTTGGCCCACCTTCACATATCCCTGTTTTGTCCTCATCATATCTATTACTATCAGAAATCATCCTGTTCATTTATTTACTTGTTTATTAGTTGATCTTAGAATGAATATTCCTTGAGAGCTAGGACCTGGCCTGTCTCATTCTCTGCAAGCATCTAAAACTTTAATTGGCACAGATGTGGTGCTCTAATTGAGGAAGGAAGGGTGGGCATGTTATATTAATGTTCCATGTGTTCAAAGGCGAGGAAAAACTTGGTGGGTTGCTGGGAGTCAAGCTATTCTCTTAATATAACACACTGTGACCAGAGGTGTTAGAGGTCATTTGAGGACCAAACAGACCTACGTAGGTAAAAGTACTTAATGCTCAGAAAGTTTCTAAATCCTCAATCTATTTAAGGAAAAAGGGGAGGGGTTTGGGATTAAATTGGGACTGACAGAATTCTAGAGTAGAAAGCAACCTCCCTCATTTTGCCCAGAATAATGCCTAAGGCTACATAACCTATCTGTGGTTCAGAAAGCAAATGTCCTGACTGTAGCTTCCCTTGATCAATAAGGATCATGATTAACATCAGGAAAGAATAAACTAATTTTGTGTTACCTTTTCAAGAATGGGACTCATCTTTCCATTACATTTAGCATAATGTACCAAATAAAGAGGCAGTGGGTATTCTTCACAACAAAGCAAGCACTTAACAAACATTAGCATCTTCAGGTCGCAACAGTAAGTTTCAATAAGGACAAAAGGAAAAATAATTTTTGTCAATATCATTAATAAGAGCTAACCCTTGAGTGTTGACTATTGTGTTAGAAATTGTCCTGTTTTTACATGTACTAATTCAAATCCTCACATCATATAAGGTAAATGCTGCCGTCTCCACATTCCACATGAGGGTGATGTGCAAAGGTTAAGGAACTTGCCTGAGGACACTTAGCTAGTGAGTGGTAGAGCTGAGATTTAAACCCAAACTGTCAGATTTTAATGCCAACATTCTTTACTACTATACTACACATCACCCCTTGGGAGCTGAAACATTCATACAAAATAAACAAAAAGTGAATAGGCAAAGCCAAGTGGCAGAGAAGAAAAACTACTCTTAAGAGAATATCTAGGGCTAAGCCCTGTGCAGATGCTTTTTTGTCTACATTTAATCTCATGAGGCATTTGTCATTGCCACTTAAATGCAGTTTACAGAGGTTAAGAAATTTGCCCCAAGCACACAGAACACCGTGCAACTACAAATGAAAACCTACCAAATCCCAATGACTTTAATAAGGGCCACCTAAATAAGCCCTTTATTCAAATAGGAATGCAAATACCAGATGAGCACATACTCCAGCCATACCAGTAGAGGCTACTACTTCTTTGGATAAGGTTGGGGAAACAATGTACTGGGAATCAAAAGGCCTGGGAGTGTCCTAAATTGCCACTTGCGTTACCATCAGGGGTCCTCAAACTTTTTAAACAGGGGGCCAGTTCACTGTCCCTCAGACCGTTGGAGAGTGCGCACCGTGGGCCCGGGACGAGTCAGCTGCTAAGCAGGACAGGCAGCGGCGGCAAAAACACCCAGCGGGCCGGATAAATGTCCTTGGCAGGCCGCATGTGGCCCACGGGCAGTAGTTTGAGGATGCCTGCTAAATGACTTAATTTCTCTAATCTCCATTTCCACATTTTCAAAGTGCAGTTACACTAGCTGATCCCGGGGTCCTTCACCTCTAACATAGAAAGATTTGGGCATAATAGTTTTGCTCAGAGACTGCAAATGGAGACAAGATAGGACTGGGGTGAGGGCACAGTGGCTGAGCTAATTTACAAGTAACATTTAAATGACAGTGTCACATGGCCAGGATGCCCATTCCCTTCCTGGGGAGCTCTTCCTATCCTGAGACTACCTCTGGTTGTGGGCAGGAAAGGGTCTCCTCTGAGACTCACAGGAAAGGAAAGCCTGGAAAACCGGTTCCATTTCCAAGTGCTTTTCTCTCTCTTGGCATCTACACTAGGAAAAAATGATGAACAGAGTGAACCCAAAGTAAAATTTTGAAAATCTCTGGTTTCAGTCTCCCACACTCAATTCTTTTATGTTTCAGCACCTGAAATATCACAAGCCATTCATCACTTCAGGGTTTTTTGCCCCTGTGGCACCTCCACGCAAGTCTGACCAACAACCCAAAGACATTAATTATACCCTATGTTTCCGGCATCTTAAATCTCTTTCTTTCTCCCCAGGACACACCCCCACAAAAGCACAGATTTCTATTATCTTAATTTCTACTTCCCTCCTCCTTCCAAGTGCCATTTTATTTTCCTGTCTTTTGCAGCCAAATTCCTAGAACTTTGCTGTCCAATAGGGTAGCCATGTGGCTGTGGATTTTAATTTGTATTTACAAACTGATACTTAATTCCATTATTGGAGAATGCTTAAGTACATTTGGAACAACATGAGTATGGGAATCTATTTTTTAACTATAATTTTTGTGACATCTAAATACAGATCAAGTATTTCTAATGAAAATACAGCATCTCAATTGATATGTACAAGTATAAAATACACACTATATTTCATAAACAATACAAAATATTAAATTCTATTAGTAATATTTGTATATTGATTACATATTGAAATACTATTTTTGATATACTGAGTTAAATGAAGTATATTATTATGGTAGGCAGCCTCTAAGATGGCCCTCTAGGACCCTGCCTCCTCATGGAAATTCCTTCCTTTAACCACTTCGGTACCACGCTCACCGGCCTCGAAACATTGCCCACAGCCGGCACTCACAGTCCGCACGATAGTTTGTGCTGTGCATTGACGACGAATCCGTTTTGCTCTTGTGTGATGAAGAAAGCTTTAAAGCACTGGAAGCTTGTTTTACTTTACAGGCAGCTTTAGGAAAATCACTATAACAACTCCTACCAAGGACTTGTTAAAAGGTCACAGATTCGTAATAACTTATCAGCTGAACGTACACACTGCAACTGCAGAGATAAAAGTAAAAGTTTTTGGCTGTCAGCTAAAGTCGACGCTTGCGTTCATCTGTGGCTGTCGACTATAGTTGACGCTGGTACCGAAGTGGTTAAGCAAGGACTGGATTTAGTGACTCACTTCCAGTGACTAGAATGCAGCAACAGTGATGGGATGTCACTTCTGAGTTAGGTTACCACAAAAGTTTGGGGCACTCTGCCTTGTTCTGAGAGAAGCCAGTGTTCCTATGGAGAGGCCCATGTGGCAACTGATGTCTTTAGTCAACAGCCAGAAGAGTGAACTTGGAAGCAGATCCCATTGCGGTGGAGACTTGAGCCCCAGCCTATACCCTGATTGCAGCCTCAGCATCAATTAGCAAGCCAGACAATGACAGTTCTACATAAACCCTATACCTCAGTTTCACATCTTAGGTGATGTGAAATACTTGCCGTGCCCTACACACTGCTACTGGCACAACCTGCATTTAGAGAACATCTTCTCTGCAATCTACCAGTGAAAATCCTCTCTCTCTTTAGATACCTCAACTGTTCAAGAACCTTTCTTTTTTCTTTTTTCTTTTTTTTTTT
>VBSM01001562.1:12736629-12755450 GCA_008086735.1 Cheirogaleus medius
ACAACGGTGATATAGCACCTCTTGTATATTCCTGGATAGAGCTGGAACTCATTCGATTAAGTATCCCAAGAATGGAAAAATAAGCACCACACATACTCACCAGCAAATTGGTATTAACTGATCAACATATAAGTGGACGTATAGGAATAACATCTATTGGGTGTTGGGCAGGTGGGGGGGGGATGGGTATATACATACATAATGAGTGTGATGCACAACACCTGGGGGATGGACATGCTTGAAACTTTGATTTGAGGGGGAGAGCAAGGGAAATATATGTAACCTTAACATTTGTACCCCCATATGCTGAAAAAACTAAAAAAATAAAACAAAAAATAAATAAATTCTGTTAATATCTTGTCTATATTTATAGGACATGTGTAGATCCTTTTGTTCAATAAATAGCTAGAATGATCTATCTCACACCCATCACACTGTGTAGATAAAGTAAACCAGATCCATAGACAAGACACAGGTCTTCCATTCTAGCATTTATAGAGTGACAAAAAGAGGAAAGGTAGTTGCCACATGACTAACACAATGCAGGAATAAAGTACTCACGGCTACCTTGTGTCTTATAGCATAGTTTCCAAAGTATATCACCTTATCTGCCAGAAAAAAAAATTTTAAGGCAGAAACAATTAACATAATTTTTGGTACTTTTGATTAGTACATTACCTTTTGCAGAGTATGCTCCATTCTTAAAGAATGAATGAACTTAAATACAGTTTCATTAGGTTGATTCATTTTTTGTTACATTAATCTCTCTCAAATCTTCCCCTTTTACTACATTTAGGAACATAGCAATTATGTAGTAAAATGGGGCACAGGAACACAAAAGAATGTCTTTGTACCACTAGGCCTTTGAGGATAAGGTTTAGCATGAGTAGATAAAGCTTTTGTTGTAATTTAGTTGTCATATACTCAGAAAGACATAACCTGTTCTATATTCTAATTCATGTAATAAATGGGTCATGTAGATAATGACGGGATTCTTTAAACTTAATTTAGGTCTCAAAAGCTGGTATTTCTTAAATCAAATTAGATATTTCAGTTGCTTTTAAATGCCCTGTCTTTTTAAGTCATGTAAACAAACAGGCAGTATTTATTATTCTGCTGTACTTTTCATGTATACATAAAAAAAATTACTATGCAGTGCAAAGGTAGTTTCCAAACACACTTTAGAAGTTTTTCTGACTCATGCTTAATTATAATTTCATATCTTTATTATACATATGGCCAGTTTTTGTTCACTTTACTCTAAATATATTCGATACATATACATGTATGCATATACAAGCATGTGGGTATCTATACATATGTACACACACATACACATAAATATACATACATATATACACAGAGAGAGTGAGCTAGTGAACACCATAATTAGCACTTATTTTTCTTTGGCTTTAATCTAGACATATATTCCAAATTAACTTGCCAAGAAACTTCATGAAGAAATTCTTAGTTTATTTTAAACAGGTATGTATTCCAATAGAAAAAAATCTTAAAAATAATTTCCATGAGGAAAAGTTTAATATTCATTATGGTAGCCAGCTAATGAGATGCTAAATAACAGAATCCTCCCTCTCCACTCTCCCTCTATTCATCACAGATAATTTCTAGGGTAATTTCTTCAACATTTAGTGATATCCTAATAACATTCTCAATACCAAAACCTGGGTTTCTAGTTTTCATTTTGTTTACTTATCAGAAATAGCTTAAAAACTGCATGATATATCACCTTTTATGAAAGTTGATAGGCTAATAGTTTATTCCTGAGCATTTCTAAGTCAATAAACTCATTCCAATATCTATGTCTATCTATATTTTTTAAATAACTATTTAATAAATGTATAACTTGGCGTTCTTTTTTTTTTTTTAGTGGGAGCACACAGGAGCAGGGGGAAAACAAAAATATCTAGCTCACTAAATATATACATTATAATTTTCCAGTGACAACATTAAGGCATTCAAGAAAGGCACAGGATAAGAGAAAAAAGATATGCATTTACAATTAAAAAGAAAAAAAAAATCTACATATTCATCACCAAAAGCTATTGATAGACCTCAAGGTTTCAAGTCAGGGATCTTGGTTTATGCTTGGTCTGCACTAATTAGTTATTAGGTTATTTCATCTCACTGGAACTTCAATTGCAAAACTGGATAATATATCCTGCCTCACAGGATGGCTGATCAGGTTAAATGGGTAATATATGTTCATTGTCTAGCACAATGGTTCTCAAACTTGGCTGCACAATGGACTCACTCACCTGAGACATTTAAGAAAATGCTGAGGCCTAGGTCCTACTCTCAGAAATGATTGTGATTTAATTGGTTTGTGGAAATTTTTTCAAATCTCCCCAAGTGATTCTAAAGTACAGTTAAGTTTGAGAACATTATGCTAGAACCAGGTCTAGCATAATGCCTGACACATAGTAAACATTCAGTTAAAGTTAATGATACACCCTCATAGGAACTTTGTAAACTCTGATACACTGCCCGAAGGTCGCTACCTAGGTCAAACAAGTTCATGTCAATGCAAGAAGGTCTCAGAATCAATGACTGTAACAAATCTAAAATCGGTCCAAAATTTCAGTAGTAATGCTTCTAAATTTAAATCCCTATTATATTTTGTTCCCTTTTTTTAAACAAGGAAATTCCATATGAAAGAAAAATAAATTTCCTTTTATACTTTTTACTGAGATATAATTTACATATAGAAAATACACAAATATAAGTGAATAGAATTTTACATATACACACACATACCTCTCTCTCAAGGAACCACCACATAGATCAAGATATAGAATAGGGAAATGTATCTATAAATTAAAAATTAAGTTTCTCATATCTGTCCCATAATTGTTGCCACAATTTCAGTTTGTCTCTGAGTTTTCCTAAATATCTTCTATGGGATGTCTATTTTTTACAAAGGTAAAGTAAAACAACAATGAGAGGAAAAATGAAGAAAACCTCCAGTAGAAATGACCATATCAAAGGAGTAGATATAAAATATAAATAAGTGAGCAAGTTGAAAAAACAGACTTGAAAAGATTATCTACAATGAGTCACAAGACAGTCAACTTTTACTGTGCATCCACTGTGTGTTCAGTGCTACATAAAGAAACAGAGTGTAAATTAAAGCAATGCCATATGAGGTCCTCAGATACCAATAACTTAAAAATGAAATGAGTCTATTTAAAAATTGGCAAAGATATCCTAAGTGGACCCTACCAAAAAAGTCTACATTAACTGAATGCTTGTCTAGTTGCAGGAACTGCGCCAAGTATCTTACATATGTAATCCCCTAAAAAATACTATGCTCTTTTGAATAGTACTCTAAAGTAATTCATAAACATTTATAGAAATTACCAAATAATTTTTCTCAATAACAAACTGAAACCCTGAAACCATGTCCCAATGATCACTGTGACTCTATTCATTTTGTGCACAGATTTCTGCCTATAACTAACAAGTGTCAGTAGCAACTGGGCTCAACATCATTTACTGAAAACTTCCTTTTTGCACTTTGTGTTTATTGCCTTGTAGGCACTGTATATGGGAGAATCACTGTGGTTTAAAAAAAATGAGTCCTAAAAAGATAATAAAAATATGATTGACACTACAATTTAAAAACTTTTAAATGATTAACAAAAACATTGGGAGAGAGAACTATGCAAAACTTGGACCTCTTTTTTCTTTGGCAAATAAAATTAAGTATAAAAGCTCTTATAAATATATATTTCTGCTTTTTCAAAAAAGGTTGAGCTGGCCAGGCATGGTGACTCATGCCTGTGATCCTAGCACTTTGGGAGGCTAAGATGGGAGGACTGCTTGAGCTCAGGAGCTCAAGATCAGTTTGAGCAAGAGCAAGACCCCATCTCTACCAAAAAGAGAAAAATTAGCTGGGTGTCATGGCACTCGCCTGTAGTCCCAGCTACTCGGTAGGCTGAGGCAAAAGGATCGCTTGAGCCTAGGAGTTTGAGGTTACGGTGAGCTATGATAACGCCACTGAACTCTAGCCTGGGTGATAGAATGAAACTCCGTCACAAAAAACAAACAAAAAAAAGGTTGAATTATTCATAAAAATTCAAAGAAAAGGTTACTGATTAAATTTAAGACAAAAAATTAGCCATGGATGGTTTTATCTCATATTCTCTGAAACAATAACATAATGAATATAAAGAAAGAAATTTTCACCCCCAAGTTACAAAGTTTTTAGTTGAAAATTTTTTTACAATTTTCAAAAGCATGCTAGGTAATGACCCGAAAAAACATTAATTATGGGAATTATTAAAATATATGTACATATGCATATCAAATAGCAGGAATGCATAGTGTTAAACAAGCACACCAGATTAGCCAACCAGAGAATGAAAGCAACAATTGCTGTCAAGTCGCAATCTCAATCATCTACTCTCAAATATAAACTTTGGTAAATATTAAACATCACTGAGTCATTAGTCTCTGTTAAAGTCTTAAAACTGTGTTGGGAAATGGTATGTGTTGGAGTAAACCATACTCAAGCATAACATTCACTGTGTACTGAAAAAGAAAACTCCTTGAAATGAATTTTCCGAAATAATTTTCCTAGCTATAGGTTTTGAAGATACATGTATATATTAAATCTTTTACAGATTGTGCCTTTGGTGTCATATCTAAGAAACTTTTGCCTAACCCTTGGTCGCAAAAATTTCTCTTATGTTTTCATCTATATATTTTGTTTGTTTTATGTTTAGACCAACTTTAAGTTGATTTGTGTATAAGGTGCTACTTTAGATTTTAGTGTTTCTAAATTCTGTTGCAGACACTATGTTCAAGTCTAGCTAGAAGAACCATTTGAACATAGTGTTTAATATATGTGTATCTCAAAAAATTGGACTTCATCAAAAATTAAAAACTTTTATTCCATTAAAGACTCTGTTAAGAGGATGAAAAGACAAGCCATAGACTAGGAGAAAATATTTGCAAGTCAAAAAAGACTTATATCTAAAATATACAGAGAATATACAGAGACTTATATCTAAAATATACAGAGAACCCTCTACACTCAACATTCAGAAAAAAATAATCAAATTATAAAATGGAAAAAAGGTTTGAACACATTACCAAAGAGGATCTATGAATGGCAAATAGACACACAAAAATATATTCAACATCATTATTCATTAGGAAAATGCAAATTAAAGCTATGATGAGATACCACTACACACCTAAATTTTGAAATATTTGTGATTTCAACTGCAGATAAGAATGTGGAGAAACTAGTTCTCTCATACGTGGCTTGTATAAAGTGAATGCAAATTGGTGAGAGCTACTCTGGAAAACAGTTTGGCAGTGTCATATGAAGCTAAATATACACATACCGTATTGACTTAGCAATATACTCTTAGGTATTTACACAAGAGAAACAAAACTTATATTCTCACAAAATCTGTACATCAATGTTAATGACAGTTTTCTTCATAAAGACCCAAAACTGTAAACAACCAAAATGAATAAAAAACTGTGATGCAATCATACAATAGAACACTACTCAGCAATAAAAAGCAAAAGTCTCCATACACTCAACTTGGATGGATCTCAAGGGCATTATGCTGATTGAAAAACACTAGTCTCAAAGGATTACACACTGTATGGTTCTATTTATATAGAGTCTCAAAGCGATAAATTTAAGGCCAGAGAAAACAGATCAATGGCTGCCAGAGCTGGAGGCAGGGTGAGATTATTAAGGGGTAACATGCAGGAGTTTCTCTCTGGTGGTAGAAAGGTTCTGTATTCTGATTATGGCGTGGTTACACAAACCTGCGCATCTGGTAAAATTTCACAGGACTATAAAATAAAAAAATACATACATACGGTGATAATAAAGAATGCATGTAAAAGCTGGTGAAATCTGCATAAGGTCTGTACCTGAGTTAATAGTATTACTACCAATGTCACCTCACTGGTTTTAACAATGTACTATAGTTATATATTATTATTGAGGAAAATATGCAAAGGGCACAGAGAAACTCTCTGCACTACATTTGCAACTTCTTCTGAAGCAAACTATTGAAAAGTAAAAAGTTACCGGAAAAATACATCTAAGGCAGTGATTCTCAAAATTCAATGGACATTCATCCCCTATAGAACTTGTTTATAATACAAGTTTGTCTGAGTAGCCCTACTTTGTACATATTTAAATAGAATCTGCATATGGAGCCCAGGTGATGATCCAGCATATTATAGTTTGAGAACCATAGGACTAAAATAAAGGCAAAGGTATTAGAAAGAAAAAAACTAATGATCCCCATCAATAACATCTGTTCTATTTAATGGTTAATTACTAAACTCCTACTCACACAGAACCTCATTCATAGACTATGTAACTAAGCCAAGAGGCTCTCATTTATAGATACAGCGGGAGACATGCAAATGACATCAATTATTCATCTATTAAAAAATGCAAGTACTGTTATGCATAACACAAACCTGACGTTTCAATACAGAAGTGAAAATTTTGACATAAGAAAAAAACCCATGCTATTAAAAGCAGTGTATAGGAAAACATATCCTCAATAAGACATAAGGGTTACATACTTTAATGTCAATTAAAGGTCCTTACTTATGCTTCTATATGAAATTACTGTTGGCAAGTCACAGACACATATATAAGCATCGAGGTGTTTGATTTAAAAGCTTCTTTTGTTAGCTATAACTCATTAAAAGATCAAACTAAACATTACCCTATATACAACATAGTAAGAGTTAAAACCCAGGAAGTCTCTGCCAAATCTTCATTCAATTATTCCTTCCTAAGAGAGGAATAATCCACAGGAATGGGTAAGAGTGATACATTTTCAAACTCCAGACCCACAGTTTTCACATTTACATTAGTGGTTTCTATGCCAAACACCTACTACCTTTCCACCTTTTCTCAGGAAGGAATAAATCATAGTTTTTCTACTATCTCCCAGCCATCTTATTATTAAAAGAAATCAAGCCTTAGAACATCACTTCCGAAAGGCTATTAATCTCTAACTTAAGCAGTTGCTACAAGCTTTTAATTGCTAGCTCACTTGCTCTCAGCTCTGTGAAAAAATAAATCCATATTGATGAAAAATTATGGTCATTTTCTGATTGTGCTCAAGTAGTTCAGCTGATTAACACTGGCTTCAAGTGAATCCTTAATTATAGGCTTAATCCTTCCTTATAGGGCTATTTAACCTGGCAACACTCCTTGGCCACAGGTGACAATGCCAAATACTGAACCGGCAAAAAGTGAGCATTACTGAGTGAAATAAAAGCCACTGAGCATGAGTACTTGAAAGAGGAAAAGTTTGTGACCACTCGAAAAGTCCTTTCTGTGTGAGACTGGCCAGCAGTGGCAACTCCTGCACCACAGATGGGACACAACAATCCAACATGCAGTGTCCTGAACCGGCCAGGAGGGCAGTGGGCAACCAGGAAAGAGTGTGGTATTTCAAGATAGTAGACTTCAGTTCTAGCATTGAGATAGGGAACTAGCAAGTCTTGTTTGATAAAAGAGTCATAAGCCCCTAACCAAGGTCTCTGATGAAACAACAGATGGCATAGAAACCAGCCAAAACCAGTTAAAACCCAGATGGGCATGAAAAACCACCTCAGGTTACCCTCACTGCTCATTATACCTTGCTTATAATGTATTAGCATAATAGTAAAAGAAACTCCCACTAGCCCCATGACAGTTTACAAATGTCATGGCAACTCCTGGAAGTTACTCCACACTGCTTAAAAGACAAGGAACCCTCAATTCAAGGAACTTCCCACCCCTTTCCCAGAAATCTTATGAATAATCCTCCCTCTGCTTAACATAAAATTAAACAGAAGGTATAAGATAAGACCCCAGAAACTCACAAGGGGCTACTCTCTGTTGCTCCGAGAGACAGTCACTGCCCTGTCTATGAGGCAGCATCTTTTTTTTTTTTTCTTACTTTAATAAACTTGCTTTTGCTTTACTCTGTTGGCTCTTGAATCCTTTCTTACACAAAGCCAAGAACCCACTTGGCCTTCAAACGTTCCCCAGTTTGGGGGTGCACTTTCCTGTATCAGTATCAATCCAACATATACTGAGTCTCAGCTGCCTCATTTAATTAATATATTAAATGTACAGTCTATTATACAAGAACAAACTAGCCTGGTAAAAGTATCTGATCGTTTTAAACTATTTACATTTTTAGAGATGACATAAAGCAGGGGTCAGTAACTATGGCCTTCAGGCCAAATTCAATCTGTGATCTATTTTTTTTAAATAAATTTTTATGGAACACAGGCATGCTAGTTTGTTTGCATGTTGTCTATGGCTGCTTTCACACAACAGCAGCAGAGCTGAGTGGCTGTGATGGAGACATTAGAGCCTGCAACATATAAAACGTTTACCATCCGGTCTTTTAGAGGAAAAGCTTACTGATCCCCTAGTATAAAGGGTCACATTTCTGATAAAGTTACTATACAATTTAAAAATCCTCAGTTTTATGCAAAGATATACTTTTCACATATCAGATTTGAAAGATATCAAAAGTTTAACAGCATACACTATTGGTGTGATTAGGAAAATAAGCACTCTCATACATTGCTAGTGGAATGGGGTGGGCAGGAATTGATACAGAATGAGAGATTTAAGTGACATGACCACCAAATGTTAGATATAATAATGTCACAGAAAGTATTTTTTTAAAGTCCTTATCAGTTACAGATCCATAACAAAATATTTGTGAGTAAAATGGCTATGTGTAGCATTTTCTTAAGAAAAAAGGATAAGAGTGAACAGGAGATAGCTAAATCGACAAAGGGTTCGTGATGTTTGAAACTGAGGTAAGAGTAATGACTACACCCTCCTTTTGTGTTTGACAATTACTAATGTAAAACAAAAAATTCTAATCTATGGTATGGATGAACACCAATTTAAACATGTAGAAACAAAGAAGTTACTAACTAAAAATACATTTAGAAGTACTGATCTCCTAAATGAAGGTCACTTCTGCCTTTTCATCTGTAAAATGAGGGCTGTGTTGGAAGATCTTCGAGGCCCCTTCCACTCTCATATAAGTGCTTTTCATAAGCCAAGATCATTTTTTTCTTTCTAATATCTTTGCTCTAACATCTAACCCTAACCATTCCCAGCCCCACGTAATCACAAATGTACTTTCTATCTCTATATATTTGCTTTTTTGGACATTTCACATAAATGGAATCATACAATATGTGTTCTTTTGTGTCTGGCATCTTCCCCTGAGTACAATGCTTTTGATGTTCATTCTGTGTTGTAGCATATATCCATGCTTTGTTACTTTATATTGCCTAATAGTGTACCATCATATGAATATACTACATTTTATTTATCCATTCACCAACTGATGGACATTTGGGTGGTTTCCACTATTTGGTCATTCTGAATAATGCTGCTGTGAATATTTACATGTAAGTCTTTGCACATACCCTTCTCTGGTATGCCACTTTTTTTTATTATTTGTTAAAAAATTTTTTGATATTCATT
Organism: Cheirogaleus medius; assembly: GCA_008086735.1. Classification (NCBI taxonomy): domain Eukaryota; kingdom Metazoa; phylum Chordata; class Mammalia; order Primates; family Cheirogaleidae; genus Cheirogaleus; species Cheirogaleus medius. Next base: position 12,746,153 of record VBSM01001562.1, read on the forward strand.
TATATTGTTTTTCACTTTATTTCTTGACTGCCTTGACTATTTGTGTTAATGGTATGACATTCTTAAGACTTCACAGCATAGGTAAGGTATGTTCCTAGTATTCTGTAATTCCTCCCATTTTCCTCCATGCACATAGAAATAGTTTAAAGCCATGGTTCCCCAAACTTATTTGAAGTCACTGGCATGTGAAATTACAACATACTCGTGAAAGACTAACAGATATTCAAGAACTATAAGCCACACCTATACAAAACACAGCCGCGGACACAAATTATTCAAGAAACATTTTGATTATAACAATTTTAAAACCATAAGATTCTACTTTCCTATTAAGCCATGGTTTGTTCAAATACAGATCAATGGGTTAGTATAAATGGTAAACATATGATAATATAATGAATAACCTAACATATCTATAAAGGAAAAGGTAGTTGGTACAATGAAGACACAGCACAACTATGTTTAACTTACGTACTGGTTTCACTACCTAAATTCAGAGAAGAATGGGTGGCAAAAACGTGCAGTTCAAATGTGTACTTTCAAACTCAAACATAAACTACATACTTTTTTTAAGTATTTTTCTTACATATTTAAATAAGTTCAATTTTGGAAAAAATGACTAGGATTGTAAAACATACAGAATAGATATCAGCATTATTATCTTATGGAAAACAGTTTGGGAACAATGATTTAGAAATAGGATCAAAAAGGAAGGCAAATATTACAAAACCCTCTGATATGTCTAATCAGTAAGTTATAAAAAGGTCAAATGGGAAATCAAAAGTTCATGTAACCTCAAACATTTTAACTTAAAATGCACAGACGTAAATTCATTCACTGATCTTTGATGTAGAGTGAAACTTTTTTTTGCAAATGTACCCACTGATAGGATTTTCATGCTGTCCATCTTGCATATGTAGCATGCAAAGGCTTGCATTTGATGTCCCCGCAACATTGTTTTTTAAGTAGGCTAAAGACTTCAAGATACCTGTAAAGCAATGTGAGTGCAAATGTCTTGATTTTTATAATTTTATTTTATTCCTTCACATCTAATTGAGCAGCACATTATTTCTGGTGAGGGTAGGTGGCTCACCAAAGATTCTTTCTCAGGTATTTAACTTTGCTTTACAAAAACAATTCTCTTTTTTTCACATTGTATGTTTAGAATATCCAGAAAATTACGTTATTAAAATAAGTAATTACAAAAACAGACCCTACCAGCTTAAAAAAGAGTGAAAAGAAAATTCTCATAAAATGTAAGAGGTATGAACGGGCAAACTAGAAAGTTGCCTACTGGCTGTGGGGTTTCCTAAATTGTAACAAAGATGGCCATTTAGCATGTATCCCTGAGGAATTGGAAATCTTATTTGACCAAGTTAGTTGACCATGTTAGTTGACTGAAGTTTAAGAGCTTCTACATATTACTAGACAAAGGATTGTTGGAGAACTTTGATCCATACACTGATAAATCTTTAAGAAATCATGACCCAAAACTTGATTTTTTTTCAGTTCATCCAAACACTTGCAAGCCAAGCAAAAAATAAAAACAAAAACAAAAAACCCTCAACAGCTATCCCTTAATTTATTACACAATTTGTGAGAAAGACAGCAGAAAATGAAAACACTGTGGATCAGCTCACACATGACAGAAATAATACAAATTGTTCTCTCAATAGAATAATAATGTAAGTAGTATTAAGATATAAATATGTGAGTATAGCTCTCCAGAAACCATCATTTTTATTCCTATGCCGAAACAATCCCTTGTATTTCAGGAGGAAATGATTATTATCCCATTTCTATTAGTCTCATAACTTCATCCATCCCACAGTAAATAACTTAATACAAAAAAACCCCTGAAAAATCTCAATGAAATTTAAAAAGGAATAATATGTATTGGCAAAGAATATTATCTAAAGATCTCTGTGAAAGTGTTGGACTTCCTATTTCCTTAATTATTTTTAGATATTTTATTTATTGCAAGCACATGATGGCACACTAAGCAAAGAAATCTGTTCACATACTATGTATTTTTCATACAAGCAACAACCAAATAGCTTATTGTAAATGTTGACAATTCTGAATAGTGATTAACTCAGATTAATGAATTCACATTAGTGAATGGAAGCTCACTGAGCCCAGGTCATTTTAACTCTCTGGTTTAATTCTACGTCCTGCAGCATCTATAATATTTATTAACACAAAGAAGATGCTCAATAAAATATTATTGAATGAATGAATTCTCTTTCTTTCAGATACATACAACTCTGTCGGATGGGGTGTTCAAATGTTTTCCTAACTCTGAAAAAAATTTCTTAAAAGCATACTGGGGTAGGATTTTTGATGTATTTAGTGTGAAATAAGTTTTCTTTCATCATTTGACCCTGATTCTCAGAAAACAAGAAGAAACTACACAAAGAATAGATTATTCTCAACCATATTACAATCTGATTGTATTTAAGCAATGTATAAAAATAACCAACCAATCTTTAAAAAGGACTCCTAATATCTATATCCCATGGAAACAGTTTTCTCTTCCTCCTCACATCTATTGTAGAATCATTTACTTCTTTTTTTTTGGAGACAGAGTCTCGCTCTGTTGCCTGTGCTAGAGTGCCGTGGTGTCAGCCAAGCTCACAGTAACCTCAAACTCATGGGCTCAAATGAACCTCTTGCCTCAGCCTCCCGAGTAGTTGGGACTACAGGCGTATACCATCACGTCTGGCTAATTTTTTCTATTTTTAGTAGAGATGGGGTCTCACTCTTGCTCAGGCTGGTCTCAAACTCCTGAGCTCCAGCGGTCTTCCCACCTCAGCTTCCCAGAGTGCTAGCATTACAGGCGTGAGCCACCGTGCCGGCTGAATCATTTACTTCGTACTAATACTTTCACACTGTTGGTTTGACAACTCTCCCAAAGAAATTATTTTATATTATGTTCTTCCCCCAGTCATCAGCAAATAACAATTTATTTTATCTTCCGCATTTGTGGAAAGGGTCAAATTCATTTAAGAGTAACTGTACAGAGTTAAGGGTAGTGATACATGGGAAAGAACTCTAAACTACAAGGTAAAGAAACACAGGTTTTGTCACACACCACCCCCCCAACACACACACAACAAACATTTATTAAGTACCTATTCTGGCTTTGGGTAGAGACATGAATACAACAGTTCCTGCATTCAAAGAACCAACAGTTTATTATTTTATAATAATAATCAACTACCCATAAAAAAATCCCAAATGTTACCTTGTTCTCCCTTTCATTTTAATTTATTTATTTATTTATTTATTGAGACAGAATCTCGATCTGTTGCCTGGGCTAGAGTGCCGTGGAGTCAGCCTAGCTCACAGCAACCTCAAACTCCTGGGCTCAAGCGATCCTTCTGCCTCAGCCTCCCAAGTAGCTGGGACTACAGGCATGCGCCACCATGCCCGGCTAATTTTTTCTATATATTTTTAGTTGACCAATTAATTTCTTTCTATTTTTTTTTTTTTCAGTAGAGACGGGGTCTCGCTCTTGCTCAAGCTGGTTTCGAACTCCTGACCTTGAGCGATCTGCCCACCTCGGCCTCCCAGAGAGCTAAAATTACAGGCATGAGCCACCACGCCCGGTCCTCCCTTTCATTTTAGGTGGTCAATCAATGAGCACTGATGAAGCACCCATAACAACATAAATAATGGAATTTATTGAGCTGCAATGGGCAGAAGACTACATATGCATTAAGCTAATTATTACAACAACACTGTGAGTTGTTGTGGTGTCTGTATTTTGTAGGATAAGGAACAAATTCCCAAGAAGGGAGTGAACTTGTCCTCAGTCACAGTCAACTGCAGATCTAGGTTTAAAACCTAGGGAAGTTCATTTCAAAGGCCCATTTCCTTTCTCCCATGCCATTCTGTTACTGTATCTCCTGCTCTGTATGCCCAGCACTAGTGAAACACCAACCTGAGCTCTTGTATATGGAATGACAGATTGACATAAAAAACACATTTATATGAACCTATCCAATAAATACAATTTATTATTTTCTTTGGAATGACATCTAAAAGAAACACTAACTCACCAGAAGAAAACCATTAGATATGTGCATGTTAAATACTAATTCATTACAATCATCCTTTCATGATCTATAAAGCTGTATTAAATCTTTTCAAACAAAGGAAAACACCCATGTTCTAAAGAGTAAACTGTTTCATCTGCCTAGTTCAAACAACCTAAAATATTAACCCCTTGCACTCCAAACCACCATGTCTCTCAGTTCCATAGAAAGGTAGCTAATTTCATATATAAACACTGTAAAATCCATTGCAATTCTTCCTCCTGAGAAACAAGAAAAGGAAATGACAAAGAAATATACAGTAGTCTCATTTATACAAACTTTCCCTGAGGAAATAGGTGGATCTAGAAACAAAGGCATATAACAACATGCCAAATAGCAGTGGTGGTCAATACAGCTCAAAGTTTTAGCAAAGATTTGTTCAAAAATAGCTCTTAGATATCAAAGCCATTTAAAAAAATTTTCTTTAGCACAAGAATTCTGGCATAATAGATATGGTGCAGTTTTTATGAATGCTAAGATATAAGAGCTAAAATCCACATTCACTTTTTGATCCCAAAATAAAAACAAATCAAGTATTTTCATTGTAATGATCTCACAAAAAGATCATTACCTTCTACATTTTATCCTCAAAAATTCATAAGTACCATTCACCTTACCCTTACAGTATTTTCTTAATTTCCTTCTACCACTTTTCTTATGAGAAAAATCTAGAATAAAAAATGATATCTCAAAAGCAAAACTAACACTTTATTCTATTTCTCTTTGAGAGATTACTGCTTCTTTTCATGAATTTGATGAGGTGTCTGTAATTTTTGTGAACTTCAAGAAATGATAGATAACTTTGACCTACAACCTTTTTCCAACTCAGTATGAAAATCAGAAAATCTTTTTTTGTTTTTTTTTGAGACAGAGTCTCATTCTGTTGCCCCGGCTAGAGTGCCATGGTGTCAGCCTAGCTCACAGCAGCCTCTAACTCCCGGGCTCAAGCGATCCTCCTGTCTCAGCCTCCCGACTAGCTGGGCCTACACACATGCACCACCATGCCTGGCTAATTTTTTCTATATATTTTTAGCTGTCCGAGTAATTTATTCCTATTTTTAGTAGAGACAGGGACTCGCTCTTGCTTAGGTTGGTCTCGAACTCCTTAGCTCAAACGATCCTCATACCTTGGCCTCCCAGAGTGCTAGGATTATAGGCATGAACCACCGCACCCGGCCAGAAAATCATCTTTAATAACTCTAAACAAAACAAAACACACATGTAACAGGTAATCAATTTCATATTCCATCCACATTTTTTGTTGTTTAAACAACAGTATTACAATGTTATCTAGAGCTCTTTGGAAAAAAATCTGTACTTTATTTCAACTCAGGCACAGCCGCAGTGGTGATGATAGTATTTCTATGAGATAAAATATTAAAATAAACTAAATATGTACGTTTCAAAAAAAAGTGAAAATCTTTAACAATCAAGTTACTCTAACAATCACAAGTTGACAGATCCATGTGACTTGGGAGTTCTATGACATAATTCACAACAGTCTGAAGATAAACAAAAATGGGTCAAGTACTAGGCACAGCGTAGTGAGAAGGTTGAGACAGGTTTAGGAAGAATGAGTTTCTAACTGTACATCACCATATATATGGTTTATGGAGCGATCACAACATGTGTCTTTGTATGAATTGCCATCCACTTTCCTTTAACAGTGTTAAATAGTGATAGGAAGGTATCTAAACACACCACTTAAAGTGATAGCAGTGTAACTTCAAAATTCCATATAAAAGTCACCCAAATTTAATTTTAAAGATTAATGCATAATTATTTCAAACATGGAAATGGAATATAATTATACTCTTAATATTAAATGTATAATGAGTTTGTGTTAAACAATTCTATTATTCACCTTAGTTTTTTTCCTTATTCCATATGGTTCAGTAATTTGCTTTCTAAAGAACATACGCTTAGTGCGAATAAACAAGACACCCCAGAGGTACATTCTCCTCTTCCTTATTAATGACATCATTAAGTTTGCCTATTTATAGTCTGGACCATCTAACCTCATGGCCTACATGAATTAAGTGGATTTGTTTAGTTGTTAATCCTCACAGTGTGTGCTTAGCAGCAATTAACCAGTGACAGATAGTAACTGGATCACTATCTTTAAAATAAAACATGGTGAGATTGTAGTTTGTGCTGTTTTGATTCATGTGAACCTTAAATAAGATCAAATGAGCGAGCAAAATTTGAAAAATATAAATCTCATGTATTTCTATGGAATTTGAATTATGTAAGTCATATTTCTACAAGGTATTTAGAAACATAGCCCTTGTTTCAAAAAATGCAACCAAACAATTCTACTAATTATTTTCAAGTTTTAGATATATTTTATAATAGCGAACATTTATAATTTGAACCTTTGAAATATCTCCTAGGTACAAAGGATTATTATATTACTTTACCTTCATTCTATAAATTTTTATAATCTTATCACTTCTCAGAGACTTGTTTAAATACTAATCAGCTGTAAGAAATACTTTATACCCCAAGACAATGCTAGCTTACTTTTTTAAGTCTCCAAACATTCACCACTAACCATTTGGAGTTTCAATTAAAGGGAGCATTTGGACTAGAATGCTAGATATCTGTAGAATTCACAGATATTCTACACAAAAATTGTAGCATACATAAAAAGATTCATTTTCATATTTCATCTAATATTACATAATATCCTCCATCTATTTAAGGGATGGAACTAATGTGGTCCTTAAAAAGAGAATGAAGTTTTCACACACACATTGTACAAAAATTACAGTGCTATAAGCAAGGAGATGAGTCAGGTTGTACTCTTCAGTTAGTTTAGCAAAGTCATATGTAATCCTGTACCAACTAAGTCAGAATTTCTAGGAGCAACCTTCTTATTCAAGGGTCACACTGACAGAGTTAATATCAAACTCAAGGTTTGCTCTTAGAGTCATGTGCTAAGGGTTTATTTGTTTTTTGACTTAATTCAGGTAAATTTGACTAAGTGTAGCTTTTACTTACTGCCTGGAGGGTTGTTGATACAACCGCCCATGTCAGGACAGCATGAGGGAAAGAGGGCCAAGCTAGGGATCAAAATGCTTAATTCTAGTTTGAATTTCTCTGCCAAGTGACTTAACACCTCTAAATCTCGGTTTATTTACTGATGTTGAACGAAGAAAATATCCAAAGTCTGCTTTATAAGGTTCTTGCATTAAAAAAGACAGCGATTATTCCTTGTAAAATTTAAAGCCCTAGAAAAGTGCAATTTTTCACTGTTTACTGAAATGTTCACCATAATTTGAAAGGAAATTCACCAAGGCTTGAAAGTGTTTCAAATAAGAATACAATGAATAGCAGTAATTAATTTTATATACGCAAAGTTGAATGGATTAAGTATTACATGTAAAATAATTTTTCTTCCCCAACAAATATAAATTACATAATTGCATATACATTTAATGTGTCAAGAAAAATAATTACGTAATTTACTCTCTAAAGCATCAATTCACAAAACCCATAAGTTCTTTATGTTTTTCTACAAAAATGCTGAGAAAGAGTACTCACTGAGACATTTGAATGAGCAGTCCTCAGACATATTAAAATGTTTAAGAGTAATAATAGTTCAAAGGAAAATATTACACACTTTTAAAATACTAGAAAATGTTAAATTATTTTACAAGTTTTACGAATCACATATATTAATACTTACAACTCTTCCAGAAAGCCTCTATGAAACAGCACCGTTCCTTTAGCTATTTACTTTTGGAGAATGCTAAACCAACTGTCCTGTTCTATTACTAACTCTACTGTTTATCGTGTGTGTAAGCGCCAGGCACTTCTTACCTCTGGCAAATATGTAAAAGAAGGAATTCACTGGTCTTACAAAATCATTCCGGGAATGATCATGTAACATTTTCACAGGCCCTTTTTCTAGAATGTGTTTTATACAGTGATTTTACAAAGCAGCTCCTTATCAAATAATTTAAAAACTAGAGAATTCAATGCTTTTTTCTCCTTTATAAAGTTATAAAAGCTTGAAAATTCTCAACATATACAAATTTTTAATTTTTAAGCAACATCTCATTAGATCATTTTAATTAATCATTTGTTTTAATGTTAAGAAGCACATCTGTGTAACATTAAAGAAAAACCTTAAAATTATTTGTAGGATGATAGTCTGATGAAAAGTGAGCATATGAAAATAAAATTCAGAGAGAAAAGTAGGTATTTAATTTTGCAAAAAGGAAAAGGAAACAGGTAGAATTCCTGGCAAATGCTCTAAGATTTCTCCTACTCAGTCCAGGGCAAACAACATTTTCTACCATGGTAACCTCAACGCAGCCGACGAAGCCGGTACTTGAGCTTCATGGCTTCACCCCTACTGTACAGGCCCAGATGGGAATGGAATGGAATCTGAAAGGCTAGATTTTATCACCAGTCCTTTTATAAATCAAAGTGCATCTGTGTAACAATTCAGATTTTTCCAAGATGTTCAAAATCAAATGCAAACTATTCAAATGGGAGCAACAGAAACTTCAATGCAAAATTACATGTTCCATTACTTCCACATGTGCACTATTGACTGTCACAGCTAGAGCCTAAAATAAAACAAGAATTTCTACTGGCACTTCCTTTCCAGCCTTAATGAGACTTGATTGTCTTTTATACAGCTCTACTAATTTGTACCTACATCTCTCTCCACAGCAAAACCTCTTTAAGAAGAAGTTCATAAGAATAAGTCTAGAGATCTATAGCATGAAGACTATAGTTAATAAAATTGCACTGTATACTGGAAATTTGCTAAGAGAATAGATTTCAAGTGTTCTTATCATTAAAAAAGTGAATTATGTGAGGAGGAATGTTAATTTGGTTGACTATAATAGTCATTTCACTATGTATAACATGTTGTATACCTTACATATAAAATAATTTTTTTAAAAAAAAGGTGATCATAGTTTCTATTTCTACTTTTCTCCTTTCTTACTTCATATCCTCCCATGAGCCCACCCCATCTGGTTCCCACCCCCAACGCTGCAAAGGCTGTCTTATATCTTCATTATCACCAATAAGCCTCATGTTGCTCTAAAATTCAGGCATCCTCAAACTATGGCCCGTGGGCCACATGCGGCCCGCTGAGGACATTTATCTGGCCCACCGGGTGGTTTTGCCGCCGCTGCCTGTCCTACTTAGCAGCCGACTCGTCCCGGGCCCACAGT
>VBSM01001562.1:12755550-12800701 GCA_008086735.1 Cheirogaleus medius
TCAGCCTCCCAGAGTGCTAGGATTACAGGCGTGAGCCACCACGCCTGGCCGGTAGTTTAATATTTAGTGCCCCAAAACTCCCTTCCCTTTTAATGCCAAAGGCACCCCAGGTTGCATACTCAATGATATCAGGTCACCCTACCTAGAGTGTTACTACCCATTTTTTATATCTCCTCTTGGCTGCTTTATGAGGCATCTCAAACTTGATAACACCAAAAGTAAACTCTTCCCCCTCCCTCCCTTAGTCTTTCTCATCTCAGTAACAGCTCCATAAAAGCCAAAAATCTAATAATTTACCTTCAGTCTTCTCTTTCCCTCATTTCCCACATTCAATCCAAAATTGTTGCCAAATCCATGCACTTCATCTCCACTACAACCACCCAGTCCAATTCAAAACACCATCCCCTCTCACTGCACCACCATAACAGTCTCCCTGCCTCTGCTCTCAGGCTTCAAACAAGTCTCTTCCACAAAGCTTCCATGGTTACCATTTTAAAAATGTAAACTGTCAGTTCATTCCCTGCTTTAAATCCTCCAAAGCTTCCTCATGGCTCTTAGAATAAATCCCAAACTCCTCATCCTGGTGAATGAAGCCCAGCAAGATTGGAGCACTATCTTGTCCTCATGTCCCTTTTCTTGGCCCACTGTGCTCTAGCAAAACTGGCTTTTTTTCTGCTCTCGTATCCATCAGCTCTCCCAGTCTTCCAGGTTTTGCTTTTGCTGTTCCCTGGACCTGGAATGCTTTTCCTATCACTCAGATCTCAGTTGAAATGTTACCTTTTGAAAGACTCTCATGGATCTTGCTATCCCATCACCCTATTTTAATTCTCTTCAAAGCATTTATCACTGTTCTTCTTCTTTTTAAAATTTATTTTGTTTGTATAGCTGTCCCTGCAAAACTCTGTCCTGATTGGAATCTAAATTCTGAGAAAAAATACTTTGTCAGTCTTTTTCTGATGCCTGTAACAGGACTGGCACTTCATAAGCAATCAACAAGTCTTTGTCAAAATAAATGAATTGGTTATGAGAAATACATATTTTTGTTAATTGTACAACTTAAATACTTATACTACTTAACTGTAGTTAAGTGTCTCTGGAAAAGCCTTATGATTAATTTATATATAAAAGGGGCAATACTATTAACCCTTGAAAAAACACAGGAAACTAATAATTACATTATATGTTTAATTTTTAAGAACTTATTGTTCTGGAATAATTTACTACAGAAAAGTAGTAAAGTTAGTAAAGACAGTGCTCATATACACTTTACCTAGTTTTTCCTGATGTAAGCATCTTACATAACAATGCACTTTTGTCAAAACTAATAAATTAAAATTGGCACATTATTAACTAAACTTCAGAATATATTTGGATTTCATCAGTTTGTCCACTAATGTCCTTTATGTGCTCTATGATGCAATCCAAAATACCACATGACATTTAGTACCAATTTAATTTTGAACTGTAACTTGAATTTTTTATTTTGAAAATATCTTTTTGATTCTAATTCTGGCATATAAAAATTTTACTATTGGTCTTAACAACTTAATTAAAAAGAAGTCATCTGGCCCACTATAAAAGAAATAATATGTCAGGAAAAAGAAAAAGTTACGAAATTGTTAATTATTATACATACACGTATGGGCACTATTAAAGAAAGACCACTATGGTATAACTCAAGATCGTTTTTAAGTTTTCTTTGCATGGTTCCTAAGGAAGGTGCACCATGCTCCTCCTGAAACTTTTTGTACATGCACCTGGGGATTCTGGGCAGCCTCAAGGAGGAGGGATGTAGGAATGCTGCTATATACCTGAAATTAGGTACCAGCAAGAGTGCTCACAAAGCACTCTTGGAAAAATATGAACATATTCTTCCTCTTCTAAACCAAGGTGGATATTATTCATGAATAATGAGCTTAATATAGGCTTGAGTTCCTAAAGCAACTTATTAAAAAAGAGTGTAAAACAACTACCTTAACATAGGGGTCACTGAGGCACCACAACAGAAATGAAATGAGTCAAGCATAACAGATACACTAAAGGGTACTTAAACATAAGTGGAGAGGAGTACGGTGACAGCAGATGGTCTTCACATCTAGGTAATCCATACTCTGAGAAATAAGAATCAGTGTTACTAAATTTTTCAGTTTTTCCAAAAGAAATAAGAACTCTGGATCTTTATGTAAAATTTTCTAAATTTTCAATGTTGCCAAATAATTCACCCTGCTAAACAAACACTGCATTGTGTGTGGCCCTGGAAGATCAGCACTGAAAACTTTAAGCCGATGACTGGATCCCACCGTTGTTGTTATCTGCTCCTACGCACAGTGAGCAAGAGTTGCCAATAACAACCACAAAAATACAATTCTGATGCTTCTGATAGGATGCCTGTAACAAGAATAGCCCCAGATACCTGAGAAAAGCCCCTTCAGCTCCTGCAACAGAGGCCACATAGCTGAGGGCCTTCCGTCAGGGAAAACTTATTCAACATTAATTGAGCTCTTACCACATAAGAGATTGCTAGTCACCAAGGAACAAAATAGCAGCTCACAGGATGGGGAAAGCTATCCAGCTTCCCTCTTGGGCTTGTCAGAGAAGGTTATACCTGGGAGGAATAGCAAATACAAGGAGACAAACGAGGTCTTAATGTTCCAAAGATAAGAGCTTTCCAAGGAAGGCCATGTAGGCCATGCTGCAGAATTCAGGTGATTTGGACTCAGTAAAACAGGACAGTAATATGATATTCACATATGGAAATATTATGATGAAAATGAAAGTGATTATTAAAGCTGTAAGGGACCAGGGACAAGTAGACCAATTAAATTATCAATAATCCAGGTAAAAAAATGCCAAGACCTGGTAGCACTGGGAAGAGAGAGAGAAAGAAATGGGTTGAAGAGACATTGAAATGCTATCACAAGATTTAGTGACAAAATTTCAGGTTAGCAAAAAAGGAGAAGGGCAAACCAGGAGAAATCTCAGCGTATGACTATGGTAATTCAGTAAATGAAGAGACCACTAACCAAGATAGAAATTATAGAAGGAGGAGATTTCATAGGAAATAAATTCATTCTGCACTTCTGAATGTGAGAGTCATACTGGAAACATGATCTCGAAACTGCGTACTCTTCAATTGAGATGAATTACCATTAGTTTTTTTCTATTCAAATTACTTTCCTGTCCCTAAGTAGGTAGAGAAATTTGGTCTTTCATTACAGTCTATGTGGAAAAGTGATCTAAACATGTAACTCCATTACCCCAGATCAGAGATTTTCTAACAAGACAGGATAAACAGAACAAATCATGACCAAGTCACCATCTTTGCCTGGGAAACTTTTCCTCAGAACTATCCTTCCTGCTCATAACGTGAAGGAATCATAGCTATCCCAGCCTTCTCTTTTCCTGATAGGATAAGCCAAGCAGGTTCCCTGCTCCCTTCAGCCTTAACGACAGTATTAAAGAGTGATTACCGACACTGATAAAGTCTTATCCCTCAGAGAATTCCAGGCAGGCTAACAGGAGGTAAAGGGTTCTGCAGCCTCCTTTTTAATGAGCTGCCCCACCTTGGCCCACCCGTGCCACCTCCCCAGCAGGGAGCCCATTTCTGCCCAAGCTCCCAAGGACACTCAGGCCCAGGCAGAGCAGTCTCTTGAAAGCAGGAGCATCTCTGAGTCCCTCTACCAAAAAGGTCCCTTCCACTCCTGTAACAGAGAGCACACAAGCCTAGGGCACTCCTTCAGGTCTTTCTTCACCAGCCTCTGTCCCAATAATTCAGTCTGCAAGGAAAGAGTGTCTGTTCTAAAGAGTTAAGGGGATAGAGCTCCACAAGTTTAGAGGCAAAATTAAAGGGAGGATAAGGAATGTGCAAAAGTATGAAGTGTGGGTTAGGCCTCAATCTGTGGGAAAGTCCTCCTATTGCACTTAGGGTTAAGATGAGGCCTAATGAGAAAAAGGTTTGCCTCATGAATTTTAATATTTTGAACAAATCATATGTGTGGCAGTCTAGCAAGATGGAACTGACTACATGGGCTTGATTCCTGTCATGGCCATTAGCTGGCTATGTGACCTAGAGGAAGTTACTTAACCTCACTCTATCTTAGATCCTCATCTGTAAAATGGGGTAGTAATAATACCTACTCAGGGGACTACTGAAAAATGTATTAAGTTCATATAAAGTCCTCAGCATATAGTTCCCACAGCACAGAAATAGTTAACAATAATTGAATGTTCTAATATTCCAAAAGAGAACATAAGTAGGCCTTTATATTAAACACTTTTTAAAATGAAATTCCACGCAATTCCTCCCTTTAAAAAACAGTTTAAATTTGCAAAAGTTATCAGTCAACTCAAAGATATATGTTCTTTTTTTTTTTTTTAAGGCTTCTGAGTCAGTCATGTGGAAAAGTTTTGAGAATTTTCATGAGGGCTTTTTTCAAGACCAACTTTTTTAGTGTGGTTTCCTCTTGGAAAACAATGAATAAACATAAATTGATTAACTGACTTCATTATTATTTTCCTTGGCTCTCAGAATATTGGGTCATGAGCTCTATAAAGACACAGATACTATCACCACAAAGTGCGAATAAGAGCTGCAGTACTCCTTTTATTCACAAACCACTCCACTTTGTATTTTCAGCTTTGTGCCTTATTTAGAAACCAAATGATGTTTGCCCTGGGCGGTGCTGCCAGTGTATCTGCTGGGCTCAGTGGAAATCTAAAAGGCAGGGAAAGCAACAGAGTGAAGATGCTGTGTTTTCATGGAGACATGCTGTCGCCTTGTGAGGTCTCTGGGCAAGGAGTAAATATAATTCTCAGTCAATAATTGCTCTTCCACTAAGTCAAACTTTAGAACAGACACCCTTTAAGAATACCTTGCCTGTGATGTGCATATTTTCCCCTGGGCGTTTCCTTAATCACAGGAGAACTGTAAATACACACACACACCCCTCCAGAATTTTACTAGCAGTGAGTAATGTGTTTTCCTCTGTAATATCCTGAATTTCATAATCTTGCATTTTAATTGTAAAAGTAATTTCTTACTACTTTAAAATCAAAAGCACAAAAATAAGATTCAACACCTTTTACATAGAATGTAACAAATACCACAGGAAAAGATTTATCATTTTTACATTGAGTTATTAGACTTTTTCTTAATCAAAAAGGATTTCTCAGGTGCCTCATATCCACATGCAAAACAGCACAATAACGGTCCGTGCCCAAGAAAAAAAGTATGTGAATAGTTATGGATAGAGGTTGGAATAGTTTTGTGAAATGAAAAGCTGCTACAGATAAAATTGCTCCTAACAAGTTGTAGAGGCATGGGGCTAACATTTAATTTTCAGGTAAAGAACACTCTGATGCCATCATCATCCAAGCAGCAGCTAACATTCACGTGCACTTACCGCAGGCCAGGCACTTTATGAAGTGTTTCTCAGTCGCTCTTCTTTCTGACAACAAGCCCACAAACAGGCACTCTGCTTATTTGCAGGATACTTAAGGATAAGTTAACTATTTAGAGAATCAGTCAAGGCCCTACTACACCTGGGAGGCGGGATTTGAACCATAAGTGGTCAGTCTCTGGAAGCTACACTCTTACCCACTAAACTCAAATTTAATTCCAAATGTGCTCCAAATTAAAACATCCACCCTGATTTTGTTTCAAAGGCCTTATCTACAAAATGCTCAAAACAGCATAAGGAAAAAAGCATAAGGAAACCACATTCACAGAGAAAAATCAACAAAGTAGATTTTCTACCTATCTCAACAGAATAACAAGGTTCTCAAACCTCACTACTGCTTTTTAGAGGAATTAAATATACTTCCCTAATTAATTACATTATGAATTATGAATATTTAATTTTTAAAACTGAACAAAGTTGTGCGTTTTTATGATTTTTTCTCTAGCCTCAGAGAAGACTATCCAGTAGAAAAAAATAAAACTTTTATCTTTGTAATTTAAGACATTTTTCATTTATATACTTCTCATTCTTTTATTACTTTGAGTTGCCTTTTACTTTTATGTTTTGCAATTTTAGATTTCCACAGATTACAAAAGTGTGAAAAATACTGATGGCTAACTTGCTTCTTGCAGTTAATTCTCAATATTACAAAATTTTTTTTAAAAGCCTGACCTTTGTTCTATCACTACTTGTTTTTAATTTTGTGAGTTTCATTTGCTCCTTTAATAATAAAATTAACTAATGTTTTAATATTACATAAAAATTTCTAAAGTAGAACCATTCATTCCTAAAATAACCCTCTATGTTGGGGAATTAAATTTTAAAGAAATATTCACTTGTCTAGAATATTAATCTAACAAACTGAATAGAAAATAGATATATATTGAGCAATAAAATTTAACTTTATAAACTGAACAATAAAGATCAAACCAGTTTATTTCCATTATTTTGCAAGCTATGACATCAAATTATTCATATAAAAAAAAAAACAAAACAGAAAGCAGACTAGCAGTTGCCAGGGGCTGGGAAAGGAAGTAATGGGGAAGGACTGATTAATGGATATGGGTTTCCTCTCAGGATGAAAATGTTCTGGGACTCAATAGTGGTGATGGTTGCACAACACCGTACATGCACTAAATGCTACTGTGTCGTACACATTAAAATGGTCAAAATGGTAAATTTTATGTTGTGTATTTTATAATTTTAATAAAAACAGCCAGCTATTTTAAGACCATTATTAATATAACAAGTACATTTCTGGTCAAAGATTTATAATTTATAATAGCAATTAGAATATAAAATAACATTATATTAATGCATCACTTATTAAATGGGATATAAATATAATGTTTGATAAAAGTTTAGTATTCAAAATATTAAGAAAATCCAGTGCAAGTACCATTTTATCTCCTAAAAAATTAGAACTTCCAAGATACATGTAAGATGGTTATATATAAAATATTATATTAATAATGTTCAGTAGGTTGCCTAACTTTCCAATAATTTTTTATAATTTTATTATGTAAAAGGAAGATTATGCCTTCGGTATATGATTATGATGACTACATTATTTTTGGACTTCCACAGAAATAATCCAAGAATAAATGCCCAAATCCCATAGGTCTTTTAGAAAGGTAGGATGCATGCCTGTCCGGATGTGGGCTGTGGCCCTGACGAAAGTGGCCCAGAGAATCAGTGCTGTCTGGAGCACATGCCCTAACTGGGCCGGCCAGAGCCACACATTAAAAATTCCTCTTCCATCCCAGACACTGAATCACATCCAAGATTTAGCAGTAACAGCTTCAGACATTTTTATATTGCAAGCAAGAGGTAAGAATAGAGTAAAAACCATCAAACACTTCTGATGAGAGTGGGGTTTGTCCTACTCTTTCTAGAGGTGCTGAACTAGGCCATGAGAAGGAGGTGGCAAGACCTGAGTTCAGCAGGAGAAGGAGCAGGTCCAAGTGGATCACCATCATCTTCTCAGGCTTCCTTTCTCTCTTCACCTCCTGGTAATTTCTCTCATTTCATAGTGTTCACAGCACTTAGCTCTAAGTTCATTCACATTAATTTTATAAACTGAATAAAATGCTAAGTTTTTGTTTATGCATGTTTTATATTCCCAAATAGACTGAGATTCTCTAAGAGAATATTACCACAGTGTGCAGCACACAGAAGTCACTTAATATCTGCTTCGTACATAATCCTATATCATCTTATTCTTCTATTTTTGTGCCTGCATTTTGTATCTCTAAATTTTAAGTTTCTTTCTTTCAGGAATAAGTCATAGTTATTTCTTTAGTCCTTCAAGTTCCTTACACACTGTGAAAACATACAGAAAGTGCAGGATCCACATACATAATTACTTTGCATGGCTGCTTCCATAAATCCCATAGCGACATGAGCATACCAACTCACTGTCCAGAGCACTACGATCTCGCTGCAAGGGCCAGTTCTAAGGTTAATTCCTCTAGGACGACATCCCTAATCTCTTCCCTTTTTTCCATTTGCATACTTTGTTCCCCTGGCCTCTGTTCACTAAGTACTTAGAGGAGACCATTCGTGGGTAATCAGAGTGCAAGAGCTCTATTTGATACTTACTTATGCATTTATCTATTGCCCTTCTTATACTGTGGATTCCGTTAGGGAAGAAAATTTATTTCTACTTTTGGATTCCATTGGTACTAGGGTCAATAAATGATTTTTTAAATTATGAATATGCATATAAAATAAATGTGCTATGGCTTGAATGTGTCCCCCCAAAATTCACATACTGGAAACCCCAATGCAACAGTGTTGGGAGGTGGGGCCTAATAGGAGGTGTGTAGGTCATGAGGGGTCCACCCTCATAAATTAATGCATTTATAAAAAGGGCTTGAAGCTGCAAGTTTGCTCTCTTGCCCTCTCACCTTCTGCCATATGAGGACACAGCAAGAAGGCCCTTGCCCGATAGCAACACCTTGATCTTGGACTTCTCAGCTCCCAGAACTGTTGAGAAAGTAAATTTCAATTCTTTATAAATTATCTAGTTTGTGGAATTCTCTTATAGGAGCATAAATAACTAAGACAGAAGGGTACTCTGGACATTCACAAGAAATATCTACATAACCCCATAAATGAACAGTAGTCAAAAATTTAAAGAGTTGCATTTTGTTTGGTTTTGATTTTCTTACAAGAAAAACAATAGGCACAACCCTTCAGGATGAGCCACCGGACAATGGCATAACTTCCAGTAGGGGTAAATTCAGACAGGTACATCAAACATTTTCATATGTGCCAGGAGTTCCAAAAATGAAAGACAATGTAACCATGCAGTTGCTATGGCAACATAAACAAACCTTGTACAGATATTCCAGTCATCATCTAACTATTCTTTCTGCTTGCTGGGGGTTTTCAGTGGTGTTTGAGTCCAAAAAAGGAGATAAAAAAAAAGATGTCTAAGGCTTATTGTCAAGGAAGAAAATAGGAAGCTGATTCAGGGATGTCTCCTTTGACACACAAGGAATAGCCAGAGGAAATCCTCCCCACGAAAAGGGGATTTTTCTCCCTACCAGACAGGTACAAAACAGGCAGCTGAAGGTTATTAAGGAACTGAAATGAAGCAATGACATTAAAAAAAGATAGTAAATCTAATTTTTCAGATGAATATAATGTCTTAGTTTACAGTCTTTCTAAGTGTAAAAATAATTCTAGTTAACAAAATTGACTTTACTACATAGAAAAATGAATTAAGAACATTTTTATACATAGATTAACCAAAACTCCACAAATCTAGAGGGTTTTTCCTACACTATGTTTGGAGTCACTTTTGGCTGCTCATATTCCACAAGGTATTTTTATACACAGAAAGGACAAGGCACCTTACCAGATAGCACTGCAAACTAAAATATGCATTCTTACCACAATACACACAGAACAACAGAGTATATAAACAGGCAGAAGGATGGAGACACACAACCTGGAGGAGGTGAGGGCTGACACGGTCTTATGGGAAGTGGACTTTAGATGCTGAGATGGACTGAGAGATATTTCTAGAAAACTGGATGTATGAGCAGAGGCAAGAGAAAAAGGGCACGATTTGGAGAATAGCAGGTTCAATTTCAAGGGTGGTCCAGGAGGATGAACTCAAGCAACAGTCAGTGATAACACTAAAAGAATAAATGAATAAATAAAACAAAGTCTGGAATAACACCATAGAGAGCCTAAATGTAGTCTTCACTTGCAACTCTGTTCCCCTCAGGCCCCAGATCTATAATCACTGCTCAAAGTGGCTTACAAATCACTTTCCCATTCTTTCTCACCAATCCCAACCCACTCCCCTTTCTAACGATTTCCATTATACTTCTGGAACTGCTATATAATTCCCAAAAAGCATGGTACACCATTTTTAATGTTGTCTATAAAGACTTCCTCTATTTCCTTGCTTTAATGTATCTTTCTTTTTCCTTGATCATGCCATCTCCATCATCACATCTCAAATGGAATCTGTTCATCCTCCCCTTGCCTCTGCAGGTCAGGGAAAGGGAGCAAAGTCAGGATTTTCCTGAATGTCTCCTGCAACTTCTACACTAATGTATGACTCTTGTTCATTAACAACCACTCCTCCTCCTCCTCCAAGGGTCTTGGCATCCAGGTATATTGCCACTTCATCCATGTTAAATCACTTAACTACAAGTTGCCTTCTACAAACATTAAGGAATTTGACAGAAAATTAAGGAATTTGCTCATGGTAAACGTATCCTTCCTTGCTGCCGTAACTGCTGTCAATTTCAGTGCTTGCGTTGATGGTCCATTCAAGACCCTACCTAGTTCACTGGCTTCTTCACCCTTGTACTCTATTACCATGAAGACCTTGTCATTGCCTGAAACACTTCCACATCAAAAGTATCAAACTGATCAAATGTAATGATAACTTATCATTAATATAAGTTCTGGATATCTAATGGATGGCATGGTGACTGTAGTCAATACTGTCGGCAATACTTGAAATTTGCTAAGAGAGTAAGCAGATCTTCGATGTTCTCATCACACACACACGCAAAGGTTAACTAAGGGAGATGACGGATATGGTAATTAACTTGATAGTGGTAATCATTTCACAATGTAAACATATATCAAAACATGTTATCAATCTTAAATATATACATTTTTATCAATTATACCTCAATAAGGCTGAGGAAAAGAAAAATCTAACTTTAATACCCCTCTTCTGAATACAACTTCTTATACCTTTTCCACTTCTGCATCCACTGCATGTGCCCTTGAGCCCTCAAATAAATCTGCTAGCTTCATTTACATGCCATCCAGCATGGTGAATCACTAGAGCTACTCTTTCACTTATATCCTCGATTACTTTTCATCCTTGATCTTCCAGCTTATATGGCTCATAAAACCCCAACGTATAATTACTATAATAATACCTTTCCTAATCTCATAGAAGGATTCTGAAGAAAGGAGAGGCTTCTGCAAAACTGTTTCATTATTGATTTCCTACTGTCTCCTAAATTGGTTTTCTAAATTTCTATAACCAAACCTGAAATAAACTATTAGAATTTGAGGCTAGGCGAGGTGGCTCATGCCTGTAATCCTAGCACTTTGGGAGGCCAAGATGGGAGGATCACTCAAGGTCAGGAGTTTGAGACTACCCTCAGCAGAGCGAGACCCTATCTCTGTAAAAAACAATTAAAAACGTGCCGGGCATGGTGGTGGATACCTGTAGTCCCAGCTACCTGGGAAGCTGAAGCAGGAAGATTGCTTGAGCCCAGGAGTTTGAGGTTGAAGTGAGCTGAAGTGAGCTATGATGAGGCCACTACACTCTAGCCAGGGTGACAGAGCAAGACTTTGTCTCAAAAAAAAAAAAACAACCTATTAGAACTTAAAAATGTGAGAAGCCCCTTATATTAAATAAAAATATCAGTCACTGTAACAGACACTTGTCTGTTGCTTCCTGGCATCTATTTCATATTTCTTGTACAGTTTAGCAGTCCTGGTGACTAGATGGAATTGATTCCCATAACCTACCCACATAGGTTAAACCTAGTAGCAAGATCTTAAACACAAGCCTAAACCAACTAGAGGCTGGCATTACTCTGGTCATAGAAATTGCTTTGGCTACTGGCTTAAAGCTGGTCCAGAGAGAGCCCAGAAATCTTGTTTGACAGTCAGAGGAAGAAAGATTTTCTTCTCTAAGAAAGACTGATGAGCACATGTGATATCTGAAACTGCTACATCCATTGTGCTACGTACATCAGAAGGCCTGTGTTCAAACCCAACTTTTCATCTTTGTTAAATCTAGAAGGTGGTGATAAAAATAGCTTCCATAGAGGTTAAAAATTACATGGCAAAGGCAGACTTTCTCCCTCCAGAAATAACCATCAGCTGAAGGTGACCCTGGAATTTAGACAGAACACAGAAATGCATGAAAAGCCAGTGTTATAACTAGAAAAAAGAGTTCCACAGATGTACCAGGCTGAACAAAAGGTTTAGTAGGAAAAGTAGGAAAATAAGAATTTGTAAACTGAGTGAAATTCCTGAATTTATTTCAGAGGCACAGTAATCCTAGTTAGAGATTATCATCATAGGATAATCCCAATAAGGGAGATGGTTTGCAGGATTAGAGGTTTTAAAAAAACAACACATTAAACTGGGCATGGTGAGGTGACACATGCCTATAGTACCAGCTACTCAAGAGGATCACTTGAGGCCAGGAGTTCGAGTATAGCTTGGGCAACATAGCAAGATCCCATCTTAAAATAGCGAACAAACAAAACAAAACAAAATACATTAAGATAGAGCATTAGGCATATACCCCCATTTTAACAGCGATCATAACGGCAGAGATTAGAAGGACTGAGATAAAGCTGGTAGAGGATGGGGGACTTAGGAGGAAAATGACCAGGCTAGTAGATGACAGCTAAGACAGTGGTCAAGAGTGCTTGACCAGATGGTATCAACCTCCAAGACAGTTAGAATTTTTGCTTGTACATATCCTGTCTCACAAGGCTAATAGAACATGAAGCAAAAACATGGCGTGAGAAAAGCCAGTATTACCTCAGTGTTAAGGAGAATGAATGTCTTCTAAATGAAATACAATGTTCTTAAGGAACAAGAATAATGTGGCGAAGTAGAGAGAAGTGTGCAGTTGAAGTTATGCTTGGCATAGAGTAGTGGACCAGCGGGTACGGTTGAATACTTAATTAATCCAGTAATTCTCAAAAGTCTACATTTTCAGCATTGGTATTATTTCTATCAGATTTAGAATAGGTGAGAATATAAGATTTAATGACTACTTAATTCTCTACCTGGAAACCTATAATCAGCAAGCCTATTTCTCATATCAAAATCTGGATTGTAATTGCAGATATTCTCCATGCAATTATCCCTTTTATAGGACATTTTCAAAATGAAGTAATAATTGAGTACAACTGGGTAATTCTCAGCTGAGGCTACAGCTTACTTTTCTGCCCTTAAGTTGATGGATGTTTTACATGTATTGGGCAGATTACATAACTGTGAACACGTCCAAAACAGCCAGCTGGTTTTCCTAGCTACCATTTGGTTTTTTTCTCCCACACTCAAATGCATTGAGAAGAAACAGATGAAGGAGAAAAAAATACAAATACAGTGGGTCCTTAAACAATGTTGTTTCATTCACTATGATTTTGTTATACTGATGAGAAAAGAAATCAATTCCTGGCTGGGGCCACTGTCCGTGTGGAGTATGCATTCTCCTGCATGGGTTTTCCCTGGGGACTCTACCTTCCTCCCACATCCCAAAGATGTTCATGTTTGGTTCACTGGTGTGTCTACATGGTTCCAGTTTGAGTGAGTATGGGTGTGTGAGTTTGCCCTGCAATGGAATGGCATCCTGTCTAGGATTGGTTTCTGTCTTGCACCTTAAGCTTCCAGGATAGCCTCCTGCCACCTGAGGCCCTGAACTGGAATAAGTGGGTAAATAATTATCTTACTTGTTTTTATTAATCTTTCATAAATGTATATATAGCTCACATGTATTTCCAAGTTTAATATTAGAAGCATTTTGGTCTTTATTTAGAAGTTTGGTGACTTTTTGGTGACCAGATATATGTTATAGAAACTTAACTCTTGTTTATTTCAATTAGCCTATAGAAAATCTTGTTTTGTTAACATCATTTTGCTTGAAGTCACAGCTTCTATGAATCTATTGGTGAAGTTAAGCAAGGACATACTGTATAAAGAAAAAACTTGAAGGACAAATATTCTTTGAAATTAAATAGCAACAAAGAGCCTCCTTATTCAATTGTTTCCCTTAAGTTATCCACTGGTATCCAATACTTCCCCACTAAATAGAAAAGCTTTTAAGAAGATAAGAAAGAAAATGGAAAGACTATACAAGGAACTCCAGAAAAGAAAACATGGTTTACATAATACATCATTGATCATTGAGGGGAAAAATGCTCTGGAGAACTCTTCACCTCTCTCCAGAAGCCAATTAAACTTTTGAGAGTTTTAGGCACCTGACCTAAAAACAATGCCAAAAGACACAACTCCAGCTTAGAAATAACTTCCTTCCTTTGCACACTTCTGCAAAACTTGAAATATCTTATAACGTGCTCTCTAAAAGACAACTCCCAACAGAAAGCACCAGTAAAACCTACATCTAAGTTACTTTCCACTCAGAAAAATTTTATATATATATATATATATATATATAAAACTATGTATTCTATAAACAAACTTGATTCTCTGCAGCCTATCTTTGGAAAAGTACTCTGTGGAATACTATCCCCTAGATATAATAGATATAATAGAACACTCTCCTAGTGTTATATCTGCTAACTATTTTTTGCTGGTATTATGGAATTGACAGCTAGAGCTTAGCTCTAGCTGCCCCCCCCTTACTATAATATGTGATTTCTCAAAATTTTTTTTAAATTTAAGTGCATATATTAACCAAATATTTATTGTAAAAGTATTTATTCACTGAGAAAGTCTCTAACAGCATGGTTTTTAAAAAAATCTTATCACCTATATATTTACACAGAACACTGAAAAAGAAATGTTGAAATATTATCTACATGAAGCATGACTAGAAAGACCAAAGGTGACATTTTAATGAGGGCCAGGAGTAAGGGAGGTCAGGAAATGTGGCCATAGAAACAAAGCAAGGTCTCATCCCATTGTTATGATTTTTTTTTATTTCAGAATATTATGAGGTTACAAACATTCTCTCCATTTCTATTCAACATAGTGCTGGAAGTCTTTGCCAGACAAGAGAGGAGAATTAAGGGTGTCCAAATCGGGGCAGAAGAAGTCAAACTCTCACTCTTTGCTGACAATATAATATTATATCTAGAAAATCCCAAGGATTCAACCACAAGACTTGTGGAAGGGATAAATGAATTCAGTAATGTCTCAGAATATAAAACTAATGCACGCAAATCAGTCAGTGGCATTCATATACGCCAGTAACACTCAAGTTGAAAATCAAATCAAAGACGCAACACCTTTCACAACAGCATCAAAAAAAATTAAATATTCAGGTGTTTATTTATTTATTTAATTAGCGGCATGGTGGGTAACCTCTATACCAACTTCCATCCTGTGTGCCTGCCTGAATGACAGAGGCCAAAACCCTAAACACTTCTCTTCCCAGGCTGCCTTACACATAGGAGTCTTCTAATTAGATATGCAGGCATGAGATTGAAGGAGAAAGTGGGTTAAACAGAGTCATTGGGTTTTGCTGCTGTAGCAGCAATCCATTATCTAGTCACTAATTTCATGGGTGTAAAAAAGCAAAGCATGGGATGCTCATTTTTTTGCTGAGATAAATCCAACATGCACAAGGTGGCTTCTGAGCCACCACTTGTGGTGATCTCTCTGTGATTCCTGGATCACAGCTATGCTCTAGAGGCAGCTTCTTCACCTTCCTGATGGTAGCAGAGGCAGCAGTGACTCTGGCAGGCCAGATAAATGGTGTCACCAGACATGAAGGCCCAGGCCCCATCCTGATGCTCCAATCTGCCAATCTTCTTATAAGCATCAAATTCCCTGCATTATTTCCTATATATATAGATCTCTCTCTATAGATAGATAGATAGATAGATGATAGATATAAAACAGCTGGCTTTTCTCTTGTTTTTAGAAACCAAAAACTGACTAATAAACATATATAACATAATATCAAAGCAGGTAAGTGCTTATTTTAATTTTCTGGGGCCAGGTGCGGTGGCTCACACTTATAATCCTAGCACTCTGGGAGGCCGAGGCAGGAGGACTGCTTGAGCTCAGGAGTTTGAGACCAGCCTGAGCAAGAGTGAGACCCCCATCTCTACTAAAAATAGAAAAAATTAGCCAGCACAGTGGTGCGTGCATATAGTCCCAGCTACCTGGGAGGCTGAGGCAGGAGGATCGCTTGAACCCAGGAGTTTGAGGTTGCTGTGAGCTAGGCTGAGACACAGCACTCTAGCCTGGGCAAGAGAGTGAGACTCTGTCTCAAAAATAAATAAATAAATAATTTTCTTTTTAACTCACAGCCTCTTTTGATAAACACAAAAGAGATGCTGCTTTAAGTAATGAGTAGATTCACTTTCCAAACCAATCCTCATTGGCTCCTGAAAAAAAATCAAAGTTAGGGCTTTGGCCAGCTTTTCAAAATAAGATCTTGATAAAGAAACAAATAACCCAAGTTTAAGAGACTTAAGGTCAAATTTAGACTCCACTAACTCACTATGTAACCTTGAGCAAATTACTTAACCCCCAAGCCTCAATTTCTTCAACTTTCAAATTGAGTAGTACCAATCAAATAGTGTTTATATTAAATTACATATGTAAAGTATCTTAAGCATTATATGTCATGAGAGGAAAAAAAATCACCATTTTTCCCTCTTCAAGTCACTTAAAAGTTTTTTGGCTCAATAAAACTTCTAGCATTATTTAAATATTTATAATATCAATTGTTACTTCCGCTTTGCATCTAGGGAGAACACTTTTGAGAATATACCCTTCTCCCCAGTCCCGAGACACTGCCCCTCAAACACGTCTGTCCTAAAATCCATATGTAGCATGGTTAAGTGGCCTACTGTGCTCCACCCTAGGATTAATTCCATTCCTTGGCCCACTGTATCCTGGAATCTCTCCTTGGAGTGAACATTCCGTTGGAAGACACACCCTACAGTTCCCACCCATAAACATTCCTACTCCAAAACTCCATTCAACTTCCAATCAGGGATCACTACCCAGCCTGGGAAAGAAAGAACCACAAGCTTATCTTCTGCTTCTTAACTTTCAAAAAACAGTCCTGAGATAATCAGCCCCTAGAATTCTACTGAGAGGCAGAAACTCTTAAATTTACCCTTATGGGCCAGACCTCCTCAACAGAATATGATTCAGACCTTCGAAATACCCAATTCATTCCTGGAGGTGGTGGAGGGGGATGACTCCTATACTATTTAAATTGTAAAAATAAATGGGAACTTTTTTTTTTAGCTGGAACAAAACTGCTACATGACAGTAGTTTATAAACTTTTTTAAAAGAAGGTTTTAGTCCTTTTTTTTTTTTTAAGTCAGTCAAATTTAGCAGTGGGTGGTTGTATACAAGTTCTGATAACCTACTACCATCGAACCAGCCTGTTTAAAAAAAATTTTTTTTAAAAGAGGGGAATTCATACCACCTTAGATTTGCAGCACTATCAGAAACAAATCTTTTATATATTTGATAAATTTAGTTCTTTAACAAAACTTAATTTCAAGTATTTTTACATCAATTTTGTCATCTTATTTTGCTGAAAAATATTAGAGGAAAACAACTGAGAGATTATCATGATAATGTTTTGCTCTAACTTATCTAATGTTCTTACATTCGATCCTTATTGCTATCTTCAAAAAGCCAAATAATTGAAATCACCAGTGAACTGAAATCATGTTCTACTTTGAGAAACTTTTGTTATAGCTTCCATGTTAAGTTCTATGTGAAATTCCTTTTAACACATCTACATGGGACGAGGAATAAAATGTGAAAAAAACATCATCTTTGTTTGTCATAGAATAAGAAAGACATTAGTATGAGGAACGATTCAACAATTCAAAACCAAGCGTAAGTGCCTATTTCACAGCAGGTTGATGAGACCATAGTATATTCGTCTGTAAACTGTTACGGAGTATGGAAATCATGAGGGTCATTTATTAGAAAAACAATTTTTAATTACAGATTAGAGGTATGTGTTTTAAAATTCATATTATGAAAAGTTTTGCCAGATGGTTAAAATAGCTTTTACATAAATTCTTTAATTATTTAATCATAATTAGGACACCCCTAAATCATATAGATTTCTACTTACAAGCAGAAGATCAGACATACTTAGAAAAGGCAGAATGAAGTTGACCGCAGAGCTCTCTTTGTTGAAAGAATTGTCCAAACCTCAAAACCGAAGGGGTAGAAGTTGAGCCGCAGCTCTCTCATGTGTATCCTGGTGATAGCACCTACTCTTACAGCGTTATGGGAAGGCTGAAATTATGCATACCATAAATCACTCCATAGATGTCAAATAAAACCACATTTGTCTAAATGCTATGTATACATTGTAAAAAGAATGTCCTTGAGTTTGGGAGCTATCTTATACCTGGGGAAGGTCCTCGTAAACATTCTCAGAAATATAGAAGTAAAAGTTGATTTCATGTCACAGCAGGGGGCGAGGCAGTAGAATAGAGCGAAGAGAGTAGGAAAGAAAAAAGTCAGGTAAGGAAAAATGCAGACACACCCCTGAAGAATTATACAATACCATATTTAAATTTCTGACATGTCGATGACCCTTTACTAGGCACAGTGATGGCCCAGCAAATTCCACCATTTGGCGAATTCCACTGTTCAGTCAGGTGCACGCTCCAGAATGATGTGGGACAGGGAAGGGAAAGAGAAAGAACAGGACTGATTGGGGCTCAGTACATAGGCAGCATGAGTACTTGAACTCCCCAGGAATCACAAGGCAATTTCATGCCCCCCAAATAAATGCTGATGGCTCACAGACATACACTCCCTTGCCCTGGGACATCTAGTGTTCTCCTATTAGTGCAATTTATGTATAAGACCAAAAGACATTGTTAAATTCACAAATCCTCTCCCCTCCCTACAAGTACTAATGTTTAAGACTTAGTATTGCTAAAAGAAGCAAAGAACATGAATTTTTAAACCTTCTAAATCAATGCCAACAGCAGGAGCCAATAAAAACAAAAGTGAATTGTGAGAAACACTTATCACAAGGACCAGTCTTCAATAAGCCCACTTCCTTCGAGGGCTCTTCTCATCTTCGTCTCTAGGGAAAGTTGCTTCCACAGATCAAGTAATCAAATATGCTTATTTTGAAAGGGAAACTACTCTAAATGTCTCTTTTAAAGTTACTGCTTTATAATAACGTTCTAATTGGAGATCCTTTAGAATTATTCTTAAAAAAAAAAAAGGCAACACAGTATTTTGAAGCACCTCACAAAGCTAAAAGGATATAAACTAAAAATTCTTTGACAGAAGAGGAATACTATACATATATATGAGGAGAGCAGGAGAAAGAAAAGATGTTACATGGCAAAATAATATTTTTACTTTTGATAAAACATGCAGTTTCCTCAAATTTTAGTAAATTAAAATTAAATGTCAATTTAAAATGTTTTTCATGGCATTACTACTAGTCCTTTCCATTTATTCATTATATTTTATTAAACTTACCATTGCAAATATCTTCTAAACATTTCTTACCCACCCCCAGTAGCTACATTGACCAATTAATTAACTGCCCAGTTAAATTAATTCTCTCCAGCTATACCTTCATCACAGCCTCTTAGGGGCTTTAAACTGTTCCATCTTACGGAACATATATCTACAATATCTAAGATATTTTACTATTTTCTTAAGACCAAAGATTCTACATTAAGAAGCCTAAAATAATACATAACTAGTCTTAGAGAAAGCCCTGATAAGGAGACTGTACTGAGAACCTTAAAATGTATTAATATATTTTCTTTAAAAATGGAGTTATTTCAAAGTTACACTTAAAACCAACTTTTAAAAGAAGTGTGTAAGTTTTCATCAGACTGAGAAATTATGATTCTTCAATATGTAACAATAACAACATAAGAAACAAAAGTTTGTCATACTTAGAAAGCAGCACTGACATTGTGGTCTGAAGAGTGTACCACATGAATGGTGGCCCCCTGGACACTGTGCCATCTAATGGAACATTCTGTGGCTCACATGATACCACCTGTAACAGTGGTCCCCAACCTTTTTGGCACCAGGGACTGGTTTCATGGAACACAGTTTTTCTACAGACCAGGCTGGGGGTGGGAGATGGTTTCGGGATAATTCAAGCACATTACATTTACTGTGCAGTCGGACCTCTCTGCTAATGATAATCTGTATTTGCAGCCATTCCCCAGTGCTAGCATCACTGCCTCAGCTCCACCTCAGATCATCAGAAATTAGATTCTCATAAGGAGCATGCAACCTAGATCCCGCATGCACAGTTTACAGTAGGGTTCCCGCTCCTTTGAGAATCTAATGCTTCACTGATCTGACAGGAGGCGGAGCTTATGCAGTGATACGAATGATGAGGAGCAGCTATAAATACAAAAAAAAACTTCACTCACCTGCCGCTCACCTCCTGCTGTGCAGCCTGGTTCCTACAGGCCATGGATCGGTATCAGTCTCTGGCCCAGGGTTTGGGGACCACAGACCTACAATATGTTCTAGTAGAAAACTATTTAACTTGAATCTATGTTACCTACATCCAATTTTTCCATATACAGTATTTAAGAACAAGCTAACACCATCACAAAGAAGCAAACAGAAAAATCCCGAAGGTGCAATATTTTGTAGGGCAGCTGGCCTGGTCTCTTTAAAGAGTCATGGTAGGCCGGGCGTGGTGGCTCACGCCTGTAATCCTAGCACTCTGGGAGGCTGAAGTGGGCAGATTGTTTGAGCTCAGGAGTTCGAGACCAGCCTGAGCAAGAGCAAGACCCCGTCTCTACTAAAAATAGAAAGAAATTAATTGGACAACTAAAAATATATACAAAAAATTAGCCAGGCGTGGTGGCACATGCCTGTAGTCCCAGCTACTGGGGAGGTTGAGGCAGAAAGATCACTTGAGCGCAGGAGTTTGAGGTTGCTGTGAGCTAGGCTAACGCCATGGCACTCTAGCCGGGGCAACAAGAGTGAGACTCTGTCTCCAAAAAAAAAAAAGAGTTATGGTAGACATTACTTGAAGTTTCTAAAACATAACCAGATGCAAAACAAAGTCTCAGATTAGATCCGAATAAGGACAACATACCTGTAAATGTTTTGGGGGCAACTGAATCAATGTGAGGATGGACTTAAGAAAGGTGAAAATGAATCAACATGGAAAGGTGAAGAACATTAACAGAAAAATTTAGTTGATAAACCAGCGTGACCAAAACAGCATTTTGTTTAGATAAAAACAAATGCATGTAGAAATAAGCAGATCTAGAATTCTATACATTGAGATGTAAATGGGAATAATCTCTGGATAAGAGAATGATGCTTTATCTTACTTATGCTTATTAATATCTTCTAACTTTCTACAATGGATGTTGTTTATAATAAAGTAGTATTTATATAAATTTATTATAATTACTAGAAACCTTAAAAACCTGTTCAGGCAACCAATCCATTATAAAATGGTACATGATAACAAATGGAGTTGCTGGCCTTCCAAAAAAAAGGGAAAGGTGTTTAGTGTTAATAAAATTGTCTGATAGAAAAAAATTAATTGAAACCATTTCACATTTGGTGTTGCCCATAAAACTTTTTTTCCCTCCCCTCCCCCATGCCACCCTTAAAACTTTTAAGTTGATGCTATTTGCAAGGATAGAAGGAAAATCAGGCATTATTAGTAGAAACTTTGTTGATGTCATCAGTTACAGGTAAAATGTCAATGTAACTGAAAGTCCTCTCACATGCAGGCATTACCAAGCCAGGGTAATGGGCTTCCCTGTTGGCTGAAATCTGCCAGGTAAGGTGGAAGATAAGGTAATAAGAGGTAAGGGAGAGAGAAAGGTAGTGCTGTAGGATTCTTCCCTTATTCTACAACCCAAAATACCACTTGAAAACCATCAATAACTTGGAACCAACTGCTTTAAACGTAAACAGCTTCCAGCAGATTTAAGGGATGTTATGCTCAAAGTTCAGCAAATTTTTCATCCATATGATTTAAATTCTCAAAAGTTTTACAAATCAGAAGATAAAGTTGCATGCAATGCAAAATGAGCATCAAGTTCACACTTTACATAGTTTCCAAAATCAATATGCTAGCATAACCCCTAGCTTTTTTAAAAGAAGCTGTGTGTGTTATCAATATATTGCCTCTTAGTTCCAAATGTACCCTTCAATGTATAACCTGTGATAAACTGAATTTCTTTGAGCATCTCTCCTTTAAATTGGCATGATGTTAAGCTTTCTTACAAAGGTCACTGGAGGGACACTGAAGAGAAAGGGGCTTCCTGGAATTTCTAGCCTGGACTGGGTAGGGTTGTGGCCAGAGGTGTGGTTATGAAGATATATGGCAGAGCCTGTATCAGCCATGGAACAAAACATAGGCCCTCTGTGACCCTGCAGCCTCTGGCTGGAAATACCCTTTCCGCCTTATTCTGGACATAGAAACCAAAGCCTTCACACAAGTTGAATGCTCTGAAGGCCTCCTGCCTGTGCTGGTGTCCAGATTCCCATGGCAAGACTCCTTAAGGCCTGCAGACAGCTGCCTGTGGCCTAGAAGTTCATGTGCCAAGCAGTGGTTCCTTCTACATAGAGCTTCCTTTCATAGCTTCACTACCTCCTCATCCCCACCATCCAGTGTGCTGGGAAGGACTTCTGCCCCTCCACTGCTCAGACTCCCACAGCACATGCATGCCACCAGTTGCTGATGGCCTGCTCCCCTCCTGCACTCCAGAAGGTTGCCTATTTGTTCAACAGCTCTAAACCAGCTTCAGCCTGGCTAAATCAGCAAGCTTCTCCAGTTGGCTAAACCATACCTCCTCCAAGGTCTGAACCCCTTTACAAGTTTGTCCTTCCTCAGTTACTTGGCCTCATCCCTAGAATACCATGTTTCCTTAGATATTATAGTTACTCTTTAATCACAGTTAATAATTCTGTATATTGAGCTTCCCATTTAACCTACTGCATGGTTTCTATCTCATTATTGAACCCACACTCCTCTATTTTTAGTAGAGACGGGGTCTCACTCTTGATCAGGCTGGTTTTGAACTCCTGACCTTGAGCGATCCGCTCGCCTCGGCCTCCCAGAGTGCTAGGATTACAGGCGTGAGCCACCGCGCCCGGCCTACAGTGGCTGGTCTTGAGCAAGTTGTCTAATTCATCTTGTGAACATTCACCAAACACTTGTTCATGGACCTAAATTGCCTCAGAAGATTGTAAGCTCCTTGCCTTGGGGTCATTTCAGCATGAGTGAGATAAGCATTTGATAAAACTGGAAGAAACAGCAGAGTAGGTGACCTCAGAAAAGCCTAGGGTAAGTCTTTTCATTTGTAAGGGGAAATAAGAGTGACTTCCCAGGGTTGGATTGTGACTGTACACCATAAAAATGAGTTTGACACCTAACTGGTTCTGCCACTTACAAACTATGTAAACTTGTGCATGATTTTTCCCTTGACTAATTAATGATATCTGAATGGTATTCTTGAATTCTTGCAATAATCCTACTTAGCCACAGAGTAATTTTATTTTAAATTTTTACCACTAATCAGAGAGAATGCTTTTCATTTCATGCAATTTCATTGTAAAATGTTAATAGAAATAGACTTACTATGTAAAATAAACTCAAAGTTCCTAGCTTCTTCTATGCTCTGCAAAGCTATAAAGAATGTGTAATATATTCCTTAGGATACTGAATAAGCTTGCCTCTATGACTGACCCCCAAACCTTTTGAGGGTAACACTTTGATAATTTTTTTCACAATTTTTCCCTATAATTGATAGATTCAATAGTTCTAATTCTTGATTCAATTTTTTAAGTTATATTTTTTTCTAAAAAGTCATCCATTTCAACTGGAATTTCTATCCTATTACCACAAGTTATATCTAGTATTCTCATAGCTTAAAAACTCTTCGAATCTATTGTTTTTGTTCTCTTTTCCATTAAATTTTTGAGGTCTGCTTGCTGTTCCTCCCAAAAGATGACATTTTTCAATTCTGTATTTGTTAAATCATTAATTCCTACTTATACATGTATTTATTTCCTCTTCCTTTCCTTGTATTTATTTTGTTTTAGCATGAGCTGAATTTCTTAGTTCATGTTCTCTCATTTTCTGCTTTAATAATGAAAATACAGTATATACACTTATTAATTTGCTTCTGAGTATAGCCTATTTCATAATATTAGCATTGTTTTCTTTATAGTTTATAACTGTTATTTTGATTTCTTCTTTGCTACTCTAAGCATTTAGGAGAATTTAATTATTATTTCCAAGTGGTTGAGTTTTTGTTTGAACTTTATTTTAAATAATGTCTTTGGGTCAAAGAACATCTCTGTACAGTTCATATTCGTGAAAATGAAAAAAGTTCTCCTTCTTGCCTGGTCTATAACTAGTATTAAAACCTTTTTAAATAGACAAAACACATTTTACCTTAGTTTGATGCCTTATAGTCTCTCTTAATTTGTTAAATATTATTTTTAATGCTATGTCCTTGCTGGATTATACAACAGCTTAGGTACTTACTGATACGAACAGGCCTTCATGGTAGATTTATGGAGGTTTTCAGTCTAGTTCTAATAGATTTTTCTGTCTCCTCTCCTTTCAACTATCACTGCTTGTTAATGATTCACAGTTGTAGCAGTCCATCTCCACTATTCAAAATCACTATTTCTACCATCTGCCTTTGGTTTTGAAACCAAAAAGCTACATGTTAGGATTAAATGTTAAATAATATTGATAAAGCTTAACCAAAAAATCTGTTAGTGCCCTTTAAGAAAAAATGCTTGAACTTTGTAATACCTCCGTTAGCTACTTTGACATTATTCATTTACTTCCTTGTTTCCAGTTCAGTTTTCCAGGAAACAGTATAAATTTAACTTGATTTTAAAAGTATTTAAGCATATTAAAAAAATAAAAATACCATAGTATTGTTTTAAAATTTTTTAAATTTTGTTTTAAGTAAATAACACAAAAGCTCACAGTATTTTATAATCTTTTCTATATCCTGCATTTTAAAGAGACTGTCACTAAGTAAAGTGAAGTTGTTTCAACCAGAAATAGCTGATTTGTTGCCCCACTCACATATTCTTAAAAAGAACAATGTTTCTTTTTATAGCTAAACAATGCAGTACTTTCTACAACATTCATTAAATAGTCTCAATGCACATTAGAGAGCAGCACTAGACCAATACTTGGAATTCGTTAATCATCAAACTGTCGTCCTCAAAAAAAAATGCCAATACGTGAAGCAGCTGAAATATTCCCATTGTTGTCTACGACAGTATTTTATTGCCTTAGAAGATAAATTCTATCATTTAAATTAGATATAAAATTTATACTTGATGAATGTTTTTAAAAGCCTTCAGCAAACTGTTCTCACATTTATATAGAAATCACAGAGTTGAAAGGTATATGCAGTTTATATATTTTAATATTCTACTAGGTATGTTTAATAATATTCATATAAGCCATTTTTAAAATACCCAACTACAAAGGAAATACTTATTAAGTATCAAAACCGATGAATTTTTATTTCTACATTATGCAATAAAGTGTCCCGAGACAGCAAAATTCCTGTTTCTGAGGTCATTCTGGGGGTTGCTATTTCTCATCCATAAAATCAAGAGAAAATACAAAAAAAATTTGGGGAGCCTAAATTCTATAGGACTCATTGCCTAAGCTAAATGACAAATACCTCGAAATTATAGACTTGGCCTTTCAGGAACTAACAACCAAGTCTCAGAGTATTAAGACAATCCAAGACAACGATGACAAGAAGATATCTAACTTCTAAATAATTGACTTTATCACTTAGTGTATTTCAGATTTTTGGTTCCAAAGAACATAAATAGTGACAAAACAAACTTGTAATTCTTTCATCTAGAAGCCCGTCATTTATTATCAATTTAAGACAGAAACATACAGATAGATCTGTAGTAGAAGGGGACATAGCATATTCTTGAACTGTTATATAATTATACTTTGCTATATATAAATACTATTTTCTAAAGTATAAATTGTCCAATTTAAGTGATTATAATATTAACTTTCATTAACTATACCACAAAATTGTTTCTTTTGAAACACCCAGCATCATCTTTTTAGTACTTTGAGTTGTCCTGATGACAATTTTCCAAATACAAGTACCTTACACACTAAAGCTCAAAATTTTATGCAATAAATATATTATGCTATTAATATCATATAATAGAACTAGAATTTTATATTTTAAAAGCCATACAATTCTAGTTATTCACTTAAACTGTTTTGTAATTTTGACCAAAAAAATAGACCTCTTTTAAGGAAATCCCAAATAGCTCATTTAAAAAAATCATCCATCTTGTTTTACTTTGGGATGTTCAGAAAATTTAACTTATCATAGAAAAAGGTAAAACAAATTGATACCACTAGTTATATCTTCATATGTATGAGAGAAAAGTGGGGTTTTTTTTGTTTGTTTTTTTTAGACAGAGTCTCGCTCTGTTGCCCAGGCTAGAGTGCTGTGGTGTCAGCCTAGCTCACAGCAACCTCAAACTCTTGGGCTCAAGCGATCCTCCTGCCTCAGCCTCCTGAGTAGCTGGGACTACAGGCACTCACTGCCATGCCCGGCTAATTTTTTCTATATATTTTTAGTTGGCCAATTAATTTCTTTCTATTTTTTAGTAGAGACGGGGTCTCGCTCTTGCTCAGGCTGGTCTCGAACTCCTGACCTTGAGCGATCCTCCCGCCTCAGCCTCCCAGAGTGCTAGGATTACAGGTGTGAGCCACCTCGCCCGGCTGAGAAAAGTGGTTTGATAAGGAAAACAAGAGACATCCACTTTTATAGAACTTGACCAAAATGGATATCATCTTATAATCATAAGATTTTTTATTACTTATACTTCTAATGAAAAGAAACATATTTTTAGATTCTTGCCTATGAAGGGCTTTCCTTTCTGAAAATACATTCAAGATTATTTTATTCTAAAACATAGGATTTGAAAATTATATTTGGAGTAGGGAATATATTCTAAAAATATGTCTTATATACCATGTTTCAGAGTAAATGTTTATTAGGAAACTTGTTTTTTTCAAAAGTTTGATTTCTAAAACTCTAAGTTATAAAATAATCTATAAGTAATTATATAATTTAATAATGTGCCATATAAGAGCTAAATAATGGCACATAAATGCAATTGAATATAATATAGTTATTAAAATTTTGATTACAGCAATATAGAAATATTTATGATTATCATAAAATAAAATTACAGTATCCAAAATTTTTAAACAATTAAAAGAAATATCCTAAAATCAAAATAGTTGGTTCTTTTGGGATAACATTGAAGTTAATTGTTTGATATTTATGTCATAAATATATTCTTAAAATTTATAATTCTCCAAATCACCAAATTCCTACTGTTGAATTTTATTCAAGTTCTCTAAAGGGAATTTAGATGTCACAGATCTGGTTCACAGTCACAGCCTTAAAAAGAAAATCATATCCTAAATGAAAATTGTTAGAAAAGAAATATAAAGGAAAATAAAGAAATATATGAAAACCATGTATACTTTGCTTCAATCATCAATTTTTTAGAAAGTTCCAACTGACTTTGAATAGAAGCTGCTTAACTTGCAGTAACATATTACTCAGTTGAGGGTGGGGAACCCTCAAGTTAGTCAAATTAGAAAATGGTAACCAAAATTTGCATAAAAGACACAATCCACTGGAAAGAAAATCCTGGGACAACAGAACACTTCTGATTACAGAAATGTATCACCCATGCTCTTGATAGCATAAATGACAAGACTGAACGAAACAGCAGTCGTTGACAACTGAGAATTCAAAAGAAGAGCTAGATTCTAAATATGAAGAAGTTTAAGAAATACCTTAAAACCATTTATTTTGTTTATATGTTCCTTTTATGGCTGCAAAGGATGGTATGATGAAAATGGGACAAATTAATTTAAATCTCCTTTCAATTTCACTAAATGTAATATAAAAACTAAGTGATAGTGTACTGTGTATGGAATTGTTCTATATCTCAATTGTGATGGTGATATTGTGACTGTATGTGTTCATCTAAACCTGCAGAACTATATTAGGTAAATTTTACTATATGTGAATTATCCATTAATAAAAAATTTTAAAAGCACGATCAGTTTAATTGACAATAATTTTCTTTTAATGGTATATAAAAGTGATGGCATCTTAGATTCAATGAAATACAGTATATCTAAATATTGACTCTATTTAAGAGGGCTAAAATTTCATCATCTGTGACCAGTGTTCTATATTGGGTTAGACTTTCCATATCCAAATGCAAACATGAGCACCAGTTTCTCTCTTAATTTTATTGGTTCTAAGACTACTGATTTTAAAATGGTATTCTGACTTCCAGAAAAATCAAACTTATGTTTAAAAAAAAAAAACCCTATCTGAAAGACATTAAGGATGACATCAAGAAGAACTAAGTGAAAAAAATGGTATACCCAAAAGGTATATTCAGGTGTCTGCCATCAAATTAAGACTAGGACTACATCAAGAACCTGAGAAACAGCCTGCAAAAGTACGTACACACGCACACACACACAAAATTTTCATTTATATCCTCGAAGTTAAACTCTAGAAGCATCTAGGTACAACTACCAATATAAATTCACAATCCTCTGTGATAGCATTTTTGCTGAGGTTCAACAGTTCACATAGACTGAAATGTCAAGACATGTTTGGTTTCAAAATATCTGTAGTATGTTCTTGATTTCTCATGACATCCCTCTTAGATTCAAATTTGTAGTAACCGTGACAACCCATTTCAAACTGAGGCTCTGAAAAAAAATTTTTTTTTCTGATATCACAACTAGCTAAAGATATTTTGAGACTTATACTATTTTCACCAACACCTAAGCATCACAAAAGAGAATAAAATCATTTTAATTTCTGACACTCTTTGTATTAGGTAAGAAACTAGTTCAGTCAAGAACATTTGAGTGCCTGTTTTACACACAAAATTGAAATCATAATGTATATAGAATTTTTTCAATATTATTCTACAGAAACATTTTAATTGATTCAATTTACAAAATTAACTTGCCTACTGTATGCTAGGTATTTGTGATCTATGTAGTGAAGTAGGTGAGACATACATTGTCCCTGTCTTAAGATTTTTGTAATCTACTTCATTAATGTCTATTATTTAACAATTTATATTCTGGAATAAAACATTAAGGATAAACTTCATTTACACAGTAAAAATCTCCATAAAAGACACCACAGAAGCAATGCCAGACTATCAGTTAAGTGAATGCAAATGGTTTCAGACTGCTCCTCCCACCACCTTCCAAGTCTGTAACTCTGGCAAGATCTCACCTTTCTCTACCTAGATTTTTCCAGTTGTAAAACAAACATCTTAGCACCCATCTAAGTTGTCATAAAAATAAAATACATGTTAAGCTCTTGGTATAATGCCTAGCAAATAGTAAACACCTGATAATTGTTAGCTTATTCTTACATTAAAAATTAGAGTCCTGATTCACTTTGGTATAGAATGGACTCTTAAAAAAGGGGGGGCGGGTCCAGTGGCCCACACCTGTAATCCTAGCACTCTGGGAGGCCGAGGAGGGAGTACAGCTTGACCTCAGGAGTTCAAGACCAGCCTGAGTACAAACGAGACCCCATCTCTACTAAATATAGAAAAAAAACTAGCCGGTCATGGCAGTGCATGCCTAGTCCCAGCTACTCAGGAGGCTGAAGCAGAAGGATTGCTTGAGCCCAGGATTTTGAGGTTGCTGTGAGCTAGGCTGATGCCACGGCACTCTAGCCCAAGCAACAGAGTGAGACTCTGTCTCAAAAAAAAAAAAAAAAAGGCATTGTTTAAATAAGTATTATTATGTAGTTGTTGCACTCCACTGTATACTAAAATAGAAATAATTTCATCTTTTTTGTATTTTCTCCATAGGTATAACATAATCAAAGTTCATTTATGCAAACTCAAATAAGTTAGGGGTTGATTATTCACCTAAAAGATTCCACCATTGATTCTTTTAAATAACTTTTTTTTAGCACATGTAAGACCAAAAATTAAATTTCCAAATTAAAAAAAAATTGATTTCAAACTTGTCCAGAATTAGATTTTATAAAGTGACATATACTTCCAATTATGATTCATATCAAATGGATTGATGTATATGGAAACACTTAATAAACAATACATCTTCATTATATTTAATTGCTACTTTAAATATAGTTTTTTTTAACTACAGATAATATGAAAGAAAATTCACACTGTCATATGACATCTTTATCAAAGATTTCTGTCAGGTATTTACTTTATCCATTAGATAAACAACCATGTACCCCTCAAAAGACCTCACGGGGGGGAACCAAGTTGTACAAAGTTATAAAGTGGAACTGGGCACTCGAAAAGCTTATCAGTGAGGAAAGATTTTGTCTCGAATGATAGTTGCTTAGTTTAGCTAAAGAGATAGAAACAGCATTATTCCTATTATGTAACTGACTACCATCATCCAAATGGAACTCAAAGGTGTTAGTTATTTCTTTGTCTGACTGCAGAGTTGGTAGCCCTTTCAAGCAACAACAAGTAGTAAAAAGTCATGAGCTACTTATTAAATGAAAGCAGCTCTATCCCTCTTAAAATAAGAAATGAACAAACTAGCCCAGTAAACACAAGGCTTCCAATTTCAACTCCAATGTTTACTCTCCAACATCACAACTGAACTTATTGGGCTGCTGGAATGCCTCATGGAGTTTACAAGAAAACTGTCTGTGGTCCAGCTGAAAAGTTCAGTAATAACCTTTTTATATGATCACATGATTGTTATGAGCCATTTTATGAAAATGCAAAGAGGAAAAGGAATAGGAAATAAAATTTTAGGGTCCTACCACCATGTGCTTTACATATTTGCAACACACGTTTTAATCATCATTTTATGGGCAAGGGAACAGAGGCTCTGAAAATTTAAGTATTAATATCTTCTCTGAGGTAACCCAATAAGAAAATGGCACATTCTTGATATTTGGACCCATGTCTGTGTGACAGAGTCAGAACAGGCACAGAAATGCTACTTTTTATAAAGTTTTGGAAAATTAAACTCTAAAGAAAGTCTTTCATGTGGTATATACTAAATAATGTATAATTTGAATAGATGGATCCCAATACTAAGGTACCAAGAATGAATTACTTTGAAAAAGTTGTTTCATCTCTCGTTGTCTCTCTTTCTTTCCATCTGATAAATAAGGAAAAAGATAGTATCTCTCACATAAAGTTGTTATAAGAACAAAATGCTATAATATTTAACATACATAAGACCTAGCATCTAATAAGGTCTAAATAAATGTTGGTCAATTTTTATACTATTATTCTTGTTCTCATATGCAAAATTAAAGTCGTCTTTACTCTCTGCTGGGTCATCAATTGAGAGCTGAGGATGACACTGAGTCTGTCTTTTGTTCTGATGGAGTCTAGAACATAGTAAATGCTCAATAAATATCAATAGTCACTGAATAATTAAATCATCTAAGAATTTTTCCATTCACACTTATCTCAATACATACATATTGATGGAAAATAAAATAACAAGGTATCCCTTTTAAAAGTTTTCTGAGGACACAAGATCTCCATAGGAAATCCTACTCAGTTAAAGAAAAAGAGGGAAACAGAATTAATATACATCATGTAAATAAAAACCAGGCCAACATATATATATATATAAATACCTCAATTCAGTTTTTTCTTCATTTTAAAATGAACTACCCCCAACTCTAGAAAAACATCTAATCTTCATTTTCCTCTGAAACCTTCCACCATCCTCCAGTTAATTACCTGTCTTCTTATGCAACAAAGAAGGAAGAGGTGAAATCAATTCTTTGTGAGTTGACTATACTTGACATGTCTCTGAACCAATATTTACATTTTTAGACTCTCATTTATTTTTTAATTTAATAGGTTAATTGACCTTGTTGACATTGTAATCGTCTACAAGCTAATGAGCTAGTTTGGAGATGGACATACACAGAAATCACTTTTTTTTTTTACTGTGAACTGATCTTAAAGCTGAGAAACTTGATTTGACTTCTGTACCAGGAAGGTGGAGTCAGAAATGCATCCTTTCCAAATGCCTAACTAAAGCAGGAGAGCACAGTGATGAAGAACATAGGCTCTGAAATCAGATCTGACTTGAAAAGCTGGCTCCATCTCTTACTTAATCTTAGTTAAGAAAACTGCCTGAGCCTCAGTTTCCTCCTATATAAAAAGGGATAAAACGTAAACCCCACAGGATTGTTGGGAGGATTAGATGAGCCAGTGCATGTGAAAGGGGTGTCTTAGTTACTTGGTATTAAAAATATTAATAAATGATAAGAATTATGATCTATTTTCAAGTAATTTTCAAACAAAGCATTACAAGGACTCTAACTGATTAAAGACCCATGGAGATTTTTCCTCCTCAAACCATACCATTCCTTTTCACACAGCCTCAAGCACTCACCGGATTCCTCTGCTGGACATGTACAAGAGAAAGAAAAGGAAAAGAAAGGGCTAGAAGAAATAGGCGACTACTTGAAAGACAAATTCCTCCACTATACCCTTATTTGCAAAAAGTAAAATTTCTGATTATGAACAAAGCAATGATTGAAAACCCATTATGGACAAAACAATGTAAGCAAGTGCTACTATGCATTTTTAAAAAATGAATAAATCTTACTCTCAGGAAATTTACAATTTCATGAAAAAACAAGCTTGCAAACAAAAGAAAAATAGAAAACAGAATGTAATACAGGCTCTGACAGAGTTAGAGGCAAAGTATCGTGAAAGAAAAAGGGAAGAGGAAATACATCTGGCTCGAGGATCTGTGAAAGCTTCAAGGAGAAGGTGGAATTTGGAACTGGGCCTTGAAAAATGTGTGGATTCCTCTGGGCAGTGAGTTGGGCCAGAATTCCACACTGAATTATCAGAGGCAAAGAGGTGTGAAACTCCCCCGGCACTCAAGAGAAGCTACAGCTGGACCCTCAAGTCTGAAAAGAATGTGCCTAGAAAGAGACTGTGGGAGACAAGGCCAGAAAGGAAAGTTAGGACCAGGCATCCATGCATTCTTGATGCCTAAGGCTGGCCTTTATTGCACAGGCAGCAATGATTTTAGGGGGAAGGGGAGAGGGGCTTGATATGAATTAACTCTTGGTTTGGAAATATCCGTGTGTATTACTCTTAAAAAAAAAAAAAAGATGACGACCTAGCACAACACAGATAAAAATACTGTTTCTCAAAAAAAAAAAAAAAAAAGACAAATATTAAACACAAAAAAAGTCAATCGTAATCTTTTCAGAACTTGCACAATTGGGCCCAGTTTCACTTGTAACCACACCTGCCCTTGCCAATCCCAGATGTTTTACTCACACTGGACAACTACACGTTCTCCAACATTAATACTTCCATTTAGAGTGCCTGTCTTCCTTTTCTGTCTTGGCAAATCCTTACAAAAAATTACATCCTTCACTGAAGACCGCTGGTGCCCTCAAGCAGAACTAATCACTGAATGGGTTTCTGCAGCATTTTCTACATACCTCTCCTGGGGTAGGATCTACCTGTCTGTCAAGATCAATACAAGAGTTTCCTCTTCCAGGAAGCCTCAGGGTTTCCACAGCCATCCATGTGTGCCTTTATTACTGGCCCTGCCATAGGTTATCCCATCACTTGGCTATTTTTACCTATCAATTATGAACTACTCACAAGCCTCATCTAAATCTTATTAATCATTTTATGTCCACTACTTAGCCTGGTTTCTGGCATAAAGTAATTCATCAATATATTAACTAAATTAATCAACATTTTTCCAGTTTCCCAATAACTGATAAGGTTTTATGTACTTATTTACTTTTTTATATTAATCTTTACCATATGAATTAAGATATCAATTATTTTATTTTTTTTTTTTTTTAGACAGAGTCTCACTCTGTTGCCCAGGCTAGAGTGCCATGGCATCAGCCTAGCTCACAGCAACCTCAAACTCTTGGGTTCAGGCGATCCTCCTGCCTCAGCCTCCCGGGTAGCTGGGACTACAGGCATGTGCCACCATGCTCAGCTAATTTTTTTCTATATATATTTTTAGTTGGCCAATTGATTTCTATTTTTGGTAGAGATGGGGTCTCGCTCTTGCTCAGGCTGGTTTCGAACTTCTGACCTTGAGCGATCCTCTAGCCTCGGCCTCCCAGAGTGCAAGGATTACAGGCGTGAGCCACCTCGCCCGGCCAAGATATCAATTCTTATTTCACTTGCATGGTCTAGTCATTTATAATGACAGATTTTTCGAAACTGGAGAACTATGACAGAAGTGTTTTATTTCACTCAATATAACAGTGGAGCTCTAATAATTTAACCCTACACATACATATCCTTAACATGGAATTCTTGATTTTCCATTATAGTAAGCTATCGAGTGCCTGCTCACTTAAAAGGTGCAAACTCTGAACAAGACTGAAAGTATTTATTCTCACCACCCCCTACCAGGAGTTTTTATGCCCTTCTTGGCATCACCAATTATCTAGAACCCATCAAAACCTGCAACACCCCTTACTTTCTAGACTTTTCTCTCCATTCCCCAGTCACCATCACTCTAACACTCATTATACACTACTTCAGCTCTTATTAGGAAGCACTCTGATAACAAGAGCCGCTAAGTATCTATACTCTTTGGTTACAATAAATTATTCTTATAATAGCCCATATGACAGATAATGATACTGAGACTTAAATCTATAAAAATAACTTACCCATTACACTGCTATAAAGGGGTAAAGTGGGATTTTAACTTACTCGAAAGCCTATGCTCTATCCACTACACCAGTTGTTCTTGACTTTTCCTATGATCAGAATCACCTGGAAGGCTTATTAAGACAGCTGGAATCCACCCTTAGACTTTTTGATGAAGTAAATCTGTAGTGGGTCTAAGAACCTGCATTTCTCGCAGGTTCCCAGTTGATACTGACACTGCTTGATCAGGGACCACAGTTTAAGAACCACTCCACAACATCAAAATGATAAACTTATTTAGTTGAAGACATCTGCTTAATTCAGTAGTCCTCA
Organism: Cheirogaleus medius; assembly: GCA_008086735.1. Taxonomy (NCBI): domain Eukaryota; kingdom Metazoa; phylum Chordata; class Mammalia; order Primates; family Cheirogaleidae; genus Cheirogaleus; species Cheirogaleus medius. The sequence goes on from VBSM01001562.1 coordinate 12,790,279, forward strand.
AAATGATTTTTTCTTAACAGAGGTCACCCATGAAGGAATACCTTCCTAATGGAAAAATTTGGTGTTCTGTGACAGAGAGGTGAGAAAGGGGAAGAAAATAGTGCTGTGGACATGTTCCTGACTGGGAAAATTCAATACAATAGAAATACCAACTCCCTAAAATTTATAAGAAAATTGAAGGCAACTAAGCAATTTTCATTCCCAATTCTAAATGGTACTTGAAAAAATAATGCTTGAGAACAGCCAAGAGAATGTTGCAAAAGAATGTTGACCATATATATAATCATTAAAACGTACTATCAGATCATTAAAACATATTATAAACACACCTCAAGTAAAATATTTTGATAGAAATGCATGGGGGAAAAAGTCAATAGAGCTGAATGGAAAGCTTGGTAACAATCACATGAATAAAAATAAATTTAAAATATTATAAAGTTGCTATTTTGAATCAACAGGAAAAGATCAATGTTCAATAGATAATGTTGAGGTAATTATTTTTAAATTCAGGAACTATCTCATGTGAAAAAATATACTTCAGTTTGTTTCTGTCAAATATTTATCATAAATTTAAGGGAATATATTAAAGACTTATAAAGTGTGGGCATTTCCCTCCCAAGACAAAGGAAAATAAGTGGACTTGTCTCTAAAATAACAATGAAACCAGAAAGCTAAAAATGTTTCCATAAACAAAGCTGCATGATAAAACTGGGTAGATATTTAAAACATAGGACATAAAGCATCAGTAAGTTTTACATATTAAGAGCTTTTACAGAATCAATGAGATGAATAAACATAAAAGATAAAGCATATGAAGTAAATTTGTAAGAGAAAAACAAATGAAAAATATTTTTAAAATTTCTCAAAGATTATGAATATTTCAAGAGTTTCTCAAACACCTAAGAAACACAAATTTAAAAATAATCAGATACTTCCCCTGATCAGATTGGAAACTATCAAGTTTTGACAATTTAGAATGATTGTTTTTAATCAAACTGAAAAATGAAAAAATTCGATGAAGGCTCAGTGATGTCAGGGAATGTGTCAAACATAAAGTGAATTTGAAGTAGAGAAGGAAACAACTGTTGAGAAACTTGATATGTTTCTACTGTTTATAATCCTGAAGACAGGTTTTCACTGACTTTCATTTACAGTGTGTCCTTGACTTAAAAGCTGGAAAATTTCTTAAAGGTTTTTTTTTCTCCCCCCCCCCGAGGGGGGAAGGAACAGCTAGTGTTGTCAATAGACTTTTTTTTTTAACTTCATAAACTCAAATTTTTTCCTCTATTCAGAAAAGTTTATTGTAATGAGCAAAATGCTATCATTTTCATAAAATATACAAGTACTATCAGGAAACTCAATGACAGTAGACAAATCTTTAAAATTACCTGTTCTCTAAAAATCACAAAATAGTAATGTATGAAAAGCATTCCTACTGTTCAGAATAACGGTGAGTTTCAGTAAGAATACCTGCATTTATTAGAAAACATACCAGTTCAAAATGTGAACACACTCTAGTGGGCTACCCTCTTGCAGGGTCTTATCTTCTTTCTCCGTGACTTTGAGGTTCTCACCAATTTTCAGTAGTTTATGAGCAGCAGTGGTAACCTAGTTAGGATGACTTACATCAGAAAAAGTGCAGCTGTCTGCTTTATGATTAAAATCATAATCTGCCTTGCCTCAGAAATATTGAAAATTTTTAATTAGATGAGTATCCATGTGGAAATGAATCTGACCTGACATGAAGATGGCACCACAAAGCTCAATGAGAAAGAACACCTTCTTACACATGTCATCCCACTCTCTATACCCAAGGGAATGTGCTGTCAAGAGAACCTCATCAAAAAATCAGAAAGGAAATGCATAACCTATTCAAACTGAATCACCATTTCAAGACTTATATTATCAGTAATCGGTAAGTAGTTCTCATCTGACATATTATTTGTAATGTAAAGGGACTATCTCTTGTTTACAGATGTAGAAATTATGTGACTGCTGGAAGAATAAGTAGTGAGTAGTTCCCAGTCTGTGTACAAGGGATGGAACCCAAATCATGGATATGGGAGACACAAAATAAAATCTGTCTTTTTACACAAGGGGACCTGTCTTGTAGGCTCAGAGATAAGGTCTTTTCATTGGGAACCATTGCCAACAATCAAGTCCAGGGAAAGAACACGTTTGGTTAGTTGGTTATTTTCTGTCCTAGAGGAAAAGGGAATAAAGTTTCATAATATGCACATTATGTGCTTACTATCTCTACATCTTACCAAGTAGAGCCTTTTCTAATGATTCTTAAGGCCCAGGAAAATCTGCTTACAGAGAATTAAATTCCATGAATTAATAAATTACAAAACAACCTAGTTTATATTTGGGAAACAATGATCCTAAACCAAGTATCAACTACTAACTTACTAAACAGAAACTGAGAGTAGGCAGCTTAAACCAATCTTGTGAACTTTTCATATGACTGATGTTCAAAAACTTTAGTAATTTAGCTACATTTAATTGTTAAATGAAAATCATGGTCAATGAGTTTTATTACTTTGCCAATATTTCATGGCTTCACATATAACTTCCCATTTATACCTGTAAACCTATGGGATGGGTAGATTATCCTCATTTTCAGGTGGAAGGAAAAAAAAACAAAAACAGATACAGAGAGGTTAATTTGTCCAAAGTCTCATAACTGTATAATGGCTGAGCCATGATTCAACAACAGGTCTCCCTAAAATACCACACCGATGGCCCTTAGACTATTCCCAGTGTCTCCTGATTGTCCTTTCACATAAATAAGCCACAAGTTTACGGCAACAAAGGTGACTGACTACTAGAGTCTGGCCAAATGAAGAATAACCTCCAGTGTTGCCTAATGTCAAACCAGCAGCCCTGCCCCTCTGCCTGCTGAGCTGGGCACCCTGGGATCCTCAGGCAGGGAAGGAATAGGCCAAAGCCAACCATCTCTTGAAGCCATAGCAATGATCCTCATGCCCTCTGTGTTGTTGGATATTCATTCCCTCTAGGAATTTTCCCTTTGGCATCTCATTGGCCCTTGCAATCCACTGCCCCTGATGAGGGTAGTATTCTCCAGGCTTGCCATTAATTATCTCAGGCTGGGCAAGGCAGTTTTGATACATGGTTCTGACCAAGAGAAGTCAATGCTAACTTCTCAGAGTCCAATGAGAACTAATCTCAGGGAAAACTTTCATGGGGGCAGGAGGGAGGCATATGAATATTTACATGTCCTTTGTTCACATAAACTTTCTGAAAAAGTTCATTAAGCCATCTTAAGAACCAGACATAATTTATTTCATCCAAGGTGCAAAAAGAAAAAAAAAAAAAAAGGTTCTTGAAACTGCATAGTAATTGGCATTTCAGAGATTTGGATTTTCCTTATTGTAAAACAGAGAGAGTATTGTTTACACTGCCTTGGAGATTGTTCAAAGATGTATTTTTAATAATACTGAAACATGTTTTCATTCCAGGCAAAGTGATTTTATTCCATCAGTATAATTTCTATGTACCGTATAGTAGTATTTTCAATACAATTGGCTGCTAATGCTCAGCCCAGTATATGACACAGTTGACTCTCAATAAGTATTTGTTAATTTAAAAAAAATATCAATGAACTGTTGATGCAAACAGGAAGATTTCTTGTTCTTTTTGTTACAATGGGTTACCGTTAAATATTAATTAGCTTCAAATCCAATCCTCTTCAACTAACCTAAGTTTAAGTGCCCCTCTCAAATACATTCCTGCCCATAGGCCCAGCTTCTTCATCCTTCAAAGGAAACTGAGAATTCCCAAATCTCTTACCCTCCTTTACCAGACTCCTCACGTATCCAGGCTTCTAGTGCACAGCCCGGGGACCACACAGGCTGCACTAGAACAGATGCACACCCCTGAACCAAGTAGGTAATTACACAGACAGACACCTCCCTTCCCAACTCATTCTAACAGCTAACTACTCCTATTTCTCCCTAAGAGTGTCCCTTCTTTGGCATGGCTCTTCCCTGATGACAAATCACAGAGTCATCCCACACAGATTTCTTGGAAGCTTGTGATGGCTTTTGCAGTCTTTAGCTGTGTAACAACCCACGGGGCTGGTTTCCTCACTGCTGCAGGCTTTGCAGTCTTTCAGTTCTGGAATCACTTCATCCAAACCTCAAACTCATACCCTTTCACATTTAACAATTTCATTGGAAACAGCCCAAATGCTCAACAGGTAAAAGGCTAAAAATAATGCAAACACACATACACAAACACACACACGGTTTGCTATGCAACTATGTCAAAAAAACCTTTATAAAAGAGTTTAAAATGATTGAAACAACCTACAATATAATCCTGGAGAAAATGAATATAAAAATAGTATATGTAGTTAAATATCTAAATGCTTATTAAAAAGTCTAGAAGGATGCAATCTATCCACAGCATTACTACATCTGAAAGAACACTTATTTCAAGATATAAATCAGTTTCTTTTGATAAATAAATTGAAAACATGTTACTCATTAAATTTCCATTTTGGAAGCCTTTTATGCATATTCACATATTAAAATCTCTGGGAAGACCATTCGAGAAGAAAACAGTTTAATTTTATTTAACCTTCATTTTTCCAGAGTTATTTGACTATGGAAGTTTTTTTTACAGAAAACGTGTTAACTTGTATCTTAATCATAACACACCTTGGGAAATGCTAAAATGTACATTGGTTGCATTATTTTCTATACAATGGCATAATTATTTTTTTTACATATTCCTATTGATTTCAAATATTGTGTGATAAGCACGTTAATTTTGTAATCAGAAAAAAACAAAATAAAACGCAAGAAAAAGTGTTTAATCCCATTTAAGATCACTCCTACTATTATTAATCACATTGACTTTGTCACCCCTGGCAGTTCTAGAAGGCAGAATGCAAAGTGGTCGCGCGAACAGATTTCAAATGACATCTGGGTTCCAGTCTCAGATCTGCCACTGCCTGGCCATATGACCCTAGACAAGTTGTACTTCAAGCCTCAGTTTTCTCTTCTGTACAACCTGGATAACAACTACATCTACTGATGTGGGTTGCATGTGACCATTAAATGAAGTAACACATCATGCATTTAGCACAGTACCAGATGAATTGTCATTCAATAAGTGCTTATTACTTGTATAACCAGAGCCATGCAAGCCATAAGCCACAGTTCTTAAATTACTGTGACCGTGATCCTTTTAATTAGTGGAAATGTGAACAAATTTACAAATATTCATCCAATCTCTGAAGCAATTAAGGCTCCATATTATTGTATATACTATCCTGTGAAACACATTTATTTAAAGGTAAATTTAAAGAAGCACCTTACTCCTTAAGAAACTTTCCAAGTGCAGAATTTATGCATGGATATAATTCATTCTATCCAAAAATTTTCATTATATTTACTTAGAAAAATATAGCACTTCACCATGTTGAAGTTTTGATTGTGTCTTTATTCTTTGACCTCAAAATTTCCCTGCAAGAAGATGAAAAATATTCCTGTATTACAACAAAAAGTGAATCCAGAAAAAAATAAAAATCAATAAATAAACCTACCTTAGGCATTTATTCTATTAAAGGCTTTTAGTCAAGGGTGTCCAAGTTTAATTTTCAGACTACACCATCATGCTAGCTCCAGAGCTGAAAGAGTTACAGCCTTAAACACCCTGAGACAAATGGTGCCCACTCTTATCCCTGGTATTAAATGATGCAGTCACAGTCATCATAAAAGATGGAGGAGTCAAAACAGATTCCTCTGAAGTCAGCCTCTAGATCGACAGTTTTACAACATTTGTGGTAAACTATAATGCTTCCATTTCTTATTTACAGAAGGTAGAAGTTATGATTTTAATCTATGTGTAAAAAAAGTTCTCTTCAATATAGGATGACCTATGATTAGAATGGTGTCTCAAGTTCCCACTCCCTCTTTTGAATAATGATGCCATTGTATATGAGTTTACAATAGAAAATTTTCAGTCACTGCATATCAGTAGTAACAAAATCAAAGAAATGCAGTTAGAGTTACTTTCATCTTACATAGGAGAAAAGTGAAATATTAAAAGGGAAGGCAATTCCCACAATGATGAAGTGAGGAAATAATCAGAATTACAATCACCTTGGTAGCATATTCCTAATCTCAGACAGGGCATTTTTCTCCTCTAAAAGGGAATGTGATTTTCATTAAGATTAGTACACATTTTGTATTCAGCATGCCAAGAACAAGTTCCTTGCATCTGGCACAGGGACTTTCACAGTGGACTTATGAACCTTCTAGCCAAACCCATCCTCCACTTCCTGGGAGAGGCAAATGAGAACAGGGCATGTCCTGTCCCTTTTTCGTTTCAAATTAATGCAAACGATTATATTATATTAGGATGTTTTCTGACAATGGAGATAGTATTTAAGATTTAGCAAACATAATGCCAAATGCCTGATAGATATTGGTGTTATTTCCACACTTTCATTCTGCATTATCATCCTCTTCCACCGAGAAGGAAACTGCGGCTCAGGAAAGAAAAACAAAGTGCCTAAACCAGCAAGTGGTAGAGCAGAGATTGAGATCCAGGTCTTCTGTCTCCAAGCCCACTCTACAACAGCTGCTTGCCAAGTGCTATCTGACTTCTGGCTGGACCAGTTTTATTTGAAACCAAAACCAATGCTATTAAATGCCAGAGAGCCAAGTACACTAGTTCATTGCATCAGACAGCTGTCAGGCAGCCTGCAGAGTTAAATGGAGAGAGCATTAGGCTAACTTAAAAGGCTTTACAGAATACTGGATCATGTTAAATTATCATTTCTTTAAGATTTTTTAATGATGAATTCTGGCTTAGAATTTCATCTTATTTTGGGGCAAGGTATAACGCCAATTTGTTGGTAACAAACATTCTTAGAAAAAAAAAGTAGACAAACTTGTTTTCCACTACAATATTTGCAGTTCTGTAAACATTTTGAAGTGTAACATCCTAAAACACTGGGACAAAGGAATGCTCATACTGATTTTTCTTTCCTATGTGCCTATTTGACAATTCAATTTCTTGCATTCATGATACCTCTAAATTTTCACCTCTTCTTTCAAGAGCTAGAAAAAAACATCCATTATTATTTGGTCTTATTCTTCAGCGCATTACTGTTCACATTAAAAGGCTAATGTCCTCTACTAACATTTCGGGGTATAAACACAAATGAGTAAGAGTTTTTATGCACTAATCAATCACACAATTAATGACTAGTTATTTCACTCTCAAGACTTATAACCTATTCTATAAATCAAACGTAACTCTGCTATCATTATTCAAACAGGAATATTTAGGTTGTAAACAATAATATAGCTCTTATATCCTGTTAAATAACCCTAGCTGTGACAAAGTTTTAGTTTTCTCTAGATATAAAATGGAAACATTACTTAATTTTCACTTAATGAAATGCATATTTTTTCATAAATACCACAAAAACTAATGTTAAAAAAGAATTTCAAACTGATAATGGAATTTCATAATAAAGTCCTGAGAAATTCAAAAGAGTAAATTTAATGATGTGGCATTTAATGATGTCTTAGCAACAATTCATTGGTTAATGGCTATAAAAATGAATATTAAATACTTAGTACAATACTTTGCATAACTGAGCTTCTACCACTCCAGTGGACCAGGCTTGTCTCCATCTCCAACACTGACCTCTTGCTTGAATTCACACAAATTCAAATAATACCTATCTAATAACTGATCATTATGTGTCTAGGTATATTCAGGAAATTAAATTAAGCCCTGCAATTTAGACAAAAGAAGTAATCAAGAATCTGGCCTTTCCCTTTTAGGATTTCAAAATAGATTGTAAACTGCATAAAGGATGCTAAAATGATCAATTAATAGCAAAGGCTGGGAGGAGAGAAAAACAAACCTAAATATCCATCAATAGGGGGCTAGTTACATAAATTATGGTTCATCGCTACAAAGATAAAATGCACGGCTAGAAAAAGAAATAAAGTCCTTTATGTAATGAAATGGAATAACAAATGGAGCTCCAGCAGCACAATCGGTTAGTGCATGGTACTTATATGAAAGGGAGTAACTACTAAGATGAAGTAGTATAAGGTAAAAAAGGTATAAAGCAGCAACAATGGTGTATAAAAGGGGAATTTTGCATCTGCTTAGAAAGAAGAAAAAAAGGAGGGGGAAACTATATATAAACACATACTCATTTACTCATGAGTATAAAAAACTTACTACCCATACAAGTAGCCACATGAGGCTCCTCAGCACTTGAGATGGTGCTAGTCTAAGAAACCAACATTTAAATTAACTTACATTTCAAATCTGACTTAGTGTAAAATATTTTTCTGTTAAAATCAACTTAATTGTTTTGGAAGACTTAGAATCATGTTAACCAGGGTGTCATGTAATTTATTATTTATTTATTTGTTTGTTTGTTTTTTGAGACAGAGTCTTACTCTGTTGCCCGGGCTAGAGTGAGTGCCGTGGCGTCAGCCTCGCTCACAGCAACCTCAATCTCCTGGGCTTGAGCAATCCTCCTGCCTCAGCCTCCAGAGTAGCTGGGACTACAGGCATGCGCCACCATGCCCAGCTCATTTTTCCTATATATTTTTAGTTGGCCAATTAATTGCTTTCTATTTATAGTAGAGACGGGGTCTCACTCTTGCTCAGGCTGGTTTCGAACTCCTGAGCTCGAGCGATCCGCCTGCCTCGGCCTCCCAGAGAGCTAGGATTACAGGCGTGAGCCACCGCGCTCGGCCGTAATTTATTATTTAAACTAATGTTTTTAATATGGCTCCTAGAAAATTTAAAATTTCATTTATGGCTCACATTTCCACTGGGCAATGCTATTATAGAGTACCCTACCAGGATTCCAAAGAACTGGTAACACTGATTGCCTCTGGGGAGAAAACCTGGATGACAAGAAACAATGTGCTGGAATGAGATGTCTCACTGTTTTGTCATTTTTCTCTTTCGATTTTTGTGCCATCTGAATATACTGCCTATTAGAAAAATAATGAATAAATAAATAATGTAACTCCATAAACACCACTGTAAAGAATTGTCTTTGGCATAGCTATCAATTTTGAATAAAATCTTTCCTCCCAAAATCATAAATGGTACTTTTGAAGGCGTTATATATAGTCTTTGGCAGAAAACACTTCCTAATAACCTAAGATCGTGGAAGTGTTCCACAAATAGTGCAAGAGTTACAAAGTGAACATAAAAGATCAAAGCACTCAAGCCTCAAGCTGCTTGCTTAGTTGCAGCACAGTCTAGCATCAGCACAGCTGCCTTTTATTCCTTCCACCATCAGAAACTGTTCTGTTTTTCATTTTTCCATTCGCTGAATATATTTTGCTTATTTTTTGGTTCCATTCTTCATCTACATCTCCAAAAGAAAATTTAATTATCCTCACATTTCCATTTAGCAAAGCATATTAACCAAAAGAGGAAAAAACCTGAGAAAATTCTCCTCTTCACAACCCTATGAAATTTAACTTTTTTCCATGAAGCGGAAGTGTAAAAATAATAAGCAGATCACAAAGAGCTCAAGGATAGAGAGGAAGTATTATATACACAACTAAAATATACTTTATGGATTTAAATATAAAATGAAAATTCAGATTATAATGAACAGGGTATTACCCAAAACCTCCCATTTTATTTTGAAAATAAACACTTAAAAATTTTGCTTGAGATAACCAATTTCAGAGCTTTAAATGTACATATTAATGAAAACTACTTCTCGTTAGCAGTGTTAAATTTAAGAAGCTGGTTGGTTCTTTAAGTTTAAGAAAGAAAAATACCTCCCTTTCTCAACTCCTAAGTGTTCTCTCTCTCTCTCTCTCTCTCTCCCCCCCTCCCCTTTTTATAAGAATGTTTGACATAGGTCCATATTGGTGTGTATCATTCTGAGGAAAGAGTCCTAGATCCACAGAAATAACATGTGCAGCTATCCACAATGGCTCAGCACCTGAGTGGCAACTCAGCTGGGATGGCTTCCTCAGTTTGTAAAAGTAGTAGTAAAAGATGCTAAGGATAGAATTAAATTGTTTTTGCTGTACTGCTTACTTCCTGCCTCCTAAACTGTGCAAGTTTTTAGTGCGGTTTATCATTTTTTGGTGCCTCCATGCCAATTCCTTTATTTTTTTTTTATTTTTTTTTATTTAGAGGCTGGCCCTCCCTGCAGAAGAGAATTGGCCCCTCACAGAGTAGAACCAATAATTCCTTTAATACCATTGGGTATTTGGGGTACCTTTATGTTCAAATCATTCCAATATTCATGGCATTCCAGAAACCTGGTCTCTACTTTGCCTAAGCTTTACAATAATAAAAGGAAACTGTGGCTGGGCGTGGTGGCGGGTGGATCGCTCAAGGTCAGGAGTTCGAAACCAGCCTAAGCAAGAGTGAG
>VBSM01001562.1:12800801-12817076 GCA_008086735.1 Cheirogaleus medius
AAGGAAACTGTGAATGATCCAAACTCATGACATTTAAGCCCTCCATTGCTGCCAATTTTAACTTTTAATGTACTTAATATCTGGAGGAATATAAAAAAGAACGGATTTGGGTTACCAAAAATTATAGCAAATACTCATTCTATACCTTCATATAACTTTTAGGACTGCTACTAATTCAAGCATGCATAACCTGCCCAGTGTCCTAAATATGATACACAAAAAAAATGAAAACCCCAAAATACTGCAACACAAATATGGACAAGGGCCATTGGGAAATTATCCAGCCATGGAATAGGAAAAAATAGAGACATTTATTGAGGATGATACAAGATACAAAAAACATTGTACATAGGACAATGATGCTTCCTCAGTCCCCTTCAAAGTAGACACCTCGAGACCTCACATAGTTCTCTCAGCATCTTTTAACCTAACCTGTACACATTCAACATTCTCAGGTGTTCTGCTTATTGCAGGCCTTCCAGAACATGAATCCCTTTCAACAGATTCTCCACCATCTTTGAAGCTTTTGTGCCACACTGTTACTTGCACTGCACTCATTGCATCATCCTCAAATCATCCAAACAGTTTCCTCGGAGGAATGTTCAAGTTTAATGCAAAGTTTGATGTAGATTTGTTGCTCTACTTGCTCATTTTGAATGCAATGGTCACATAGTACACATACTCAACAGTGTCTAGCACCCTACTATTAACAGTGCAATGAAGTCGTCATTGCTCACGCATGAGCATTACAGTCCACTCGACTTGGCTGCCAGGTTACATTAATGTGACACAAACCATTCTGGTTATATCAACAATGACTGGATATTTTCCAGACATTATTAAATTTTATATATTCAATTAAATTTTGAATTGGTTAAAAACTCTAAAACTTCCCTAAATAAATTCAAAGCTATACTACCTATAACCACAGAACTGAAGTCGTTTGGAAATGTATTCCTAGATTTCACAAGGTTACTCCCACAAATTTCAGAACTGCATTTGCTTAGCACCATCAATTTACTCTTAGTAAATTTCACATATATTTCTACACACATATAGGATCACAAACAGAAGGTATTACTCTTAAATACTGTTCCTTTCAAACCAGAGTGTATTTCAAAAATGATGTCTAGTAAACTGGAATAAACTAAAAGTTAGAATAGGTTCTAGATAAAAAAATTTGTCTCAATTAAAATGTGAGGGCGAAAATGAGTATCTTTTCCCCTTCAGATCACTGGTGTTAAATATTTTTCATCCAAATGAAGTCCTATCTCATTCTCCTAGAGAGGAAAAAAGTTCATAGGTAATAAACTAATCACAATAAAACTTGCCCTCTTTTAGAGAAAGAAAACTAAAGATAAAAGACTGGTAGTATAGGATCATAACACAGAACTTAAAAATTCACCTGTTTTCACCTATTGATGTTCTTCTCTGACACTTTCAGCTTTCCTCTCCTGAGGCATAGCAAAAATGATTTTTTAAAGCATCTCTAGCTACTCTCTGGAAATGGGGAACACCACACCTTATGTAGGAGCGAGAGGCAGGAAGAACCCACTCCTACAGTCTGATAGGACACTTTGCTCAGGAGTTTTGCCACCAAAAATAACTGAATCATGGATACCTGAGAATAATGGCAGCTGATACAGACCAAGAAATACAGATGCTATCCTACAAGACAATGACCCTCTATGTCAATTCTATTATAAAACAGTGATATGGCAAGTGATATCAGGCATAAAAGGAAAAGAGAGAAACAAAGTGTTGCTTTTCTGACATTTCCACTTTGCCTATAACTTACATCCACTTTAGCACATAGGTGAAAATAAATTCAATGACTCCTATAATTATCTTGACTACTGTTGACTCAACTGGCCTAGAAACTATGGCACATCCATCAAGCCTGGGAATGGTAGCATAGCAGTCATTTTCACATTTAGCAGCTCAGTTTCCTGTTTTTCCAGCACATCTGAACCAATATACAACTGTAGCAGCTGTTAAAACTTTGGCTTCTGCCACCACTACTCCCCTTGGGCTCATCTAATACTTCCTCACTTCCATTTTTCCAGAAGTAATAGCATGAGTGCATGTGATAAAGGCAAATTAGATAGATGAAAGTCCTCAAGGACTGCTGATCAATGTCTCACCTAGGTTTGAGCATTTTAACTCTATTTCCTTACAAATATATCTTGTGAGTATAAAAGCTGTGATATTAGACTATAAAACAAAATGGTATATTTAATTTTAACAAATTTACCAGCATGCCTACCAATTACTTGGTCTTAACCGCTCAAATTAATCATACTGTAAAACAATGTACTTTTCCCAATGATTACTATCATTTTAAAGACATATTCTGATGCTTTTGTCATTCAGTCCTATTTAAAGCCTATGTATACATTATACAAAAAAATCAGAATTATTTTATAAATACAACAAAACATATTTCAAACCCAAACTATTATAACTCAGGTTCTTATTCAATCACACTTCAAAGGCTTGCATCTGAAATATATATTTCTTTGGCTTTATATATATACACTTCTGCTATTTTCAAAAATCAAATCTTCCCAAATATGGCATTTTAAACCATTAAATATGTCCACAGGAATTTTCTACAAGTCTGAGATCATTACAAATAAAAACGTCTGTCCTATTAACCCATAATTTCTTTAAAAAATAATTGTTTATATTATTCCTAAAGCTCTGATTTCAACTAGGGAATCGAACAGAGATCAAGGGTAACTGGAGGAAATGACAGCGAGGGATTCAGCAGGTAATCTCCCTGCTCCTCCGTGCTCATGTCCTCACAGCCACAGGATGGAAAGCCTGAAGGAGGCTACATTTTTTTCTAGAGAGTAAAAGGAACTTACCAAATTCTGTAAGGTCCCGTGCTTTTCTCCCACCCCATTCCTGAAGGCCTGCCTCTGAGATATGTCCCTGAGCAGATATGAGCATGGAAAAGCAAGTATATAATCAGGATATTCCCAACATAGGGCACCACAAGTATTAGGGACCCAAATATTAATAGCTTAATTTATTGCCTATGAAATTTAGCAACTTCAATCTTTGTAAAGCTTTAACTATTTTTTTTTTTTTCTTGAGATAGAGTCTCGGCTCCATTGCCCCGGGTAGAGTGCATTGGCACCATCATAGCTCACAACAACCTCCAACTCCTCTGCTCAAGCAATTCTCCTGCCTCAGCCTCCTATGCAGCTGCGACTGAAGGCACGTGCCACGACACCGGCTAATTTTTCTATTTTGAGTAGAGACGGGGTCTTGCTCTTGCTCAAGTTGGTCTCAAACTCCTGAGCAATCCTTCCGCCTGGCCTCCCAGAGTGCTAGGATTACAGGTGTGAACCACCACACCCAGCCTAACTATTTAAAATGTAATAAAAGCTACAAATAGAACTAAATTTTCAACTTTCTGTGAGTTGTACTTAACAAACTGTTTCTCCTACCTTTACATCCTTTGCTGCCTTAATACTGAGATGGCCATCCCAATTAAAGCACTTTCTTTGTCAAAATACTCCAAATTCAACTCCACAGATTTCTTATGTCTAAAGTGAATAGTTTAAAAATATTTAACTTTGTAAAACAGCACTGTGAACTTAAACTGTATGAAAAAAAATAATTCAAGCTCACTCTAGCATTTTTCTAAAGACAAGCCAGTCTTTTCCAAGGAATTCATTCCTCTCATATGAAGTTTGTAAGCAAAACTGAAGACATTTGGCCCTTTATAAATAGTCATGGGAAACTTCTTTCTCCCATACTTTTAGTTTGTTTTTACTGTAACAGATGGGAAAAAAATTTAGCAAAGCAAAGTCATTAAAAAAAAAGTCTCATAACAACTATCATATTCATGTTAGAACACTAAAAGCTTGAGGATATGAAATATCTTTAACAACAACAATAAAAACACCTGCTGGAAATTATAAAGACAGTTTGACTTGTAAAGTAGGTTTAGATTCAAAACACTAGATAGGAACTCCTTCCACCTTTGGTCCATTTCCTCCTGGGCACATTTGTTTCTAAATATATTATCAGTCATTTTTCATGAACGTTTCTCCAGCCCAGAAGTCTAGACTTCTCTTTAAAATAAATTCCAATATCTTATGTTAAAATTCTGAAATATTTGCCAAGGGGACAAGCCTAGTCTTCACTTGAAAAAGAAATCTATCACCAATCACCATTCTGCAAAATCCTTTATTACAAGATGTATTTTAATTTACTTCATGAAAACAGAATATAAATCATTTTGTTCCAACTGACATTTAAGTTCAATACTCAGCAGTCTCTCGCACTAAATAAATTTTCAATTAAACAATCACTACTTCATTTACTGATTTCATAAGTTAGGCTGGGGGGGGAGGTCAACAAATTTTTTTTCTGTATAGAGCCAGAGGGCAAATATTTTAGCTTTACAGACCATATGGTCTTTATCTGTACTACTCAACTATAATGTGAAAGCAGCTGTGGATAGCATGCAAATAAGTGTGGTTACTTGCCAATAAAACTCTTTAGAAACACAGGTGGAGGATAAGAGATTAATATCCAGAATATACAGAGAACTAAAACTCAACCAAAAAAAAAAAAACAACAAACACAAACCAGATTCAAAAATGGGCAAAGCACTTGAACAGACATTTCATCAAAGAAGATATACAAATAGTCAATGAAAAGACACTCAAAATCACTAATTAGGGAAATACAAATCAAACCCTCAATGAGATATCACATCACACCCATTAGGATGGCTACTACAGGTGAAAGGGAGTTACACTAGAAAATAACAGTGAAAAGAAATCGGAACCTTGTGTACTGTTGGTGGGAATGCAAAATGGTACAACCACTATGGAAAACAGTATGGCAGTTCCTCAGGATACTAAAAACAAAACTACTATATGATTCTTCAATTGTACTTCTAACTATATACCCAAAAGAATTGAAAGCAGAGTCTTCAGGAGGTATTTGTACACCCATGTTCATAGCCACACTACTCACAACTAAAATGTGGAAGCAACTGATATAGCCATTGATGGATGAATGGATAAATAAAATGTGGTCAATATAAACAATAGACAAGTTTGCCTTTTCTGCCTTATGGTACTTTTTTGCCTTATGGTACTTTTTAAATTTTTTCTACTTTTTGAGGAAGTATATTAATTTCATTTACAATGGAACTGAGGCTCAGCTATAAAAAGAAATGAAGTATTGATACACACATGCTGCAACATGTTTGAACCTTGAGGATATCATGCTATGTGAAATATGCCAGTCAAAAAAAGACAGACTGTATGATTTCACTTATAAGAAGTACCTCAAGCTGGGCGTGGTGGCTCACACCTATAATCCTAGCACTCTGGGAGGCCGAGGCGGGTGGATGGCTCAAGGTCAGGAGTTTGAAACCAGCCTGTGCGAGACCCCGTCTCTACTAAAAATAGAAATTAATTGGCCAACTAAAAATATATGGAACAAATTAGCCGGGCATGGTGGTGCATGCCTGTAATCCCAGCTACTCGGGAGGCTGAGGCCATGGCACTCTAGCCCGGGCAACAGAGTAAGACTTTGTCTCAAAAAAAAAAAAAAAAAAAAAAAAAAAATGAGGTACCTGGAGTAGTCAAAATCATAGAGACAAAGTAGAATAGTGGTTGCCAGAGGCTGAAGAGAGGGAGAAAGGAAAGTTATTGTTCAGTGGGTATAGAATTTCAGCTATGCCAGGTGAAAGGAGTCATAAATATGGATATTGTTAACATGCTTAAAAATGGTTAAAATGGTAAATCTTATGTTATGCATATTTTACCACCATAAAAAAAGAATTGGAAAAAAAGGGGTGGGTGGAAACAGGTAAAGGGCCGTTTTGACCTTCACAACATAGTTTGCTGACCCATGAGTTAGGCTATTGCATTTTAAGTTCTAAGCACCACCATAATTTTGTAAGCAAGCATCAAAGTATCATTTCTACACTAACATGTTCCCTTTTTTCCCTTCAGTTATAGGTAATTTCTTTAGTAAAGCTCTTATGATTAAAAGCCAATTTTCCAGTGCCCTGAAAAACATGTTTTATATAAAATAAGGGCTCATGAGTTTTTGACAAATGAAAGCTTAACACAAAGCTTGCCATTTATTATATAAATACACCTGGCATTTCAGTAAAAATGTTAGGTCATAATACTGTTATTCAATATCCTCTAATTTGTTTAGAAGAAATTAGACTTTGAAGGAGAAGTCTAGCATTTTTTAATAAACCATTTTATTTTTCTTATTTGGTAATCAAAAATTCTACTTTTGAAATTTTGCTATAATTGCTGCCCAATAGCTAAACTAAGTAGACTTTGTCATATGACTAAAGAAGGCTGTCAGTTTACTAAGAGTTAAATTGTCCCAAACATATAAAAATGTTAAATCTGACTTTGAAGACATAACCCAAATATTTAGCTTCCTCTTAAATGCCAGACATTGTTTTTTAATATACATTGAAATTTGTAGTTTTCTAAAAATATAATATAAACATGATTTTAAAAAGAATCAAGACAATGCATCTATAATGCCACGTTCAATAAAAATCTTTAGCTATTCAGTATAATCCACTGTAATAAACATACTGGGTGACACAGGCCTAGTGATGAAGAGCACAGGTTTGGGATAAGAGCTTGTTTCTAATACTCTTCTATTCCTCACAGTTGTGCATCCTTGAGTGTGTTAATTAGGCTCCCTGAGCCTCAGTTCCATTAACTGTAAAATGAAATTAATATACTTCCTCAAAAAGTAGCAAAAATTTTAAAAATACTGTAAAGCACTTAAATGAAATCTTCAGAGAGGCAAATAACACTGAAAATTTCAATCTTTAGTTCCCTACAATTAACAGGAGCATCCATTTCATTTCTGGCATTATCTCCGTCTCAGCTGTTAATATATACTTAATGATTCTCAGATCTGGTTGCACTTAGAATGGCCCTGAGCAGCATTTTAAAACTAGCCATGCCCTAGTCCCAGCCCAAGCCAATTAAAATCAGAATGGGAAGGGGTGTGAAAGCATGCCTATTAAAGAATCCCAGGTAACTCTCCTCTTAAGCCATTCACCTTCAAAGTATTCAGTGTTTCAAAGCATTCAGTAAGTGTTTGCTAACAAGAACTCAATTCATACAGTCAGTAAAACTTTAGAACCAATAATCACCCAAACAAAAGCTTAAGAAAGCAGCTGCTAAGTCATATCTTAATTTTTACTACGTCTCCAATTAACTCTATAGCGCCAAAGCTGCGAATATAAAGTTAGCTTTCCTCTCCTGTCCATTCCTGAAATTGTTTTTAGATTTAAAACATTAAGATCCCTCAGAACAAGGACAATTAAGCTCTTGACATTTTAATTTCAGAGTCAAAGAAAAAAGGCATATCTGTCTGCATATTAAGAAAGGGATATAAAGCAGGGCAGGATGGCATGGATCTATAGTCCCAGCTACCAAGACAAGAGGATCATGTGAGACCAAGAGTTCAAGGCCAGCCTAGACAACACAGCAAGACCCCCACCCCATCTCTTAAAAAAAAGTGGGGGGTGAGGGGGATGTAATCTAGAAATCTAGAATGTTAAGGGATTAGGGCAGTACATTGGAGGCCAAGATGAAAGACTCAAGATGATCATTGGATCAGACTCCTTAAGGGCAGGGACTTTGCCAGCACATGATCCTAAGGCAGCCACAATTGTGTACTGTTGCCTCCACTGAAATGTAGAAAATGCCACCTAGCCCAGGTAATTTACAATACTGTGTAATGCTAAAATCGAGTTAAATGTGTGAAGGCACTGAAAAACTTTTAAACCCTTCCATCATACAATTATTATTTAGGGTACTTAGACAAGCAGCAGCTCAACAGCCATAAAACAATTACTTTTCCTAAAGTAATCAGTTATTCCCTGAATATGGTAATTTATCATAGAAATAATGCGCGTGGGGAGGAGGATAGCAACCACATTTTACCTGAAATGTATATAAAAAAAGTACTGAGTTAATAATTAAACACAAAATCTTTGTTAAAATATAGATTATTATGCAGTGGTCAAGAAAAGATTAATTAACACAATGAACTAGGCAACTAAAGCCCTGGGTTCTTTTTCTGGTTTTGCTACTAATTTGCTGTAGGACTTCAACAAAGTCACTCAGTGTCTATAGGCTTCAGATTCTCACTTGTAAAATAAGGAGAATGAGACTTGTTACAATGTTAAAATGACTTGTTACAACAATGTGAAACCAGGAAAATTAAAGAGGAATTCTTTCAAATTCTTATCCAAAAATAAGGACTAAACTGGGCCTCATCAGCTATTAGAGTAATGAGTAATGGTATAATTAGTCAGTTTTACAGTAAAAAATTTACTTCCAAAACCTAACAATTATTTTAAGATTGTTCCCTGACACCTCCTAAATACTCTTATCTCAGTTATTTTTTCCCACAATTTAAACCTTTTTAATGTTCTGGGTTTTTGAGAAAGAACAAAAGCAATACTGAATACTATTCAACAAATACAATATAACAGGCACTTGGGATATGCCAAAGGACAAGACAGATAAGTGGAAGAAGAAAGATGAATTATAGAAGTAATTTTTTATGTTCATATTTTTCAGGTAGTAATAACTTCTCTGAATAGAATAACGTAAGGTAAAATGATACAATGGTGGTGTTATTTTAGGTAAGGTGTTGAAGCATCTTTCCAGATAGCCCTCCTTAAATTTGGAGAGGGGAGGGCAAAAGTCCTTAAAAAATATTTGAGAAATTAGATAAAGCATTTTTGCACATTCTCTTAGAGCAAAGAACTTACCAGTTAAACCTTTAAATACTCAAAAGTAAAATCTAAAGTCTCTTACTACAGTCATGCTTGTCACTAACAATCTCTTTCCATTTCTTCATCACAGAGCCATCTGACCTCGCTTTATATCATTTCATTTCTGAACACCCTTGGATGTATTTTGGGTATGTGGGTATATTGGGGGTTTTCCCCCCCCCAATAGTACATTAATCTATTTCCAAATCCAATTTAATTCCATCTTTTGTGGTACCTGAATACATTTCAGTATTCTGAAAACCATCCCACCATCAAGGTCTCTGAAGAGACCTTGATTTTTTACGCTACATATCTTTCTGCAAATGTATTTCTTTACTCATACCACCTAATATGAGAACATATGGAAGGATATATGAAAATATCTAAACAATGAAAAACCCGGGGAAAGAACAAGTCAACAGCAATAGGGCTATTTGCAGGGGACAGAAAGCTAATTGGAGCAAAATGAAAGAATTCATACACTACATGTTTCCTCTACGTAAGCATTATATTAAATATCTTTTAGATTAGTCATGTTGCTTTGAGACTTTTCCATGTTTCCTCTAGACAACTGCCAATGTTCGCATGGTCTCTGATGAATAAACATGCTGTGACTTGCTTCTAAGGAAACGCCTGTCATGTTCCAGGGAAAAATGACTTCTCCACTCTTAAATCAGAAAAACTGTACAAGTTTCATTCATTACTTACAGCGATTGTTCCTTAACATTTTTATTCCTGAAATATTCGTATTCTCGTTAGGGCATTTCTGCATTCAGATTAACTAAGAAAAGAAACTGAGTGTTGGGGGAACACTTGTAAGAAGAAGTTATACGACATCAAACTACATCTGAAGAGCTTCCCGCTTCAGAAGCTCAACTAGCACCCAAGTTATTCCTGCACTATTTATCAAGACCAAGGTTATTTTCAGGTTCTCCTCATCTCTTGCAGAAATACCTGTTCTCATTACTGTTTACCCAAAAGCTTAGGAGGGTGGTTATTAGCATATCTGTCAGGAAGACATGCTTCATTTAATATTAACTCACCATGTGACAGCCCCTTCCCCTCCAATCTCTCCTCAAACACGTGAGGATAAAAAGAAAAGTACAGTTGTTTGCAATCTGACTTTGCGCTTGGTTTTGGCACCAGCAATTGGTCACAGGCACACACACACCCCCAATCAGAGGCGCGCACCCCGCCCGCTCCCGGAACTGTCATGCGTGCTGACAGCTGGCACACCCTCCTGTCGCCCTCCACCCGCTTGCAGAAAGCCTCTTCCTTAGAGTCACCTTGACGTAGTTCACCTGCCTAGGCCTCGGCTCTTGGCCAAGGAAACTTTTTTCCTCCCTTCTCAGGAGCTGATTTCCAGGTACCGTCCACTGCTCCTCCAGAGCCCCAACAAGGGGCCCTTTGTTAGAATTTTTGCTCCCGGACTCCTCATCCAATTCCTGACATTCGGCAGGCCTTTGGCAACCCCGGGCAGCCCCAGTGGGAAAGCAATCAAAAACTTCCCCAGTCCTCACCCCTGGCGTCCTCCGAGAAGGCCGGGAGGAAGCAGCCTCCCGGGCCGCGTGCAGGACGGCCAGTGAGTCAGGTCGTTGGTAGGGCAGCGAGTTGCCAGCCAGGTAAACCGGCTGAGGCCTCGCTGCCCTCGCCCTCCCCGGGGAGCGGCGGCGCGGCGCTCTGGGCTTACCCTGTCGGGGCGGCGAGCGGCGTGGGCGCCGCGGGGGCGTCCTGCGGGAGCCGGGCTCGGCCGTCCATCGCCCTGCGGGGTGCTGCGCGGGCTCCAGCTCTGAGGCGGCGCGTCACTGCTGGGGTGGGAGAGGCCGGCGGGTCAGGGCGGGACGCGCGCCTTCCCGGGGCCGGAGCAGGGCTGGCCGCGCGTCAAGAGCCCGCCCGAGCCACCCAGCCCGGGCCGGTCCGCCTCCCGGGTGCGCTTCCACCTGCGGGCCCCGGCTCCCAGCCCGAGGGCGCCGCCGTCGCCGCAGGTCCTAGCGGACGCCCGCAGCCGCGGCAGCAGGAGGCGGCGCTGCAGCCCCCGCCCCGTGGGTTTACTGGGTAGCCATTTGGCGCCTCTCGGGGAGGGAGCGGAGCTGCCCAGGCTGGAAGAGGAGGAGGAGCGGGGCCAGGCGCACCGGCACCGCCGCCACGCCTGCAGCGCACTCCCGGGCTCCTCCGGCCGAGTTTGCACAAACAAAACGCCCCGGGAAAACTTTTCCTGAAGAAAAGTTGGGAAGGCTAATCTCCCTTTTCCCACCCAGGGCTCCTACTTTCTTTTCAAGAGGAGACAGTAGCTCGCCTGTTCTCTCGCGGCTTCCTCTCCCACTCTTCCCTCCCCCGGCCCGCGCGCCTGCAGCTCGGCTCTCCCGCCGGGACTTGAGTGGAGGAGAAGGCGGCAGCCTCTCGGAGGCTCAGCCCAGCGCCGGCCGGGCCGAGTCGGCGCCTCCCCTGCCCCGCGGGCGGGGTGCCGGGCGCTGCGGGGCCTCTCCTCAAGCCTGCTCGCACTCACCCTGCCCCATTTCCCTGCCCAGAGCCCGGGAGCTCGCCGCCACCTCCGCCACACGGCCGCCCACAAGTGGGGACGAGCGCGGCGGCATCGGAGCGAGCGAGGCAGCGAGCCGGAGCGAGGGACGGGGCGGGGGCGGGCCGGGAGCGAGTCGGAATTTCCTTCCCCTTGGGCTTCGGGTCTTTGGGGTCCGGCTGGGGAAGCCGAAGGGAAAGGAAGCTCCCAGGCGAAGTGTTCCCCTGCCCACCGCTAGGGCGTCGTTTCGGGAAGGCGGGCGCGCCCGAGCCGGACAGGTGGGGAGAGGGAGGTTACCTGCCCTGGGAGAACCCGAGGGAACGACCCGGCGGCCGCCGCGGAAGTGAGGAGAGAAACTCGCAGAACGGGGCCTGCGGCTTGTCCTCCCTGCAATCTGACCTTCGACATCTCGGGTTGTTTTCTCAAATTTGTGTTTTTAACTTGACCTCTACGATTGCCGTTCTGTTAACAGCGCACCTGTGACACTGTGATCTCTCTAATCGGTGGCAGGTTTAAGCTTGCCCTATCTTCAGAGGCATAGTTCTTTCTTTTTAAGCTTATCACAGCTGTGACATGAGGACTGGACAATATCGTGTCTGATGACAATCTAAGAATTGAATGATAGGTTTTTTTCACCTCTTGAAAGTTTTACTGGAGTAATCACGGAGACACAGCTGTGTGCTTGTTTGTACGTTTTAGTTCCCACCCCACGTGCATGCTGTTTAGATGATTCTTTACACCTGACAAACAGGTATATTTGCATATCTCATATATAGTCTCTCAAGCTCCAGTTGTTTTAAGATGCAAGTCATTTTGATGGGTCAAAAAGCGTGCATTCAGAAAATTATGTGAAATTAAGAAATTAACTTAAAACTACAATTTAAAAATAATATTTGGTGGCTGTGCGTGGTGGCTCAGGCCTTTAATCCTAGCACTCTGGGAGGCTGAGGTGGGAGGATAGCTTGAGGCCAGGAGTTCGAGACAAGCCTGACCAATAGTGAGACCTCTTCTCTACAAAAAATAAAAAAATTAGCTCTGGTGGTGGCACACACCTGTAGTCCCACCTACTCTGAAGGCTGAGGCAGGAGGATCACTTGAGCCCAGGAGTTTGAAGTTGCAGTAAACTGTGATGACGCCACTGCACTCTAGCCCAGGCAACAGAACGAGATCTCAAAAAAAAAAAGAAAAGAAAAGAAAATCTTACATGGAGCAGCATCCTAAAGGGGACTTCTGCTGTAGTACTAATGTTAAGCAACAGATCTGTGTTAGCCACTTCACCTCGATAGAATAACACTTGGTAGATATTAAAATTAAATTGATATTCAGAAACAATACTTGGCTAAATGCTCCTTTAGCTGTTTATCCACTGTAGCAACCAAAAAGTTTGCTGAACTAAATGCCTAGTAATATGCCATTTGTCTGTTATGATCAGGGATTAAGTATTCTTTTTGCAATGCATAATATATTCCTTTCAGTGCATCTTTACATATGAAAAGAAAGAAATGGCTTATTTGTATTACAATATTGGAACCATATCAGAAAGAGCAGCTTTTAGATATTTTAACTAATATTAATCAAAGCAATTTATATAAATGTTTCTGGATTTCAGTCTTCAAACAATAACTCAAGTTCAACAATTTCATGAATCATTTATGCCTCTAAATGACTAGTTCTTACAGTTGCTTGCACAGACAATGATGCAAATATTGAGTAATAGTGAAACTAAAAGTCTATAACTTTCAATCACAAGATCAAGATTAAAACTCTAATTAGTTTCAACCTTAATTTATGACATACTAGGAATATTATGGACCTCATTAGGCTAATCTTAAACATAAAAAATTTTCAGAACATTTCATAACTGCTGAAGACATTTTCAGTGCTCACCAATGTTTCCTGTCCTGGTCCTAGGCATAGGGGAGAATTATATGCTCCACCTCCCTGGAATTAGGTATGACCATGTGACTTTGGTAAGTGAATTGTAAGCAGACATGAAATGTTTTATTTCCTGGTGGAATCACTTAAGCCAGTGTTTCTGTCTCAGTGCTCCTTTCCCTTGCTTTGCAATAATAAAAGCATGTATTAAAATGGAGGTGGCACAATATTGAAGGACTCAGGAATGCTAAAACCATTACCCTGAGCACAGGTGCCCCAAGGAGTCCCAGGACCCACAACAGAATCTGCATAAGCAAGAAATAAGATTATGTTGACCCATACCACTGAAATATTGGAGTGGTTTGTTGCCCAGCATTACTTAGCTTGCCTCAGGTATAGTCATGTTTGACAATTTTCAGAACCAAGACTAGACTTGATGTTTTTCTCTTATTATACTAACTATCCTCCCTGTAGTCTGCTGGTTACAGAGTTCATTAGCAAAATAAGAATCACAGTTGCTATAAACCTTTTCATGTAACGGTAGAAAACTGCTTTCCAGTCTTTCCCTCTAGTTATGCAGAACTGTTTCAAACTTGTCCAAGTTTCCAAGATTTTGCTCAATTTCCCTGTTTGGAAATCTCCCCTCTTCCCTGCCATCCAATTATTTTTAATGTATATGCTCAGGTATTATCCCCTCAGGAAGACTTGTGACTGCATAGGTAGAAGTAGCTTTTCCCTTTCTTGAGCAACCCCTGTGCGGTGGGACAAGGCCCGAAGACACTTTGTTTCAGTTATTCATTTATACAGTAGCATATTCCTTTATACAGTAGCAGAGTTAGAGGAGTTTGTGCTTAAAAGACAATATCTTATCCTTCGTCTCCTGAAAGCGTAGCCCAGAACACAGAAGTCTCTGCTTTGTGGACTGAATGAAGGAATAAGGAAAACCCTAAGGACTTTATACCTCAGGAGAATCCTAAGAGGACCTTGAGTCAGGGTAAGACTTTTCAACCCAAAGGGGCTGTTAGACCATTCTAAATGGAACAAATGGAAGATGAGTTTGTCCTACTAGGGAGAGAAGACTTATTCTCCACATGGTCACCTGATGGCGTTGGTGCCAAAATCAACAAGTAGAATGAAGGCTCATATAGTTATATATCTCTTTGAATGATAATCTAGGTTTCAGAGTCCTGTTGGAGAGTAATAAAAGGAAAAGAGGTTTACATGTTTACAAGCTTAATAAATATGTATGTGTCCATATAAAAAGAAGCAGACAAACACTAATTAAAGTGGACCATGCAAAAATTGTTGGAAAAATAGAATTGGGCTTTGTCTAAATACTTCTGTAAACTATTTGGAACAATCAAAAAAATGTTGAATATTTATTTTAAGTATGTATTTATTCAACTATAAGTGCCACTGAAAAGATTTATTTAAAACTGAGAAGTCACACTTCATTGGTAGTTAATATTTCTCTATGCATTCCACCTTTGCACATTACACCCTAAAGGAAGTGCTCATTTTATGCCTTCCTAGATAGTGTGTGCATGTGTAGCTTTATATAGCAAGATCAGAGTTGTTGCATTTTAATTTTAATGAAAGTTTTCAGACTTTGTGTCTCAAAGAAACTACCTAATCGCAGGCAAACATTTTTTTTAAGGTCTTCATGTATAAGAGTTAATTGATGAAAACAGAGAGCTGAAAGTCAGGATTATGGCTTTATTCCCAACTAGTTTGCTATAATTTCATCTTTATATAGTGCTTTCATAATTTAGAGACTACTCCTACATGTGCTAAAACATAGAAAGTGGTGTTAGAATTCAGTGTTCCTGAAATAAATGCTCAATGAGAGAGATTTATCCCAAAATACAAAAAATCTTTTCCATTGGCTGCCAGGAATCCTGGGCCAGACTTTATACTTAATCATGACTATCTTTATCTTTATCATTGATATATCTGCTTTTCCCTGCCTTCTTATTCCTATTTATAATCTTATTTTAATGCCTTTTTTCATACTGCCCAATAATTGTTTAATAGGTGAGAATAAATTCAATAGCTATGTTTGTTGAAATATAGTTTCTTTAACACAGAAATAGCTTCTTATGAAAAATTCTCTTGATTTTGTTTCATTGGAAAACTTTTTTCCTCTTTGCATTCAAGACCAGAAATATGCAAAGGAAAATATGAAAAATCATTAATAGCTTTTAAATGATTGAATGTTTAAAATAATGTTCAATGATGAAATTATAATAAAAAATTAGTTTTGTCCATTGAAATTACTTTAAGAACAATTGTTAATTAAAAATTTTAAAGGCAAATATAATAACTAAAGGCTACATTGGGCCGGGCGCGGTGGCTCACGCCTGTAATCCTAGCACTCTGGGAGGCTGAGGTGGGAGGATTGCTCAAGGTCAGGAGTTCAAAACCAGCCTGATCAAGAGTGAGACCCTATCTCTACTAAAAATAGAAATAAATTAATTGGCCAACTAAAAATATATAGAAAAAATTAGCCCGGGCATGGTGGCGCATGCCTGTGGTCCCAGCTACTTGGGAGGCTGAGGCAGAAGGATTGCTTGAGCCCAGGAGTTTGAGGTTGCTGTGAGCTAGGCTGACGCCACGGCACTCACTCTAGCCTGGGCAACAGAGTGAGACCCTGTCTCAAAAAAAATAAAATAAAATAAGGGCTACATTGTTTATGTAGTTTTTGATAACCATGGTAATCATAGCCATTTTTACTCTCATGAGATCTATTATGTAATATGTGAAATAAATGACATATTCAAATGAAGCGGTGATATAGCTATTAACATTATCAAGTGTTTAATGTGTGCCCTTCTTAACATAAGCATTTTTGAAGGGTAAATGAGTGTGGAGGATATTTTTTATAGTGTTATTTTTATATTATTTAACAGAAGAAAGTCATTTGGCTAATACATTCCTAAAATATAAGTAAATCCCTATTTTTCCTC
Source organism: Cheirogaleus medius (assembly GCA_008086735.1). Lineage (NCBI taxonomy): Eukaryota > Metazoa > Chordata > Mammalia > Primates > Cheirogaleidae > Cheirogaleus > Cheirogaleus medius. The sequence continues at coordinate 12,816,970 of VBSM01001562.1, forward strand.
TATGAAGTTTAATATCTACTTATATCAAAGTTTGAAGAAAATAAGAACAATACTATTTTTTTATTTCAGCATATTATGGGGGTACAAATGTTAAGGTTACATATATT
>VBSM01001562.1:12818713-12829851 GCA_008086735.1 Cheirogaleus medius
AAAAAAAAAAAAAAACAGGCTGAGGACAAAAAAATTAAATCAATTTTTATCTACTTAATATGACAAAATTAACCAAATTTTGATGTTTAGGATTTTGACATTGCTTATTAAATTCCAACTATAACGGGGAACTCTATTTCTCTCTTTATAAGCTTAAAGAGGTTCTTAAAGTCTTAACTGCTTGTCAGCATCCATGTATCTCAAAATGTACAACTTTGAGCCAGGTGGCTACTGATTTGTCTTTCCATGCATAAAATCTAACAAGTCTCAGCATATTTCAACCTGGCAGGCCTCCCTACCCCCTCCTTTGCCTTTTCTCCTGGGAGGCTGAGCGTGTGTGTGGTTAACTAAGTACCACAGTGGTTAAGAGCTCAGGCTGTGGAGCCAGACAGATTTGGGTTCACATCCCTGGATTTGACTGTTACTATTTGGGTTCCATTAAGAAAGTTACTGATCCTGGCAAAGAGCTAAGTGTTCAGTGGGGTAGAAGAAGTGTCCAGTCAGGATAATACAGGCACTTTTTATTAAACAAATGTTACAAAGGGAAGGCAGGTGTGTCTTGGTTAAGGCTTCATCTGTAGAGCAGAAATCTTCCTGCTCCAAATTGAGAGCTCTAGCTTCTTTTTCTTTGATGACCTTGGGCAAATCACTGAAGTGTGGGATCTTCAATTTCCTTATCTCTATAATGAATCTGCAAATATTCTATCATCTCTAAGTTCTTTTTCTCACTGTGTTGAATAATCCAGTACATTGTGTTAGTTTTTATTGAATTCATCTATATGGACTATTAGTAACATGATGTCATATGTACCCTTTACAAAGCACTTTTACTTAGTCCAGTTTGAGGTCTTTAAGAGCTTGCAGAGATAAACATTCACAGCCTTATTTTATGATTTTGGAAATTGATGCAAATGACTTGCCCAAAGCGTTCATACTAGTAAAGTAGCAAAACTAGAATCAAAAGTTATTTCTTCTGGTTTTTACTTTTTATTTTTTAGTAACATTATAGTTACCTTGCTACAATCATAACACATTAAAAAAAAAGTTATCCCGTGACAAATAAATATTATTGTGTAAGCAGAATGCTGAATATCTTTTCCTATCTCTGAATTCTAGGTCAGCTTTAAATGCACTGTCTTCCTGAACCTGCCTTGTCCCAAAGGACCCACTTCAGTCTGGGGAGACTTTAAGGTTGTAGATGTATCTAGTTTCATATAAGGCAGGGGTTCCCAACCTATGGTGAGTTGTATAATTATTTCATTATATATTACAATGTGATAATAATAAAGTGCACAATAAATGTAATGTGCTTGAATCATCCAGAAACCATCCCCACCCTCCCTGCCCCAGGTCCATGGAAAAATTGTCTTCCATTAAAATGGTCCCTCGTGCCAAAAAGGTTGGGAACCGCTAATTTAAGGAATATGAAGATCAAGGAGACAAAACAGAGGAGAAAAATACAGGGATGATCAGAAAATCAGTTGCATTCTGAAGTGATCAGTTAGGGCCCTAAGAGCTACCCTTGACCATATTATGAACAGAGGGTAGTTATACAATGTGAATTCTTGTTATTAACAACCGTAAACTACTGTGGGACCACAAAACCACCCAAGACACACTCTGAAAACTGAGAATGGGTTAAGTTGAATCAGATCCCTCTGTACTCTTAACAAGGTCCACCCCTTGAGAGATGTGCAGTGGAATTAATTATGTTGCATATTTCCCTCTATTAACAAGAAAAGAAAATCTATCTAGGAATATGAAAAACAGCCAGACAAGGAAAATAACTCACAAAATGTATATTTGAATTACTGATAATATGATGGAAAGAGCACACTGCCAAAAGTTCACCTAGTATGTTGAAACTACTGTTTCTAACACATATAAAATGATTTTGAAGTTTCTTTTTTTTATTTTTGAGACAGTCTCACTTTTTGCCTGGGCTAGAGTGCTGTGGCATCACCCTAGCTCACAGCAACCTCAAACTCCTGGGCTCAAGCAATCCTTCTGCCTCAGCCTCCCAAGTAGCTGGGACTATAGGCATGTGCCACCATGCCCAGCTAATTTTTTCTATATATTTTTAGTTGTCCAATTAATTTCTTTCTATTTTTAGTATAGACGGGGTCTCGCTCTTGCTGAGGCTGGTTTTGAACTCATGACCTCTAGCAATCCACCCGCCTTGGCCTCCCAGAGTGCTGAGATTACAGGCGTGAGCCACCGCACCAGGCCCAATTTTGGGTCTTTTTGTTAAGCTCATCTAGTAAGTGGAAAAAAAATACCTATTTTACCTATTTTATAAGGTGGTTGAGAAAATTTAATGAGATAACATAGTTAATAGACTTAGCACAATGTCTAACACATAGAGGGCACTCAGGCAGCTCTGACATGTGGGTCTAAGTCTGTAATTAACAAGGTACTAGAAAGGGCCATGCTGATCACTGTTGACTGAAGTATTGATATTTTTCTCCTGGGCTTATAGTATTTATCACCTATCATAAGACAAGTAGATAGCAAGATAAGGTTACTTGAGTAAGGTGATATTTCTGTTTGATGTGTTTTTTATATGATTGCATATTTATAGGAGCTACTGTGTATATTTCAGGGATAGTAATATGCATTTTCTAGATCTGTATAATTTTCTGTTGTAGTAAATGCATGATTTTGATCAGCAAAGAACAAGTATTTTCATACAGATATCTGGGAATGTACTAAGTAAATAAATTATTATTTTTTAAAATGAAAACATGAAAATGGGATTCAGATATTTTTTCTGAGAATGTTAAAGGAAACCATGTCAGTGTTAACTTCTGAATTCCCTGACTATATAGGGACTTTTTATGATAATCAGTGACCTTTAATTGGGAACAGTGCTAAAATATCGTTTTATATCTGGCAAATGTAAGGCTTCTTTCTTCTCTATATATTTTTACTTGGATTAAGTATTGGCTCATCACATTAGGCATGATTCTTATGCATATTATAAATTTTACAATCTGTCAATACCATAGAACAAGCTGAGCTATGGCTAACACTATTTCAACATCCAAGAGCTTTCTTCCAATTCTTTTTAAAATATCTCAGTTTTTTTAAAACAATGTTAGAGGAAGTTGACAATATAAGAAGATGATGGAATATGCTAATGGTATATTTTGGAATACAGTCTTTCCATTTGTGAGTTCTGTGCTTCAATTGACAGATTATAGAAGTCTAGCAAAAACCAATAAATTATCTAAATTATTTCCACATTAACATGTCTTTTAAATTTCAAAATTAAGTCAATTCAGTGAAGCTAGGCATTCTGAAATTATGGTTTCATTAGTGGGAATTCATAAGTTCATATCTGAAAAAAATCTAGAAAATAATTTTTCAATTTTTAGTTTATTCATCATTAAGATAGTGATACAATAGTATGATATTTTGTGTTGGAAAATTTGAATTAAGAATGTATAACAAATGATTATGCTCTATTAAAAAATCTGACTATAACAGATACAGATCATACAATGTTAAATCTCAGAAAGAGTTTAGATATGTGCTCAAGCCATCCATTGTATATATTATAATAGAAAACTGAGGCTTATAAATAGGATAGCCAGAATTAGTAAATAAAAATACAGGATAGGCAGTTAAATTAGAATTTCAAATGAATAATGAATAATTTTGGCATATAAGTATGTCCCCTGCAATATTTGCTTATCCTAAATAATTATTTGTTGTCTACCTGAAATTTAAATTTAACTGGGTGTCTTATATCTGTCAACCCTACTTATAGAGGTATCATAATTCTTTTCATTTCTTTGTTTTGCATCTTAATACTATACATTAAATCTCTAGACTCATTCATCCTATATAACTATAACTTTGTACCTTTTCACCCATTCCCTACTCCCACCCTCCAACCCTGGTAACTATCATTCTACTCTCTGTTTCTATGTGTTAGATTTTTTTTTCATGATTCAGCATCTAAGTGAGATTATGCAGTAATTTTCTTTCTGTGTCTGGCTTATTTCACTTCCTTTTTAAAGCTGAATAATATTCCATTATGTATATATGCCACATTTCCTTTATCTATTCATCTGTTGACAAACACTTTGGTTGCTTCTCTATCTTGGCTATTGTGAAGAATGCTGCAATGACTGTGGGAATGCAGATAGCTTTAGGAGATGGTGATTTCATTTCCTTGGGGCTATCCCCAGAAGAGGGATTGCTGGGTCATTTAATAGTTCTATTTTTAATTTCTTTAAGAACTGCCATACTGTTTTCCACAGTGGCTGTAGCAATCTACATTCCCATCAACAGTGTACAAGAATTTCCTTTTCTACTCATCCTTGCCAATGCTTGTTATTTCTTTTCTCTAACTATGAAAGCCCTACGTGGCATCTTCTTCCAATAGAAGGCTCTTTTGCCTACATTGAAAATCCATTGTTTAGTGTAGCCATCTTCATCAATGATCTTAGCTAGATCTTCTGGATAACTTGCTGCAGCTTCTACATCAGCACTTGTTGCTTTACCTTTATGTTATAGAGATGGCTTATTTCCTTAAACCTCATAAACCAACTTCTGCTAGCTTCAAACTTTTTTTCTCAAGTTTCCTTACCTTTCTTAGCCTTCACAGAAGTTAAGAGAGTTAGGGCCTTGCTCTGAATTAGGCTTTGGCTGAAGGGAATGCTGTGGCTAGTTTGGTATTCTATCCAGACCACTGAAACTTTCTCTATTTCAGCAACAAGGCTGTTTCATTTATATTTTTCTTTTTAAAGTCATTTGTATGTTCACTAGACTAGTACTTTTAATTCCCATCAAGATCTTTTCCTCCGCATTTACAACTTGGCTGACTGCTTGGTGCAAGGGGACTAGCTTTTAGCCTGTCTTGGCTTTTTGACGTGCCTTCCTCAGCAAGCTTAATCATTTCTAGCTTTTGATTTAAAGTGAGAAGCATGAGACTCTCCTTTTCACTTGAACACTTGAGGCCATTGTAGGCTTATTAATTGGCCTGATTCTAATACTCTTGTGTCTCGGGGAATAAGGAGGCGCAAGAAGAGGGAGAGAGATGGGGGAATGGCTGGCAAGTGGAACAGTCAGAGCACACACAATATTGATTAGTTAAGTTTGTTGTATATGAGGATGGTTCATGGTGCCTCAAAACAATTACAAATCAAAGATCACTGATCACAATGATTTGTGATATCATAATAGATATAATAATAATGAAAAGTTTGAAATATTGTGATAATTACCAAAATGTGACCCAGAGACATAAAGTGAACCCATGCTATTGGAAAAATGGTGCTAATAAATTTGCTCTATTCAGGGTTGTCACAAACCTTTAATTTGTAAAAAAAAAAAAAAAAAAAAATGCAATATTTGTGAAGCACAATAAAATGAGGTATGCTTATACTTTTCTAGTCAATAATTAATTTTAAGTGTAAAAAAATCTTAGCTAAGAGAAATGAATTAGAATCATTTAGAATCATGGCCCTTATTCTGATGTAACTTTGAAGTTTTAAATTAACACACATTTTATAATGTGTTTTCATCTATTACCACAAATTTCCTTTTGGGTGTAACTTTTTGGGTGTAATTTTTAAAAACCCAAGATTTTAGCACTAAAGTACTAAAGCACTAAAGTAAATATTAACCAGCCTCAGTTACAGAGATGAAAATGGAGATGTCCCTTAGGGGGCTTTCCTTCCTGGAAACTGAGGTGGGGGCTCTCGGGTCGGCCTGACCTGGGGAGCTCACTATGACCCACAGCTCTTTAACATCTCCATTTCTCCTTGAATAAATTTATCTCTTTTAACCATTTTATGCTTCTAAAATTATCCACATAAGGTTGATAATAATATCCTCCTTTTTAGTCTCTGAAAAAGCTGTAATAATGGCGCATTTTTCATTCCAAATGCATTTATTTCTATCTTTTTTATTCTTGTTAATCTTGCCAGAGATTCGTCAATTTTATACGACCTTTTAAATAACTGACTTTTGGCTTCATTTATCTCCATTGCATGTTTATTTTTAAATTTTTAAAATATAATGCATTGCTTTTTTCAGTAGTCCCTGAGGAAAAGTAGGATTTAGAAGGCACTTTATCAGGCAGGTTATGAAGATGAGGGCTGCCCTGAGTGGGAAGTTGGACCAATAGATATTCCAAGTCTAAAAATCTTTGTTTTGAGAGTTATGTTATTTAGTAATAGTAGGAGATATAGCTAAATCCAAATTATAATTTTATCTTATAAAATTGTTCCTTAAAACTATGAAATAAGAAAATACAATCAAATAAGATCAAATAAAAGATCTTAAAATTCTATAAGAGAGATTTTATTAAGAATGCAAAGTGTAACACATGGTACCTTCCAGTAAGCCATAAAGAGAAAGTCTCTTACCAATGTTATAGTAATAATGCATGTGGTACTTGTTATATTTACTTGTAAGGTGCTAAAGAGCTCTATATATTTAAAGCATGTAATTAATTCTTGCTCCATGCTTATAAGATAAGGATGCATAATTATTCTTATTTTAAAGATGAACAAAATGCAGCTCAAATTTATTATATTATTAGCCCAAGGACACACACATTAGTGGAAGAGTAGTACTTAAGTCTCTACATTTTTAGTGAAGAACACAGTATACTAGGTAACCTTGATACCCAGAACTATGTTTAAATTACTAAAAGAATATAATATTTTCAAATTTTTATAATACATTAATGTTATTCTAATTAATAATAATTAATGAATATATTAGAATCACTATAAAAACAATAAAATGAGTAGAAATGGGTAGAAAGTTCTTCAAACTTTCCAATCATGAAATTTGATTAATCATGCCAGGATGACATTACCCTAAAGTGCTATTTTATAAGAAAAGTAAAATATACTGATAATTTAAAGACTGAGACTTGAAAATAAATTTTAAAATCAACTATATATTTTGAAACTCTTTAAGAAAGTTTGAGTAATCAGTTTTTAAAGAACATATCAAAATGCTGTTCAATTTTGTCATATTATTTGTCTTAATAGGTAGATGGCACATTTAGACAAACGATATTTATCTTAACTCAAGTTTACTAAAGTATCTTTATTGTGAAAAGCTCATAGGAAACCATATTAAGTACCCAGGGCTTTTTGGAGATTTTGGTTACTAAATGTAGTAACCAAATTGAGAAGCTATGGTTTTGGTGGAAGAACATAGGGTCTGGTAACTATTTTTAGGTTGTTAGAATATGTTGTATTATTAATTGCTATAACATGTAACATAGTAGTATTAAGGCATTTAACATTTACTATTTATTTACACACATTTATTTACACTTACTATTTATTACAGTTACTATTTAGTATTTAATTAAAATGTATACATATAAAATTAATATTCAGACCTAAACAAAACATATTATTTGGTATTTGATAAGTGCAGGCTATGATGACTTATACCAATAAGTAATGTCAAGATTATGTTTTAATCTTGACAAATATCTAGAAGGGTCACTATTCTAAACCCCATTTTGAATCTCAGATAAATAATGTATCATACCCAAACTCCCAGAATAAGGGGCAGAAACAATAACTAAATATAAATTCAAAATGTTTTGATTTAGCATTGGCCATTAATTACATTAAGAGATTCTTGCTTAAAGCAGCAGCTAAAAGAAGGATGTAGATGAGGCCATAATTATGAAGTGTAATAATTTTGTGAAATTTCTCATATTTGATCTTTATCAATGGCAGAGGATTTTATACCTGGCTAAGCAACAGAGTCATTTGGTGTACATGTTAAAAATATTAATTCCTAATCATCACATACTCTCTAGCCCTGCCCCTCCAAGCCAAAATATGAGCTAAGCTTTAGTCAAAAACTTTTTGTATTACTCTTCATTTGTCTCTACTGGAAACAGAAATTGAGACTATACCAGATGATTGTGAGATTCCTGTCTGTAGCTAGAACTTCTTAAGAATGTCGGTATCCCAAGCGCTTAACACAGAGTTAAATAAGCATAAGGTCTATCATACATTTATTAAAATGACAATGTAAAAATAAGGATAAACCTTCAAGTAGATTGCTCCCTTTTATGAGTGTGGGGAGACATATAGACATGATACAAGAGCAGTACACAAATAATAAGTGCAACAGGTGTCTCAGAAAGCAAGTGCTCAATAAGTTCTGAAAAAAAAATCTGTGGAAGTCTTTGTTAAGGAGAGAGACTTGGATAAATGTAAATTTAGAAAGATAAAACACAGGTAAAAAGACACCGCTTACTGTGGAAACAGTATGAACTAATGTATAATAGTTGAATGAGCTCTCAGTTGGAGAGATTACAAGGCACCCAGTCTTGAGGGGCATTTGTTGTCAGAAAATTGAATGAAATATTTTCAAAGCTCCAGGAGTATCTTGAATTCAAGGGTGTGATATGTATTAAATATATCATGTAAAAAGTCAACTTCATGTTATAGGTGATAATTTTTAAAATGTGTAATTGAGTGGGTATTCAGGATACAGCCTTGAGAGTTTCATATATACCCAAGAGAGGGAAAAGGAAAATTGCTATCTTCCCAAAACAGGCTGTTGAGAGAAAGTGAAATGATGCTGTCCTTTTTGCTTGTGTGCACTAATGTTTACCAATGGTTAAAGTTCAGAATTATGTAATTTCTAGTGAATTTTCATTGTTATATATTTCTTGGTTGAAATGAAAATAAAGTACTCTTCAATGTGCCTTAAAATAGAAATTGATTTGCTGTGTAATATTTTTGAATCTCACATTCTTTGGGTCTACAGTTTTATCTCAGCGCCTCTTCCATTTACAGCATTTCCTGTTTTACCTCTGTTTTCTGGATCGCCATGGACTGCTACCTATGCAAACTACTCTGAAAATGAGTCTCAGAAGGCACAAATTCACATTTGCTTTACCACAGGATATTAGAAACTAGCCATGTAAAGGCTGCAAAGAATTTCTTTCTAGAAATTGTAATGAGCTTGAGGCTAAGACAGGCAGTAGCATGCATATATTAGTTTCAGACTCAAGTTATTTATACAGTTATGATTCCTGGGGGGAAATTAGGAGAGGGGAAGAAGGGGAAGCAAATCCATTTTCATAAAAGCCTTATTTCTTGGATATCACTGCCTTATCATATTTGAAAACCTGGAAAAATAATTAAAAATTTCCATTTAAGAATTTTCCATTTCGTTCAACTAATTTTGCAAGCTGTGATTCCTTTAAAGAACCCAGACTTGTCCTCCTTGACTAGCTCTCTGCTGGCAGATCGTGGCTTCACTCAGAGAACTCTGATCCAGGCGAAACTCTGGTTCGGCAATTGAAAGAGGAGCATGTAGGGACAGAAAGCTCTGATGCAACCATGAATAGTACAAATACATAATGAATTGTAATAAATGATGCCAGCCAGCCCTGGGGAGGGCAAGATTCAAAGGAGAATATTTAAATCTTCTAAGTTGCCTTCTTTGCAATTCACTTTTTAAGCAGTCTTTAAGATTTCTTCAAACAATCTCAAGTCATCTCTGTCTTTGGTAAAGAAGTCAATAAAACAATAACAATAACTATCATATATTTAAGACTAACTAGGTTCTGGGCACTGTATTAAGTACTTTATGGATATTGTCTCATGTAATAGTTACAAAACCATAGTATGTCTAACATTATTACCTTAATTTGACTGATGAAAAAATTTACAATCACCATTGCAAAAAGTACTTCAAAATATTATAATACAGTAAGGATGAGCCACCATATGTTTTTCACAAGTGTGAGGTGGGGTAGCACAACACTACCATAGACTCTTACTAGAAAATGTTACTGATTTTCTATACAAATAGTAATAGCCAAATCAGAGCATTTCGCATCCAAGAAAAGAATGCCACGGCCCAGGATAGACAAATGAAGGACTGACCCTTTACTACTTTTCATTTCTGTCTCAACCTCATTCCAAGTATATTTTCATAAAATATGCATGATTGCCTTTGTATAAGACATTTAAATAAAGGAAGCATTGGCCAGACAAAATGGAAAGGAATGACATTTATCCTTTTCCAACTTTTTATTAAGTTAACATGTAATTAAACATTTATTGCATAATTCTGGGCTTAATACCATCAGATGAGTTCTATAGTTGTTCATTTTTTTATTGGACAAACCTTCATTTTTACACTGGATAAATTTAAAGATTGTCCAGGCCAACCACGGTGGCTCATGCCTGTAATCCTAGCACTCTGGGAGGCCGAGGCAGGTGGATTGTTTGAGCTCAGGAGTTCAAAACCTGCCAGAGCAAGAGCAAGACCCCGTCTCTACTAAAAATAGAAAGAAATTAATTGGCCAACTAAAAATACATAGAAAAAATTAGCTGGACATGGTGGCACATGCTTGTAGTCCCAGCTACTCGGGAGGCTGAGGCAGAAGGATCGCTTGAGCCCAGGAGTTTGGAGTTGCTGTGAGCTAGGCTGACACCACAGCACTCTAGCCCTGGCAACAGAGTGAGACTCTGCCTCAAAAATAAATAAATAAAATAAAGATTGTCCAAAGAAAAATTTCAAAGTGATCTGTATTTGCATGTATTTATTACCAAAATTATCAATCTTTATTGGACAGAGACCTAGTCCTTTTCAACTATCCTTAAGGTTGGGGTTTGTTGGACTTCTGTTACCAAGATTTGTCTCAAATTCCATCTGCTTCTCTCCATACTGGCCTCATACAGTTATAGGAAATTATTTTATTTTATAGCTATACTTAAAAATTTCTTCCCCGCACACACAAAAATATAGATATCTTTTTGCTCCTTTATTTTTTCCTATTAAGAAAATATCTAATATCAATCATTCTTCTCATTTAAAAAACATTCATTAAAAAAATGAATATACATACTAAATTATAGATTTTTCTGAAAACTTGGATAATTTGACTGTGTAATGCATGATATTAATACTAGCTGTCTTATTGTAATGTCTGTTATTGTGCAACTGCTCTGTACTCAGGTCAGGTCTTTACCAATGTCTTCATCAAAATTTATTCACTAGCCAGTTGGGTTTCCTAATTGTAAAGTGCTGCTTCAAGTCTTTTATGCCTTGGGTTATCTTTCATGCTCAGTGATTTGAGGAGTTTATATATTCTGTTTACAAATATTTTGTTTTCCTCTTTT
>VBSM01001562.1:12829951-12843940 GCA_008086735.1 Cheirogaleus medius
ACAAATGGAAGATATACTTTATTTATCATGCTTGTGTTATAATAAAGAAAAATACATAATCTCTCAGAAAAAAAATGAATGTACAACAATTTTATATACATATAAGAGAGGCAGTTCCTTCTCTGAGAGAGATGATGATAACTAATTATTTAGTACTATAGCATATGAATATTTATGTACTTGAGAGAGCAAAGTTGTGTCAATATTACTTTATATTTACTGTTTTCCCCTTAATAAATAAGCAACATCAAGGATTCATGATAAAATTAAAAATAAAGTCAAGTCAGTAATAAACTCAGGTAGTTATTTCTGCCAACTTGAACATTTTCCTCCACCAAAAGATTTTTGCTGTATGCAAGGTACATGTGAAAATGAATCATAGTCACGCCACCACTGATCTGTACCTGCCAATTTATGATTACTGGTATTTAACATAATTATGAATAATCATGATTCAGAATGTGAAAATCACTCAGGAAGAGCAGGCCAGTTCTGATATGCATCATGTATAATCAAGACAACTAATCTTTTATTTGCCTACTGCTTATGTAAATGTTTACTCCATAAATGACTCTAATGCAACCAAAGCCTAACCCTGCTCCAACTTTAGCTGTGGTTTGGAATAATAATCTCCCCCATAATAACTATTTGTGTTGTTTAGTTATTAACTTCTTGCAGGAATGAAGCTCGAATTTAATTCAGCCAAAACCAGGTGCCTATTCCATATATATTTATATGTAGGCTATATATGGCATATATGCATAACTACGACATTTAGATGCTTTACCCTGGTTTAAGCTCAATTATTTATTTTATCTTGTAACCGCAGCAACAACCGCAAGAGGAGGTGACTTGCGGTTTAGATAACTTCTCTTCTATCTCAGGGCCAGTTGACCATGTAATTTTGCTGTGGTGTATAAAGATAAAATAATCAACAAATCAATGAAACAAAAACAGCCAGTGGCACTGGGAAATTGTCTCAAACCAGATGGCTTAAAGCTCCTCACATGTCTCAGCTTTTTTTAAATGTTAATATTGCAATTTATATAAACATAGGTATAAAGTAAGCCTAACAGCAGTAGGAGTTAGTGACTTTCTCATAAACTTAAGGCTCCCTGAAGTCTCTGTTCCTTCTCTATGATCCCAGCCCAGGCCCTTGATGTGGTAGAAGTAATCACATTCTAGAACACAGAGCAGTTAAATCAACTCTGTATCTTCGGAAGTCACTCCTTTCCACATTTCCCTCTCTTTTGTCTCCCTTCATTAGCCCCAAACCAATCTCCTCCTGCCATGGGGCAGGGGAGTGGACATGGGGGAGGCTTGGAATGTATTCTCTTTTAGGCTATGAGGGAGTCAGCATATGCTCAGTGCAATTTACGAAATTTTTCAATGTAGATTTGATTTGCATATTTCCTCTTTTTATGGCATTATGCAATGGTCTTTGATGAGTTTCTTTCCAGTTATTTTCCTCTTATTTTTATATCCTTGCTTCAGGGCTTGCAAGCATAGGTTAGATCTGAAAGATTTGTAGTTCTTGAGTGTGCAAGATACAAATGATATGTTGGTCAAAGTTTAGAATCTTATTTAAAAAGTGAACTTTTTACCTGATTATCACATATCCCCTTAAATAGCATGGTGTGATTTAGAACAGGTGACTTCTCTTTGTGCTTGTGCTCTTAGTTGCCTCATGTTTCAAAATTACAAAGAGCAGGTACAGTCACAAGAAAAATTTCCTATCTCTTTGGCTTCTAATATTTTTGTACACAAGAAGACTATATGGTGAGTAGGCTGGAAAAAGCAGATTCCTTTTTAAAACTCACCAGCCTGAGCAAGAGTGAGACCCCATCTCTACTAAAAATAGAAAGAAATTAATTGGACAACTAAAAATATATAGAAAAAATTAGCTGGGCATGGTGGTGCATGCCTGTAGTCCCAGCTACCAGGGAGGCTGAGGCAGAAGGATTGCTTGAGCCCAGGAGTTTGAGGTTGCTGTGAGCTAGGCTGATGCCACGGCACTCTAGCCGGGGCAACAGAGTGAGACTCTGTCTCAAAAAAGATAAATAAAAAATAAAATAAAATAATAAAACTTAGCAACAGCCATTGTTCAGTGGCCATCATTTTTGGTGTTTGATGTTTTTCCTTTTCCTTTGTATGCCATTCTTCATTTGTATCCTGTGTTTGTGTTTAGTATTTATCACACCATACTTGTCTAGAATATACTTGCCCAGACGCCATACTTGTATGAAGGCAGAGATTGTGTTTTAGTTCACTTTGTGCAATTTATATGAATTTCAAATAAAAAGTTACATTTCTTTAATTTTTAATTTTTCAAATTAAATCTTTCCCAACTTTCTGCAGCCAACATTGAAAGAAATCTACCACCAGTCAATTGTTGGCTTATCTTTGTGCATCTTGCAGCAGAACACATGGACTTAAGCAACCCAAGAAAATTAGGGAAGGGCTTGTCCTTTGCATGTTTTGGTCAAGGATGTTACTGTAGCTTCTTTCTACTCTGGCTCCTTTTGCTGTTGAGGATAGTGGTTCCTCATTGCCGGCCAGGGGACAGACTCACAGGTTCTTTCTGCTGTCAGCAAGCTGATGCAGTATCTGCTCCCAAAGGCCATGCATCCTCTGGCATCACATTCTTGAGTGACCCCTCCCCCCCACCCCAGGCTCCTGCCACCTGAATAAATCTTACAATCTGAACCCCTCTCTCAGTTTGGGGGCCAATGAGCTTGGGCCACTCATCCACTTCATCTCAAATTGTCAGCATCCATTCCCTCCCCTTTGTTGAACAACACTATTTAATTATCTATGGGCATAACCTACCAAAACAAAATAACAGCATCTCCTCCCTGCGTACTTCAGGAAGATCATAACTGGGAGTCAAAGAGCTTAGAAATCTTCCTTATAAGAGAGAGAAGGTGAAAATAAATATATGTTCTTTTTGCTGATGAACCCTTGTCAGATAAAAACATAAATTAATGTGTTAATAATTTACCCTGCTATATTTTATATTTACCACCTCTACCAGTGCTTGGCAGGAAAAGAATTACTTCTAAATGAATGAAAATATCTTTGCTGACTTCATTTTTCCCATTTATGAGTTCAATCCTAATACTTCAGTATTTTTCAGTTTCATATACTTTAGATGCTTTTTGAGGAAGCTCATCTACTTTCATAGCTTCGCTAACATCTGTTTTTAATAACTCCAAAATCTACACCAATATTTTCATGAATTTTATATCTCCATCTACAATAAGACCTCTTTTGGATATTCAAATTGTGAAAGTTCACAAGTTGAAATCTGAGTTTGTTACTATTTTTCTACTTCTCCCATTACCAATAAATCATTGTCTTTTGAATAACTTAGACCTCCAGCTTTTGAAACCAATGTTTTCATTTCTCCTTCCAATCTCTTATCAATTTTTCTGACTCTTTCCTACCCTCAGGAATACTTCAAGCTTTCAGTCCTTAAATCTCTTAATGTTTGGTTCACACTACCTTATATGTGATATCATTGAACAAATAGTTAAAATTAATATTTAGCAAGCATTTATTATTATATTAATAGTAGTAGATCATGCATCACCAATGTTTTTTAAAAATTAATTTTAGCAAAAAATATTGTCAGCTTCTTCACCTCGAGACAGGAAATGACTTTACAATTATTGCAGTGGTCAGAAAAGACATTTTAGTAGCTTCATTCCCTGACTATAAAACAGATCGAAAAATATTTTTTGATCTCAACTTCACCAAAAGGATCACTATGTCTCTTACAAGACAATATAATAATATTACCTTGGAAAGCATCTTTGCCTGGTTCCTATAGTAGCATGATGAAGTTCTAAGGATATTAAATGTTATACCTATATCCTTGTTTAGGGGACATCCCCCTGGCTCAAACAAAAGCTCCATAGAGGCAGAGGCTCTAAATGCTTTTTACATTTCTCTGTCTCTAGCACTTTGAACAATGCCTGGAGGGAGCATAAAAGGTGTTCAATAAGTATCTGTTAAATGAATGAATGAATGAGAATGAGTGTGATTTTCTAATGTATATAATTTAACTATCTAAGACATGTTTCTACATATTTAGTCAAATAGTTCTCATTTTCATACAATCTATAACCTCATTCATGTTTTTAGAGAAAAAAAATCAAGTGTACGGTATCCCTCACAAATATATTTGCCCTGCTTTAAAAAGAAAATGTGGAAAAAAAGTGTGTTCCCAGGTGTTAGAAACTTCTAAACATCTGTAACAGTACTACTATATTTGGCATACACTAATACACTAATGTATCTTCATGCTTAGTCATCTCCAGATCCTGCTAATGCGGCAGCTTGCATTTTGAGCACATGCCTGAGATCCCCAGATCATAGAGTATCCTCCACTGAGCCGCCTACCCTTAAGGCTAAGCCAGCAGGCTAAGTGTTCCTTGAAGAAAGAGGCTGTGACTAAATAAGTGGAAGTGTTCGCCAGAGAGGGAAAGGAAGAAGAAATAGAATGTTTTCTTTTCTTTTCTTTTTTTCTTTTTTTTGAGACAGAGTCTCACTCTGTCACCTGGGCTAGAGTGCCATGGTGTCAGCCTAGCTCACAACAACCTCAAACTCCTGGGCTCAAGTGATCCTCCTGCCTCAGCCTCCCGAGTAGCTGGGACTATAGGCGTGCGCCACCACGCCCGGCTAATTTTTAGTAGAGACAGGGGTCTCACTCTTCTTGCTCAGGCTGGTCTCAAACTCCTGACATCAAGGGATCCTCCCACCTCGACCTCCTACAATGCTAGGATTACAGGCATGAGCCACCCGACTTGGCCAGGACATACAATGTTGATCTCCCCCAGCCTAGGGGAGTGGGTAAAGAAAACTGATAGAGGCAGAGGAAGAAGGTCATATGCATGTGTGTCCTCTTCTCCCCTCTTCAAAGGTGGAAATTCCAGAAAGAGGAAACATATTAGAAACACTCAGAAAAGTTTAAGATAGCCTGAGAATGCTGAATCGTGTGGCCTGAATCCTTATGCCTCTAGCAGGAGGCAGCTTGATGACGTACAAATGTCAGGCAGTGGCATGGCCTTGGTGAGGTAGTGAGCTCAGCACAGTATCCCTACCTTCATGCAGTCTTCTTGGTCAGAAGCTCCCAGAAGGTGCTGAATGAGCCAGAAGGCTGATATAGGCTGGCCTCGGGTCAGGATAAAGAGCTCTAGCACATGACATACACTAAGCATCCAGTTGTGTCTTGGTGGTAATAAGTATGGTACAGGGATCAACTCAGCCCAGCAGGATCCAGCACACGTGTGGATCTCTGGTGCCATTAGCCCTTTCTTCCATGAGTTCACATAAGCCCCTATCTGCCTGGAGGCCTCATTGCAGATATAGAAATCTGAGAAACTGAATATGCCCCTGAAAGAGACCGAAGCATTTAAAAGTGATACATAGATCAGTAAGATTACTTCACTGCTCCCCCTGCCAGGTCACCCACAGGGTGGGGGCTCATGAGGATTAGAATGATTCAGCTGTCCTTCCATTAAGCTCACAGAGGCATCAAACAGAATATGCTCATTCTTGACAGGGCAGAGAAGGGGGTGATCAACTACTGCTTGCTCTAGTCTGAGGAGAGAGAAAAGAGTGAGAAAGATGGTACCCAGTCCTCTGTTTCTATCTTCGCTCTACTTTTTTCTCTGTCATCTTCCAACTCATCTTGTTGTCTGTGAACTTGGCAGGGTTTGGCTGGTTGTAAAATGGGATAGGTTTGGCTAAGATTGCAAGAGTGACTTTCTTTGATGTCTTTGGTTGTTAACTTTTTTTTTTTTAAGAAACACCCTAGCAGCTGCCTGTTTCTTACCAAAAAACCAAACCACAAAACCAGAATGCCATTTTTCAGTTGTATGAATCAGTCCTTTTCTCTTTTTATCCTAAACTTGTAAAGCTAGTTATGGTTCTCTTACATTGCTTCTTCCCTCTTCTTTTTTTTCTTTTTAAACATGGCACTTACAAGAACTTGCCTGGTTCAAAAAGAGGGAGATGTATTACATTTAGTACTAATTAACCAGACAGAAAAAAATCACTAAAGAAATATGCACTACTACTAGGCTGGCAAAAAGGGAAAAAAATAAAATTTTTTTAAAAAGTAAATATAAAAAAATTTAAAAAAAAAAGTAAAAAAAAAGAAATAGATGATCTGTGTAGCACTATAAACCACTGTGACCTAATTGACATTTGTAGAACAGTATACTCAACAAATGCAGAATACACATCTTCAAGTGCATAGTATATATTCACCAGCATAGACCACAGGCTAAACTATGAAACAATCCTCAACATATTTAAAAGATTTGAAATCATAAAATATATTCCTAATCATACTGGAATAAAACTAGAAATTAGTAATAAGATTTAGAAAAAGTCTTAAATATGTGGGAATTAAACAACACACTTCTAAATAGTCCGTAGGTGAAAAAGAAATTACAAGGGAAATTTAAAAATATTTCAATCCTTACCTTAAAATACATCATATAATAAAATCATATAATCATATAATAAAATCATATAAATCATAAATCTTATAAATCATATAATAAAAATCATATTATATTATAGAAATCATATTATAAGTCTTATAAATCATATAATAAAAATACATCATATGAAAATCGATGACTATCATTAAAGCAGTGCTTAACAGGAAATCAACATTGTTACCAACTGTTCCACAACGTAGGGTGATTGATTTTAATCAGATTGTTAAAGGTTAGCTACTCCTTCTAATTTAGAGGAAAGTATCCGTGGAAATGTAGATAAATCTTGAGAATGCATGTAATATCCCTGCCAAGAGTGAACTGTTATGTAAGTGCTAGGATTAAATGTACTATAGTAATATTTTGGAATAAATTTTCTTCACTGTTTAAGTATGTCTCTTAGGTCAATGAAAAAAATGTGAAACCATACTTAGATATTTGTTTTTTGTGAGCATTTAATGTAATATGTAAACAAAGTCAAATATACAAAATAAAAATGAAAGATCTTATCTATTTACACAGCACATAGTATATTGTTATTGTTTGGTATTAACATCCCCACAGAGCTAGTACTATTTACGTACTAAATCCATAGCACAAATTGAAACACTGTGCAAGTACAGTTGTCCCTCAGTATCCTCAGGAGATTGGTCCCAGGAACCTCATGGATACCAAAATCCAGTCCTTTATATAAAATTGTATAGTATTTGCATATAACCTATGAATATACTCCTATGTATTTTAAATCATCTCTAGATTACTTCTACTACCTAATACAATGTAAATGATGTATAAATAGTTGTTATATTGTATTTATTATTTGTATTGATTTTATTGTTGTATTGTGATATGTGTGGTTGGTTGAATCCATGGTTGTGGAATTGTAGATAGTGGGAACTACTGTATTATGCAGACAGACACAAAATGGGAATTCATTGGTTTAGACACTGTTGAATAGAGGAGAAAATAGATTTTTCTCTATTTGACAATTAGTAAACATTGATAATTTTTGTGAATATACAGAGGCTTTTTAGGGCTTTTTGGGGGTGCCTAGAGTATTGCTCTTTGTACTTTCTGAAATTTGACTTCACAGATTATTAGTAGATAAATATCACTTATTAAGAAGAGGAGAATTGAACATGTGCAGAGTGCTTTTTATGCTGCTTTATTAGCCAAATTGTAACTAGAATGTCCTTTTTAACCATTTATAATTGATATTGATATTGTACCTTTCCTATAAGTCCATATCAACTCCTACCTCCTTTTTTAGGCAGGCTTCCTTAAAATCCACACCCCATCCCCAAACAGATGAGCTCTTGCCTTCCTATTAGCTGTATAGTCTCTCAGTCCATTCTGTCTTGTACTGTCTTTATTTGTACTTCTCTTATTCCTTTGCAATATATTCCTAAGTGTCAAGCACTTAAAGTACCTATCACAGTGATTTGTACATAATTAGTGCTAACAATATTTGAGAATGAATGACAATGTAATAATAGCAATTACTAATGTGAAAAGAAAAACTTTAGACAAGTTAAATTTAACAGAGTTCAATTTAGCAAAGAATCATTTGCAGTTACAAAACCAGTAGCCCTCACAGCCACAGGAGGTTCAGAGAGATCCACTCTGCAAGGTAGGCGGGCAGAATTTTTGGACAGAAAAGAGAAATGGTACAGAAACAGCTTGATTGGTTACAATGCAGTGTTTGCCTTATTTTGACAGGGTCTGATCAGTTGGCAGCCTGTGATTGGCTAAAGCTCAGCTGCTGCGATTGGCTGAGACTCAGCTGTTACAAAAAATATAGGTACTCCTAAATTGAATTTTCAATTTGTTTATAAACTATGTTAGTTAGGTTGCAGTTCCCTACATAGGGGCTTAAGATACAGAGACAGGCAAAATTTAGTTTAATTTAACATTAACATTTACTGACCTTTTCCTATAAGAAAAGCACCCAAGAATAGTATGACTGACTTACTACAGTTTACTCTTATTAACCCTAAGGAGAGGTTGAGTTTTGTGGCTGCAATGTCCCATGAGAATATCCCTTGTCCCTATGACTGCTAGATGCTAGCTTGAGAAGCACTCTTACAATGCTTAGAGTTTGCCTAATATATGGTATAGTGGAGGGCTCAACAAGCTAAGAATGATTTTTATATTAATATTTTCAAATGGCTAAAAAATATCAAAGAAAAAAATAATACTGTGTGATGTGTGGAAACTATATGAAATTAAAATTTTTTTGTCCACACAGAAAGGTTTTTGGAACATACCCACACTCATTTGTTGCATATTGCCTGTGGTTGATTTCATGCTACAGGAGAATCAAGTAGTTGCTGCAATGAAAACTGGAGGGCTCTCAAGGCCTAAAATATTCACTATCTGGCCCTAAAATATTCACTATCTGACCCTTTATAGAAAAAAATTGCTAGTTCCTGGTAGAGTGAATTATCATGTTATATTATGCCATATCAAATTTTCTCTCTTAAAATGTATATTGTGTAAAACTGATAAAATCATAGGCACAATGGTTTAGAATATACATTTCTGGAGGAAAGGCAACACAAGGAACAAATCCAATGTCACATATTCTTTCACTAGGCCACAGATTCTTACATGCATCACTTTGTTTCGTAATCTCTACCTTGACAGTGAATTCTGGATTTGAACACCAACCTAGCATGTGCAATATAACAGCAGTATATATAATAAAAATATAGGGCATAAAACTGTAGGTGTGTTTGTGTAATTTTGTCAGCACTTTTTAAGTAATAATGTATTGTTGAATGTATTACTGAGAGTTATTAATAGCATCATCTTCGTAAACAAAGATGACATTTTTGGTGATACCTTTTTCCTCGTGGCTCTCAATAAACATGAGCATTTCAACTATTTTTAAATGTCCTTTAAAAATAATATAACAGTGTTCGTTCTACCCTGATGTATGGCATTTTTTGCTCTGTGGATGATGTGGAGGAATAAATACAATTATGAATTAAACATGAGAGACACAGACAAGAAATGAAGAGAAGAAAGAATAACAAAATAGGAGTTTCAGGTGGGCAACACCTCTTTCTTTTAATAAAAAAGCTACTCCAGAACACAAATTGTTATGACCTGGTTGGTTTTTCAAAAGAAGACAATGATTTGGTGTAACTGTAACAGCAAGAACTCAAAGAAAAAACAAATGGAGTATAGCTAAATCTTTAACTGGTTTGTTTCTCTTCAAAAACTTTTGTGGGAGTAGCAGAAGTGAGGCTGGATCAGGGAAGCTGTGAAATGGGAAAGAGGTTGATACTCAAACCCAGCAACCTCTTTGTTGTTTGAGAGGCTTGAAGACAATATGGCACGTGTAAGAATCTCCCACGCTAATGTTTTAATGACTCCAACTGGACTGAAAATGTCATTTATGGATAAGGAGTGTTGAGTATGAAATTATGAAGTAGTAATTTATTTGTAACAGAGTATTTACATGCATAAATTGTACATGTGCATGTGTGTTAGGGGTTGAATTGGTGGCCAGAGGAAGTGATAATACTATGATATCTGTAAAACCAGACAACCCAGAGCACAGAGAACATTGTGGTGAGGCCCCAAGGACAAACGAGTAGAAGAGGACTCTCATCTTTTATGGTAGGCCCAATGCCTGACAACAATAATCTCCCAGGAATTAATTTCTAAAATAATGGGATTAAAAGTTTGAAAAATACTCCAAATTGGACCATCTTCACAGACTGCTTTCATCCCAAATTTTTTTGAGGAACATCCTTTCCATCCACTCACCTAATTATGAACACAGAAAGAACAATGACAATAACACTCTAACCTATTTTATCATCTGGGTAACTCCAAATATGACTTCCTTTCTTGTTCCTATTCCCATTTTTTTTTTTTTAATGTTCTGGGCAGAGGTAAGGAAAAGGAGATATAATAAAATGCTTTCTGAAAGCTACCAACATTTGTTAAAAAATTCAAAAATATCCTCCAAAACAAAACACAAAACTCCATCAATTTACCAATAACACCTACTTCTCCTAGGTCACAAGTTAAAAGAGAAAGCTTAGATTTCTAAAACACATACCAAAGTAAATATGCTTTTCTTTTCATTAAGTGTAAAATCTTAGAAATGGCCCACCCGATTTTTTTCTCTCAATGACTCTTTCTTTCCCTAGACTCTCCACCCTTGGGTATAAATGGTCATATTATTGTTAAAAACTCATATTTTGCTGCCTCGTGTCTATCTTTGCTAATGCATTAGCTCTAGCCCCTCAAATTGTTGCTCATATTTTTCTTGGAGTTCTTGGGATTAGAGGTGTAACTGTTCAATCTGAGCTCATGAATAGTCTTCTTATATTACTCAGTTCTAGTTCTCTTTCATACTTCTTGTTGCCTTCAAAGTACTTGAGGGCAAGAGCTCTCCACTACTACTGCTTCAGGGCCCCACCACAAGCACACGCCTCCTTGGATCACAGAAGTTGATCACTGGTGATGTCAAAGCTGTAAATTCTCAAGATGCCAGGGAGATGCCCATTCCTGGAGTCTTTAATACCCTGAGGTCAAGCTATGCGCTACACCAATGGGCTACAGTGCCTCTTTTAATTCCTGTATTTCTCAAACTCCTTCAGCTTCTGTTCAGAATTCCTCCCACCCTAAGACTCACAGAGGTCAATTGTGGCTCGCCTAATTACTTCCTACCCATGTCTGGGTATCCCTGAGTTCCATCTTGGACTCAGATTGGTACCCTATATTACCGTTTGAAAAAAAATCCTTAAATCCTAATTTTTAAAATGCTCTTTCTGCCCTTTGAAACCCAATATTATTCATCTCAGTTTGATCCCTCTCTAATCTTATGGTCGGATTTCTCATCTTGACCTCTAAGAGTCTAAGGAACTCCATGTTGGCATCATCTGACAGCAGCTGAAGTTCAGCTAAAGTATGAACTTTTGATAAAAAGTTGTCAATTTTGTCTCCAAGAAACATCTAATTAAGTTTTAACATTTGGGTTATTTGAAGACACAAAAACTCTTAACATTGTTAAGAAAAATTATTCAAACTTTGGAAATGAAGCAAAAAGGATTACATATCCTTTCACCATGTTACTGGAGCTTTGTTTAACAGGTCCTTTTAAAGATAATTTAACTCTGTAGGAGAATGTCCCTTTGTTTGATATACTATTTACTATTGATTAGAACCAGGACTGCCATGTTACATGTTAACTTGTGGGTTTTTGTTGGGTAGAGATGCAAAGGATTTGTCTAGTAGAAAAGATAGCTCTAAGATTATTGTTTGATTGCCCTATAGGATATTAACTCATTTTGTGTCTAACCTAGCAATCTTATTCTAACATTCTTTCTTTGTTGTCTCCTCATGTGCTCTTGAAATCACATTAATCATCCTGCTAGTGTCATTAATGAGTTACCTAAAATTTTAATACAAGTTTATTCTACCTTCATATGAAACCCGTGTTTGGTTATATTTTGAAAATTATACTTTGACAATTTTGGAAGTTGTCACATTGAGTTGCCCAAAGGGCAACTGGTCAGGACCATTTATACAATATTGCACAGAAGTGAAGCTCCTAAACTGCTTAAGCCCAGGCATTTCTTTCCTTGGCTCCTGTGTAAATCCCAAGCAGCAATAGAACTTTACCTTTGCTAATTCTCTGTTTCTCTGGTTTTTTGTTTGTTTATTTACTTTGTTTTATAATTCTGTGCTTTTGCTTTTGTTTTTCATTCTTCGCAAATCTGTTGGTCTACCCATGCCTTTTCTTCTTATTCATGGTTTGGGCCATTTACCTTTCCGAAGACAGATGCAGAAATGATTAGATATCAAATCATGAGGCTATTTTCAACGAGCCGAGAAAGCATCTTGTGTGTCTGTATATGGTTTGTGCACAGCCAATAAGTTATTACCCATTGGTGGCTGCAATACTTGAGAATCTCATTACGGTCTGATGATCTCTTTCAAGTGGATGATGGTGATGTGTTCTCTATCAGGTTAGAGATGATGAAAAATTCTTTTTAAGACTTTTTATTTATGGTCAGCTTGTCTATTCGTAAGCTCAAATCAATCACAAAACTATTTCATTTCTTCTGGAAAAGAGAATAGTCCTTTGAGATCAGGGCTAATGAGATTCTCTGTTTGCGTGTTTATTTTGACCTGCAGCAGAAATTGCAGAACGGGAACTGCGAGCTTTCTGTGTGTGTATAGTAGTGAAAAGACTTTACCTCTCATTGACTGAGTGTAGAATATTTTCATAGCTCTGAAAGGTATTAAAATATTTCTTACAATGTCTCTTAAAATAGCAGAATTCTGTTTTTAATTATTAAAGATAAGCACTTAAATAAATCCAAAATTCCAAGAATTCCCAGGAAATAAAGAAACAAGTTCTAAAACTTTAAGGGAACTAAATTCTGAAGGGAAAAAGTACTTCTCATGGAAACTGGGAATCAGAAGTCTTTCTATATAAAAATCAAATTTGCATAATCAAGGTGAATCTATGAACAAATTAGACTGGCTTAAAATTTTTAGTTTTGAAAAACATCAATATATCTTTCCCCTGTGTGAAGTATAATATTAGCATACCATTTATTGGTTTGTTTATTTAAGATTTGGGTTTGTTTTCTCATGAAGAGATGAGTTAATGTAGATGTCCTAAACATCTTATACTGTTTATTAATTAGATAAGCTAACATATTTCTACATAATTTAAGAAAAAATTTAAGAAATTTCAATATAAGAAAAAAATCATGTATTCGACTAAATTGAATTATTATTCTGACAAACTTTTTAAAAAGTAATTACTTTTTGTAATGTATCAGTTTAAACATGATTTCCAAGATCCTTTGTTAACTTTAAGAGCTAGAATTAATATTAAATTGAATGAATTAGTGGATGTTACATACTTGGATAATTTCTGAGTAACATAGAATACTGAAACATTGGCCAACAATTTTTGTTCATTAAAGAGAAACTATGTTTTTGGGTCATGCTAACAGGCTTGTTAATTTCTGTTACTTTAAGAAAGTACAAAAAGAATGTGTGTAGGAAGTCATTATATTTGATTCTGTTTTTGATGATCTGCTAAAATGCTTGAGTACAGAAATTTCTTAATTACCTATCTCTTAGGTATCTCTGTGAGATGGAAATCGGTTACTTTGGTTAAGGCTATAATTAACATTAGTGACTGAAACTGTACTAGGAGTGATTTTGAAGCAGAGAACTATGTACATCAAGATAATGGAGCATGTTTTAGTTGATAAAAGGAGAGGGAATGTAGTATTATCCTGAGGTAAAATGTCTGGTTGTTCCAAAGTATAAAAGAAGATAGTGAAAAATAAATGTGAATAGATGTAGACAATTGTAGAAGGTTTGTAGAAAGTGAATTTTGGTTGCTTTGGTTTATAATTACCTACAAACGGTAAGTCTGATAAGATAATGTGTTCAATTGCCTCAGTTTTTGTTTTGTTTTGTTTTTTTTTTT
>VBSM01001562.1:12857562-12883994 GCA_008086735.1 Cheirogaleus medius
TCAAACTCCTGAGCTCAAGCAATCCTCCTGCCTCAGCCTCCCAGAGTGCTAGGACCACAGGCATGAGCCACCGCTTCCAGCAGGCCAAGGTTGTTATAGCAAGTGTTACAGCGGATGGTCCTGAGGACAAACAGAGCAGCACATGGAGAGGAGAGTTGGAGAATCAAAGTTTATTACCTGGCGGGCTCAGAGGGGTCTTGCCACCAAATTCTGAGCCCCGTCTACCCGATATTTCCTACTTTTATTAAGTTGGGGTGGTTCGAGGGATGGGATATCAGGTGTAGGTTAGTTGATGTGTCAGGTAATAGGTTAGTATTATGTTGAGGTGCCAGGTAATAGATTAGTTGATGGGCCAGGTAATAGGTTAGTATTATGCTGATGCGGGTCTTCCGTGAGGGGTGGGGGTCTCCGGTGGCTGATGCCAAGTAATAGATGGGGGGTTCCCTTATCAAGGTAAGTTATTTCAAATTGGGTGATTCTTGAATATTCGGTTTATGTATTTTGAGGTCTTTGGAATGTATCAATTACCATGAAGAGTATAATTGTTTTTCTAAGATTTAGTTAGTCACATGAACATTTTGGTTTTGTCACAGGCAGAGTACAAGCAGTGCTCTGTGGTCTTGGATAAGAAGAGATAGCTCAAGAGCTAGGAAGAGAAATTATTTATGAATTAAGGTGGAATTATAAAATTGGATGCCTCCATGTATTTCAGAGAAATACATCAATTCTGGCCCTGGGAGAAACCATCTTCTCTCTCTCTCTCACTCCCTCGTCTTTTATTGTTCCATGCTAGAAGGTGCCAAATTACAAACCCTACCTGTTCCTATTTAGTAACTGTCTCTGTCCCTGTTAGTACGAGAGGGGATCACATGAGTCTTGATTAATAGATCCTCCTTTCGCTTTCCCACCTCTCTCAAGTTCTGCTATCATAGAATTGATGTTAAATGAGCATTTATATGGCTTTAAATGGTTCAAGTCTAACAATGTGCAATTTAGTTTACATGTAAATACTGCATCTTTTCCCCAACCCCAACACTACTGTGAAGTACACAAGTACATATAGGAAGGGTATATTAATAATAAATAATAGAAAAATCTTATTTTTGACATTTCTCTTTTTTTAATAAGCAGCTATTACCTTTATAACAAAAGTTTAAGCATTATTTAATATTATTTTGAAATCTCACACTAGATAAAGCACTCAAAACAGATTTCCTGCCTCCATGTGTTTCTGTAATTCTGCGAATCGTGGGCTCTGATCTTTGCCAGTGTGTTCCACTTGATCAACTCTATAAATATTATCAACAATACTAATATAACTCTACAAATATCATTAACATCCAGCCAGGAAAATGGCAACCATCCTCAACCTTTCAAAGAGCAGGAATTAAATATGGGGAACTGATCACTCAGGTGATAGAAAGCAGAGAAGCTAAATAGGGGACCACCTAGATATTATATATCAGGACCCCAGAGATTCCACATGGATGAGGCAACCCAGAGATCATACATCATGAAGCTCTAATTGTCCTTGGATTGGAAGGGTATCAGATAAATGTGTGGTTACCAGAAACCAGAAACTGGACTCAAATGGGAACTAGGACCATGATGGGGTGGCTTCATGATTGTTGGGGACAAGTGGTTGGGGTGGGGGGTTGCTGCCTAGCAGGAGCTAGAGCCATGGAGGGGACATGGGCACCATCAGAGGTCCCTTAGGACACAAGGAGAGAGGGGAAGAAATATTGTAACTTCTCCCTGTAAGGAAAAAATTTTTTGTGTGTCCTTTAAAGACTCTTTTTTATCTTGACTCTCTAGGCAGAAATCAGCCATAAGCTAAACTGAATTATGTTGAATAGAGACATTTATAGTGCTGCAACACAAAAGTCAGTGAATAGAAGGACTGGCTCATCATCATACTATTTACAGGAAAGGTAAAACAAGGATGTCTTCTTATCCTTCTTTTTAAGTTATGCTGTAATGATTTAATGTAAATCATGAAAGACTTGTATTTGTGCCCTGCCATCTGTCACTCTATAACGTAGAGAATAGAAAGTTAATACTAATAGCTCATATTTACTTATACATATGTACAAAACTCTATTCTAAGAGCTTTACGTATATTAATGCTTTTAATTCTCAAAACAACCCCTTGTACTACCATCAGCCCATTTTATGGAAGAGAAAGTTGAAGCACAGAGAGGTTAGCTAATAGGCACACTCTTGTATACAGATGACATAGTTGTATTTTGGGGTATTAGAAGTGGCCTTATTAAACAGCTTTGCTCTGTAACTATTGCCACAAAGAAGGTCTTCAGATAAACTCTTTTACAATGAAACATTGTTTCTTATAGACACAATCTACTCCCCAGCACCCTAAACCAAGCCACCATCTTGTTTTCCCTATGCCAGTGGACTTTGACTCATCTCCTCATTCCCACTGTTGTCCTCTTCAGTCTTTATTCCTCAGAGCAGCCAGAATAACTTTCAAAAACATAGTTCTTCTTCTCAAAGTCCTTCAATGGTTTCCCATTTTTACTTAAGAATATATTATAATACTTAAAAATACTGCACAGCAGGTTTTCAGTGGGCAGGCATAGCCCAGTGTGTTTTGGGTGCTGTTGGTTTCCTGGTGAGGCCGGGCAGCCATTCGCTTACCTCCCCATCTCCTCTTGGGAGGACATTGTCTTTACCTCTCTTATACTTATGCCATGGGCAAGCTCTGTAAATAAGCCAGATAAGTCAACCTGAAATTATCCTACACCTTCTGCTTATGAGAAAAGCATCGGTCCTTAGACAGCAGAGACTCCAGAAAGTCTGCAGGCTTGTATGTTACACTTAACTCACCCTGGAGACTCCCTGAGGATTTGCGAGTCCGCTGGAGCTCCTGGCAGAAGGACAGCCATTTTGTAACATCTGTCAATGGTGCTGTTTCTTTTGGCCTTTCCTGGGTACGTTTGGTGGACAGCCAGGATAACAAAGGGCATTCCCTCAGACTAGAGCGGGAAGAGGCAGCTGGGGTGAATCTCTAAGTAGCTGAGAGGGGTATAGGGCAAAGGAAACTGGCCTAGGACACACATGAGCTAAATTTCACAACTTACTCGCTTATATTTGAACAAACAGCAAAAGCTAAAAGGCCTCAACATGCTGGGAGAAATACTTGGTCCCTGGGGTGCACTACATTTCTTCCCTGTGGCGATGAGTCATGTCTCCGGGATTTCAACCTAACGGCCATATTTAACTAGCAAAAATATCTTAGGGGTTTCATAAGGGACAGCGTGAAAAGCCTGGCACTGTCTTTGGCCCATCTAGTTGCACTCTTATTTCTGAGAAATAAAAGAAAGATTAATTAGTATAAAAATGTAAGGAGTATGTACCAGCTGTTAAATAAAGAGCATAATAAATAAAAAACATAATAAATAAAGAGCATAATATTTCTTCCTAGACTAGATTTACCCTATCAAAATTACTAGAATAACTCAAGAAGTTTTTGCTTTTTAATTGCTTCAGAAGTTGACAAAGGTGGGCTATGTATAAGGACCACAATATTGTAAGTTTTCATATTTTAATCTAAATAATTTTCCATAATTCTTTCCAAGACTTCATCAAATACAAATTATATTTGAGTCGTATGGGTTCTGTAAAAGAACTTTGGAACCTCTTTCATGGCTTCAGACTTTATGCAGCCAAAATAATTACTGAAGACATTTCAGCTTGCCTTTTTTTCAATTCAGAGGTCATTCCCACTGATTCTTCTTGCTTTGTGAGCTATTAAAATGTTAACTCGCCCTTCAAATAGCTCATTAATTTACATGTGTATTTAACTATGTGTTTTTTATTTGAACCAATTAAAAATACCTCTGAGGAAAGAAAAAATTCATTTGTTTTATTGCACCTTGCATCGCAAGACATCACAATCTAGTACCTCATAAATATTTTTCCTTCTTAAATCATTGCCTGGAAAGTAAGTATGTCTAACTTTTTCCGTAAAGCTAAAGTTACAGAGGTCAAATTTTGTAGATGATACAAAAACCTTTCCTCCATGAATAATCACAAGCTCATGCAATTGGAAAGATCTTAAAGCAATGACAAAGTTCAGCCTGAATCCAGATGGATCCACCACATACTGACAGTTATTCTATTGTTCAGACTCCCTGAGGCAGAGTATTCAGAATATCTTACCATGGCAGCCTGTCTCATATCTCATGTTAAATCATCTTTTTTTTTTCTATAAAGCTTATCTGATGTCTTTTATGTTGCTGAAAATTATGCCCATTCTTGATATGGTTTTGCTCTTAGAAGACAGAGAACAGCTGGTCAAAAGGAATGCTATGACAGTGATTACCAAATGAAAAGAAAATGGAAGCTGAGATTTGGTGATATTTTGCTATTTTAGATGTTTTAATGTTTTTTAAGTGTTACTATACAGATGTCACATATTTAATTTATTTGAAAAAATTTAAGGATAGAATAATTGTGGTACACTCTTCTACAAATGACTGAAATTTTTATGTCAACACTAAGTTCATTTTTTTATCTGGTGTTCTGTGAACACAACCCTTTTCCCAGTAGAAGTCCTCTATTTGTTAAATTAGCTCCCTAAATCTCTGTATTCCTTGCAGTAGATTAAGACAAATCTTCCTTTGAAGTATGAGGTGTCTGAAAATGAAGTCAGATGTACTAAAGAGTGTGTAAAGTACCTTCTAGACTAAACGCTCTCCTTGGAACTGTGTAAGCGGTGACTACATAAAATGTTAGCAAGGTCATGACAATAAATGTAAATCTCAAACAGAAACCACTAATGTATTGATGTTTGCATTTAAGAATGGAAAATGTTAAATTCTTGTATCTTCTGTTTCATGTTAGTCTGCTTATGTACATAGATGTTCTTGTTTGCTTAGGGGTTTTTACATGTGACTAAGAATTTTGAATTTCTACATGTAATGTAAGAACCAGAAAACCTGCCTCATATCCTATTAATGTTATAATGTTTATTGTGAAATATCTTGCTTAATCAGTTAATGAACATAAAGCTAAATAATAGCTTTCTAAAAATTTTAGTCTTTTAAACCATAAAATATTTATTTAGCAAATACAAATTGTGCTTCAGTGTTAGACAATTACAAGGTAGAAGAAACATAGTTTGTGATTTTTCAATATAATCACCCAGAATCCAGAATATTTTCTTTATGAGCTAGTACAGAGACATGTTAAAAGAGACATGTTAAAAAATCTATAAAAATTATATGAGCTTACATATTTTAGAATGTTTAACTTTTTAAACATTTCTATTAACATTTCTATTCTAATACTCTGATTGTATTATCTATCTTGTATTTATTTATTTATTTATTTATTTCTTGAGACAGAGTCTCACTCTGTTGCCAGGGTTAGAGTGCCGTGGTGTCAGCCTAGCTCACAGCAACCTCAAACTCCTGGGCTCAAGCAATCCTTCTGCCTCAGCCTCCTGAGTAGCTGGGACTACAGGCATGTGCTACCATGCCCAGCTAATTTTTTCTATATATTTTAGTTGGCCAATTAATTTCTTTCTATTTATAGTAGAGACGGGGTCGATCTTGCTCAGGCTGGTTTCGAACTCCTGACCTTGAGTGATTCTCCCTCCGAGAGTGCTAGGATTAAAGGCGTGAGCCACCGCACCCAGCCTCTATATTGTATTTAAAAGTTATCATTATAATAAATAGTATATTTTCATAATAATCTTAAAAAAAAAGACAAGTAGAAAAAAAGAATAGCTCCACAAATATAATATTTTGGTGTATTTCCTTCCAGATTTTATTAGACAGTATAAGAAATGTTTATAATGTATTACATTTGTACTTGAGAAAAATTAGTAATAATAAAATTATGGTGAATTTTCACATAAAAAATATGCCCTTTAATATGATTTTGATGTATCTGAAAATATGTGCTTGTAACATAAAAAACTTTAAGGATATAATATGTGAAAAAATTCAAAATATGAAGTGTCATATACGTAGTTATATTTAAATGTTATATAATAAACTTAGAAACCTGTTGGAGTTTACTTTATAAACCAAAGCCAATTGTTTAAAATGGCTTCTGGAACTGATTATATATCTGATCTATATAGTATAAAAGAAAATAATCCAGAATATTTGGGAGCAAAAATAGAGGTCAATAGATTGTATTTAGGCTACAATATGGATAAGTTAAATCCTTTCTTTTTCTTGAAATTTTTACTAAAAAATACACGGATATAAACCTCAATTCTTTAAAAACGTGAAAATTTGGCCTGGAGCGGTGGCTCACGCCTGTAATCCTAGCATTCTGGGAGGCCAAGGTGGTCGAGGTCAGGAGTTCGAAACCAGTCTGAGCAAGAGCGAGACCCCATCTCTACTAAAAATAGAAAGAAATTAATTGACCAACTAAAAATATATATACAAAAACTTAGCTAGGCATGGTGGCACATGCCTGTAGTCCCAGCCACTCAGGAAGCTGAGGCAGAAGAATTGCCTGAGCCCAGGTATTTGAGGTTGCTGTGAGCTAGGTTAACGCCACGGAACTCTAGTTCAGGCAAAAGAGTGAGATTATGACTCAAAAAAAAAAAAAAAACCTGAAAAATGAACACAAGTTTTTTAAAAAGCTATCACCAAGGAAAATAACAGAATATAAAAAATTACCAAAGGATAATTTTATCTCTAGATTTATTTGTTTGGAATGGAGGTACAAACGTCCTTCTCCGCAATTTTGGTAAATCTAGAATGATCCACTTTGCAGATTTCAGAGATTGACTGTAATTAAATGTTGGCATTTTGACAGCATAGACTCTCAGGCTTAGTTACCCAAAAGCTGACCCTGAGGTAAGAATTCGTGTGTTAATATCCGTGATTTATTCAGGAAGTGCTCTTAGGGAGTCAAGGAGGTGGGACTGAGAAGCCAGAAGACAAGCAAGAGACATTTCAGGCGGATTCTCAGCCTCACACTGACACCACAGGAAATGTATGTTACATCTCAGTTTTGTCCCACTTTGAGGCAAAGCCTGGGCTGTCAAACTCCCACACGAGTCAGTACTTGACTGTGGGCTCTCCCAGGAATATAGGGCCTCTCTGGCATTTTCCGGTCCTCTACACAGGAGAAGCAGGCAGAAGGCACTCCGGCAGATAGAGGATAGTCTCTGAAGAGAGGACGACAAGGGGATCAGGGTGGACAGCAGGAATGTTCCCACACATAGTGTTTGCAAATATTTTTCTCCATATTTTGCTGGGCCAAAAGGTCTATGGTAAGGTTTCAACTTTCAGACAGAGTTTACAAGTCTAAGAGTGCATTTAGAATTGGGCATTTTCAAAGATTGGAGGTTGGTGGTGGGGAATCCTCAGGTGTATGTGATCAGAAGCATAAAGAAGAAGACACTACAAGTTCAGTAAAATTTTGAAGCACGAGGAAGGAGAGGGAAAAAATGAAACAAGTAAGAAAAACCCCAAACATACTCATTATGGGAGGATGCCTAACTCAGGTAAACTGTGTGCTACTCAGGCTCCAGAAGAAAGTTGGTCAGAAAACTCTCAGCTCGCATTTGGAGGTACTAGAGTAGTTCTCATTTGAGTGCAGTGAACTTGACCTGGGGCCCTGGCTAGAAAGGACACTGGCTCTCAAAAGGCTTAGGAAATCTGTGCAAGTGAAACTCAGTGGAGGCCTGGGATTGTGATAGGCCTAGCAAGAAAGGACAATGACCACAGTGTCAAGGACAAAGGAGGGGCCAGCTGTCTCCAAGGGTAATAAAAGTGAAGCTGTCCAAGAACAGACGGTTTAAGACTTTAAACCTGTGCCAAGTTTATTGAAGAATTTGACTGTGTGATTGCAAATTACCTCAACACTATAAACTTTGTATTCTGAAAATTCTCTCCCTGTAATAGAGATTCAGAGCCTTTTCAAATCTTTCAGTCTGTGATTCTGAGATCCTAAATGAGTTGTGTATGTTAATGTACCTTAAAGATGCTGTGTTGAGGGTTGGGTGCTTCTGGGAAGAAAAATGAAAAAAAAGAAAAGAAAAGAAAAGAAGACACTGATTCTCCCTGTGTGGTCTTGAGGAAGAGCTTTCTTGCCATTGTGATTACACAGAAACTTGTCCAAAGTGTCAGAGGAAACCCATGAAGGAGAGACTTCTGTTAGTGCCTTGCAGTTGGGTGCCCCATTTGGACACTATGTCTTTTACTCCGATTTGCATGGAGTAAAAGACTAGATGATAAGCTTGCTTTGTCTATATTCTAGAAAACTCCATTTTTAATACTAAAAAATAAATAATAGAAAGCTAAGAAAGAAGAATATTTGATGACGGTATTTTCACTTCTGTTTCATTTTCTTAAGACTATTTTTTAGATCAATTTTAGGGTCATAGGAAAATTAAGAGGAAGGTAAAGAGATTTCCTATATATTCCCCTGACCCTACACACGCACAGCCTCCCCCATTTTCAACATTCCCCACCACAGTGGTCTATTTGTTACAAGTGATGAACTCATACTGACATATCACAATCACCCACAGACCATAGTTTACATTAGGGTTCACTCTTGATGTTGTACGTTCTGTGGGTTTGGACAAAGGAATAATGACTTGTGTCTGTCATTGTAGTATCATAGTTGTAGTTTCACTGTCCCAAGAGTCCTCTGAGCTCCACCTATTCATCACTCCCCCTCCATTAACCCTTGGCAACCACTGATCTTTTTAGTGTCTCCATAGTTTTGCCTTTTCCAGAATGTCATATAGTGGAAATCATACAATATGTAGACTTTTCAGATTGGCTTCTTTCACTTAATAATATGCATTTAAGATTCCTCCATGTTTTTTCATGGCTTGATAGCTCATTTCTTTTTAGAACTGAATAATATTCCATTGTATGGATGTACTACAGTTTGTTAATCTATTCACCTACTGAATGACTTCTTGGTTGCTTCCAAGTTTTGGCAATTATGAATAAAGCAGCTATAAACATCTGTGTGCAGGTTTTTGTGTGGACATAACTTTTCAACACTTTGGGGTAAGTATAATACCAAGAAGTGCAATTGCTGGATCAAATACTAAGAGTATATTTAGTTTTATAAGAAACTACCAAACTGTCTTCCAAAGTGACTGTACCATTTTGCATTCCCATAAGCAACGAAAGAGAGTCTCTATTGTTCCACATCCATGCCAGCTGTCAGTGTTCCAAACTTTGACCATTCTAATAGGTGTGTGGTGGTATCTATCTCGTTGTTGCTTTAATTTGCATTTCTCTGATGATACATGATAGGGAACATCTTTTCATATGCTTACTTGTCATCTGTATATTTTCTTTGGTGAGGTATCAAGGTGTTTGGCCCATTTATAAATCAGGTTGTTTGTTTTCTTACTGTTAAGTTTTTAGAGTTCTTTGTATTCTGTTTTTAAAATACATTTGTATTTCATTTTTGTACCCAAGAAAATAAGTATCATTTGAGTTCCAAAAGCTGCAGCCATCCTTTTATACTATACTATTTTTTATTAAGATGGGTGCAGATGTTGGTTCAAGGAGAATATTTCTTTCACAATGACCAGAAGATTATGAGCTCCCACATTTTTTTAATGCTTTAGAAAAGGTCTATATAATTTCTTTCCTGTAGGCCTGGAAGATTGTGATTAGACTCAATCCCTCTTCTCCACGTCAAAAATGTTTTGTTCTTTTTTTTAAAAAAAAAATTATTGTGGAAAACTTTAAACATATACAAAAGGAAAGAGAATAGATTAATAATAAACCTCTGTGTCCCTGTCACCCAGTTCCAACAATTATTACCTTATGGAAAATCTTGTTTAGTTTATACCCTTATCTATTTCCTTTTTTAACTGCTGGATCATTTTGAAGCAAATTTTACATATCATTTCACCCATAAATAGTTTACTAGGTACCTATTAAAGATGAGGTCCTTCACAACACACAACCACAATACCACTTTTACACATAAAAAATTTAAATAATCCTTTAATGTCATCAAATATTCAATCAGTATTTAAATTTTCCCCTTGTCTCTCTCCCTCCCCCAACCTGTTTGCTTTGATCAGGATCTAAATAAGATTCATACATTGTGATTTGTCCACATGTCTTTTAGTCTCTTAATCTACAGATTCTCTTCCACTTCCTCTCTTTCCTCTCTCTTTCTCTTTCTCACACAAATTGGAAGTTCTATTTAGAGGCTTGATAATTCAGGTTTGATTTTTTTTTCTTTTTTAAAAATATTAGTGCGTAGATGGAGTTGCAGTTTTCCATGGGTGACAAACAATATCAGGTTTTCTCTTTTTGCGATAGTAGCAGCTATTGGTGATCAATGCTTCAAGTTATTAATACATTAGAGAGTCACCATGGTGATATTTTAATTCTATCATTCTCTTTTCATTTATTATCTGGAGTATTTTAATAAGGAGAAACTTTACCCAACAATTCTTTGGACAGCTTGTAGACGAAAGACTACAAAAATGCTTAATTTTCCCCCTTTTATCAGTTTTCAAATAATGCATTGGCTCCCTCCAATCTTCCAAAGATGATGGAAGAGTTTTGTTTTGTTTTTTTAAACACATATGGGATGTATTTTAAACCACTGCTATTATTATTCTGATTGTTTCTGTTATTGTTAAAGGAAGCAAACCCTTTCAAGTTAACTCACAAATCGTTTTGATAGTTTAGCTTTTTATTATCTGTCATCAAATGAGGATCTATTCTTAACTTATACCTTTTCTGCCTTACTCCTGCAATGAATCATTTCTCCAGGAAGCCCCATTTCTTTCAGTGGGAAAAGTATTTGGAGACCACAATCTTGACATTGCTGTGCGTTCAATGTGTTATATATTGGTCATTTTTTTCTACGCCATTGCAGTGGACAGAAGCAGGGAATATGTTTTTTATTATTTTGGAGATATTTGTTGAATCAATACAGATATTTCCAATTCAATTTTAGGACTACAAGAATTTTACAAAATGTATTCATGTTATATCTACATCTCTTTTATCTCATGACCAAAATCTTAATTGTTAAGGACACCATCATAATTACTCATTTGTCTTGAACTGCATTCCCACATTGTAGCCTTGGAATAACCATGCCTACACCATTACAAGTATCATCAATAAGATTATAGAGGCTGGGCATGGTGGCTCACGCCTATAATCCTAGCACTCTGGGAGGCCGAGGCGGGTGGATCTCTCAAGGTCAGGAGTTCAAAACCAGCCTGAGCAAGAGTGAGGTCCCGTCTCTACTAAAAATAGAAAGCAATTAATTGGCCGACTAAAAATATATAGAAAAAAAAATTAGCCAGGCATGATGGCACATGGCTATAGTCCCAGCTACTCGGGAGGCTGAGGCAGAAGGATTGCTTGAGCCCAGGAGTTTGAGGTTGCTGTGAGCTAGGCTGACGCCACAGCACTCTAGCCTGGGCAACAGAGTGAGACTCTGTCTCAAAAAAAAAAAAAAAAGATTACGGAAAACGGTGTTTTTTTTTTAAAGTTTTTTTGCCCTTAAAGTCTCTCTCTCTAGAGATACATAGTCAAAATATTATGCTTTAAGCCCATTTAGAACAGATCCTGTCTGATGATTAATATTTTTAAATGGTAATATACAGAGTTAATATGTGGCAAAATGGACCTTCATGTATACTTGTGAAATTTTAAATTAGCTTTCAATTTTGCAGCAACAAAAAAGCAAGAGCCTTAAACATTTCATATTCTTTAATTCAGTAATTCTATTGTTAAAATTTATCTTAAGAATATAATGAAATATGGTACAAAGAGTAACATGAAAAATGTTCATTAAGGTTATTTATAACAAAAATGAGAAACAATCTTTAAAAAGAACAATAAGAGAATGATTATGGAACATAGAAAAGTGGAATGTTATGCAACTGTTAAAATTCATGTCTTCCACAAATATTTTTAAACAAGGGGAAGTGCTCATAATATAATATTTAATAAATGGACCCAAAACTTTATATATAGTACTATCTCTCAATTTTGGAGATAATATACATAGAATAATGACTGGAAGATAATAAATCAAAATATGAACGGTTTGTTAATTTTTTCTCTTTATGCTATATTATTCCATTTTATTTATAATGTACATTGTTAGAGCCGGTTTCCCTCAGCCCCAGGAACAGAGAGGCAGAGTCACCGAGGCTGCAAAGAACAAAGGAGTTTATTGGCTAGCTCGAGCCAGGGTTCAAGTCCCAGAGCACCAGCGCAGTGTCCTCCCTAAGGACCAGGACCCGCCCTGGGGTAAAGGTTGAGGTTTTATACTTTTCCGTGGGTTACATAGGCAGGGCACACCCTCCCTCCTCTCCCCCTTAGTTCATTCACTCCTTTAAGATTGGCTGATCGCGTTGGCTCCTAATTGGTTGGCTCCGAGGTCGTGTTGGCTCCTGATTGGTCGCTTCCGATCCCCGGGACTCTCCAGTTGTAATCAGCGTCATTTCGGGGAAGGGGAGGACCCTGGTCGGGGAAACTGAAACTTAGGCCTACTCCAGGAGGTTCAGCCTGTCATGGAGTCACTCCTACTCCCATTCCTGTTCTACAGAATGACACTGGTTAACTAGAGAACCAGCAGGTTCCAGGCCCATGTCCCTGCCCAGCACTCCTTTTGCACTCATGCTGACCAGGTCAAAGGAGGGTGCAGAAGGCTCTCAGGAACAAGACAGGCCTCGCCCCTCCTGTTTATCTGGCAGGCATCCCTGTTCTACACATTTTATAATTTTATAATAAAAACACTTAAAAAGAAACAAATGTAAATTGTAATTAATTCAAAACTAGAAGGTAATATGTGTAAAGTATTATCTACTTGGTTGAAATATGACTTTTATATAAATCATTGAAAACTCTTTTTTTTCTTTTTCTCCAGCTGGACTTCTGGATGCAGCATGAAAACTCTTAAAGAAAAAACAATACATTATATTTGGCTATGTAAAATAAAAAAACTTCATTAAGTAAAATAATCATTAATAAAATTAAAAGGTAAATACCAAATTTATTTTTTAATTACTGTATACATTAGTCATAAAGACATGATATCATTAATTGTTCAAGAAAAAAACTAAAAACCCCAGTGGGAGAAAATAAGTAAATGAAATACAGTGCATGGAAGTAATCCAAATGATCAATAAAAAGTGAAAACTCTCTTGGAAACCTAGTGTATATTAACTTCTTCCTTTTAAAGATGAGGACAGTGAGGATCAAAAAGGTTAAATCACTTACATAAAAAATGATAAAGTTGAGATTCACCCTTGTAACCTTGGACCTCATTCCCTGTCACCACAAGGACTGAGGAAACCCAGTGGCCCTCAACCTGGTACAACTTCTTGTGGCTCACTCTCCTTTTTTCCCTAGGTTTATTGAGGTATAATTGACAAATAAAATTTTTATATATTTAAGGTATAGAGTATGATGTTTTGATATCCATATACATATGAAATGATTACCATAATCAAGCTAATTAACATACCCATCATGTTACCAAACTTTTAGTGTTTGTCCTTGGAGCTGCATCAGCAGAATGAGGACAAGTGGTTTGAGGAGAAAGAAAGAGAAGTTTACTAATTTGCCAGCAAATGAGTAGAATGGAGACTGTCTGAAAAAGACAGTCCTCCTCCTAATAAGGAGAAATACGGAGCTTTTAAAGTGGTGCCATTTAGCTTTAGGCAATTGCTATTCAATTATAGTCTGTCCCATCTGGGGTGTTGGTGGGGAGACAACCTCATGACCTCAGCCCAGATCTCCATGACCTCTGCCCACCTGGGAGGCCCACCTGGACCTCCAGAACCTCCACCTGCCCTGCCAGGGCAGCGCTGAGCCATCTCCTGTAGCACAAAGAACAAAAGACATTACCCTGCCCCTCCCAACCACTGGCCTGAGGCAGGGTTTCCAATAAAGAGTGGGGGTATTTTAAAGAGATAGAAAATATCTTTTGCAGTTTTTAAATTTTTTTCCAGGCCATTGCCTCTGATACATATTCCCCACTCTCAATTTTATGTTTCCATATCTATGGGAGGAGGGGCAACTGCTCTGTTACATCACCTCATATAGTTACCTTTGTTTTTTTTCTTTTTTTGGTGTGGTGAGAACACTTAAGATCTGCTCTCTTAGTAAATTTCTGATATATAATATAGTATTATTAACTATGGTCACCAAAGTATACATTACATCTCCAGAAATGGTTCATCCTGCATAACTGAAACTTTAGACCCTTTGGCCAACATCTCCCCATTTTCCCCGTGTCCCCCCTCCCAGCCCCTGGCAACTACCATTCTCCTCTCAATTTTTATGAGTTTTTGGATTCCACATAATTGACATCAAATGCACTATTTGTCTTTCTGTGTCTGCCTTATTTCACTTAGCATAATGTCCTCTAAGTTCATCCATTTTTGCAAAAGGCAGGATTTCCTCCTTTTTGAAGGAAATCCTTTTTTTTTTTGGTTCACCTTTATAGTTAAGAGTTCTTGAGGTTAGAATGAGGAATTTTCTCCTTTCCCTCAATACCTTACCCTCACTAAATTTAAATTAAATTATTTGACTCAGTTACTGCTTGGTTCTAAGTAGAGTATACTTCTTTCATTAAATAAAGGTATTTTCAGTGCTTTCAATTGCTTTCAATGTTACCAAAGCAATTAGATGCTCCTCATTATTAAATTCAAAATGTATTTTAAGTTGTTCTTCAATTTGATTGGAGAGTATGTCTTAGTGAATATTTTATACTTAACCAACCATTTAATCTAGAAGCAACATAGAGTACTTTTTATGACTTCCATACATTGAACTATTAAGTTGTCCTTATAAATATGATGTCCAAGCTTTAAACTTAAATATTTATTACAGTGATAGTATCCTCCACTGTCCATCCCCAATTTGTTTGATGACAGATATGACCATAAATTCAAAGCACATTCCCAGGCTGAAAACTTTCTGACTTATTCATTAGGGCTTTTTATGTACAAACTAGAAATCAACAGGATGTCTTTAAAAAGTTTTCTTCATTTGTAGCATTGTTTCTACCACAGTTAAAAAGAAATTGTCAATGTGACCTAAAGAAAAGATGTGGCTGGTGTGTTTCAATTTTAGGCAATGATGGGGAAAAAATGTTTTTGACGCATGATTATAGGTAGAACAGACAGAAATGGGCCTAAGTGTTATAGCCAGGAATCAATGATTTACAATCCTTTTCCTCCCCAAGTCTCAGAAAAGTTATCACACATTGTCCTCAGTAACAGAAGCCCTAGTGTGGGCACAATAGCCTCTCCAGGAGGTGACTGCTTATTTAACTGTTTCCTAGCTGACTCAGAATAAGCTTTCCTCCCAAGGGACAAGGCCCACTGTATATCAGTGCTTCTCAAACTGGAACGTGCACGTAAGCAACCTGTGGCTCTTGTTACAAGGCAGATTCTGGTTCAGTAGGTTTGGCGTGGAGTCTGAGATTCTGCATTTTTAAAGAGCTGCAATGCTGCTGGTCCATAGACCATACTTTGCTGGTGAAGGAGCTCAGGAAATTTCACCCCAAAATAGGACTCCTTGGTATAAAGAGTATTTTGAATGAAAGGCCCTTCAAGATAAAAAGGCACTGGAAGGTGCTTTCCCTTTATCTGCATAAACTGGACTGATCCATCAAAAGAACAGTTGACTTCCTTTCCCCTCCCTGTTATCTCAATATATTGCAGGAAAGAAAATCAAGAATGCAACCAGACCTGGCCCAAATCATTTTAAACATAATACGTGTCTCTCAGGTTAATTTACAAGTCAATCTATGTCCCCCAATTTATTCTCCCAAGTATCTATTCATCCTCCCTAGGAACCATTTATTGCCCTTAAACAGAATTAACCTATACTCATCTCCCCTCACCTCCTCTAAAAGGTGTGTATAAAAATATCTGGATTCCATTGCTATATTGGGTAATCACTCTGTGATTCTCCCCATCCACATGGTAATAAACCTCTTCCTCTTGTTAATCTGCCTTAATTGTGAGTTGATCTTTCAGCTAAGGTGGGAGTGGGCCAGCAGGGGAAGAGTGTGGCCGGGGATGGGGTAGGGGGAGAGGAAGTTTCCCCTTACCCCCATACCAGGCAAAGTAGTATAGCCACCTCCCAGTTCTTAATCACCAATAGATGCTGTACATTTGTGTACCCAATTATGAGTTTTATGCATTTGTCTTTATCATGTCTGTGGTTAGGTTCTCTTCTGCTTTTAGGGAATTTCCTCCAATCAAATGGGACAATTACAGAATTTATGGATCTATTTGCCACAATCATTAAACACTTATTTATTTTTTCCTGAAAATGATCTTTCCCTTAAGGAGAAAAGCAGAAATGAAGACAAGAATGAAGAGAATGAGAGCCGGTCTTGTATGTTGGTCAGCAATGGCAGCAATAATTCCTGTGCATGGGCCCAATGGTAGAATAAGAGTGAAGTTATTAAAGGGTCCCTCTAGTTCTCCTCTAGTTCTCTTGAACTCTCACCCTTCCTTGGCCCCTAAACCCTGGAAATCTTGTGCTTCATGATTCTGGTCTGTATCCGCTTTATTGTCTCTCCAAGTTGTTCTCCCTTCTCTTTTATTTTGGATACAGAGTCTTACCCTGTTGTCTGGGCTAGAGTGCAGTGGCGTCATCATAGCTCATTGTAACCTCAAACTCTTGGGTTCCAGTGATCCTCCTGCCTCAGCCTCCCAAGTAGCTGGGACTACAGGCATGTACCACCATGCCGAGCTAATTTTTCTATTGTTTGTAGAGAAAGGGTCTTGCTCTTACTCAAGCTGCTCTCAAACTCCTGGCCTCAAGCAATCCTCCTGCCTCAACCTCCCAAAGTGCTAGGATTACAGGTGTGAGCCACCGTACCTGGGCACCTGGCCTTACCTTACCTTTCTTAACCCCCTTTCAAAGTCTTCCTTCCTAGTCTAATCCATATATTTTCTTGAACACTTATTTTGCACAAGGTGGTCTAAACACTTGAAAGGAATGAATGGCCATTGTTTTAAAGCTATTTGTATCTGTCTATCTGTCAATCAATTGAGAAAGAAACATGCAAAAGTAAATAACAAATGCATTCCATAACAGCTGTATTTTATTTCAACGGAAAACACAAGGCAGTAACTGGAAGTTCAACATTTGGGGAGACCTTAAAGATCATCAAGTTCAATTCTTATCCAGAACATTGTGGGCAATTGTCAAACCTCTGTTTAAGTTGTTCCAGGCACAGAAGGTTCACTAAGTCCCACAGTAGCCCATGCTGACATTGGTCAGTTCAATTGTTAGAAAGTTCTTATTCATACTGGATTGTTTCTTCTATTAATTGTCAGATATATACTCATAGGTTACAGAAGAAGAAAAGTTATCAAAACTTCTGGGGAGACCTCTAGGAGTGTAACAGAGTAGTCACCCTGTTAGAGCCAGAATCCGCAGTTCCACGGGACAGAGAGACAGACTCACCGAGGCTGTAATCACCAAAAGGAGTTGTATTATCTAGCTAGCTAGGGTCCAAGCCCAAGAGCACCAGCGCAGTGGTCTCTTGTGTGGGCAGGGACCCCCTGCTATGTGGGAGGAAGCTTCTTATACTCCGCGCACAGAACTGTTCTCGCGCTAATAACGCTCCTGCTGATTGGTTCTGCGCGCTGATCATGCATTTGCCCTTTACAGTGATTGGTGAGCCCCTCTATCCGCCATTTTTCCCCAGCATTTTATTTTACCCTGCCCCTGATTGGTTCTAACCTGTTCTGGGTCCTAGCCGATAGGCTCCGGACTCAGCGCTTTTCCTCTGCATCTTGTTTCAACCCATAATGCCCTGCGGCCAGCTGTGATCAGCAAGCAAACAGACAGAAGCTAGAAAACAACCATTATCCTAACAGTCCAGTATCTTACAACCCCTCCTCCCATAGACATGGAAGGGAAATATTGACAGTGAGGCATATGTAACAGAAGGAATGGCCTGAAAAAAAAACGCAAAAATATTTTGTCTCTAATACATCTTCCACTCCTTTTTGGGAACTAAGACCTGCATCCCTGCCTCAGGCCAGTGGTTGGGAGGGGCAGGGGAATGTCTTTTGTTCTTTGTGCAGCAGGAGATGGCTGAGCCCCACCCTGACCGGCAGGTGAAGTCCTAGAGGTCCAGCTGGGCCTCCCAGGTGGGTGAAGGTCACAGGCTTGTCTTAGGCAGAGATGG
The DNA here is from genome assembly GCA_008086735.1 of Cheirogaleus medius. NCBI lineage: Eukaryota > Metazoa > Chordata > Mammalia > Primates > Cheirogaleidae > Cheirogaleus > Cheirogaleus medius. The sequence goes on from VBSM01001562.1 coordinate 12,875,734, forward strand.
GACCATCAGAATCATCAACTGTAGTTGAACAGCAGCTGTCAGAAGCTAAATGGCCTCCCTTTAAAAGCTCTGTATTTCTACTTATTATTAGGATGATGGCATTTCAGACAGGAGTCTCCATCGTCCTCATTTGCCAGCAAATTAATACATTTTTCTTTCCTTCCCCTGAAACCACTTGTGCTTATTCTTCTGATGTGGCCCCAAGGACAAGTGCCAAGCTTTTAGTAACAGGAGAAGGAGGTTTGGGGGCAGACTCTTCAATTCTGGTGGAATTTAGGGAGGTGGGAGAAGTGGGAAGGGCAGGTTCTAGTTCAGCAGGTCTCTTACTTTGAATCACACTTCCTAATTATTAATCTGGCTCCTCTAATTTATGCTCTAGTTGTTAATGAAGTTCTCTATTTTAAATACTGAAGAGCAATCAACAATATGTCAGATACTGTAGTATCATTTCATAGATGATATTTAAGAAAAGGAGTAAACTTTTTAAATGCTCCTCACTCATAAAGCAGATAATTATCCACCCACTGCAGCTGGGCTTGCTCTAATCCAATCCTGAAAGGCCAGATTTATCTAGGGGGTAAATAAAGTAGACAGACACGCAACTGTTTAGAGAACAGTACAGTGTCAGGGTGAAAAATTACAATGGCTGAAGATGAGCTATGGAGGCCTGGTGGGAGCACAGCTTTAAGTCACATGGCTTCACTGTGTGGGAACCACAGTGGGAGCTGGTCGCCCCCCTGTTACCCATCGGGATGGGACAGCTCCTATTTAAAGAGGGGGACACAAGTTTTAGTTTTATGCAAGGGAGAAGTCTTCTGGGCTTCTGCTTTCATGGAGAACAAAGTGACCAGAAATGCAACTCAAAATATAAAGGACATAGTACATACACGTGTTACTAAAAGCTTGGCATTTGTTCTCAAGGCTGCAGCATCAGAAGATTGAGAACAAGTGATTTGAGGAGGAAGGAAAGAGAAGTTTTATTACTTTGCCAGCAAAGGAAGAGGATGGAGACTCCAGTCTGACATGCCATTGTCCACCTAATAAGCAGAAATACAGAGCTTTTTAAAGGATGGGTTCTCAGCTTTAGGAAATTACTATGCAACTACAGTTGCTGATTCTGATCCTCCCATCGCTGCTGAAGACAATCCCCTGACCTCCACCCAGGACCTCCCTTTACCAGGTCTTGGCTGAGCCATCTCCTTCAGCACAAAGACAAAAGACTTACCCTGCCCCTCCCAACCACTGGCCTAAGGCAGGGATGCAGGTTTTCAAAAAAGAGTGGAGGATGTTTTAAAGAGACAGAAAATATTTTTGCCCTTTTTTTTCAGGCCATTCCTTCTGTGACACATGTAAGGAAATGGAAAAACATACGTGTATTGACAGCTTCACTGTAAGTTTTTCTTAGGAAGAGAAGAGCATTTGTGTTGGAAAAAAATGCCAAGGTGTGGGCTAAAGGATGTGAGTGTGTGTGTGTGTGTGTGTCCTAGAGGCCCAGAGGTGCTGGGACCACCCTGAGGAAGTTCAGAGGGAAATATTCACTTGTTAATTTGGAGAAAGAGATTAAAAAATGAGAAGGGGAGAGGAGGAGCTTGGGCAGTGAAGCCTGCACGCTGGCTAGAGGCCATGCTCTGGGTTGCAACCCTTCCTTGCAACAACTCTAAACAAACCTTCAAACAATGCAACAACAATAACACGTTTATATACTGAGTGAGGTAAGTGGATTTTTATGGAAACTGCTCTAGTGTTAATGAAGTTCTCTATTTTAAATACTGAAGAGCAATCACCAATGTGTCAGATACTGTAGTATCATTTCATAGATGATATTTCAGAAAAGTAGTAGACTTTTCAGAGAAGAGTTGTGTTTTGGGTCTAGAGTATTGTGGAGTTGTACAGAGCAAAAGAACAATGGTTTATGGCAGCAAAGAAAGTGTGAGAAAGAAAGTCAGAAATTATGCAGTAGGCACTTAGAACTGTGGAATGGGGTTTAAAATCAAGTTTAACCAGATCACCTGGGGTGCAAGGGGCCCACAACTGACATTTAGGTTACACATATAAAATGATTTGTTGCTAGGAAACTTTCCACCTCGAGCTAACATTTTTTAATTGCTTATTTTCTTTTTAAAAATGTCTACTTTGAAAGGTCAGGCTATCTTCTAGAACAGGGAACATCTCCCACTGTGTTTGTACAATCAAGCAGCCCCTTCTACAAAGCCCTAGGGATTTCTAAGCCCTATTTTTCTAAATGTTTAAACTTATTTTCTTCCCCTTGTCTATTCTTACAGCTTTAAAAATAAAAAAAGCAACTAAATTCATTTTGAAATGTCTTGAGACATAGAGTCCATAAAACCTAAGGTCATATTACTCAATTTCCAGTCTGTGCTACATCTTTCACATAGGGGAACAGTAGTTAAAAGGTATAGCTTAGAAAAAAATTGTAAAGACTTTATAATAATGCAAAATTATTTAATAAAAGTCAGAAATCACCCAAAGACTGCCTTTCTGGGATAAAATAATTTCCATTTTTTTCTTAGAAGAAACTTTACTTTTTTCTCTCCCAGAAACTAAGAATAAAGGGACAATGTTGCTCTGTGATGGGACTGGACAATAAAAAGCCCGAATTCCTTTTTCTGGAACTGGCCTTGTTATCGTCCAGCAAAACTAAACTTTACAAATGGTAAATACGTAGCTGCTGCTGTGCCTTGGAAATAAAATTTGCAAAGTCTTTCAGATTTTAAATTGCAAACTGAGATGTTGCCTAAGATGTTTTTCTTGTATTGTTGCCTGCTTTTTCCCTAAACCACCTCTTATCAGTGCTATATCAAATTACTGAGCTGTCTGCTGAGGTTAAGCAAGGTGATATTTGTACTTAAACAATAGACACATTTTGGTTTAAAGCTTTGACTCTTTGTTTCTTTCAAAATAATATTAAATGCAAGGGTTAATATAGATTTTCCTTCTGGTTTATAATTTAAATAAGTTAAATATATCTAAATTAGAAAAATTCAAGTCATTAAATGTTTATTGAGCATCTTTCATGAGTAGGATATAGAAGCATACACTGGCAAAAATAAACCTAAATATGACATGGTCTTAAGTCTCCAGGAGCTTATAATTAAGAAAAATACAAGTCAGTGTTTATTTAGCAATTGAAACAAGTGAAAAGATATGTGCTGACTGGTATGTACTTGAGTTATTTTAAGAATATTCCAAGTAATTTCTCTGAAGGTTCTATGCAAAACAAGAAACCCAATTTAATTATCTAAGTCGGCTTGTTGGATGAATGACCACATCACATTCAAGTGATACTTTATTGAATGACAATCATTATAGCTGGAAAAATCCAATAAAATCATTTGTATGTCTATTGGTACAATTAACCATTTTGTCTTTTTTACCATAAATCTCACATCAAATACCTAAGTGTTTATGACTTTCCAAGGCACCATGCCATCAGCTATGAAGGATGAAAAGCTTTAAAACACAATCTCTGTCCTCCAGAAACTTTTAGTCTGATTGGCCAGATAAGGTTCCTTCATATAACATAACTACAAGAAGTACAGAGTTCCAAAGGAGGAAGAACTAACTTGCAGTTAGGGTTATCAGGACTGGCATATACAAAAGACTAAAGGATTGACAGAATTTTGATACTGGTTTGGGGTATTTCATTTTTTTTTGAGACAGAGTCTCACTCTGTTGTCCAGGCTAGAGTGCCTTGGCATCAGCCTAGCTCACAGCAACCTCAACCTCCTGGGCTTAAGCCATCCTTCTGCCTTAGCCTCCCAAGTCGCTGGGACTACAGGCATGTGCCACCATGCCTGGCTAATTTTTTCTATATATTTTAGTTGGCCAATTAATTTCTATTTTTAGTAGAGATGGGGTCTCATTCAGGCTGGTTTTGAACTCCTGACCTTGAGCGATCCTCCTGCCTTGGTCTCCCAGAGTGCTAGGATTACAGGTGTGAGCCACTGCACCAGGCCTGGGGTATTTCAGATGAGAGAATGGCAAGAACTCTCAGGGGCAAAGGCAATAGGTGCATGGAGCATTTTTAGAGTAAAGAAATACTTTTAGTTATGCTGGAATAAAGGTTCCTTCCAGCAGCCATGGGCAATAAAGCCCAAACAGTGTGTGGAGACCATATTATGAAAGCTTTTGTAGGTAGCAAAGGCTCTTGACCCCCTAAGGTTCACTGAAAAAATCACTGAATTGGGCCAGGGGCAGTGGCTCACACCTGTAATCCTAGCACTCTGGGAGGCCAAGGCAGGAGGATCGCTCAAGGTCAGGAGTTCAAAACCAGCCTGAGCAAGAGTGAGACCCTGTCTCTACCATAAATAGAAAGAAATTAATTGCCCAACTAAAAATATATATAGAAAAATTAGCCAGGCATGGTGGTACATGCCTGTAGTCCCAGCTACTCAGGAGGCTGAGGCAGGAGGATCGCTTGAGCACAGGAGTTTGAGGTTGCTGTGAGCTAGGCTGGCGCCACGGCACTCTAGCCCAGGCAACAGAGTGAGACTCTGTCTCAAAAAAAAAAAAAAAAAAAACAAAAATCACTGAATTGAGGCAGATTAGTAGGAGAAAAAAATATACATTTACTTAATGTGTATACATGGGAACCCTCAGAATGAAGATTCAACTCTTCAGTGAGGGACAGAGATTTTTAAAAACTGGAGGCTTGGAAGCAGTAAAAGAAGTTTTGAGAGAGAGAAAGGAAGAAGCTTGACTAGTTAGCAAAGGTGGTCTTGTTAGGTAGATGAAAACTTACAGTCAGCACCCCTCAGACAAAATAGATGGTCAATGTTTCTTCTTAGATGTTTAAAAGTGTCAGACTCTCAGTTAATCTTTCCTAGATCAGGTAAGGATAGACCTGGCTGTATTAATGCAGATTCTCTACAGATGTAAATTTCCCCCTACAAAAGATAGCTTTGCAGTGTTATTTCTCTCTGTGAGATTCATGTCTGCCATCTCAAAACATGTCAAAGAAATATATTTTGTAGTAAAATATATCTGATTTCCTTCACTTTGAATACAGGCTATGGGGTTTGCACTTTATCCTTCAAGTAAAAGAATTTCATGGAAAGCTTTTGAGTAAGCAAATGATGTCATCAAAGCATCAGTTTAATAAGATGATTCTCAAAGTAATGCACAAATTATCTTGGAGGGAGAACAGCCTGGAGGCAGTGTAACAGAAGTAAGGGTCTGAAAAAGGACAAAATGTTTTGCAAGTTGTCTCTTTAAAACCTCTTACCCTTTTTGAGGAATTAAAACCTGTATTCTAGCCAGGTGCGGTGGCTCACGCCTGTAATCCTAACACTCTGGGAGGCTGAGGCTAGAGGATTGCTTGAGCTCAGGAGTTCAAGACCAGCCTGAGCAACAGCGAGATCCCGTTTCTACTAAAAATAGAAAAAAATTAGCCGGGCATGGTGGCGCGTGCCTGCAGTCCCAGCTACCCGGGAGGCTGAGGCAGGAGGATCGCTTGAGCACAGGAGTTTGAGGTTGCTGTGAGCTAGGCTGATGCCACGGCACTCTAGCTCAGGCAAGAGAGTGAGACTCTGTCTCAAAAAAAAAAAAAAAACAAACCCTGCATTCCTGCCTGAAGTCAGTGATCAGAGGGGCAGAGGAGTGTTCTTTGTTCTTTATTTTAAAGCATAAGAGATGGCTCAATGGAATTGTCCAGGCAAAGGGCATGAGGTCATCTTCAATGAAGATAATGCTGACTAAGACCATCAACCATAGTTAAATAGCAATAGCCTGAAGCTGAAAACCCCCTTTAAAAGTTCTATATTTCTGCTTAAAAGGAGGATGATGGTTCTTTGAGATAAGAGTCTGCCATCCTCCTCATTTTCCAGCAAATTGATAAACTTCTCTTTCCTTTTCCTCAAACCACTTGTCCTCATTCTTCATTCAGCCTCGGGGACAAGTACCGAGCTTTTGGTAGCAGAATTTGGCACCTGGGTGGGCCCATCGGTGCCCTGTTGGAGTGGTAGCCTGCAACTACTGCTGCGGTTGGAAGAGGTGGGGAGCAGCCCCAGGTCCAGCCAGTAGGAGCACCATCTTTTTGGGGTGAGAAAGGGGCCACCCCGGAGCTGCTGGAGCCTGTTTAGCTCCAGGGAACTCATATCTCTCCCTCCCCAAATTTGACACAGCTCCATGCAACCTAAACCTTTTTGAGGAAAAGGAAACAGATTTGGGAAGAGTTGTGATGCCTCAGCCATTTCAGTTAGCTTCCCAGTGTACACATCAAGATCTGTGATTCTACTCATTTGGCAAAGGTTTTTGAACCTTCCAGCCCTGTGGCACTGTTTTGGGGTGAAAGTCACAGTTGAGTGAAACTAGGGAACCTAGGGAATTCGTCCCCTTTGGGGTTAGAAGAATTTGGTTCTCATTTATATGGTTCCCATTTGTTTGTAGGCCTTGGCATTTGAGATTGTTTGTATTGAGAATTACCTCCAGTGTCTAGTTGTCAACTTGTGCTTCTTGTTGTTTGTGAGTTTTGTCTTAACATGGGAGGCTCCATTTCTGTTCCATCTAAAAGTCCCTTGGGGAGAATTTTGGCTGAATGGTCAACTTACAGCTATAAGTCTATGTCTAAAATGAGAATGGTGTTATTGTAATATCGTTTGGCCAATGTATGTGCTAGAGTGTGAGGAGAATTGGCTCTTGAATGGAACCTTAAATTTTTATACTATCTTATTTTGTCAAAGGTCAGGTAAGTAGAATGAGATTCCACATGTACAATCTTTCGTGCAGTTGTATAATAAAGTGGCTGAAAGGCCTGGGACAAGGTTAATGGTAAAGATAGTCAGACCCCAGATGATAAAATTGGGGAGGAATTAACCAGGTTGGATCTTTCAATCCAAACGTCATAGAACCTGCTCCTCTGCCACCAGCTCTGCACTCACTGTGGAAGGTGCCATGGGCTTGGCCATACTTGAGCTCACACTGCTGGGGCCCCACTGTCCCATCTGCCATGGCCCCCAATGCAATGGTCACGGAGTACACTAACAGAGGCAGCTTTCCCCACCAGAGCCCAAGACTGGCCCAGGAAGTGGCCCCATGCAAAACCAGGCCTGGGGCAACTTCTGTTGCCTGCAGCTGCCGTCACCATCTTGGCAATGTGAGAGGCACTGGGGAAGGCACCACTGGAACTAATTTTTCAGTCCAATGCCCCCTGGGTTATGACTCAGGACAAGGAATGGTTTCTCCTTACAAGAACAAGCAGGGAACTCAATTTGGCCAGAGGGCACCCTTAGCTGGGGCAGGGAAATTTCCATTATGGCAATATCAGATAGGGGGCTTGACTGCACAAGGACTGGCAGCAGGGTATTATTGGACTTAACACAAATTGGGATCTTAATGCAAATGCAGATGGTGTGAGAATAAATCATTACTGAGGGGAGTGCCTACACAGAAGAGTTTAAACAATGTCCTAGAATCACAATAAAAAGCTAATGAAGATCCCTCTGATTTTTGGAATGCATCTATCAGGCATATTGGAAATATACAGATATAGTTACAGAGGCCCTTGAAGATTTGTGCATAGATAATATGACTTTTGTAGGACAGAGTGCTTCAGATATAAGGAGGAAGCTGCAGTGTGTAGAAGGGGCAATTGGCAGGAATCCCTCACAGCTTGTTGATACTGCCTTTAAAGTGTATAATGCTAGAGAAAAACAGAGTCCAGGACTCAGATGACAAAGGAGGGGCTCTGGAGCTCCATGCATCACTAGTGGCTCCAATCCAAATATCCCCACAGAAACCCTACAATTGACAGTGGGGACTTGATTAGTGGACTTTTTAATGGACACGGGAGTGCTGCCACTGCCAAGCTGCATGGGCAGAAGCAGTCCAGTGGCCTCCCTGTGGCCGCTGCCCTTGCCCCGCTGGCATTAGCCATGCATGGCACTCCACAAGCCAGGCAGAGGGTGGGGGCCAGGCAGTGGCAAGGCAGCTTTCAGTGAAGTGGCAGCTGAGGAACTTGTCACTGTGGGCCCAGGAGGCAGGCCCTGGAGAGCCGCTGCCACCTCTGCCACTCCCAATGAATCTGGCAACCCCAACACCCTTGGTGGCCATGCTGGACCTGAGTGAGCAGCGAAAGTGGTGGGAGCTGTCCCAGAAGTGGCAGAAGCTCACCTCCAAGGGCGTTGCCAAGCTCCTGCTCTACAGCTTTTAAATACTGGGGCCTGCTGACACACACGGGAGGCTGCCACTGTGGAGCAGTTCCTTTTGAAATTTGTGCCTCAGCAGACTTGCACATCTTTTTT
>VBSM01001562.1:12884094-12897730 GCA_008086735.1 Cheirogaleus medius
CCCGCCTTGGCCTCCCAGAGTGCTAGGATTACAGGCGTGAGCCACCGCGCCCGGACAGACTTGCACATCTTTGACTGCAACTACATCATTTGCAAGAAGAAGCAAGTTCTATTCCTCCTGAGGTCTACCAAAAAGTGAGGAAGGCTGTATGGTCTGCTGGGACCCTGGAACATGCAGAAAAAATTTAAATTCCCCATACCAATGAGTATAGATTTGTGCAGGATCTATGTGCCATTAATGATATTGTACAAGTGACTAAGAAGTCACAGTGGAATGGCAGGATCCTGAGACTAGGATGACCTCACAGCACTACTGGACTGTGTTGCCTCAAATATCTAAAAAAAAACCTCCTCCTCTCTTTAGTGAGAGCTTAGCAAGGGACTTGCAGAACCTGCAATTGGACCAAGGGACTCTGTTATAAAGTATCACCGAAAAGGGTGCAGATTTGCAAACAGCAGGTTACTTATTTGGGATTCCAAATTAGCAAGGGAACCTGCAGCCTAATGTCAGACTGAAAGCAAGTCATCTTGAATCTTAAGGTGCCCTAAAATAAAAGACAGCTGGGCAAGTTCCTAGGAATGGCAGGGTCCTGTCGCATCTGGATCCCAATTTTTGGACTAACAACAAAGCCCTTCTATGAGGGCCTTAAAAGGACAGATGTGGAGCCCCTGATCTGGACTACTGACTGTCAAAATGCCTTTGAAAAACTAAAGCAGAGCCTTATGACTGCTCCTGCTTTGGGGTTGCCTGACTTACAAAAATAATTTATATGTTCATGAGAAAAACAAGGAATTAGCCTTGGAGTTTTAGTACAGGTGCTGGGAGACATCCCACTGCCAGTGGCATACTTGTCAAAGCCACTGGACAATAATGTGAGAGGCTGGCCTCCTTGCCTCTGGGCAGTAGCAGCTACTCTGAGTTGTTTTGAGCCTTTGCAACATGACTGTTTAGAGGCTTTAGTAGGACGGATCTGTCAGATCAGCCAATGCCAGAGCCAGACTGGAATCTTTTTACCAAATGGAAGCAGTTTTATGGACAATGGACAATGAAGGGCTGGATATGTAGTGGTCACGGAACAGCAGGTACTGAAAGCAATGGCACTATTGCCTGGTGCTGCAGTCCAGAAAGCTGAGGTGATTGCTTGAACCAGAGCTTCTCAGTTATCTGGAGGAAAAAAGGTAAACATTTCTAAATTTGCTTTTATGGTTGTGCATGCTCATGGTACCATTTGGAAGGAAAGGGGGGGCTCCTGATGGCAGGAAGTAAGGATATTAAGTATGCCACTTAAATAATAGCCCTGTTACAGGCCGTGGCTGAGCCCAAGCAGGTGGCCATCATGCACTGTCCTGGTCACCAAAAAAGGGAGACATTTATGTTGCAAAAAATTTAGGCCACCGGCAGAGCTGCTAAGGAGGCTGCTAAAGTTGATCTGTTCCTCTATGTCTTGATACCTCAGATATATATATATATATATATATATATATATATATATATAAAGCTAAAGCTTTGACACTTGGAATGACACAGCTAAGTGGAAATAGAATTCTCATAGACTCATTCCTCTACCTGAAGCTTTGGTTCAGCCCCTTTATGAGGCACCTACATGAATACAAACATTATGGGTGTGGTATCTTAGTGGATTTTGTGGGACCTCATTTAAGAGGATGCTGTTTGCAATAAACTATCCAACAAATAACTCAGAGTTATTCGTTGTACTTTATGTGCTCAAAACAATCCAAAGACAGAAAAGCGACTTGCTGCACAGGGAACTCAGTATGTGGGGACCCACCCTTTTGATGACTGGAAAGTTGTTTTCACTCAGATGCCTAAAACAACTGGAAACTTCAAATACTTGCTTGTATTAGTAGAGACATTTTCAGGCTGGGTAGAGGCTAATTCTACCCAAACGGTGAGAGCATCTGAAGTTACCAGAATCCTTCTGAAGGAACTCATTCCAAAATATGGGCTCCTTTCCTCTATACAGAGTGATAATGGACCCTCCTTTATATTGGAGGTAATTCAGCAAGTAAGCAAAGCCCTGCACCTAGAAGGAAAATTGTATACATCCTGGAGACCTCCTATGGGAAAAATGGGGGAAATTAATCATACTTTAAAGAAAAACTATAGCAAAATTGATACAGGAAACCCATCTAAAGTGGGATAAGGTATTGCCACTTGCCCTCCTTCAGATAAGGGTAGCCCCTAGAAGCAGGCTTAAGTTAAGCCCCCATGGAATAGTTTATGGGAGACCCTTCTAGCACCCTGACGTAAGCATGGTAATATAACCATAAGTGAAGAAAACAGAGTAAAGCAATATATCAAATACTAACCACTATGCATAAGGGAGGACAATGGTTCTTTAAGACAAGAGTCTGCCATCCTCCTCATTTGCTGGCAACTTTATAATCTTCTCTCTCTTTTTCCTCAAACTGCTTGTCCTCATTTTTTGTTGGGCCTCAGGGACAAGTACAGCACCCTTGGTAATAGGATGATCAGGTAAAAGGCCATGGTCAGTCCGGGTGTGAGTTGGGAAGGATGAGCATCAGGTGAGAGTTAGGAATGAAGGACAGTAGATCTGGTTTTCATTTGTTTGTTTTTGTTTGAATGGAACAATTATATATTCCTATAAATGAATAATATAATAAAAATGCCAAAGCTAAATATATTGCTAATCTTCACTCTTGAGGAGTAAACATTAATAGAATGATAAAGCATCTTATATAAGACAGTCACATGAATTCTTTATCTGCATGATATTCTCAAGAACATTATTCATAATCTAGTCTTACTCATGTTCTCTATGCAATTTTCCAAGTAGGCCATTCTTTTGAAAGTTTAGTCCTTAGAAAACGTGGTGTACTTTTGAGGAACTGTTATATTTTCTCCCTTCTCACATTAAGAGCTATGAAGCTCAGGCAATTTTCTCTGAATGCCAGCAGGCTCCAATCCAACCCTCAGCTTAACCACCACAGCTGTGTTGACTTTAGGTGGTAATCTCTGTTTTCTCCTTTGTTCTTAATTCTCCTTTCTTCTCCCTCGTCATTACTCTTCACTAATCTTACTGTTGTGGTTTCTCCTCTTCCCTCTGTAAGTGTCTCTAGATGCTTTTTCAATGAGACAAAGGAAAGATCCGTTTAATATGTGACAATTGCTCTCCCTCCTATGTCTCCAGCCTCAGTTTCTTCCCTGAGCTCCAGCATGATATTAGTACATCTTACTTATATTTTGCCCCACCCTTCAAATAGATGGTCCCACCTAGCACTTTCTTATGTCCAACCTCCAAACTTATTCAAATATAGTCATTAACCAACAGCATCTTCATCACCTGGGAACTTTTCAGAAATGCAAATTCTCAGGTCCCACTCCAGAGTACTGACTCAGAAACTCTGGGGAGGAGACCCAGCAATCTGTGTTTTAACAAGCCCTGCAGGTGATTCTGACACAGGCTCAAGTTTAAGAACCATTGCCCCAGAGAATGACTGCTCTTTCTCTCCTGGTTTATGTGTCTCTGGTCCACCTGGCATATTTGCTCTATGATCCTGGAAAATTCTTTATACACTTTTGAGAATAAGCATAACTTTTTAAAAGAGCTTATCTCATTGGTACATCTAATTATTTAATATTATCCTGCCACAGTCACTACAGCATTTATAGGTACCCTATCTCATGGTCACTGGTCCATGCTTGAGCCACTCTTGGATGACCTGATAACATCTGGCCCAATCAGTAGCCACCTCACCTCTACTTAAAAAACAAACTATTACTCATTTCCTAAGCAGAGGAACAGCAGATTAAACCAGACAGAGAACTGTTCCTGTCTAATAAATGTATCTTTATTTTTATCTATTTATTTGTTTATTTATTTATTTATTTATTTATTCTGAGACACAGTCTCACTGTGTTGCCTGGGCTAGAGTGCTGTGACGTCAGCCTACCTCACAGCAACCTCAAACTCCTGGGCTCAAGCGATCCTTCTGCCTCAGCCTCCCGAGTAGCTGGGACTACAGGCATGCATCACCATGCCCGGCTAATTTTTTGTATATATTTTTAATTGGCCAATTAATTTCTTTCTATTTTTAGTAGAGACGGGATTTCGCTCAAGATTGTTTCGAACTCCTGACCTTGAGCAGTCCACCCACCTCGGCCTCCCAGAGTGCTAGGATTACAGGCGTGGGCCACCACGCCCGGCCTATTTATTTATTTATTTATTTATTTTGAGACAGAATCTCACTCTGTTGTCCGGGCTAGAGTGCCATGGCGTCAGCCTAGCTCACAGCAACCTCAAACTCCTGGGCTCAAGCAATCCTCTGTCTCAGCCTCCCAAGTAGCTGGGACTACAGGCATGTGCCACCATGCCCGGCTAATTTTTCTATATATATTTTTAGTTGGGCAATTAATTTCTTTCTATTTATAGTAGAAACAGGGTCTCACTCTTGCTCAGGCTGGTTTTGAACTCCTGACCTTGAGCGATCCGCCCACCTCGGCCTCCCAGAGTGCTAGGATCACAGGCGTGAGCCATGGCACCTGGTGGCACCTGGCCTTAATAAATGTATCTTTAATTAAGCAGATGTGTACGTGACTTCAGCAAAGGGCTAGTTGGAATTTTCTTAGTTTGATAACCTGGATTCAGTATCCTTTTAGGAAAGATAAGAGGCAACAATTACTGCCTGGCATCCTTGGAAACAGTCCAAACCAAGGCAGTTTACCCGTTCTGATTTTTGAAGATAGTTCAAGTTGGTGTTGAGATTAAAGATTCCATAATAAGTGAAGTGGGCAAGGCCCCAATTCCTCAATTACACAAATGCCACCCAGTTTACATCCTTAAAGTAAATGTATTGCTAGATGTTCACATTTATGTGAACTATTGCTGCCCACCACCATCTTTTTAAAATTTGGAAGCACTTTATAAGTCTAAATGTAGTGACCGTTTCAAAAACTGGTTTAAAATCTTCAAGTTGCTTTGTTAAGAGCAACAAGTAGCAGAGAAGGAATGAATTTCAGTGGAAATATATTAAATTGAGACAGAACATAGACTAAGGGCGGAGGGGAGGAGGTTCGTGCAGTTCTGCATGGTGGCAAAGTAAACATACAAGTACTTTTGCAAAATAAATGTGAATTCCTAAGATTTCTTCAATTATAATTTGAAAGATGTGGTAATCCATGCAGCTACTAACAGGGTCAAAGGCAATCTTGATCTATAGTTGATTAAAAACAAACCAACCAACAAATATTCATCAGGTATTAACACTGCACTCAGTTCCTACTGGGAGTTTTTCATCTCCTTGAAGAGTCAAGGTTAACACGTCTGAAGCAACACCAAAGTACAAGATAAGAGATGGTTAAGTGCTAAATTACGTTATCCTTGACGTGCTTCTCTTTGTACACTCTTGGAAATCTCATCTCTCATGACTTTATCTAATAACTATGTAGGTCAGTGTTTCTCAGTCTTGAGTAATAATGAACTGCTACAAAAATTTCTCATGTTCCCTCAGTCTGCAATGAAGCATTTTTATTATTATTTTACCTAAATGTACGCATCTAAAAGTAGTCACTAACTACTTAGCTTTATGACTCTTAACTATAAAAAACAAATTTACAAGTTAAATACAGAAAAGCTATACAATCAACAAAATTTAAATTAATTTAGTGGCACAGATGATCTTTTACTGAAAAAAAAAAAAATCACCACTCCTATCCTGAGCACCGTTCTGCCAGCAGGTTCTTTTGTGTTCAATGGGCCTTTCTCACTGTGACTCACGGGATGACTCAGCTCTTACCACTTTATTCAAACTACTGTGAACCTATTCTTCATATACTTCCTGTGGAATTTTTTTTTTGCCTGTAATTTGTATAAACACATCATATATGTATTGACTCTGCTTGCAATGTTTTCTCATTACTCGGCAACAATTAATATACTGTACTACAGATGGTCAACCTGGTTGAAATACAGATGAAAAGGTGAGAAATATACTCTTGGGTGATACTTGCTATAAGAAAGCTGTCCAGATGGCCCCAAATTTTCGTCTGTGTTACTTTTTAAAGATTGTCATAGATATGAAGACACGAAATCTTCATTAAAAGGCATAAAAAAAAACCCCTCATTAAAAACCCAGGGCATCTGTGGTGGGCACAGCTGTGTCTCCTAGATGCCCCCTAGGAGGAAGTGTGTCGTGCCCTGGCTATCAGCAGACAGCCTCCGACTCTCAGTTCCTTTAGAGTTTGCTCAGCTGCAAAGAGCTGCTGAGCCCAAGGGCTCATCCTTCCCCAGGTCCCCTCACTGAGTGACTGATGGAGGCAGCAGTATTAAAACCCGGTTAGTTCCTCTGAACAGGGAGAACTCTGATGGGTCATATATGTGGGGTTGGCTGAGGCTTTGTCAGCCTGGACGCAGTTCCAATTTCCCCTCCCAATCGTGCTTTCTCTCCTCTCTCCTATTATGACAGACTCCATCTCAGTGTCTGCTTCCATAGAACCCCATGAACAAGGGCTCCCCCAAATCTCTCTGAGGAGCGAGAATGACTCTTCTGTAGCCCTGATACTTCTTGCAAGTTTCCAGCCTAAAAGTTCAGCTTCTGATTGCATGTTCCTGATGGTACTTAAATTCAACAGGTCCAAATCTGATGCATAACTGATCTCTTATGCTTTTGCCTCAGAACAGTGTGTGTGTGTGTGTGTGTGTGTGTGTGTGTGTGTGTTCTGCCTTATAAGGGCATTACGATTTTATTCCCAGAGCATCAAAAGTTGGGAGATAACTCTGGTGGCTCACACGCCTTGCTCTACACATCTGGTCTATTATTCATGCTTCTTCACATGGGAGGTCTTTACTCTTTTCCACAGGAATCTACTTCCCTCTAAACAAGGGATGCTACTGAAATTATAATGGAGAGCTTAGCTTCTCTTTGCCCTTGGAATAGCTATCCTTTTTAATAGTTTTGGGTTTCCCTTCCCTTTGATTCCGCCAATGTTGAATAATTTTTTTTCTCCTAAAGGGCACATCCACGAAATTGCAACCCACAATCACCTACTTGCTTTGGAGCACAATATATGAGCTCAAATATTAAAAGAGTAATGCTTTGAGGGGATGACAACAAATACTAAAGGCTCTACTTTTCCTTTTCAGTTAGGATTAGTGTGGTGCAGTCATTAGAAAAAAAACATTTATTTTGTCCCAGTTTAAGGTAAAATACATTCAATTTTCTTTTCTTACCTTTTATATTACACTAAAGAGTAAAGAAAAGCAAGTCTCGATAAATGCCAGAATGATAATTTTATAATATAAATAGAGGCTAAAACATGTGTAAATGTTATTATGTAGGGTAGAAGTCTAAGAAAACATATATTTTCTAAAGCAGTCAACTCATCGAAAGATACTGATATTTAAAGTTGAAAGTTGCGTCGTCAGTTGAAAACGAGAATCTGAGATGTTCGTGAGGGAGAAATTGTCAGGAAAGCAGTAGAACATTTCCTGGCCGTGGGTGCAGTCTTGAGGATTTATGATAGCCATGACGAATCCAAAAACCATCACCACGGCACCAATGGGAAGCATGACACAGGATATAATCTTATCTGAGTGTGTCCTCGGTTCTTCAGACAGTTTCAGATAACAAGCTGATGGAATGATAAAAATTAGGGGAGCTGCACAGAGCACACCCTGTGTGTCGAAAACAAGAAATAAGATAATGTTACTGGATGGAAGCATTCTTTTTAAAACATTTACAAAATGTATTTTTCATTTTACATGTTAAATGTTTGATAAGGTCAATGGAATCAAAAGAAAAGAAAAATAATTATAAGAAAGACTTGGAAATAGTTTTTTCCCTTTTCCAATGGCATATTTATAAGTGAAAACAATAAAATAGCATAATAGTATATCAGACTTAAGAAAAGATGATCAGAAAATAATATAGAAAAATAAAGAAAATACTGAGACTGATTTCTGGCAAACTCTTGAAATTTCCTATATTTTCAGTTACATCATATTTCCTTATACTCATTTAAAATTGCTGTATATTCACTATGCCTTTCAAATTTGAGTGGCCTATTTGTCATTTGTGTACAATTGGGAAATTTTGGAAACTTTTATGGGGCATACTGTCTTTCCTTTTTACTTGAGCTTGCATGGAAGTAGTGCCTGTCTGTGTGAGAAAGAAAACTATAACCCTAAGGGCACTGAACATGAAATAACACTTCTAAATCCTCTTTCAAGCAAAACTAAACACATTAATTACCGTAGCAAACTGACAGCAGAGATAAATGACTATAACTCATTCACCCTCCCCCACAGCTATGGATAAATCCTACCTAAGGGAGAATGTCAGATGGAAAATGAATGAGTAGAAGAGTTGTCTGTTATAAAAACACCAAGAGTTGTTGACTTCAAAGGAAAAGACTTACCCCTTTAATCTAATTCTCACTAGAAACATGGCAAATGATAAAACTGTTAAAATTTAATGCATTTTAGATAATATATTATTCTAATTATGTTAAATGTTAATTATATTACATATTAAAAATATAACATTATTAATAAAATATATTAAAATTTATGACAAATGTTATTCTCTTAAATCATAAAATGTAAGTTTTTTAACGTAAGATTTTTAAAAATAAATTTTATAGTATATATTTGAGGCTTACACGATGTTATAGGATATATATAGGTAGTAAAATGGTTACTGTATTGAAGCAAATTAACATCTCTGTCATCTCACATGGTTACTTTTTTTGTAATGAGAGTAGCTAAAATCTACCTAACAAAAATCTCAAATACAATACAATTTTATTAATTGTAGTCCTCATTTTGTACATTAGATCTCTAGACTCGTTCATCCTACATATCTATTACTTTGGATCCTTTGACCTGCATCTCCCCATTTCTTCCCTCTGCCCCCTTCCCATGGTAATCACAGTTTTATTCTCTATCTCTGTATATTTGACCTATTAAAAAATATATTTCATGTATAAGTGAGATTATGCAATATTTTTCTTTCTGTGTCAGGCTTATATCCTTAACATAATGTTCTCCAGGTCTATCCATGTTGTGGCAAATGGCAGGATCTTCTTTTTTAATTAATTCATTCATTCATTTTTTGAGACAGAGTCTCACTCTGTTGTCCAGGCTAGAGTGATGTGGCATCAGCCTAGCTCACAGCAACCTCAAACTCTTGGGCTCAGGTGATCCTCCTGCCTCAGCCTCCTGAGTAGCTGGGACTATAGGCATGTGCCGCCATGCCTGGCTAATTTTTTCTATATATATTTTTAGTTAGCCAATTAATTTCTTTCTATTTTTAGTAGAGACAGGGATCTTGCTCTTGCTCAGGCTGGTTTCGAACTTCTGACCTTGAGCGATCCTCCTGCCTCGGCCTCCCAGAGTACTAGGATTACAGGCGTGAGCCACCATGCCCGGCCCGGGATCTCCTTCTTGAAAGATGAATAATAGTATGTTATACACACACACACACACACACACACACAACCACATTTTCTTTATCCATTCATCCATTGATGAACCTTTGTTTTTTCCATATCTTTACTACTGTGAATTATGCTGGAATGAACATCCAAATATCTTTATGAGGTGGTGATTTCATGTCCTTTGGGTATATACCCAGAATAGGGATTTCTGGGACAGATAGCAGTTTTTGGTTTGTTTGTTTGTTTGTTTTTTTTAAGGCAAGCATTAAAATGAGGTTTATCGAGGAGAGAAAGACAGGATTATAGGGCAAGAGCAAGACATGGGTTTACAGAGCATCATACATACGCTATCGATGACGACTGGACCCATTGTCACAGCAAAGGAGAGCAAAAGGAAGGGCAAAAGCAAAGTAGTTCTAATTTTAATTTCTTTAGGACTCATACTGTTTTCCATAACGGCTGTACCAATCTGTATTCCCACCAACAGTGTACTAGGGGTTCACTTTTCTCCACACCCTTGTCAACAACTGGTATCTCTTGTCCTTTTGATAATAGCCATCCTAAAGGATGTGAAGTGTTATCTCCTAGTGGTTTTAATTTTCCTGATGATTAATGATGTTGAACACCTTTTCGTATACTGTGGTGGTCATTTTCATGTCTTCTTTGTAGAAATATCTATTCAAGTCCTTTGCCCACTTTTTAAAAAATTTTTAAATTTTTTTTTTTTTTTTGAGACAGAGTCTCACTCTGTTGCCTGGGCTAGAGTGCCGTGGCGTCAGCCTAGCTCACAGCAACCTCTGACTCCTGGGCTCAAGCAATCCTTCTGCCTCAGCCTCCCAAGTAGCTGGGATTACAGCCATGCGCCACCATGCCCGGCTAAATTTTCCCTATATATTTTTAGTTGGCCAGCTAATTTATTTCTATTTTTAGTAGAGACAGGGTCTCGCTCTTGCTCAGGCTGGTCTCGAACCCCTGACCTTGAGCGATCCTCCCGCCTCGGCCTCCCAGAGTGCTAGGATTACATGTGTGAGCCACCACGTCCAGCCTTAGCCCATTTTTTTAATTGAGTTATTTGTTTTTCTGCTATTGAGTTTAAGAGTTCTTTATACATTTTAGATACTGTGTTTCCATGAAAATAAGACCTACGCATAAAATAAGCCCTAGCAGGATTTCTAAGCATTTGCGCAATATAAGCCCTACCCCGAAAATAAGACCTAGTGATGGGCGTGGCTACACAGTTTATCTGCGCAACCCATGCATTTCATCGTAACGTGGTAAAGAAGAGAAGCAGCCCTTCACATCTGCCCCATCGTGACAGCTACTATCCCAGAGGTGACCGGAAAGGTGCAGGCAGCCTCACCAACAAGGTCGGCTCCCCCTGTCAGGTCCCGGCCATTCTGTGCGTGCTGCAAGCTGAGGCTTTGAGGGGAAAATAACACATCCCCTGAAAATAAGCCCTAGGGTGTCTTCTTGAGGAAAAATAAATATAAGACCTTGTCTTATTTTCGGGGGAAATTCGGTATTAATCCCTTATCAGTTAAGTGGTTTGCAAACATTTTTCCCAGTCTGTAGGTTGCCTTTTCATTTTATTGATTGTTTCCTTTGCTCTGCAGAAGCTTTTTAGTTTGATATAGTCCCATTTATTTATTTTTGCTTTTGTAGTCTGAGCTTTTGGAATGATATCAAAAAAATTAGTGCCAGGGCTAATGTCAAGGAGCTTTTCCCTCTATGTTCTCTTCTAGGAATTTTATGGTTTCAGGTCTTACATTTAGGTTTTTTTTTTTTGAGACAGTCTCACTCTTGCCCGGGCTAAAGTGCCATGGCATCAGCCTAGCTCACAGCAACCTCAAACTCCTGGGCTCAAGTGATCCTCTTGCTTCAGCCTCCCGAGTAGCTGGGACTACAGGCATGTGCCACCATGCCTGGCTAATTTTTTCTATTTTTAGTTGTTTTGGCTAATTTCTTTCTATTTTTAGTAGAGACAGGGTCTCGTTCTTGCTCAGGCTGCTCTTGAACTCCTGAGCTCAAGGAATCCTCCTGCCTCAGCCTCCCAGAGTGTTAGGATTACAGGCGTGAGCCACTGCGCCCGGCCACATTTAGGTTTTTCATCCATTTTAAGTTGATTTTTGTGTATAGTGTAAGATAAGGGTCCACTTTCATTCTTTTACATGTGGAGATCCAGTTTGCCCAGCACCATTTATTGAAGAGACTATCCTTTCCTTATTATATCCTCTTGGTACCCTTACCAAAAATTAGTTGATAGTGTATGTTTGGATTCAATTCTGAGCTCTCTATTATGTTTCATTGGCCTATGTTTCTGTTTTTATGCCATTACCATACTGTTTTGATTACTACAGCTTTGTAATATAATTTTAAATCAGGAAGTGGTGATGCTGCAAACTTTGTTTTTCTTTCTCAGTATTGCTTTGGCTACTTGGGTCTTTTGTAGTTCCACATGAATTTTAGGATTGTTTTTTCTGTTTCTGTGAAGAATGCCATTAGAATTTTGATGGGGATTGGGTTGAAACTGTATGTGTATTGCTTTGGGTAGTTTGGACATTTTGACAATATTTATTCTTCCAATCCATGTACACAGGATATCCTTCCCTTTGTTTATGTCTTCCATTTATTTGTGTCTTCTTCAATTTCTTTCATCAATGTATAGTTTTATAGTTTTCAGTGTATAAATCTTTTCTCTCCTTGATTAAAATTATTCCCAAGTATTTTATGTTAATTTTTTTGATTCTGTCATAAATAGGATTGTTCTCTTGATTTCTTTTTCAGCTAGGTTGCTATTTGTGTATAGAAATGCTACTGATTTTCATATGCTGATTTTGTATCCTTCAACTTTAATGAGTTAATTTATTAGTTTTAATACTTATTTTGCAGAATCTTTGGAGTTTTCTACATATAGGATTGTGTTATCTGTAAATAGAGATAATTTTACTTCTTTCTTTCCAATTTGGGTGTCTTTTACATCTTTTTCTTGTCTGGTTGCTTTTGCTAGTACTTCCAGTACCATGGTGAATACACGTGGTGAGAACAGGTACCCCTGCCTTGTATTGGATCTTAGTAGAAAAATCTTTAGTTTTTTCCCCATTGATTATGGTATTAGCTGTGAGTTTTTCATAAATGGCCTTTGTTATGTTGAGAATGTTCTCTCTATACCTAAACAGTCTTTGTCAAGAAAGGATGTCGAACTTTGTCAAATGTTTTTTCTGCCTCAAGTGAAACAATCATGTGATTTTTATCTTCCATTCTGTTAATGTGATATATTACAAATGTTATACTCTTAAATCATAAGATGTAAGTTTCTTAAACAGTCAATAACAAATGTGAAAAAATAACAAATGTGATATTATTGGTTTATAATTAAATGTAATTTTTCCATAAATATGTTTTAGTATATATTAAAACTTATGTAAATTTATAATTATACATAAAAGTAGAAAGAATAGTATAATGAAACCCTATGCAACAATCACCTATGGTTTAAGCTTTTTGACACATTATTTTGGTATATTTTCCCCAGAGAAAATCACAGAAAAATAAATTTGAAGTTGAATGATGTAAAATAACAAATTATACCTTAAAAATAGCTTTAAAATAAGTATTTTTTAATATCACCAGTTAATAATATTACTGTGTGTTTTATACTGAGCACCATTTCCACACTGGAAATATTACAAATATGATTCCAGTAATATAACTATTTTTATTTTTATAAAAACAAAAAAGTCCAGAGAAATAGAAATTAAGGCTGACACATTGTAAAATCAGACTAGCCAGGCAGTATTTAAAAATTTGGGAAAGAATAGTAGGGACCACACTACATGGAAAATATTTCCACAGTAAGATATATAAGAATGAGAAAATACTAAGAGGTACCAAAAGTGCATTCTACTGTAACATATATGGACAATATACTTTTGCTATTTATTGCACCTGAATGCAAATTAATATGGACAAAGGCACACAATAAATAAAAGATTAGTTGTCATATGGCTTGAATTAAATGAATTATGGATTCCACAGACTCTATCATGATACTTGGAATTGACAATGCTTTTTAAGTTATGGAAAATACCGTAGAACTCATTCTGTATTTATAACAAAAAAATATTACCCTTTGATTTCTTTGAAATAAGAATTTATGGAGTCCATAGGACTGCAAACTAGTTCAACCTCTGTGGAAAGCGATATGGAGATACCTTAAAGC
>VBSM01001562.1:12902551-12932769 GCA_008086735.1 Cheirogaleus medius
AAAAAAAAAAAAAAAGTAGAGGTTTTTAAGTAGGATGCTAATAAATTGAAAGAAGAACTTTTTTCAATGTGATAGTTGAAGCAAAAAAGCCAGGATTAATTTTTAGATGTTACATGATGAGGAATTAGATTTAGGTGGTGGCAGTACAGATTCCAAAATAAAGGTCTGGAGAGAGAAAAAAATATTTAAAGAAGAAGAAATTGGGCCATAGTCAGTGAATGTGCAATATGGATATAACTCTATTCCTTCCATATTTTTAATTACTCTCACTAGACATATTTTTACTCAGCAAAGAAAATTCCAGATTAACTTACGTTATAGTTATTTTTAGTAATATCCATGTAAATAAGATATGCAAAAGTGCTCTAAAGCAGGGTTTCTCAACCTCAGCACTAGTGACATTTTGGTTCAGATCATTCTTTGCTGTGGGGAACCTGTCTGGTGCTGTGGGGTGTTCAGCAGTATCCCTAGCCTCTACCCACTGGATGCCAGTAGCATTCCTACCCAGTTGTGACAACCGAAAATGTCTCCAGACATTGTCAAATGCCGCTGGGGGAAGGAAGAGCAAAACTGCCCCCATTTAAGAACGACTAGTATATTTTTATTTTTATTTATTTATTTATTTAGAGACAGAGTCTCACTCTGTTGCCTGGGCTAGAGTGCCGTGGCGTCAGCCTAGCTCACAGCAATCTCAAACTCCTGGGCTCAAGCGATCCTCCTGCCTCAGCCTCCAAAGTAGCTGGGACTACAGGCATGTGCCACCATGCCCAGCTAATTTTTTCTATATATTTTTAGTTGTTTGGCTAATTTCTTTCTATTTATAGTAGAGATGGGGTCTCGCTCTTGCTCAGGTTGGTCTTCAACTCCTGAGCTCAAACAATCCACCCACCTCGGCCTCCCAGAGTGCTAAGATTACAGGTGTGAGCCACCGTGCCCAGCCAAGAACCACTGATTTAGAAATATGTAGTCCTATAAAGTACACAGTATCATCATTACAGATATTTATTCTTGTACTACAAACACATTTTCATTCCACTTAAGAAAGTGACACTTGTGGGGGGTGGGGGGGCATGGGCAATATACGTAACCGTAATATTTGTACCCCCATAATATGCTGAAATAAAATAAAAAATTTAAAAAAAAAAGAAAGTGACACTTGTGTTAAGAAAATACATCTTATGTTAAATATAAACATTATTTTTTAAAGGGAATTTTAGAATGGAGTAAATCTTTAAATGTACTTACATTGAGTTCTAAAACTATTCCAAGGCAGTCAATCAGCAATGATACAAGCGTGGCTATAGTAATGATAACCACTGTTACAATCACGTGGAAAACTGATGAAAGATTCCCACCAAAAAACACATTGGCAATTACCTGCCAAATAAACAGATTATTCTGAGAGGGACTCAGGATTTATTGAGAGAGTATTTCATAAAAGCTGTATAAAATACTACCAATAAGGCAATTAATCAAATCTCGAGTCACTAGGAATGTTCTACCTTTTCCAAAGTACTTGCACATAGACACGCACTATCAATAATAAGTATTCTTTGTTGAACTATTAGTCAGTGAATTATATTGCAGACTCATAGTATGGCTTACCAATGTTTGAATACATGTATTTCTCGAGTATAAGAAACCTTGGAAATTTACCTTATTCTTTTTCCTTGATTCCAACAAGGTTACTATTATTATAAAACAAACTAGACACTATTTAGATTATTTGAATGGCCTCGAAGGAAGTGGTTACCCTATTTCCTTTAATAATAATGTGTAATATCCTTTACTAACAGGAAATTAATTCTCTATAAACTAAATCCTACTCATTATAATTTAAGTCCACTTTTATTGCCTTTCCTCAACAAAAATGGAGAAGAGTTCATCACTATTTTCTTTTTTTTTTGAATAGCGTCTCACCCTGTTGCCTGGGCTAGAGTGCCGTGGCATCAGCCTAGCTCACAGTGACCTCAAACTCCTGGGCTCAAGCGATCCTTCTGCCTCAGCCTCCTGAGTAGCTCAGACTACAGGCATGCACCACCATGCCCGGCTAATTTTTTCTATATATTTTTAGTTGGTCAATTAATTTCTTTCTACTTTTAGTAGAGACAGGGTCTCGCTCTTGCTCAGGCTGGTTTCAAACTCCTGACCTTGAGGGATCCGCCCGCCTTGGCCTCCCAGAGTGCTAGGATTACAGTACTATTTTCCATTAATACTCAGACCAAGAAATCAATCAACAGTTACCAATTTAATGTGTCCCATACTGTGATATGGTTTACAAAGATAAAATGTCTAGGAGATGATTCATATTCTCAGGAATTAATAATTGGACATATACAATCAATCTGAAAAAATAAATAGAGACCAATTTATGACAGGGCAAAAAAAAAGATCAAAGAGGATTTAGAACTAAAAGGAGCTTTAGGTATTCAGACCTTTCTCCTTTAGAGTAATCTCCTTCACAGCACTCCTGAAATGTGCTTGACCTACCTTGGTTTGAGGTGGAGCTTGAAACATGAATAGCATTTGGAGCAGAATTATAGGCTGAGGGAACAGTGTGAAAAAGAACAAAGAGGGAAGAACACGAAGGATACCTATGGAGGAGAAGGAGGAGGCAGTCTAAATAGGGTGGTGGCCTTGTGCAAAGGACAGTGAGACATGAGTTGGAAATGGCAGCAGAGGGTCAGATGCTGGCAGATCATAAAGAAGCCAGCTCTCCAAGCTTTGCTGCCTAGATATGAAACATTCCCCATAGCTCGGATACTGCCATGGTTCTGCTAATACATTAATGGTGATACTAATAACTTTTACTGCTTACAATTGGTAATGTCTTTCCAAATATCATCTTATTTAAAATCCATTCTTAGAGATGCCTCTATGATATAATTGTGAAAGTGAAAAATCACTTAGTGAGGCAAGCAAGTGAGAAATATTTATTAATGGTAGATAGCTTTTTTGGCACTCTTGCATATGGCTGGCTACTTTATCTATGAATAGAAATGGCTTCCATTACATTAGCATCAACTGTGTATTTGTGTATATGTGTGTGTAGAAAGAAGAGAAAGAGAAAGAAGTGACTGGGAAAGGTATATACAACATTCTCTGACAAGTATTTGCCACTGTGGCAGAGATGTTGATTTTATTCTGTCTTCCTGTCACGGCAGCTAGAAAGGAAACTCAAGTTTCAAGTACTAAAGACAGAAGTTGTGCAGGTGAAGTGACTCAGACCGTCCACAGGCAGTTTACCAGAAACCACACGAGAATGTACCATTTGTTCTTGTTGATCTAAGACCAGATTTGAACCTAACGTCCTGGGCAGAAGCTAAAATAATACCATTTCCTGCATCTAACAGTAGTTAGCACTGGCTCTTAAATTTTGAAAAAATCTTCACAAAGTAACCTTAATTCAGTCTACTTCTCCCTTACAGTCAAGATAGAGGACTGGACTGTGAATTGTACCTTTCTAAGTGAGCAAAAGTGCTAATTGTGAAGGACAAGCACAGTGCTGAACATTTTCCTCTCGCATTTTCCCCGAGCAGTTCCTCATCCCCAGCGCTGGCTGAAGGTAAGCACTGGCCTGCCTCAAAAAGCCTGCCAATTTCTTAGTGTATTTAAAGCTCTGTAGACATTTTACTTCACACATTACACCCATTCACATGGTGTGCTGTGTAAACAGCCTCTTCGAATAGATCCTAAGACTAAGCCCTTTTCAGTGTGATTCCTGAAAGAACTGCTGTGAAGGAGGATCATGTTTTATTGCAAACTGGGCCAGTGGATTTTTAGCTGACAGCATAAGGGATTCCTGACAAGCTATGTGATCCCAGTTTACACCAAAAGAATTAATTTGCTTTCAGCTAATCTTTCTCCACAAATCCAGGTAGTCCATATAACATGATTTAGAGCTGACTTCTTAAATGAAATATATTGATATATAAATAATATACTATATATTTAAATTATCTGTATTATTTTTGTTATATAAAATGTAAATAAATAGATATATTTATGTAAATATACAAATAAAATATATCTGTAAAACTGAAGGCTTAAGTTCAATTTTGGTTCTCCATGGAATATAAAGTATTTTAGTTTTTAAGAAACAACACAACCAATTAAAATCTGATCTATGGTGTCTTTAGTACATGTTGACTTACAGACTATCTCAGCAAAAAGATAATTTTGTAAAACACGTTCTGAATCTTGGTATTTAGTTACTTTGTGAGAATGCTATTAAAAAAAGAAAACCCAACAACCTTAGTTTGGCTGTTACTAAAGGCTCACATTCACTTTGGAATGCAGTTGTATAAATATTTGTGCTTATGGTAATACAAACCAAACTAACAAACTTAATTTTCAAATCCAACTTTTGAAAAATTATCGCATAAACATCTGAATATAAATTCATCTTTAAACTCTGAAAAAGAAAATTTTATAAATGATACCACTTGCTATGTACTTGGGAATTTACCAAATTGAATTATTTATAAATCTTCCTAAATAAAATGTCATAGAGAGATCGCCTAGATAAAGTGTTGAGAAGGAATTGTACTTACCTCTCTAGTCACGAAACATTCCATGGGATACGTCAAAAGGACGGTGACGCCATAACAAAACCTCCCAAATGTTACCAGGTTATCACTTCTGCAATAATTTTCAAATAAGTCTCCTAGAAAATTATATGAAATAAGTTGATTTACTAGATACTGTATATTTGGGATAACTAATAAATTAAATATTAGATATTTATTATAGTCATGCATCACCTAAGGGACCCCATAGAAGACAGTGGTCCCATAAGATTGTAATGCCTGTATTTTTACTGTATGTTTTCTATGTTTAGATATATTTAGATACACAAATACTTACCGTTGTGTTCCAATTGCCTACACTATTAGCACTGTGACATACTGTACACGTTTGTTGCCTATGAGCAATAGGTTATACCACGTAGCCTAGATGTGTAGTAGGCTATACCATGTAGGTTTGGGTAAGTACACACTCCATGATATTCGCATGAGGATGAAATTGCTTAATGATGCATACCTCAGAATGTGTCCCTGTCATTAAGCAACAAATGACTGTATATAAGTGAATCTCCATAAACTCCATTTCCTTTAATTAAGAGAACAACACGAGACTAGCCTGAGCAAGATCGAGACCCTGTCTCTACTAAAAATAGAAAGAAATTAATTGGCCAACTAAAAATATATAGAAAAAATTAGCTGGGCATGGTTGCGCATGCCTGTAGTCTCAGCTACTTGGGAGGCTGAGGCAGGAGGATTACCTGAGCCCAAGAGTTTGAGGTTACTGTGAGCTAGGCTGATGCCATGGCACTCTAGCCTGGGCAACAGAGTCAGACTCAGTCTCAAAAAAAAAAAAGAGAGAACAACGGATTACCGGGCTAAATGTAAGTTTTTGCGTTCAATAACGATGTAATTATTCATTGATTTTAAACCAGTACATGTTCCACTTCAAGATAAATCTATCACTAATAGTTTTTTCCTCTTATTCTCATTATTTGTTTTTGGTAGGTTTAAATCAAATTTGAATCAACTTCTGAAAAATACTTTATCCATTGTCTTCTTATATCAGAATCAACTCCCTAAATTCTTGTGCATTGGCTTTGTAAACTTGCTTCTGGTCTTTGTTTCTGGTGAGTAAGTGACTTCATTATTTTAAAAAAAAATGTCTGTCAAAATAAACAAATTTCCTTTTGAAATGCTATTCTTAGATCAAGAACAATCCTGAAAGGAAGAGTAGACCAGTACATCTGGGGAGCTGGATTTCCTGTATATCATGCTATAGGGTTTAATCACAAACTTGGGGCCACAGCAAGGAATTCCAAACATATATTGTCTTTCATGTCATCTGATGAGCCCAAGTGTAAATATACTGATTCAAAACTGTGACATATGGCTATTTCCCAGAAAGAACATTAAATTTAATTAGTTTTAAACTAAATGATGGACCATGTAAACCTTAAAACAATTCTTGTCTAGAGACTATATTCTTAGCTATCTATGAAGAAATACAGGGATTTAACTGGGCAAAGAAGTCATGTCAGCAAAAAAACATTTATCAACACTGAAACAGAGTATTCGGGCCTGTTTATCTCCTGAATATAATATGCTTACATTTTAAAATTGTGGTTACCTTTTTTTTTTGAGACAGTCTCACTCTGTTGCCCGGGCTAGAGTGCCATGGCGTCAGCCTAGCTCACAGTAACCTCAAACTCCTGGGCTCAAGCGATCCTCCTGCCTCAGCCTCCCAAGTAGCTGGGACTACAGGCATGCACCACCATGCCTGCTTAATATTTTCTATATATTTTTAGTTGGCCAATTAATTTCTTTCTATTTTTTAGTAGAGACGGGGTCTCGATCTTGCCCAGTCGCGTTTTGAACTCCTGACCTTGAGTGATCCTCCTGCCTCGGCCTCTCAGAGAGCTAGGATTACAGGCATGAGCCTCCGTGCCCGGCCTGTGGTCACTTTTTTAAAACTAAATCGAATCAAAAATTAGATTAAAGTCACCCACTACTACACTGTTTAAAAAGAAAAACAACAAAATCATAATACTTCTGTACTTTTTTCCATTAAAATGCTAAATACCCTAAATGACCTGCTTCTTCCCAGGATTTATTTTAAGTGATTCTCCCCTCCCCGCATCAACTGGAACAAATGTACATTACTTTACAATGTCCCTTTCAGGCAGAAGGAGATTAAACCACAAAGCAAAGGTGGCAGAGACCTGCTTCATGGTTGATTGAAAACATTCCAGCACTCTGAGAAAAAAGGACTGAAGCTCCCTGTTCACTAACCTCTGCTAAGAAATGGACCCTACATCCTTTCAAAAGTCACTGGGAATGTCAAGAAGAATCCAGAGTTCCCTTTGCCTCACAAGCTGAAATTTGTCTGCTGAAAGGGATAAGAAAGAAGCATGCAGTTTGCACAAATAAGACCAGATTTGCCTAAGGAGAAATGTTCTAGAGAAACAATGCCAGCTTATTCCAGCTTAAATCTAAGTATCTTTTAGGGAATTATAGCTAGGGAAAAAACAACAACAACAACAACAATATCAAACACCTGTCAGCTTTGTTATATAAGATTAATTACATCTGAGCAATTACCACTGATAAAAACACCAGGAAGGTATAACTAACAAAAAAGATTTATGTCATACAGAGAAGGCATTTAAAAACCAAGGTCCTGTACAGACTGGAGCCCCTGGGCCACTTATTTTGACAAACAATGTAGCAATAGTGATACATGGTAATGTTTTGAACACAGTTCTTATCAGGACTTTCAAGGTCACTTTATTACTGCACTCTAAGGACACACGCATGTATTATATTTTTGACTTCACTGGAATTATGTTAATCATTATTTTTGAAACCATCTTTATTTCCTGAGAAATATCTGCCTACAATCATAGTGACCTGTAACCTCTGTTCAAAACAAGGCAGCCCTCTCCCAAGAGCACCCCAGTGTCTTTAGAAAACTAAGCTAAGAGGAGCTGAAGGCTAAGAAACAGCTTTTAGTGGGTTTTGTTTGACCAAAATGGGAGCAGTAGAAAGAGAATGGAAAAAATACTGGACTTAGGAGTCGGAAGACTTGTTTTCTAGTTTGTCACCAGCCAGCAAGGGCAAGTTGCTTCACCTCTTTGTGTTTTAATCAGGGGTAAAACTAGTTATTCCACTTCCCTTCAAAGGGTTGTTTGAAGGTCAATGTGATAATAGACCTGCAAGAGCTATGAAGTATATGAATCACGGCTGCCGACTGTCAGACTGCCCTGAATATTACACTACACAGATGATTCCATATAAGGGCCAAAGGAAGTCAAAGAGATGACTACTTAGTTGTTGGGCCTGGGTGAATACAAGAAAAGAGAAGTAACTTTGGAAAGAGGGAGGGAAAGAGCAGGTTTTATGGGAAAGATGATGTTTTGTGATTAAGGTAAGAATGGGACAATTGAATGCCTGCAGGCATCAGGCTGGAGATGAAAAGAAAGGTCTGGGTTAGAACTAAAACAATGAAAGTGTCTGGAGAATTTGTTGAGAGAAAAGCAAGCCACATGCCTGAACCAGTTATCTGTGTGGGGTGGGGTGGGGGTGCAGTGGGGGATTAGAGAGGGCAAAGAGAGAGAAAAGAAAGAAAAAAATTATTAACAGAGGTAAAGAATAATAATGATAAAACAATAATGCTTTTTCCTCTAAGGGAGGAAAATTTGAGCAAAGAAAGGAAGTTCAGTTTCGTTAAGGGATTCAGAGAGATTCAGGAGAATCAGAACCAAGAAGGTTATTAGTTTTGAAGACTGGGAGGCCATTGGTACCTTTGAAAGTGAGGCTGCAGTGGAGTAGCAGGGAGGAAAGCTCGGATTCACGTGCTTGGAAGTGGAAGCATGGAGGGAGAGAGTATGGACTACAGAACTAAGTTTGGCAGCTTAAGAAGGAAAAAATTAAGAAACAGGAACAGCAGAAAGTCAGCAGGGTAGAGGAGAGAATGGGTGGAAGGGAGTGATCTTCGAAATAGAACACTGGGCATACTTGTACTAATAATGAGTAGAACACTGGATATGCTTGTACCAATCCACATGAACACCAAAATATGACATGACTGAATCTCTCATTTTTACCTTGGGTGAAGCCAGTAAATGTCAGGTATCCACATGTGGCAAAGAGGATACAGATAAACATGGAAACCACGATGGATATATGGATGATGTGGGACCACTTTGCTACTGTGGGTTCTTCTAAAGAACTGTAAACTAAGAAGGAGTTGTGGTGGCAAATAAATGCTGCAATCCAAAAACAAAACAAAACAAGCATTATTAAAGCAAGCACCAAAGTTTTCTTTTTTAGTTCTGAAAATTCAGAGATGTGTGCTACTGTAGATGCCAATGAATGGAAGTTTAAATAGATTAATTTACTAAATATATCAGGAAATCATTTTTCTAATAGCTCTGGGAATGAGAAAGTTCGTTCACATTAGGCTTATATGGTCTCTTCATATCACTTTTGATATAAATCAGGCCAGTTCAAACTTCTCTCCCGTTTTGTTTTTCCTAATGGTTCTTCCCATCTTAAGGAAAATCTAAACATCACTATAATTTTTAGTCCATGGCTTCCTTTGCCATCTGGTATATAATAGTTTTAGACATCTGGCCAATTCATACTATAATACTTTGTGTGCAAGGGTTTGAAGAAGTTCCTAACACTTGCTAGACTTCCAAGTTAAGAAACAAGATGACTATAATGAGTTTTCTGCATAAGAAATAGATTTCTCCAAATTGAATCAAATTTTAGTGATGAGTGAGAAAAGTTTGAGCCTAATTTTATATTGGCACAAACTAGATCATATGCTGCTAATAGGAAGTCTAAAACTTAGGACATCTGCTATGCAGACATAAATATGAAACACATCACTTTTTCATGGAACAAATGACTCCATATTGAGAAAGGGCCTCTGAAACCATGTACTTACCAAAAGACATAACCCCAACAGCCTGAATGGCATTAGGCTTTGCAAATACCCAGGCATCATCTGTTTTTGGTCTAGAAGAAAAATCAGTTAACTTGATAAATTATTATACAAAATTAAGCATATCAGAGAAAAAGAAATGGTGTCACAAATATAAATTGAGTCTCTTTAAGCCAGAAATTAATAAGGAGCCCCCCATTAACCTTATTTAATCATGAGTAAGTTTCCCAGGAACATCAGTGTTATCTCTTAACCCCAGTCCTCTAAATGCATACCAAATAGTTGGGCAGATTCCATTTTTACATATGTAAAATATCCATTAATAATTTTGTGAATTTATTTTCTCATCAATTTAAGAATAAACATTTTTTATGCACTCACCAGTTGAGATAGTCATTGAGGGACGTACAAAAATTAATAATGCCCAATTACTGCCCCACATTTTCCTCTTTCTTATTTTTCCAGACGCAACCTAACCTGGGAAATTTAGCCAGCACTATAGTTTATTGAGGGAGATGGACATGAACTAATATTTAAAACTAATTGAGGATGTACTGATTATGTTTTGGGGACTCTGCTGTGTTATTCCAATTAATTTTCACAACAACATGTAAGTATTATTATCACCATTAAACACATGAGGCAAGTCAAGCTCTGGATGGTGATATAACTTGCCAAGTTTACACACATAATAAATGAAGATTTGAGATTTATCTTCTTGGTCTATTCATTCCAATATCTCTTCCATGCTGAACCATCTATCAATGGCCTCAAATTCCCACCTGTGGATGCACTTCTGAAAGGAGTTTTGGAAATATATACACTTTAAATAGCATGAAGGAGCTTATATCCTAGTGGAATTAAAATATTTGGTATCGGTTGGGACTGGTCTACCTGGTTAACACACTCTGAGTAATGATGAAGAACACAGGCTCCAAGGTCAGATAGTCTGTGTTATTCTTCTGGCCTCTTCCACGTATTAGCTGTGTGATCTAAGGCAAGGAACTGAACCTCTCTGGGCTTCAATTTCTACATCTATAAAATGGGGATAATAGTCGTATCTAATTTATTGAATTATTGTGTAGATTAAATGAGATAAATATGTAAAACTTCTAGAAGAGAATTTATCACACAGTACATGCTCAATAAATGGTCATTAGTTTTATAATCATTGTGTATTAATATTGTTATTAATATTATTTAATAAAAGGTAGCAAAAACTCTAAAAGTATGGCCAACTTCCCTGGGAAGGAAAGGCTTGAGTGAGACCCAAAGGAATGTATGAAGAAGGGAACAGGGGAAGAATTCTAGAAAGAGCATGAAGGCACCGCACGGGGTGTTTTAAATAAAAAAGAGGAATTCCAAAGATTAAAACCCACCTATTTCATATGTTTGCTATTCATTCTCTGTGTAAAGAATACACACAAATCCTTTTGGTTTTGTCAAAGTTTGTGGGATTTATGCATTATATCGTCTTTCCTTCCATATGTGAAATGCGCAGTTATAGACACAAAGAGCTTTACGGAAAGGCTAGCCAGCCAGGGAGGCCATAGATTGTTTCATGACTTGCTCCAATTCCCAGTTTTTGGAGTGGGAGCTGCTGCCACCTGCTGCCTCCACAGTAGTCTAATTGCAGTCAGCATTAAAAGACAGTAGCATACCTGTTAAATTCCAATGTTAGTGTGGAAAAATACACATTTTGTACATGATCCTTAGAAAATGATTTAGAACAAGCAGCACTAACAGTTATAGAAACTCAAAGATTCTCTAACTTTGTAATATGTTTTAAATGATAAGCTTTCCCTGTTAAGGTTTTTGCATGTGAAAAATACTTCCCCCCATCAGTACAGATTGTGATGGTGTCCTCATTTTTAAATCTTATATTAGTAATGAAAATGTAGGAGTTTGATTTTCATATTTTTCCTTCCATCTAAGTTTTTCCCCCCCCCTGGTCCATATGGTTCCTTGAGTATATTCCTGGAGTGTGAAACAATACCTAGAGATAATTTTGGATTTTCTCTGTTCATCTTAATGATGATGATTTTATAAGATTGAAAGTGCCAAAAAAAGATGTTACAGATAGGAAAATGCATATGTCCAAATCTAAGGAAAGAGAAGAAAACAGATATTGAGTATGGCTTTCCACTCATTTATAAAATAGCCTAGGATTGAGTTCCAGAAACAACCAGTTGCACAGGAAAAAAAGAGAGAGAAAGTTCTTTGGTATATTTTACGAGATTGCTAAGACCGTGATACCAAGCCTGGATGAAAAATGGAAGCTACAGACCTTCTGACTTTAAACTATAAATGCTGAAATATACAATGAAATATTACCAAATGCTGTCAAGAGATTTAAAGGATTAAAAATCATGACTAAGAAGGTTTTTCCAATAAATGAAAGGATATTTTAATAACAAAATGTGAATAAATATTAATGTAATCAATACCTATAACAGATATAACATATCTGTTATGTTATATCTGTTATATTAGTAGATAGTAATGTAATTTACCATATTAACAGATTAATGAAGAAAAAAAGCTAATAACCATTTCAAAATATTTAGAAAAGCATACAATTCAGTATTTATTTTGATAAACATGCTAAGCAAACTAATAATAAAATAGAACTTCCTTAACCTGATAAGTACTGTCTATGAAAACCTATAGCAAATGAGATATTTAAAAGTGAAAGTTAGAAATATTACAATTAAAGGATGAAACCAGATAAGATGTTCAATATCATTGTTTCCAGAATATATTATTGAAATTCCTAGCTAATTCAATAAAATAAGTAATGACATGTGTAATCATTGGAAAGCGGTAAATTATTTGTACAAAATATAATGACGTATATAGAAAATCCTGAGAAACCTACTGACAAGCTATTGGAATTAGTAAGAGTAGAATACAAGTTCAATACAGAAAAAATCAGTTAGGTTGAGGTACACAAATAACAACCAATTAAAATGTTTTTTTTAAAATGGCAGTGATGACAAAAACACTAAATCTTTTAAAAGCTGTGTATGATCTTTTTTTTTTTTTTTTGAGACAGAGTCTCACTCTGTTGCCCGGGCTAGAGTGCCATGGCATCAGTCTCGCTCACAGCAACCTCAAACTCCTGGGCTCAAGCGATCCTCCTGCCTCAGCCTCCCAGGTAGCTGGGACTACAGGCATGCACCACCATGCCCGGCTAATTTTTTCTATATATTTTTAGTTGTCTGATTAATTTCTTTCTATTTTTGGTAGAGACGGGGTCTCGCTCTCACTCAGGCTGGTCTCGAACTCCTGAGGTCAAGCGATCCTCCCGCCTCAGCCTTCCAGAGTGCTAGGATTACAGGCGTGAGCCACCACACCCAGCCAAGATGTGTATGATCTTAATGTCATGTTATAATTTTATTGAAAGACACAAACGAATGGAGAAATATACCATATCCATATACATGAATGGGAAGACTCAATATCATGTAGACATCAATTTTCTCCAAATTAATATCTAAATTCAAAGAATAAAACATGATGTTGAAGGAGGAAAGAATTTTAAAAACTCAAATAAACATAACTATAAAGTTAACTATTATAATAAACAGTAAACACAATGGAAGATAAATATAAAACATCTGTATATTAAAATAATTCATATACAAAGTTAAAAATATAAAGATAAACTAAAAACTGGGAGATTGAAATAGTTCATGCATATACAGTTGCCCGTTGGTATGTGGGAGAGATTGGTCCAGGATGCCCATCAGATACCAAAATTCATGGATGTTCAATCTCTGATACAAAAATGGTATAATATTTGCATGTAACCTAAGTAGATCCTCCCATATACCTTACATTATCTCTAGATTGCTTTTAATACCTAATACAATGTACATCTATGTTAATCATTGTTATACTGTATTGTTTTTTATTTGTATTATTTTTATTTTTTGTTTATTTTTTTGATTCACAGTCAATTGCATCCATGGATGTGGAACCTGTGGATATGGAGTGCTAACTGTAATTAAAAAAGGGTATCCAGTGTATATAATAGTCTACCCTTATCAACAGGGGATATCCACAATTGATGCCTAAACCATTGATAGTACCAAACCTGATTGCTGTCAATAGAAACATGTCTCTTTTCATGTCATCCACCCACAAATTTAGTGCCTTTTCCAACTTTAACTAAACACTTACCACACACTGTGGCCAATCTTTTGCAGTTGGAGGTGCAACAACAAAACTAGCTCAAATTTCTTTTTCCTTCTTCACAATGTCATGGATAGAATGAGTGGAAACATTAGACAAAGGGTTGATTCACATCGCCAGGGGTGGGATGGATTAAGGTGCAGCAAGATTTCATCATGCTACTCAGAACAGTATGCAACTTAAAACTTATGAATTGTTAATTTCTGGAATTTTCTAGCTAATATTTTTGAACCATGGTTGACTGTGGGTAAATAAAGCTGTAGAAAGTGAAACTACAGATAAGCAGGGAACTACTGTATTAAACCCTCTTGCAAATCAATAAGAAAAATATAATCCATTGAGCAATGGACAAGAACAGTCAATTGATAGAAAAGGAAATGAGAATGGCTAATAAATATGCAACAGTTGCTCACCCTCTTTAATAATTAGAGAAATTAAAATGAAATCCACACAAAGAGCACTTCATACCTAATCTAACAATAGCCATGTTGATAAATCGCTGGGAAAGAAAACTTGAAATCATTATCAAGGGAAGTGGAAATTGTAAAATACTTTGCAGAAGAATTTGGCAGTACCCAGTAAAGCTGAAGGTCATCAAAGCTTATAAATAAACAGATACATTTCTATTTATATACCCTAGGCTAAAGAAGCGCACAGGTGCACAAGGAGAAATGTATAATGTTCACTGCTACATTGTTTATATTAACCAAACCTTGGAAACAACCTCAATGTCCTGCAATAGAATGGATAAATAAATCAATAAGTAACATGTGACACAATCATAAAATTGTGTACTATAGAGCAAGTGAATGTTAAATGTTAAATGTATCAAAATGGAAATATGTGAAATAAAATACTGAGGAAAAATAACAAGTTATCGAATGGAATGTAACTTTTTTGCCATAGTAATCATTTATGTATATATATCACAAACATATTGATAAATATTACATATTGTCAATACATAAATTCAAAATATAAAAGCATGAAGAGGAATGACTCAAACCAATTTAAGCATAATAGTTACCTCTGGGGAAAGAGAAGTGAATCAACTTTAAATATGATAGTCTATTGCTGGTCAAGTTTGGAAGCAAACATAAACAACTATTTCAAAAATATCTAGTCCAATTTCCTGCTTCCTGAGCTTTATATAATTATACACTATTTTATGCATAAAACCTCTCTGAATCTGAACCTAATTTTTAACCTTGAATTTCCATAAATATTCTGTAACTGAAACTAGATTCTTCTTGCTTTTTAGTCACTTATCAATTCACTCATCTTTCAACAAATATTTGTTTACCACTATATGAAAATCACTGTTATAATCACTGGGGATATTGCAGAGAAAAAGACAATAAAAGATGTCAGTTATTTTACTGTATATTCAATATCATAATCTCGAAGAGCTCAGTACAACAGTACTTTCTGTGATGACAGATCTATATTTGTTCTGTCCAATATGGTAGCTACTAGCCAATTTGAAATTATGGCTAGTATGACTGAGAAATTAATTTTTGTTTTTTTGATAGGATCTCACTCTGTTGCCCAGACTAGAGTGCAGTGGCATGATCATAGCTCACTGCAACCTAATCTCCTGGGCTCAGGCAATACTCCTGCCTCAGCCCCCTGAGTATCTGGGACTACAGGCATGAGCCACCACACCCAGATAATTTTTGTATTTTTTGTACAGACAGGGGCTTGCTATTGCCCAGGCAGTCTCAAACTCTTGGCCTCAAATGATCCTCCCACCTCAGCCTCCCAAAGTGCTGGGATTACAGGCCACCATACCTGGTCTCAGGAATTAACTTTTAATTTAATTTAATTTTACTTTATTTAAATTTAAATAGCCATGAGTGGTTAGTAGCTACTGTATTAGACAACACAGATATAGAAGGAGACATGTAGGTAATTTTAGTTTCAGGAAACCCAATAATTTTCTAATGTCCTAAAGGAGTTAAAAAAATTACCTAAAGAGGTTAAAATTTTTTTTTTCTGTAGTGTAGTTTATACCCTAAGTTTCAGTCTACTATTTACCACTTGAACTTTCTGAGTGGCAAATAGAAGAATGGAGGAGTAAGTTATAATGGTAAGCAAGAAGTATACTTTGTTAACTTGTAAATATGAATATTTGAAAATTTGCCAAAAAAAAGCAAAAAGACAACAAACTGAGAGAAACAAATTAAAATTGTCATTATGAATAGAGTCATATGGGAAAAGACATAGTACATAGTGGTCATATTTAAAAACTATACATGTGGCCCAGATGACTGCCACAGCAAGCTCCGTAGCTCACGGGCCCTGGGTCCCCTGTCCCTGGGACATGGGGACAAGTTTGGCTGTGGACACTGTGCTCAAAAAATAAATAAATAAATAAATAAATAAAAATTTAAAAAACACTATACATATGAATCAAATAAAATTAGATTTTTATTATAAGCTAATTAAATCATGGGATAAATGCTTTATGTTTAAAAAAGTCAAAATAAGCTATCTGTTAACAAAGAATATCTTTCAGATAATCATTCAAATTTAAACATATTAATTAACGTACAACTTTACAGGACTACTCTACAAGACTATTTCTTTTGTACAAAGTATGGTGAGTTTTCTTCAGAAGAAATGCGAAAACGAAAAATGCTATCTCATTTATTTTTGGTTTAGAGTCTTCCTTTGAAGTTTATTTCCCTGAAGAACTGAAACTAACTGTATTTAATGAGTGTTTGTGTCTAGAACTGTAATGGGAGCCAACAGTGCTGAAATGAGCCCACTGGAGTCAATATCATCTCTCAGGTGTTAACGTTACCTGCTGGTAAGTGGAACAGATCCTTACCCCCATTTGGCTCCCACCTGCTTCTTTCATTTAATGTGATTCTCTGCTGCCAAAAACCCAAACAGTGGCTAATATCATCAATGAAAGATAATTGAACAATAATGAACTTAATTTTCATTGTGAAGGACAATTTTTTTCACGACTAAGAAACACTATGGCTGAGGTCCCCAAATGCCGGGACAAAGACCAGTACTGGTCCAAGGCCTGTTAGGGACCAGGCCGCAGGTCCAGGCTTCCCTGTCTACGGAAAAATTGTCTTCCATGAAACCTAGGAATGGTGGGGAGGGGGCCACACAGCAGGAGGTGAACGGTGGGTGAGTGAGTGAAGCTTCATCTGTATTTACAGCCGCTCCCCATCGCTTATATCACTGTCTGAGCTCTGCCCCTTCCCCTCCCCACACCCCCCTTAACCGGGGAAAATTGTCTTCCATGAAACCAGTCCCTGGTGCCTAAAAGGTTGGGGACTGCTGCTTTATGGAATACAGCATGCTATAAGGAAGAAAAATACGGGCTTTGTAGTCAGAAAGACTTGGATTTAAATCATAACTTTATTATTTACTAGCAGGATGACTTTGAGCAGATTACTTAGTGATACAAGTCTCAGATTTCTTTTCTACAGAACAGAGACAACATTTATAATTCTATTTTACATATCTGACATAGGGTTAAAAGAGAAATGAATAAAAGTGTGATACATAGTGGACAATCAATGTTAGACTCCTTTTCCTCTTCCTCTGTTTCCTTATGTTATCATTAAAGTAACAACACGTCTTAATCTGGCTGGAAGGACCTGTGAGTACACGAAGTGCAAGTTCCTTCAAGCTATTACTCTTTTCAAGAAAGAAGGGACCTGGACAAGGCAAGATATCTTATTTAAAATAAACGAATGAGGGCTGCTGGGAAGCTAGTAGAGTAGAAAGCACCAGGAATCTGCTTCCTCCCCTAGACAGGAATTGCACTGGAGGAATCTATCTGACGTTAACTATTTCAGGACTCTGAGTCTATTGAAGGCTTGAAACTCCCAGGGGAAGAACTGGATGGTAAATTGAGGTTAACTTTAGTCAATTTCAGCTCTTAGCACAGTACCAGCTACCACCCTCCCATGCCATGACAGGATGCCATACATACATGTGTGCCAGGAGGAGCTTGCATGCAGCTTCTGGGAGCCAGGTTGGGCAAAAAGCCTTGTCCTCCAAATATTGGGGATCTGTGCTCAGCTTGCTAATTGCTTCTGATCAGAGAGGTACAGACAAAAAGATGGGCAACCATTGTTGTTGCACCTCCCTTCATTGGTACAAAGTACCCCTGCCCCTGACTTTGGCAGATGCTGGGGGTGGGGGTGGGGGTGGAGTGGGAGGGTGGGGGTGCACTGTGGAGCAGGGGAGGGTGGAGAGGAGCAAGGCAGCTCCAGACTGCCAGATTGTGGATCTCAGACAGTCCCGCCTCCACAAGCAGACTTTCTGGTTGGGTGGGGCCCCTTCGGTTCCTCCCTGGTGGCTTTGCCCAGAAGCTGGGAGCAGACTTTCATGACCTCTGCCAAAACAGCTACCTTGTTAGCTTTTGTGGAGCCTGAGGGCAAGCTCACCCAACCCAACCACACCCAACCTCACCCCCCCACCTGCCACTGCTGTGATGCAGAATAAGGACTCACCTGAAGTTCCAGTGCCCCACCCACCACCTGAGGCATTTGAGTGCTTCTCCTGAGCAACTAGAACAGGTCACAGGACCCAAAAACAACACTGCAGCTTGTTCCTTCTGGCAAGTGCCACCTACTGACAGGGAGGTCAATTTGCACACCCTTTACCGCATTTACTGACTCAATCCTACAGGGTGTGGTTGATTCTCACCCACAAGCATCAAATACTGTCTCAGAGATTAAACTGGGTGTGCCATTACAACTCACACTGTCAAGACCACAGGGCTGGAGAGAAAGAAAGGATTTCAAAGACCTCCATCTTCCCTCATCAAAGAGAGTCAGGGAATATGCCCACTCACATAGCTCATCACTGCTACAGCCTACAAACAACTGAGAAAACCACCAAACCAAAGATACCTACAACCAAGACATCCAGCTAGAACCTAGATCACCATCAAAGCACCCACAAACAAAGCCAAAGGTTCTCACCTAACATATGCTGCAAACACACCCATCCAAGTGAGAGGAGGGAAAAAAGCGCTATCCAAACAAAAGAAAATCTCAAAATGAAGCAACAGCTGCTCTAGACAAGAAGGAATTGGTGAAAGAACTCTAAGTATGAAGACTCAGTGAAAGGTCACCCTCAAAAGGGAACACCAGCTCTCTAGCAATGAATACCAACCAAAATCAGAATACTGATATGACAGATAAAGAATTCCAAATATGGATTATAAATAAGCTCAACAAAATACAAGATAAAATGGAAAACCAACACAAAGAAACCACAAAAAAAATTCAGGAAATACATGAAAAATTCACTAAAGAAATCAAATTATTTTTTAAAAAAATCAAATAGAACTTCTGGAAATGAAAAATTCACTCAAGGAGGCTGGGTGCGGTGGCTCACGCCTGTAATCCTAGCACTCTGGGAGGCCGAGGGTGGATCGTTTGAGCTCAGGAGTTCAAGACCAGCCTGAGCAAGAGTAAGACCTGGTCTCTACTAAAAAATAGAAAAAATTAGTCGGGCATGGTGGCACATGCCTGTAGTCCCAGCCACTCGGGAGGCTGAGGCAGGAGGATCACCTAAGCCCAGGAGTTTGAGGTTGCTGTGAGCTAGGCTGACGCCACGGCACTCTAACCCAGGCAACAGAGTGAGACTCTGCCTCAAAAAAAAAAAAAAAAAAAGAAAAGTTCATTCAAAGAATTACAAAACACAGTGGAAAATCTTAAAAACAGACTAGACCAGGCAGAAGAAAGAATCACTGTTGGTTGGAATGTAAAATGGCACAGCAGCTGTGGAAAACATTATGGAAGTTCCTCAAAAATTAAAAATAGAATTAGTATATGATCAGCAATTCCACTTCTAACTATACATCCAAAAGAATTGAAAGTAGGGTCTCAAAGAGATATTTGTACACTCATATTCATAGCAGCATTATTCAAGGTAGCTTAAATGTGGGAGCAACCTAAGTGTACATTGACAAATGAATGGATAAGCAAAATGTGGTATATGCATACAACAGAATATTATTCAGCTTTAAAAACAAATTCTGACACGTGCTACAACGTGGATCAACCTTGAGGACATTATATCAAGCAAAATAAACCAGTCAAAAACAGCAAAAGATTTCACTCTTATGAGGTGCTTAGAGCAGTCAAAATCATAGAGGCAAAAAGTAGAATGGAGGTTGACAGGGCTTGGGGGAAGGGGTAAATGGACAATTACTGTTGAATGAGTTTCTGTTTTACCATATGAAAAGAGTTCTGGAGAGAAATGGTGGTGTTGGTTGCATGACATTATGAATGTATTTAATACCACCAAACTGTACACTTAAAAATAATTAATCTGATATATTTTATGTTATGTGTATTTTACCACCAAAAAAAATGGAAAAAATAAATGAATGGTTAATCTTGGTAACAGACATACATGCAACCAAATGGGTAGCCTATGGTTGATAATGATGAAAAAGAAGAAATGGTTCATTTCTGCTTTGTGTATTTACAGTAAATATTAAGTATTTTATCCCATACATCAATTTTTTATAAAACTGGGTCTGTCAAATTGGTGAAACTTCCAGTGCATAAAACCATTTCAGGCAATCTCAGGGTATTTGGAGCTGCTCACTTTTCTCCAAGGTTTATATTTTGGTCCAACCATCCTTCTCCCCAGCCAAGCTGTAGCTCTGTGTTGATGTGATAAATGTTGCTAAAGTGGTATGAGGATTACCAGTGGAAGATAATTCAAGATAATTAAATAAAAGAGGGCTCTCATTAAATCTTAAGATACTTCCAAACTGGAAAGAGAGGGTAAATTCTCTGATTACTTAATCACTGGGTAACATCTTAGACTCATTATTTGAAAGAAGAGAAATAGAAAATTAACCTTTTACATTTTTAAAGCTCCTATCTGTATACAGGCATACACAAATTAAAGCTTATTCTTATAACTTGTTTGTTATATAAATTTCTAATTATAAATGGGGTTTTATTCTGTTAGTAGTACAAAGATAAAATTCTATCCTTTTGTACTTAACCATAGGGGAAAATTATGAAAGATTATATTTTATAGTTGACATAGACAAAATGTTAAGTATAGTGACATTTAAGTTCATTTGTTGAACACCTAGTACTACTTTCTTGTAGAGAGCCAGAGGCTACCTACTTTATCAGGAAACTTATAGTTCCACTTTCAGGAATTATTTAGAGGTCTGCATTTTGTTTTCATAAGAGGAAGTGGCCTCATACATATTATAAAATCTTTTTTTTTTTTGAGACAGAGTCTCACTCTGTCACCCATGCTAGAATGTCATGGTGTCAGCCTAGCTCACAGCAACCTCAAACTCCTGGGCTCAAGCGATCCTCCTGCCTCAGCCTGCGGAGTACCTGGGACTACAGGCTCTCGACACCACGCCCAGCTAATTGTTTTTGTTTCTATTTTTAGTTGGCTGGATAATCTTTTCTATTTTTAGTAGAGATCGGGTCTCACTTTTGCTCAGGCTGGTCTCCAACTCCTGCCCTCAAGCGATCCTCTGGCCTTGGCCTCCCTGAATGCTATGATTATAAGCGTGAGCTACCACACCCGGCCCACATTATAAAATCTTGAAAGGGATGTGTATGTGTGTATGTGTGTTTAATATCTTTGAGAAGCAATGAAAAATTAATTTCCTATGATTTTTACCAGATAAAACTTTTCCTGAATGCATAAATAGGCACAAGTAATCAATTCCCAATTAGGATGTTAAATAAAGAAATAACCAGCAAAACAAGATGAAATCTTATTTTAGTCATTGCTGTTCACAGATATCATCTCCCAGAGCTTTCGGTTAGGGGCTAATACAAATGGTACACGCTGTTCCTTTCTTGTCTAATCTCTTGATCAATTATAGAGTAACAGTGGCTATAAACTAAGGGGTAGAGAAGGGAACGAGATAATTCAGTAGCTGGATACATTTTTAGAGAGAATTATCTAGTCATCCTCCTTCAGTAGACTAAGTCTGCTATCTTTTATGGCATAGTGTAAGCCCCCCAACAAAATGAAATAACTTCCCTAAGGCAGAAAATATGTTTTAAATAAAATGCTTGACTTTTTATTTAAATCCTCATGCAAATTAATAATCAAAAGTTAAACTTGGACAGCCAATTAAAACAGGGGTAGATGGGCCATGTAAGTTTATCTTTTCTCTCTCCTGGGACCTCACTAAAATGCTACTAAAGGAATTTAAAAGAAGGAATAAATTCATGGGGGTGGCAAAAGAGACATCAGTGGAGAAGACATTTTGTGAAAACGAAAGAGAATGCTTATGTGGTGACCGTTGAGAATGGAAGACATTGTAACCACGTAGAGGAAGCTCATGGGGAGGACGAGCTGGATCACTTGGCAAAACCCCTGTGTGTGCAGGACTCAGAGACACCAGCAAGCTACTGAGGGTGCCCCCACAAAAGGAGAAAGTCAAGAAAAACGAAAGGTCTGGTATTCTGGAGAGAGGGTATCCAATACACGAAAAGAAGTAAAAGGAAATCCTAGGATGACACAATGGAGGAGCAAACTGAGAAATCAACTTGAAATCAATCTCTCTAGTAAGGAGCACAGGAGAAGGCCCTGGGAGGGAGGTGTCTGGGAAAAATAATAAAATTGATAGATTATATGCTTGAGAATTTGGAAAAGGAGTAACAAAAATGATCAAATTCAAAAGCTAACCTGGGCATCCAGCTAAAAAATGGTTGAAAACAAAACCAAAAGCAAGTGGGAACTGTAGGAAAAAAAAAATGGACAAGTGTATAGGAAGAGAAACATAAGTATTTAATTTTAAGAGTTGTGGTGTATCTCCATGTATTATAATATATGAGAGAAGATAACTTGAGAAAGCAAAATCCTCATCTACTGTAAGAGAATACAGGTGAGAATTCAGAAGGAGCAGTTACAAGCCTGTTACCCAGAAATAAAGATGTGAATACCAAGAAATAAGGCTTAAAAGGTTGTAACAGGAAAGGATTTGGTACGAGGCTGCTCTGTTGCATCAAAAGCTACTTGTAATATTTGATCTTATAAAAATAAGTGAATGAATACATAACATACATTTTTCTCAAAATGAATACATTCAATAAATGCAAATAAAAACAACATCAGAAAGAAGCAGCATCCTTTATGATGCCCTACAAAGCTTCAAAAAGACCATGGCAACATAATGAGGACTACTGTAAAATTTAGATCATTTTAACAGCAATGATTCAAGTTTTAAAAATATTTTAATACCAGCAAAAAGAAGGACTGGCTTATAGCAGTTAGCAGCCTTAGCATGGCAAATACTTTTAAAAGAATGATTATTTCCCTTACCCTGAAAAATCTAAATGGATGCTTACTTAGTTAAATACTTCTAAGAAACCTTTTGTGTTTATGGGGGAGATGGAGAGATTTCGGGGAGTTAAATTC
This sequence comes from Cheirogaleus medius, assembly GCA_008086735.1. Classification (NCBI taxonomy): domain Eukaryota; kingdom Metazoa; phylum Chordata; class Mammalia; order Primates; family Cheirogaleidae; genus Cheirogaleus; species Cheirogaleus medius. Next base: position 12,925,625 of record VBSM01001562.1, read on the forward strand.
ATTTTGCAAAATAGCCTCAGTTTCAATTTTTGGAGTCAGGTAGTTTTTCTTGTTTTGAAAGACAAATTCCTTTCTTATCTTTATAACAGCTGAGTAGCAATAAGGCAAAGGAGTAGGAAGCAAGTCCTATCAAATGTGGCTTCAGTCTTCACAGACTGATGAAAATGAGCTTTAGGGTGGTTGCTTTTGATCCTCAAAACATTAGACCTCTGAATCAGAGGATCAAACAACATTTCACCTCTCTGTGGTATCTGTCCAAAATCTGTTGGCTAAACAGAGGCACTTTCCAATATCCAATCCTGGTAGAGCCTGCATGTTTGTTGTACAAACCTTATGAATTTACCTCTTTTGCCAGACACATCTGGGAGATAAGTGCTCTGGATGGCACAAAACAAAGAATTCATGTTTCCTGTCACACCACAAACTACTAATGCCAGGCAGATTTGACCACTTCCCTTAGCTCCAGCATCAGCTGATAGCTCTCTGCCACTTCCTTGCTCCCAGCTCACTTGCATTCTGATTCTATTCTGTAGACAACTGTGGTTTATATGGACATATAAAGCTGCTCAGGAAAATTCTTCTTGGAAATCACTCTAAAACATAGAAACTGATCCACTTTTTAAAAATACAAATTTTTTAAAAAGCTGACTTCTAGTTCAAATATACATATGCTGATTATCAAAATGTAATTTTGTCAAAATATAATTTTGAGTTTTTTTATATGAATCATATAAAAAGCTAGCATAGCTTGGCAAACATCACAAATACGTCCTTTTTGCTATCTGGAACATCAACTTCTTTTGCTTCTTAATCTTTCTCCTACTGTTATTTTTTTCACTATTGTCTCCAATTCCTCTGTTAACTCTTTAAAAATTGGTGTTAACTTTGTTTAACTCTTGGTGTTCACTGTGTTTAACTCTGTGGGTTTGGATTGAAAGGGCAGAGTATGGATGAGAGGGGCCAGCATTTCACTTTTTAAATATAATATCATGTGAGTTCATATTAAAAATAAATATAATTTCAGATGTAAGCTCCAGATATTATTTTCAACTGGGGTTCTACTTGGGCTGCGCCTCTCTTCACCTTATACACTGTCCGTGTATAGTCTTGGCCACACCAGACTCTCCCTGAACTCTAGACTTACATTTCCTAAACTATGGGTGACTTCCACCCCTTCTCCTCCCACCTCCAAGGGTTACACAAATCAAGATACCAAAATACTATTAATAAAAACTTCCTGTATTTTTCCCAGATCAACTTCTTCTCCTAATCCTGGTAAATATAATAACTTAAAAGAAGGTAGGGCCCTTTATGTCTCCATAGCATCCTGCTCATGATTCTATTAAAGTCTATCGAGGTAATCTTTTATGTGTTTATTTGTCCCATCCCACCCTCAAAAAGCTGTAAAAGACCTTCAGAAACGGATTGTGCTATATTGGTCTTCATAGCCTCAGAAGAGGGACTGATCCAGTAGACATTTAATAAATGCTAAATGACTGAACAGACTCCATTTTCTCCCTGTTGGCAGTGAGTTCTGGACCATCTACCCATCCAGTTGTCCAAGCTGGAACCCTCGGCATCACCCTAGGTAACTTGTGCTCCCATAGTCCCCTCATTCAAGCAGTCACTAAGTTCTACTGATTTTACCAGCTTCAATTTACTTGAATTTTCCCTCCTCTTCGTTCCTACCAGTTTTGCCCTTATACTGTTTCAATTGCCTTTTGCCTGGATGCTTAATATAGACAGCCTCCTTCCAGGTCTTTATATTCCCTTCTGTCCTCGCCTCTGCTTCAAGAGGAGTCCAATTAAAATGCAGATTTGATCTGGACACTCTCCTACTTAAGAACTTTCAATGCCCCATCAACTAAAGAACAAATCCAAGTCTCTTAACATCGCACATAAAGTTTTCCTTTCATCTTGATCTCTGCCGAACTCTCTAGGTTCATTTCCTTTTATATGTTAGCAAAACTTTCAGCTGAGAATCACCAACATGCTAGTTACCTCCTAAATACAGAAGCTATATAGCATGCAGTGGTGGGGGAGTGGGGCTCAGTGGGTGCCATGGTTTGAATGTTTGTGTCCCCTCTAAAATTTAAGTTGAGACTTAATCCCCAGTGCAACAGTATTCAGAGGTGGGGCCGATGGGACTAGCACCTTTATCGAAGGGCTTGAGGAAGTGAATACAGCCCCATTTTGCCCTTTCATTGTTTCCACCACGAGGACACAGCATATGTCCCCTCCAGAGGAAGCAGAGTTCAAGGCATCATTTTGGAAGCAGACAGAGCAGCCATCACCAGACACCAAATGTCAGTTCCTTGATCTTGGACTGCTCCTGGCATCATTGCTTTGATTTCCTTTGGGATACCCTTTTCCCCACTCTAAGTCCATGTGCTTAGGTGTCCTTGTGGGTACTGAGGGCCACAAGGCCAGAGGTTCCTGGCGATGGGGACAGTCCATGAGAGAGTGGCACAAAGGCACGTTTAGAACACCCTTTGCCATGTGTCTCCAGCATGATCTTCTAACATGGGGCAATAGGATTATGGAACGGGGACATGTAGAATCCTGGCTGTTTGATCCTGACCTAAGCTCCAAGTGCGGGCATGTAACCTAAAGATGAGCAACTCAGGCTGGGCACGGTGGCTCATGCCTATGATCCTAGCACTTGGGAGGCCAAAGTGGAAGAATTGCTTGAGGCAAGGAGTTTGAAAGCAGCTCGAGCAAGAGTGAGACCCCCATCTCTACTAAAAATAGAAAATTAGGTGGGGGTGGGTGGGTGTCACCCTGGAGGCCCAGCTACTCAGGAGGCTGAGGCAGGAGGATGGCTTGAGCCCAGAATTTTGAGCTTGCTATGAGCTATGATGATGCCACTAAACTCTAGCCAGGGAGACAGAGAAATACTGTCTCAAAAAAAGATGAGCAACTCAACACAGGCCATGATGATAGGGTCTGGGCACGGACCCATATTAGAATCAGTCAGAACTAATTCTGGGAGTGAGGTTAGATGTACCCTAAAAGAGAAGGCTCTTTGTCTTTTTAAGGACTTAGATTTGAACCCATTTAGGTTGAGACTGTGGATGCCATCTTGTCACAATCAAGGAGAAAGCCTTCCAGAAACTAGAGCCAAAACAAGAAGCAGAGACAAGAGATGCAAATAGAGAAACTATGTCTGGTTTCATTAATTGAACTCCTAAATCCAACCATATCTAATAATAGAGCTAACCTTGGCCTGGTGTGGTGGCTCATGCCTGAAATCCTAGCACTTTGGGAGGCCAAGGCGGGTGGATCACTCAAAGTCAGGAGTTCAAGACCAGCCTGAGCAAGAGTGAGACCCCGTCTCTACTAAAAATAGAAAGAAATTAGCCAGACAACTAAAAATATATATAGAAAAAATAAGCCGGGCATGGTGGTGCATGCCTGTAGTCCCAGTTATTTGGGAAGCTGAGGCAGTAAGATTGCTTGAGCCCAGGAGTTTGAGGTTGCTGTGAGCTAGGCTGATGCCATGGCCCTCTAGTCCAGGCAAGAGAGTGAGACTCTGTCTCAAAAAAAAAAAAAAAAAAAATAGAGCTAACCTTTAACTTTACAGTTAATAAATTTTCTTTTGCTTTAACCAGTTAAAATTCTGTGGTTGCTGTCATTTGCAACAAAAAGGACAAAAATCAAAGGACAGCACACAAATCATTCACGGGGCTCCTTTCGGGCTGCCCACAACCTACCCCCACACCCCACCAAGGCTGGATCTTCGATGCCAACACCTGGCAACTCCCTAAAGTCCCCGGGACTTGAGGGATGCCTGGCTGCAACCCCAGTAGTTTAGTGCAAGGTCTACGGAATTGTAGAAACTCGCCTTCAAATCCTGATCTGATACTTAGCAGTTCTATGTTCACCTCCTTCCGCCTCATCTGCAAAGTGAAAAAGATCATACTGCCTGTCTCGTCTCATCAAGATGAAAGGAGACAGCACATGTGAGGCACTTACATGGCACCTGGCACATGATGAGAGCTTAGTAAATGGCTGTGATCATGATTACTGTGGATCACTCCGCTTGCTGATTGCTTTTCCTGGGCCTCCTGCTGTTTAATAAAACACAAATCCACTGCCTCTGTCCAAACACAGGGGGAAAAAAAAATGTGACGAGAGCAGCCCTTCATGTAAAGGCGGAGATGAGGACTGGATTTCCTGGGGAAACAGGCTGTTGAGGAAACATCTCTGGGGAAACTCAAGCTCCTATCTCACATTACAACCCACGTTGCCTGAGGTCCTCTGCAGAGACCTGTAAAGGGGCTAGAGTGGGGGCAGGAGGTTGACTTCTGTGAAAGGTGTCCTTGTGGGTACTGAGGGCCACAAGGCCAGAGGTTCCTGGCGATGGGGACAGTCCATGAGAGAGTGGCACAAAGGCACGTTTAGAACACCCTTTGCCATGTGTCTCCAGCATGATCTTCTAACATGGGGCAATAGGATTATGGAACGGGGACATGTAGAATCCTGGCTGTTTTAATTTCTTAAAATCTAAGTGTGTACAAGGATATAAATATATTTTTTTGTAACATAATCTATCCAGAAATGAACAAAGGAATTAATTCCAAATACAAAAAAAGGGACATCATGCAAAAATTCAGCAGCTAATATTTGTCAGAACTAATCATTCCCTTCCTCAAATATTATTCTTCCTCTGTCTTTACTCGTTTTTTTTCTGATCCTTTCTCTAACCCCCTATAGTTCTTCCTTATGTATAGCATTAAACTGTAAAATTTCAAGGTTAAACTGAGTAAGGGTTAAGAAAACTAATGTGTATTGAGATCCTTGGGGAAGACTTTTTATATGCATAAATGGCTGTTGAAAGTGTAGATACACTTTCTGTAATTATGTTTAGAATATCACACTATTGATTAAGATGCTGTAAAAGAGATGTCATATGAAGGGGAAATAGTTGTAAATTTGGACTGCATATTATCATTTCCATTCTGAATGTAAAGAACTGAATATTAATGAGGCATTGAATGAAGGTTTTCACAGCTATAATGCCTCCAATTCCAGTTAGAAAAAAATGAAATAAAAGGGAGAACCATGTTACTGCATTTTTATACTAGCACACTTTCTGGAAAGCAATTAAATTGCCTTGCCACCTAGTTTTTAGAAAGCAAAAGGTTAGAAAATACAATAAAACTGAACATAATTTCCAAAAAGCAGTGAAAGTCATTGAACGGTAAGATATTTGAAATCATATCAGAAAGCAGAATTTATGGCCTTATGAGTTATGGAAAAGGAAATTGAATTGTGTTTTATTTTTAAAACACAACCACTAAAAAAGGTGTTTCCATAGTAACAAGGTCAATACCAGCAGCCATCACAGACCTTCCCCCTTTCTGATAGTGGTTTTAAAACTCTTTTTCAAATTCCACTTTAAAAGTCCTGTGAAAAGAACTACAGCTTTTCTGATCTGAACCAAAAATGAAGAAAACCACACATGGAGTATTGAATTTCTCATGTTTTATGGATTATCAGCCTACGTGGCTGTCATATTTTCAGTGATTAGCCTGATTGTAAATCAGGACAAACAGCAGTTGTTTGCAATAGTATTCAAACAGAAATAAAAAGTGGCACTGTATTAAAAAACATACTTCGTTAACATGTAAATATTGAAAGAGTTATGTAAATAATCCCTGTTATTAGAAAATTTTCAAAGGCTCAGATAAAATATTGCATCCCTACTAGAGGAAGGTCAGACAGACGTAGGCCACATTTTGTTTACAACAGAAATAAATAGCTCTTCGGCCATAAAACCAGTTCATTGAGTCCCACCAGGAAGTGGAAAGTGGACTCCCCTTCCTCTTTCCTCTGTTTCAGGGCACACTGCTTATGTGATAGTCATCTGTACAGCTTTATCTTCTTCACGAAACTGTGAGCCCCTTGAGATCAGAGACATTTTATTTCTCTTTGTAGTCATGATAGTATCTCATATGACATTTTGTATATAAAAAATACTTAAAAAAATCAGTGGAGAATGAGTCATGAAAAATGATCACATAACTGTAACTAAAATAACACAAAATCTCTGGTTTAATTTTAGAAACAAAGTGTCTAAAATGCGTTAAAAATGTGTACTCTTGATTTTAATCTCTTTGAACCAAGAGACTCTAGATCTTTGTTCATAGACCCACCCACTGTTAAATAATGAATCCAATTGCCTGGCCCTAGACCAATTTGGTCAGAATCTCTGCAGGTAGGGACCTGGCATCAATATTTTTTTAAAGCTACTCAGACAGTTTTAATGTGAAGCCAGTGTTTAAAATCATTGCTTTACACTATTCTCTCATGGTGCAACTAAGGATTCATTTATTTACCTCCTACTTTAGCTACTTTTTTTCCCTCAATATTGCCTCATAATGCTATAGTTACCATATCTATAAGACCTTTTATTATAACCTAATGATTTGTTGCCTAGAATCATTTTTATAATAAAAGTTTCAATTAAAATAGTTCAGTCTTACACAATTAAAAATTTTAGTCAAAATTGTTATTTATTGTATTCTGTTCAATATACTCAGTAGCTTTTTGTTGCTGTGAATTCAGCTTTTGAAAACCAGAGCTGAATACAGTACCAACATAATAGACACTAAATAAATATCAGTAGAATTGAACATAAGCTTTTGTGCTTTTATATGTACCTTTTCCCCAGGTTTGTAATGCCTTTTACCTTCGTATCTGGAAAAATTCCAATTCATCCTTTAAAATACCCAGATCATATTTTTCTTCCTCCAGGAAGCCCTCACTGATCAAGACAGTCCATTAAGCACACTATTCTTTGGTACTGCCTCTGCCCCTTTCATGCTTCTATGTCGCACTTGACACACTATACTGTCATTTCTTTTCTTCTTCTTTTTTTTGTTTTAAAATAAGACCCTTCTCCACACTTGAATATGAGCAACTTGCAGCAGGGGCTACTTTATGCCTTTCTCTACTCTTTTTCTCTGAGAGCACAGCAGAATAGCTGGAAACAATAAGCACTCAATAAGTGTTTATTAAATGAAAGAATAAATGGCCATATTGAAGTGAATCGGTATATTTCAAAACCATTAATGCTATAGATTAAATAGTGTCCCCTCCAAATTCATGAGTTGAAGCCCTAACTTTTTTTTTTTTTTTTT
>VBSM01001562.1:12942258-12957585 GCA_008086735.1 Cheirogaleus medius
GCTCATGCCTGTAATCCTAGCACTTTGAGAGGCTGAGGCAGGAGGATTGCTTGAAGTCAGGAGTTAGAGACCAGCTCTGAGTACTAAAAATAGACAAAGTTAGCTAGGCGTGGTAGCGCAGGCCTGTAGTCCCAGCTACTTGGGAGGCTGAGGCAGGAGATCACTTGCGCTAAGGAATTTGAGGCTGCAGTGAGCTATGATGATGCCACTGCACTCTAACTGGGTTTTTTTTTTTCTGTCTCAAAAAGCAAAAACAAAAAGATAATTGCTATTTATATGTGAACATGTTTATTATTTTTCCTTATATATGTAAATAGAGAATTTACATAATGTAGATCATATTGTATGTATGGTATTACATTCTGCTCATTTTCTCTTAGCATTCTATTCACTCACATGATCTCAGTTTGTGCAATCATGATTTGGAAGTTGGGTGCCGGACAGAAGGTACAGACAGCTCAAGGTAACAATAATAACTAACAGTATTGGGTAAGCCTGCTACGTGCTAGGCACTGCCTGTACCAACTCTTCTGTTTCATACAACAATTTTGTGAGGCAGGTGATATTCTAATTCCTAATTTAGAGATGAGGAGACTGAAACTCAGAGAGGGCAACTAATCTTTTCAGGGTCACACAGCTACTAGTGTGTTTCCCCAAATATAAAACCTACCCATAAAATAAGCCCTAGCAGGATTTCTAAGCATTTGCGCAATATAAGCCCTACCCCGAAAATAAGACCTAGTGATGGACGTGGCTACGCAGCGTATCTGCACAACCCATGCATTTCGTCGTGGAGCAGTAAAGAAGATGAGCAGCCCTTCTCATCTGCCCCATGAGAGCTCTATTGCTTGACATGAGAGATTGGGGCCAATGGTTCTAAAGGAAATAGAGTCGCAAGAAATTCAGGATGGAATTCGGGGTTTGGAGAGTTATGATGATGTTCCAGAAGAAGACGACTTAACTATATTTGAATAAATGTAGATTGTTGTACTGTACTTAAAAAAAAAAAACACATCCCCTGAAAATAAGCCCTCGGTGTCTTCTTGAGAAAAAATAAATATAAGACCCTTATTTTCGGGGAAACACGGGTAAGTAGTGGGTCTGTGATTTGATAGCCAAATCTCCTGGATTTCAGCTTCCACTAAACCCTGGGAGAGGAATAGTTACAATTTCCAGTCCTGGGTTTTGTTTCATTTTGTTTTGTGTGTCTCTAGAATGAATGATTGAAGCACTAAGAGGAAAGGTGTTTTTCTCATCAACTATAGTAACAACTGTAGAGTTAGGTCACAATGAAATGGGAATTATAAAGCTTAGATAAAAAGCTCTTCAAAGGAAAAAAGATTCATGATCTCTGAATTATTCTAATAAGCACTACATGGTGAAAAGTTGAACAAGAAGTGCGGTTGTGGCACATGTTATAAAGGTCTGCTTGAGAATGTTCATAGCAGCTTTTTTGTAATCACCCCGAATTGGAAACAACACAAATGTCCCTCAGCTCGGTGACAGATGTACTATTGCACATCCATAAAATGGAATGCTTCTAAGAAATATTTTTTAGAAAAAGAGCAAACTACTGATACACCTAAAGACATAGATGAATCCTAAATGCACCTTTCAAAGTAAAAGAAGCCCGAATTGAAAAAGCTACATGTATGACGACATTTACCTGCCATTCTGGAAAAAGCAAAATTATAGGGAGAGAAATCTGATGAGTGGTTTCTGGAAGCTGAAGATAAGGGAAGGTTTCACTATAGAGGGAAATGGGGAAAATTTGGGGGAGTGATGGAATTGTTCTGTATTTTTTTTTTTTTTTTTGAGACAAGTCTTGCTCTGTCACCTGGGCTAGAGTGCTGTGGCGTCAGGCTAGCTCACAGCAACCTCAAACTCCTGGCTCAAGCGATCCTCTTGCCTTGGCCTCCCAAGTAGCTGGGACTTCAGGCACATGCCACCATGCCCGGCTAATTTTTTTAGTATATTTTTAGTTGTCCAGCTAATTTCTTTCTATTTTTAGTAGAGACGGGATCTCGCTCTTGCTCAGGCTGGTCTTGAACTCCTGACCTTGAGCTATCCTCCCACCTTGGCCTCCCAGAGTGCTAGGATTACAGGCATGAGCCACCATGTCCAGCCTGTTCTGTATTTTGATTGTAGCTGCAGTTATATGACCATATGCATTTGTCAAAACTCACAGAATATACATTTAAAAAGGTTAATTTTACTGTATTAAATTATACCTTAATACAAATAATGTGAAAAACAGCTTGCTTAAGAAATGTAGTATACATAGTACATGAAAATATGTTACTACAGATAGCTGGTGATATAAAGCTTAAGACATTTAAAATATAAAGTATTCTAAGTATATAAATAGTAACATTTTTTGAAACAGCTGAATATTAACTAAATTATATATAAAAGTAAATAAAAACTTCAAGATCACAATGGATCATGGAAATTGTGAGATATCTGATGTAATCCAACTCCTCCACTTTCAAGCATTTTATTTATAAATTATTATGAACCACATTAACTATATATAAGTATATAAAATAAATATATTTCACTATTCAAAAAAATTTTTTGACTTACCTCCTGGGATTCTTTGAAAAACTTTGCTCAAAGTATCTCCAGCTATTATGTTGTAACTTATCATGGCTAAAAACATAATTAAAATAATATAGTCATTAACAAGCCATCACATATTTTATCCTGAATATTTTAAAGTGATCAGTTATTATTTCCAAAATATTGGCATAATCCTACTTTCAAATACACATTATGATTACCAATTTGCACAGCCTTAAAAATAACTAGGCAACAGATTTACAGCAGAGTATCAACTTGTATTACAACAAGGTTTTCACTTTACAAACTGATTCATCCCAAAACACCTTTAAATAGGGAGGTTTTTTTTGAGACACAGTCTCACTCTGTTGCCCAGGCTAGAGTGCCATGGCATCAGCCTAGCTCACAGCAACCTTAAACTCCTGGGCTCAAGCAATCCTTCTGCCTCAGCCTCCCGAGTGGCTGGGACTACAGGCACGTGCCACCATGCCTGGCTAATTTTTTTTCTATATATTTTTAGTTTGCCAATTAATTTCTTTCTATTTTTAGTACAGACAGGGTCTCACTCTTGCTCAGGCTGGTTTTGAACGCCTGACCTCGAGTGATCCTCCCGCCTTGGCCTCCCAGAGTGCTAGGATTACAGGCGTGAGCCACAGCGCCTGACCTAAATAGGGAGTTTTGATAGTCATATAAAATGCAATTTATTTTGTTGTTAAAATTCAGTTTCCAAATACTTTTTTAGAAACACATGTACTGCTTAAAGTGATGAATAATAATAGAAAATTTTGAAGTCACCAAAATATCCCATTAATTGAGAAAGTAAGACTTTTTTGGGAAATACATTCTTAGCTTTTTTTGGAGACATGGAATTAGTGATTCAAACAATAGCTTCTATAGTACTGACTTAAAAAGTGAAGTCAATTTGGCCATTGGTGAATAGTAACGTTTTATTTATTTAAGAATTACTAGGTGGCCAGGTGTAGTGGCTCATGCCTGTAATCTCAGCATTTTGGGAGGCCAAGGCAGCAGGATCCCATTAGGCCTGGAGTTCCAGACCAGCCTGGACGACATGGTAAGACCCAGGAAAAATTAGCTGGACAGGTGGCATGCACCTATGGTCCTAGCTATTAAGGAGGCTGAGGCAGGAGGATCATGTGAGCCTAGGAGTGCAAGGATGCAGTGAGCCACTGCAGTCTCTCCAGCCTGGGCTAGAGAGTAAGACCCTGTCAAAAAAAAAGAAAAGAAAAGAAAAAGAAAAATTAAGTGCTCGGTAGCATTTTCACCATTATGGTAAAACTTTACATAGCATGTTGCCCTAGTACATGGCTTCCACAAATCCTTAGGTTTAAAAAAATAGGCTGGGCGTGGTGGCTCACGCCTGTAAACCTGTAAAACCTAGCACTCTGGGAGGCCGAGGCAGGAGGATCGCTCAAGGTCAGGATTTAAAGACCAGCCTGAGCAATAGCGAGACCCCCGTCTCTACTAAAAATAGAAAGAAATTAATTGGCCAACTGAAAATACATAGAAAAACTTAGCCGGGCATGGTGGCGCATGCCTGTAGTCCCAGCTACTCGGGAGGCTGAGGCAGAAGGATCGCTTGAGCCCAGGAGTTTGAGGTTGCTGTGAGCTAGGCTGACGCCACGGCACTCTATCCTGGGCAACGAAGTGAGACTCTGTCTCAAAATAAATAAATAAATAAAATAAAATAAAATAATATATACATATGTGTATTAAGCCTGAGAAGAAGTCTGTTATTTCTCTCATTCACTTTTAATCCCAGATCATTGTATGTTTTACAAGATAAGGAAAGCCCAAACATTAACCCAATGAAAATAACCCTCATTTTATTCAAAAGAAATACTCAGAAAAATAAATCAAGAGGATCAGAAAATAAGGAAGAAAATGGTTAAAGAAATAAACACTTAATTTGGAAAATATTTCAACTGCTAATATTATTTCATGGCCATTTAATAACTAATAAAACTATTTTATTCAGAAATAACTATATATTTATGCAAATAATTACAATATTCATCTTCACAATCATCTTACCTATAAAAGGATACAAAAACTGAAGAACTGAGAGGAGGAGATACCCTGGAAATCCAAAGGTTTTATTGACCAAAGACTGGTAGGTATCTGTTCCAGAGAGGGCCCCTCCTTTTATCAATAAAACAAGGGAAAAATCTGCAGTAAAAATAACAAATGTTAATTCCATTTAATACAAAGGTTTTTCATGTTTTGACTTAATTACCACTGAGTAAAAGGGAAATTTTAAAGGAGTGTTTAATTTAATAATACAGTATTACCATGACAAGCCTGTCTTTTCATAAAACATTACCTTTCATGAAACTGTAACATTTCCAGTTATATATTTTTCAATCAAGATGCAAATATACTTACAATACCCATGTAAAGAAATGGGCTGAAGAGGAAACACAGACCAGAGACAAATTGCCAGTGTTCCATCTTACTTTCCTGACCTATTCAATGCAGCAACTGTTACAAAGTTGTCACTCACTCGTCCACAGAATGTATTAATAGGTAATCAAATATTTCATAGGTATTTGATGCGTGAAAGCTGAGAATGAAAAATGCTGTAAGCATTTAGAAAATAATAGGTTTAGTGCCTGAAGATGCAAAAAAAAAGGCATAAAAAAAGATAAAAGATAAAACAAAAATCTATTTTAATTTAAAAAAAAAGAAAAAAAAAGAAAATAGATTTAGGAGAATCAGAGTATTTGTTTTATAACAAAATAAAATTAGTAATTTTATCTTATAGTTATCTTTAAGAGAGCACTCTAAGAATGTTTTTGATTGAAATTTGCATTTTAGGAACTTCAGTTCCAATTTAGAATTGAAGTTCAAGATAAAAATATGTGTAAATTATATAATTAAAAGTTAATCTTGGCTGGGTGCAGTGGCTCACACCTGTAATCCTAGCACTCTAGGAGGCCGAGGTGGGCAGATTGCTCAAGGTCAGGAGTTCAAAACCAACCTGAGCAAGAGTGAGACCCCCATCTCTACTAAAAATAGAAAGAAATTAATTGGCCAACTAAAAATATATATAGAAAAAATTAGCCGGGCATGGTGGCACATGCCTATAGTCCCACCTACTCTGCAGGCTGAGGCAGTAGGATCACTTGAGCCCAGGAGTTTGAGGTTGCTGTGAGCCAGGCTGATGCCACAGCACGCTAGCCCGGGCAACAGAGTGAGACTTTGGTTTTTTTTTTCTTTTTTTGGAAAGACACTGCAGTTACACTGGGTGCACAGTTATGCACAAGGTATGATACTTGCTCTTTTTTCTCTCTCTCTCATGCTTCCATCACAGTGATTTCTTTTTAACCTTTAAGAAATTTGGAAAGGCATTAAAGTACAAATCTTTGAAATATAGATTTCACCTTGATTCCCTTCCACATCAGTGAAACTTCTTTCAGCAACTTCATCAATGATCTCCAAGTTGATAAATCCAATTGATACCTCCTAAACCTTAATCTTAGTTGCTCTTTCTTTTTCTTGGCTGTTTACCATTCTCATTTTTCTCAACCATCCTCCCTTGGCCTTTATGACATCACTTTCTCTTGGTTTTCCTCCTTCCTACCTTTTTGGCCATTTATAGTCAATTTTTTACCAGTGTCTTTTACTGTGCTCAAACCCCGGATTCTTGGACTATTTTTTCAGTCTTCCAGATGTCCCACTATGATCTCATTTATGCCTGTGTTTTCAATTTTCATACAGATGTTAGTAACCCCTAAATTTGTGTTTCCAGCTCAGATCCCTTTAAAATTCCAGACTTCTACAGCTAGCTGCCTAATAAATATTTTACCTTGGAGATTTCATAGGCATCTCAATTTTAAAATGTCTAAATACTAATTCGCGTATTTGACCTGTAACTTGATTCTCCCTCCATATTTGTTCAATCATCTGTGAATAGTATCAAGAGAAACTTGAGAATTGCCCTAGACTTCTCATTATCTTATTACTTCCTATATTCCTTTGGTTAACAAGTCCGTTAACTATTATATTGTTAAGTATTGAAATTCATTTCCTAATTTCTAATCTCTAACTTGCTTTATTGTAGAGCTTTGACCTTTATAATTTCTTGCCTGGATTACTGCAATAACTCCTAATCGTTCTTCCATTCAAATATCTGGCCTCTCACCAGGACACTTTTGACATCCCCTCTCTACCAAGACATTCTGAACATCTCTCCTCCACCAGGTGGATCTGACCATAAATTACCACAAATCAAATCATGTTTTCTGCTTAAAATCCTCCAGGAAGAGAGATTCACTAAAACCTTTGGATTAAAATAAACTCCTTTTTATGAGGCAGAAAAAATTATTTGTTAGCTGTGTGATTCTGGGTGAGAGACTTGACTTTTCTGAACTCATCTTTAAAGAAAGGCAATACACCATCCTTGAAGAATGGTGTGAAAATTATGGTGTTTAAGTGTCTACCACAATGCCTGGTGTGTTATAGAGGCTAAATGAATGAGAAATTATGCTATTTTTACTTATTTTTGACAAGCTGCATGTGGTGGTGGAAAAAGAATGATAATTGGAGTCTGACAATAATGAAAGCAACCACAAAATACTAGCAAATGTTTTCACAACACTTTTCTGCATGCCACATTTTTCCCCAAATGCTTTACATATATTAACTTGTTTAATATTCACAATAACCCAAAGTAGGTGCTATTATAATATTATCCCCATTTAATAGATGAGAAAAGTGAGGCATAGCAGGTTTAATAAACAATCTCCACAGAGCTAGTTATGGAAGAATCAGGACTCAGGCACTAGTAGCTTAGCCCCAGAATCCATGCACTTAATCAAAATCCCAACTCTTCCACCAGCACCTGTGGACTTTGTGTAAGCCATTTGACATATTAAAGTCTCAATTTTCTCCTCCATAAAAGAAAAACATGAGTACTACATAATGAAGTCAGAAAGATTTAATATCGTGGCTGCATTATGCTTAGCGCCTAGCTCAGGGAATGGTAATGATTATCATTACATGAAAGCCTTCATATCTGCCTTTACAAACCTCTCTGACTTCCCTTTTCTCCACTTGGCAAACATCAACCCTACACTTTAGCCAGACTGAATCACTTGTTCATTTTCTCTTTGCATTTCCACATTTCCATCGGCTTAGAATACCCTTCTATTTTTTCTGCTAGCTTACATTTTTTCATAAACAGTGGAGGTGTCTCCTCCTCTCCATAACATTCCTGCTCCTTTGAGGCTGGGTTAAATGCCAGTGTCCCTGTCATCATGCACATATTTTTATTATAGTAGTTTTATGCAGTATTATAATTATGGATTTTTTGTCTGCCTGAAACATTACATTGCGAGCTTCATAAAGGCAGGGATAATGTTCTTCATTGCTATGTCTGGCACACTGGTGATCAGTATGTATTTGTCAAATGAATCAATGGGCAATATGGAAGCTTGCTAGATGTCTACCTACCTGATTCTAATTTAATGTGATAAGTGGCCTAATAAATAGATTTTAAAATATTCTGCAAACACAAAGGACATAGCAATTAATTTGTTTATTTTTTATTTTTTTTTTGATCTTTATTTTATTTTATTTTTTGTTTTTTTTTCCTTTGGAAAGTAACCTGATACATAACAATTAATTTGACTTCCTTTGCTTAAAATTGAGAAATGCTTCAGAGGAGTTGAATATTGCTTTGGAGGATGAACAGAATTTCACCATGTAGAGAAGAAAAGGAATGTCAAGGAGGAAAAGTATCAACGGGAAGATGGTGTGAAAGCATATTCTACCTTTGGGGAACGAAATAGTCCATAATGGCTAAAGATAAAATCTGCTTGTGACAGTGTTGGCGACAGGGTGAGGGAGAGGTTAGAGTAATTGGAGATGAGGCTAAAAATAACTATGGCCAAACTATGAAGAAATATGAATGTAATAATTTTTCTGGTTGTAATTATAGAGTATCAAAATTTTTTTTGATTGGAGGAGTTATGGAGATGAGGCAAAGGTTTTATAAAGAAAACTTGTCCCAGTATGGAGGACAGATGAGAAAGTAGACAGATGCTGGAGTCAGGAAAAATAAACAGCAACTTATTTGTCAAGGAAGAGAACCGATGACAACGTGTCACAGAAGAAGCAACCAGTTTCATAGATGCTGTGAAGGTTTGGCAAAGAACTGTATGGCTGGAATGAGAACACTCAGCATTTAATAAAAGTTCAAAATGCATTGTTTAAAGTTAACAATGTGTTAAGAATTTAGTCAATAATAAATGTAAATGCTTTCATCTGGTTATATAAAATATAGGCAGTAGGTATATCCCTTAAAAGTATTAGTAATCTCAAATATCAACAACTACAACATTTTGACTTCCCTTTAAATATATTATATGCAAATTTTTAAATAATTCATGAATGAATCGATGTTATTTAACAAGAGAATTTTCTTTTAAGCCATTTTTTATGCTTGTTTTGGTTTTCCTCCTACCTTTTTGGCCATATATAGTCAATTTTTCACCAGCAAAAAAATTATTTTACTCTAATCAACAAATATAAAATCTCAAAGCACATCAAAATTATTTGTTGTAAATATTTATAATCCTTTTTGTTCCCCAACATCAATACTATATCCTACATGTAGATTTTGCTATAAATGAATCAGCCTATACATTTTTTTGCTTTTGTGTGGTCATCCTTTATATATCAAAATTATTTAAGCATTTGGGTCATGCAAGTAAATTAATGAGTCATTTCCACTGATTAGTAAATTCACACTATGCGACTTTGCAAAGGACTGCTCATAGTCATTGTTATAGGTTTCTCTATATGTATTAGTCAAAAAAGTTATTCATGTTATGATTTATTTATGTATAACATTATTTGGCTTTAGTAAACTGTTCATTCTCTTCAAGTTCTGAATTCTCAGATGATATATATTTTTTAATTGTTTCTATTTATGAGTTTACAATGTGTGTAAATGTTTACAACACACTTAAATAAACCATGGTGATTATGTCTGGGTGGAAGTTAATGATTTGTCAGTGCTGATTGGGAAACAGGAAATTAAAAGACGACAAGTGTAAATCCATTGAATGGGATTTTTTTTGTGTAATAAATGCTCTAATAAATAGAATGCAGCTTTTTAAACACCAGCAACTCCTAATGAGCACAAAGTTATGGATCCCATACTACTAAGTTATGGGTCTTACACTCCAAATTAAGAGGTGTGGAAACTAGAAGCAGCTTAGGTCTAGAGGGTGGGGTGCTGGAAGGAAGGCAGGGAGGAAGGGAGTTCAAGGCCTCTCTGTGGCTTTGAATCTGATCTGTCACATGCTTTATGGTCTCTTCCTCAGCCTGAAGAAAAATAGCAGAGTTATAGGCTGGTCTTGGTAGCCTGAGATTTTATGAGGCATGGCATCTTGGTCAGGGTCTCCAGAAGTAGAGCTGAGGCAGAGATTCTTAGGCAAGGGATTTATGGACAGAGTGCTTTCGAGAGAAGGGGAGTGAGAGGCTAGGACGGGGGAGACAGCTCAGCGCGTACTGCCGCGGTGGACTCTAGAGCTCCAACTGCACCTCACAGTGGTCCCTAGTGAAGGCAAGGAGTTCAGCCTTTGGCTTCCTATCAGTCAGGCACTGGCTGAAGCCTGTGGGGAAATGTGGGCTCGGGGGTCATCACCTCACAGGAAGGCAGCTCCCTTGAGGCCCAGGTTGACACTCGGAGCAGGGTGCAGCTGAGGTGTTTTGCACTAGCTGGAAAAGGGCACTGGGCCACCACAGCAGCAACCCTGCCAGTGGGTGGCTATTTATGACCACTGCCTCTTTCACAGTGATCTTAAGGCAGAGGAAAGATGCTGTGTTTGCCATAAGGGGAGCTGGTGGGATGACAGGGCAGGGATGAGGACAGCAGGAGGAGGAGATGATTATGAGTTGAAAAGCCTGCATTTACACGAAGGAGTGACAAAAGGTGGGCATGCATGAACAGGTTCCATGAAGAGAAGGAAGCAGAAGAGAAGCTGTGCTGCAGAAACTCTTTATTGCTGCGTTGAAAGAGAGTGGCGGGCCAGGAGCTCAGCCAGGCATGAGCGAGGCAGGTAGGGGTGGTGAACTGGCCACCTGCACAAACACAGCTGAAAAAAGTTGTTCATTCACATGCACCTGTCCACGAAGCCCTGCCGTCCGGACTTTCAGAGCACAGTCCTCTCTCAGCCTTCAGCAACTTTTAAAATGACTCCCTCATCTACCACTTTCTGCATGAAGTGCAAAAAGGCACATGAAAAGGATTTAGGCTTTGTAATATATAATGCTCTTCTACTTTGTCTAATCTGTTTAAAGGATTAGTAAGAAAGTAAATCTCTTCAGACCTAAATGCTTAAATTCTTTAGGATTCTTTGATGCACTTTTTAATTAACTAGGCAAATCTATTGCAGGGTATATGTGTGTGTGTGTAAAGCAGTCATTGCAAAATTTAAGTTGCGGGAATAAGAACTTATATAGTATTTTACCTGAAATATATGAAACCCAGAATAAAAGCAATATTCCCAAAGGAAACCCAGCTTGCTTCATTGAATAAGGCAATCCTGGAAAAACACAAAATGCCCCACCCCTCACATTAATAAGACAGCTAGAAATACAGAAGTTTCCCCCCAATTTCTGCGTGTCATAGATAAATTTACATGACATATTTGTAAGGTGTGCATAGGACAGTACTAAAATTAAATGTTAGCATACTAGCACTTATTTCAGAATAAGACGTTATTAAATTAGGGACAGGTCAAGAAAGCAAGGTGAAGGAATAAGAATTAGAAAGCAGCAAATAAAAAAATAAATACCAGTTCACACAAATAATGCATACTTCAGGGTAAGGATGACATATACCCTAGAATATGTGGAGAGTAATGACTCCAAATCCTTCCTCATGTGCTAGCCAGGAGAGCAGAAGGGATCATAAGAAGCACAGAGGGTTATAGAATATTAAGAAAGACAGACTGTGGAGTCAAAGGGGGCAACCATGCAGGAAAAAAGGAGAGAAAAATGAGAAGGTAAAAGTATTTTTTATAAAGCTCAAGGAAGTATATGAAATTATTTTTTATGATATTGGGGGAATGAACCATATAAACGTAGTTAAAATATTTCCACACAGAATTTTTCTTCTTTGAAATATTTTGCCTTTAAACAAAAACTAAAAAAAAAAAAAAAAAAAAAAAAGTCATGCTTCTGAACATAATTAAGTGGTAATTTTGAATGTTGCTGACATGGATCAGCTTAAAGTGCTCAGAAGAGGAATTAACTTTAGAATTCTTGCAAGTAGAGCTGCCCACACCATCGTATGTGGATGCAGAATTTTAAACAAATCTTTACCTCTGCTTGCTTCTACTTTACCTCAGGTAACTCCATTTTATGTATCATTTGAAAAAGTCTATGTATGGAAAAATGCAAAAACCAAGCAGCATATCTGTTTGTGTAATGAAAAGTAACTCAATCCAGATAAATGTTCACTTTTCGGAAGATGATGACAGAGACTAACATGTCAAAACTTTGTCGTAAAATGTTATATTCTCAATCAATATTGCAGTTTGCAGGATTGTGTTTCGACTTTGCCTTTTCTGAAATGGAATGTTTCTAAATAACAAAAAGAATAATCATCACTGAAAAAAAACCCTGCTTTTTGTATTTTAATACAATGCACATTTAATTTTTTTCCTAGAATTTTTCCCTTGCTTCTAATATATTGGTATAATATGAGCTGTTCATTTCTTTTAATTCTGATTATTTGGCTATTTTGTTAAAAAATCATATGCATTTTCAATGAACAAATTTATTTTATTGACTAAATGATATTTAAAAATAATATATCATAAGTTTGTACTTTAAAATTTAACATTGTATAGGTAGAAATATCGCATGAATTTAATTTTTTAACAAGATTGGTATATTTTCACATTAAACTTTTGTACCTCCAATATTTACAAATATCTTGAGGTTTTATGCTTCTAGAAGGTCATAAAAAGATGATTCAAATAATGGTGGTCACTTTAGTAAGAGGAAAAAAGTAAATTAAGTAACACTAACAATTGACCACACAATCTATGAAAAAAGATTTTGCATCATCCATATGCAGCTCCACCTTAATCTATTGCATGTGGAGGATGCACTAAACTGTGGAAAGTGTATAGATTACAACCCCATCTTCAGCATAAAAGAGACAGATGCTTATTGTTATGTTGGGGGAAAGAAGGAAAGCTTTTATGGAAGAAAATTACCAATTTTCTCATTTAAGATTTTTTCCTTTAAAATTAATCAATGAACCATAGCAGCATTATGAGTCTTAAACTTCACCTTTTCACTTAAAATTAAAAACAAAGTAAAACACAAGACACTTACCTATTATACCGGATCCTATAATTGAGTTGACAACATTAAAAACAGCCGCAGACTGACAAGTTTTCCCTTTATACTCATGTTCAGAAACGAGGGTTTCTCTGTCATTTAGATCTCTCTATTTTAATAGAGAAAATGTTAATTAAACAAATATTTTCTAGTTCAAAAAATTAGAAAAGTGGCAGACAGATAGGCAATGCAGGATACTAACAGGCTATTAGTAATCATAAGTAATGTCAATAGTAATAATAAAATAATGCTGAGATAATAATAAAGAATAACAATAATAGCTAGAAATTCAACAGTTTTGTAAGCAAATTCCATCCTAAAATATTCCGATTACAGCTGCTCTAATTGCTGCATGGGACTCCAGATTGCAGGATCTGTTAGGAACTCAAAGATGTGATTTTGTGAAATTAAAGAGTTATATTGAAAAGTGCATGCCAAGGAGGGGGGAGGGTCAGATTAAGGCAAAACTTTTTCTCCCAGAAACTTCCTATGGTGCTAAACCAAGACTCCAGGTAAAGGCAGCTGACCTGTTGCAAGGTGAATTAACTGGCTTCAGAGCCTGCCCCAGTCTCCAGTTTACCTGCGGCGGGATGACAAGCTGCTGGCCCTGGTAGCCCATGGCTGCGCGGCGGTCCCGAGCAGGTGGAAGGTTCTGGGGCCGGGCACCCGGCTCTCACCTGGCCAGCTTCCTCCGCCGCCGCCTCGCGCACACCTGAAGTCCGCGCGCGTCCAGGCAGCTGGAGGGAGCCGGTTCCGCTGGTGCCACTGGGCCCCCTTTGCGAGCCGGGCGGGCTGCAGCCCCAGTATCTCTGGGCTGTCGCAGCCTGGGGCGGTTTCCCACCGGAGTTTGCCCAGCCAAACGTACTTTTCCTCCGGATGCGGAGATAACTGCAGGAGGTTTCTGATCTGGGCAGCCCTCTCTCCTCCTACCCCGCCTTTTTGCCCCCTCCCTCCCCCCACCCGGGAACACAAAGAACTACTCTTCTCCGAAGCTGCGAAGTACAATTTGTTCCACCCACACTGCCCTACCCAGGTCCTACAAAGAGTTATGATGGACTCGTTTTAGTCCGTCCGTAAGTCAGCGCTGCTTTTTTGTCTGTCCAGGTAAGAACGCGGCAGCACGCTTGCTCCCACGGAGCATCTTTTCTATTAGCACCTTCTCCTCCTTCCTACACCTCTTCTATGGCAGCGATGACAGATGAAAACTTAGGACTTTTATTTTAAATGGAAATTGGAGGACTCATAAGAAAATAAACAAAAAAAATCCAAAAACCCAAAAAACTTTCCTAGGGTTTTAGCAAATTTGATACCTGAGCATGCTTTGGTCAAATGCTTCCTGGTAACTTTTCAGAAAAGGAGACTTAGGGAAAAAGAAGACAGATTGGTACTGGATTCGGGAAATGAACCTTAGAAAGGGGAAGAGGAGTACAAGGGGTTGGGAAAGAGAAGGCACCTTGAGTATCTGAGCTAGAAAGAATCTTGGATGACCATCTATTCACCTCTCTAATATTACAGATGACGAAACTGAGGCCCAGAGAGTATTCCATCACAAACAGACAGAATTCATAAGAGAACAGTTTCAGGGGCAATAAGAGTGGTAATATGGCAGTATATTTATCAAATTCAGCCCTCCTTCAGTATCTGCAGGAGATTGGTTCCGGGACTCCTGCAGATACCAAAATCCATGGATGCTTAAGTTTCTCATATAAAATGGCATATTTGCATATAACCCACACACATCCTCCCACATACTTTTCATCATCTCTAGATTACTTATATTACCTAATACAATGTAAATGCTCTTAAATAGGTGTTACACTGCATTTTTAAGGAAATAAAGAAAAAGAAATAAAGGGAAAAATCTGTACATATTCAGTATATACTCACCCATCATAGGCCTAGCACCATTTTCAACCTGGGGTTGGTTGATTCTGTGAATGTAGAACTGGGGATACGGAGGCCAACTTTACCTAATTAAAGAGATTCTGTTTCATAAACATTCACTTAAAATTATGAAAAATTTTAAAAACTGTGGGAAAACTAAAGGGTTATAAAATAAACTTTATATACTATCCACCATCAAATTGAGAAATGTTAACATTTGGTCATATTTTCTTCAAATTGTAAAAATAAATAAATATTTCATGTCACAATAGAAACCTCTTTGTCCTTTTCTATTTCTTTTTTCTTCTTCCCTTTATCCCTAGAGTCATCCAATTCATGAAGTTAGTGTGTATCTTTTCTACCCATGATTTATATTTTCATTCATTCATTTGTAGCCATAAACAATATATAACATTGACTTTTATATTTTCAAGATTTATAAAAATGGCTCTATATTTCACATGTTATTTTTCGAATGGCATTTTTTTTTTTCTTTTT
>VBSM01001562.1:12957685-12973275 GCA_008086735.1 Cheirogaleus medius
CTCCTGCCTCGGCCTCCCAGAGTGCTAGGATTACAGGTGTGAGCCACCACACCCTGCCCATAAGCTGGTCTTGACCTCCTCAAGCCATCCTCCCACCTTAGCCTGCTAAGTGCTGGGGTTACAGGAGTAAGCTACCACACCTGGCCACCACTAGCATTTTTGTTTGTTTCAAGATGTATGATGTTAGATACATATAGTGTTTCAAGATGTGTGATGTTAGATATATGCAGATGCAGTTTATTTATTTTGTCTAACACAGTTCAGTCAGCCATAGCCCTACTGAAAGATATTAATGCTGTTTCTCATTTTTATACTCTTTTGGAGCAAATAAGAGACTTTCTCTAGAAGTAGAATTGTTAGGTAGCAGGACATACACATTTCCGACTTTACTAAGTATTTCTAAATTGCTCTGCAAATTGATAGTATGAATTATATTTCTACCAGCAGAGGTGGATTCCTGTTTTTCTGCATTGTCAATAATAATAGGATTTAATTTCTTTTTTAAGTTTTTTTTTTTGTTTTAGTGGGTTTTAAAATGGTGTATAATTATTGTATAAATTTGCATTATCCTAATCTACATTGAAGTAGATGATCTTTTTACATATTAATTATTTGCATTGTCCTCTATGAATTTCATTTTATGTCCTTTGAATGTTTTATTTGATTGTTAGTCTTTTTCTTATTGATCTGTGAGAGTTATTTACATATTTGGGATGCCAACCCCAAGTCAGTTATATATTTTGTACAGCTTCTCTCTTTTAAAATTGTGGTATTTTTTATCTTGTGAAGTTTAAAATGTTGATATACTCAAAATTAGTAATCTTAATCCAGATACAAGTATGTTAAAAGAAGGAAAACGCATAACCCTAAAAAACAATATATGCAAAAATACCAAAGAAAATCTTTGCAAATTGATTTCAGCTGTATACGAAAAGTTAACAATATTGTGACCTATACACGGAGTATGAAAGGATGGCTTAATTAACAAAAATGTCTATAAACATAACCAATCATATTGAATTAGAACCCACCCTAATGATATACTAACTTGACTACACCTGCAAAGATGCTATTTCCATATAAGGTCACATTCTAAGATAGTAAGGGTTAAGACTTTAACATATCTTTTTGGGGAGAACACAATTTAACCCATAACACTATTTTAAGAGGATTTAGCTAATTGCTTGGCACATAATAATCTGTCAATAAAGCTTAGCTTGCTGCTAACCCAAGCAGAAAAATACTTCATCTGGCCAAAATTGTGTAAGATAGAAGGAATTTCGGTCACTGCAGCAGAAACAGTTATTTGGTTCCGAATATCCATTCTCTCTTCTTCCACCATGAGAGAGCCTCTGATTTTTGTCTTGACTGTGGCCACCTAGAAAGGGGACTGAATTCACATCCTTACTGGTAGCTGGTTGTGGCCATGCAGCTAAGTCTGAGCAAGAGGATGCAGGTGAAATGTGTGTTCTCAATGAAATGGATAATAATACTTTACATTTCTTTTGTTCCTTCTCACTGGCTGCAGTGCAGAGACATGATGGCTGAAGCTGAAACTTTATCCTGGAGCAACCACTTGCTGGAAACTTCATGTTAAAGGTGGCTGAATAGCAGGATAGAAGGGGCCCAGGTCCGTGGTGGATATACCAGGCCTGGATTGTTCCTGGTGATGTGAGAAGTAAATAAACTTTGATCTTGCTGAAACCACTGTCATTTGAGATTTCTGCCATTTACAGATAAATCTAACCGTTATTAATACACCTCTTACTACCAAGACTACAGTTGTAATAGTCAAAAAGCATTCATCTAATCTAGATGTTTCTATTAATATATTTCAGCACCTAAAGAGGTTTTTAAACTAAATTCCTTATGGAAGTACTAGGAGGGTTCATTGTGCTTCATTAAACTCTGTAATCAATAAATATACACAGTTTACCATTATATGCAAATATAATAAACTGAAAATCATTAGATTCTGATGTTTTTAACTTTGTCTCATTGATTAACTGGTAAGTAACCTTGGCTAATATAGCTAGGGGCATACTCTTTGTGTCATTATGGTGTGGATCCTCCTGTGTGTCCTATTTCGGTTTTATCCTTATATCCTTAGGTGTTTGGTCATCACAGCTGTCCAGGTCTCATTTTGGGATCTTCACAGAATTCTTAGTCTTTAATTGTTAACCTGAGGATTGGCCCAGTAAAATTGTAGCTCGGACTCTGACTCTGACTTGAGTGTACCATCAGGGTCTTCTACTTTACTGCTTGTGTTCTTTGCATATGTGACGGAGACTGTAACTTTAATGTCTGTGTGGAAAGAAATGTTTCTACTGGGAATCCAAACTGAAATTTGATTTTTCTTGTTTTCAGCTCACAATATTTTCTTTGTAAGATCATGAACCATACCCCTGGGTCCAGGAGCTGGAGGTGGGCGGCTCTTACAGCTTAGTGCCTTCATGCCCACTGTGATGCGGATAACACAACACAAAACAATAGGTGAGTAAACTGAGATTTATCTTCAAATAGTGCCAACTTTTATCATTTATTAATAAATATGCCCAAGGCACACCCAAAGTGACAGGGTTGAAATGAAATTTAGTGCTGTGTACCCATTAGTATCTTTTAGTCAAGGTAATCCATGAAGGTTACACTAGAATAAGTTAGAGCTCATTTACCTATTTTGATCTTTTTTCCTTCTGCTGTTTTGACAAAGTTCCATTTGCAATATTTCAGCCCTGTATCAGTTGAATTAGACTTGGAGAAAGGATGGGCTGACTGTGAGGACCAGACTCAGCAAGATAGTACTCTTGACAACGTCAGCAAAAGAATTTGCAAAACTGGAACAGAGGATGGGGTAGAACCTTGACAGTAGAAGTATTGGGGACAACTGTGACTTGTGCCTCTCTTTCCAGCTACAGCATTGCCTTCTTGTACATGATGTTAGCCAGAAATACTCTTTGTCACAAAGAATGGCAAGTGGGGCTAAAATCAGGAAGTGGGAGCAAAGAATTCTGTGATTAGAGCCAAGATTGCCCAGACTGTAGAAATATGAGGCTGCCAAACTTTCCCTAAATCTCCAAATCTGATTTATGTCTCTTTATTTCTGGTCTTCAGTAATTTTATTTACTCCTAAAACACAATAATCAATCCTTTAATGCATGCTATAGGTAAATGTGGTTGTGTCTGTGGGAATGGTGAGCTTCTTGAGGGAAAGGATCACACTTACGCTGTTGATGAAGATTTTTTTTTTCACTGAACCTAGCATAGTGATTCACACAATCACTGCTGCTCATTAAAAATGTACCCGATGGGGCTGGGAGTGGTGGCTCATACCTGTAATCCAAGCACTTTGGAAGGTCAAGGTGGGAGGATTGCTTGAGGCCAGGAGATCCAGACCAGGCCTCAGCCACTTGGTGAGACCCCATCTCCACAAAAATAAAGGATAAAAAATTTAGCCAGGTGTGGTGGTGTGTTCCTGTAGTCTTAGGTACTCAGGAGGCTGAGGCAGGAGGATCGCTTGAGCCCAGGAGTTGGAGGCTGCAGTGAGTCACGATCATGCCACTGCACTCCAGCCTGGGCAACAGAATAAGACTCTGTCTCTAAAAACAAACAAACAAACAAACAAAAATATACAAGATGGAAGAAACAATCTCAAGAGGAATTAGTGAGTAAAAAGCTTTGTTGTTAAGTAACAGTAAATTTAATGTGGACAGCAATAAGGAGAACATTTAAGTAAAGAAATAATGATGTTCATTTTCCTCTGGAGCCTCTGAGAGACTGAGAAAGGCCTGGCTCATCTCCATTTATTAATGCAACCAGAATATTTTAAAAGATGAATTTTAGAAAAGCGAGACACAAAATTGTAATACATTTCTAAATGCTTCCATTTGAAAAATTAATGCTTTGCTTTTAAACCCAAAATACAGTGCAATATCATTCTGTTATTCATACAATGACAGGATGTGTTAAAATATAATTATTCATAATACATAAAAATGGGGTGGTGTTATCATGAGACATGAGTTGAAAACTGCTGATGAATGAAATATTTTAATTTTAGTGTATCTGCGTAGCTATAGGTACAACTTCATTAATCTGAGGCTCTACAAGCATTGAAGGCTCAAGTTAAATGGCCTTTCTCAACTGCCTGTGACAGGCACTGTCTACATTAGAAGTGTTTCATAGAAATATATTAAAAAGATGCTAAGGACACCCAAAACACTAAAAATTGAAGGTATAAATTATTCACTCATATTTCACAAGGATTATCTACTCATCCTCTATAAGGAGGGGAAACAATGTATGAGGCTCCAATGATCAGTTCCAATGCAGCCATATACATGGAAACTTATATCTGTTGACTAGAAAAACAGTGTAAGATCCATTGCTTAAATTTTTCTTTTCTTTTTTCTTTTTTTTTTTTTTTGAGACAGAGTCTCACTCTGTTGCCTAGGCTAGAGTGCCATGGTGTCAGTCTAGCTCACAGCAACCTCAAACTCCTGGGCTCAAGCAATCTTCCTGCCTCAACCTCCTGAGTAGCTGGGACTACAGGCATGCGCCACCATGCCCGGCTAGTTTTTTCTATATATTTTTAGTTGTCCTGCTAATTTCTTTCTATTTTTTAGTAGAGTCGGGGTCTCGCTCTTGCTCAGGCTGATCTTGAACTCCTGACCTTGAACGATCCTCCCACCTCGGCCTCCCAGAGTGCTATGATTACAGGCGTGAGCCACCGCACCTGGCCAAATTTTTCATTTTTTGATCATTAGTTACCATTAAAGATTTTGTATATGGCATTCTATAGGTTCTGAAAACCAGGTATGTTGGTTCTATACTTTGGAGCCAACCTTCACTAAAAGATGACTAACTTGACTAGATAGTATAAATGATGCACCAAATGAGTGAAATAAATGTATTTATTGGAGCAATGTAGAGGAAGCAGTGATCATAATATGTTAGAGTGGGTAGTCAGGAGTATTTGATGGAAGGCTGGAAACATAAAATTTAGTCTAGCAAAAAATGAAATTTAACTTGTAAATATAACATCCTGATCTTGAATATAAAAAAGCAACTACATAGGTACAAGGTGGGAACATGTGGCTTATGTGCCATTTGAAAAAGCTAGTATTTTTAATTAACAAGAAGTTTAAATGGATTCAACAATGTAATGGGGCTGAGAAAAAAGTCTAATGCAGTCTCAGGCCAAAGTACTTGCAATAAATTACACAGAACAAGGAACATGATAATCCAGGCCATCTGTGTTGGTCACACCACACATGGACTGTTTCCAGCTCTGAAAGCCACATTTTGAGAAAGTTACAGATAAACAGGGACATTTCCAAAGAGGGATCAGAATAATGAGAGGAAACCATGTCTCATAATGCTTTCAGTAGTCAGAGAATACGAGATGCAGGGGATTGAGGGCTTACTCAACATTAGCAACGGCTTCATAACCTAATTACTTAGAGACATACTGGGAAACTTGAGTGGTAAATTGTTACTGGAGATATTTAAACCTAGGCGTGACCACTAAGCAAGGATGTTGTGGGGGATGATGAAGGATAGGGAGGGTGCTAGGTGTTCTCCTTTGTTTGCAAGTAACACAAACTTCCTTGAGCTTCTTTAAAAATGGGAAAATTGGTGATTAGAAGAATTTATGCAATGGATCTAGGACTAGAAAACTTGTTAAGATTCGAAGTAGCCCTTGACGTTTCTTTTCTCTATCTATCATGGCCAACATGATCTTTTTCTCATGGAATCTTAGCTTAGGTCTACTCCATTATTTTCTTGCCACTGACCGGTCAGTCATTCAGTTTTCCTGGGCAAATTCCAGAGGAAGTGAGCCTGACAGGCTTAGCTAATTATCTTCCTCTCTGTTGGGCACAGACTTTTCAACCACACCTCCTCCTAGGAGGCTGCCAGCTGTTAAAAGATAAACTTAAGCATAATTATAACTTTAAAGAGTTCATTTGAGCAGACAGTGATATGAATCTGGCAATGAAAAACCACAAGCAGGTTGGTCCTCTCCAACTTGTACTTCCTCAATCCCATGATGCTAGGTAGGATTTGAATTGGACCGTGATCATTGAGAGTAAGATTAGGGGAGGGTACGGCAGTTCTTGACACAGGGAATAAGACAGAAACATGTATTTTGGGGTAAATTAAATAATAAAGAAATAGGGGTGTTTGGAATTAGATAAAGGTAGGCTCTGATTAGTTTTATTATCATTCCTCATTGCTTTTTAGTTTAGAATATTGTCTTTTATTACATACTTTCCTTCTGTCAACTGTGGAGATACCATGGGCCTCTTACTAGACAAAAAGTAGCAAAGGTGCTCAATTTTCAAAGATGTAAAATTTTTTAAGATATAAAGCACTTTGAGCATTTCATGAGTTAAAAGTAATATGTCATAGGGCGGGCACGGTGGCTCACGACTGTAATCCTAGCACTCTGGAAGGCTGAGGTGGGAGGATCGCTCAAGGTCAGGAGTTTGAAACCAGCCTGAGCAAGAGCGAGACCCTGTCTCTATTAAAAATAGAAAGAAATGAATTGGCCAACTAAAAATATATAGAAAAACTTAGCCGAGCATGGTGGCACGTGCCTGTATTCCCAGCTACTCGGGATATTGAGGCAGTAGTATCGCTTGAGCCCAGGAGTTTGAGGTTGCTGTGAGCTAGGCTGACGCCACGGCACTCACTCTAGCCTGGGCAACAAAGTGAGACTCTGACTCAAAAAAAAAAAAAAGAAGAAGAAGAAGAATATGTCATAGTAAGTGGCTTCTTTCTTGCTAGTGACTGATTATACAGAAAGTCATGTGGGAAAATGAAGCAAAAGCAAGAATGAAATCAGTGTTTTTTCCTTGCTTTTTGTGGTCTTTTCTTTTTATTTTCTTTCTTTTTTTCTTTTTTAAAGGCATTTGTTTTTAATTTCAGCTCATTTTGCTTTTTCTCTTCCTTAGCTGTGTTCCTTTCTTACAGTTCTTGCAACCTATTTCTTACTAACATGAGACTCCAAGATATTTTCTAAAAAATGTCAGTGTGGACAAAGTGGCCACTTGTCGCATAGCTAGTCAGGAACTCAGCCTGATTTTTAAATGAAGTTTTAAAATAGTATGGCCAAGAATGATAAGAATTTATTTAGATTTGTCATAAATATGACTACCTTCTTCAGCTCAATGTCCACAAGGACCTGCATTTCCCTAAGGGCTGGAAAAGGAACAACTCAGACAGCAGCCACATTCCCATGACCTTGCTTCGCAGGGCCCTGGCCCAGATGTGGTGGGAAGTACAAGATAGCAAATCTTGTACTGAATCTTTTCATGCATGCTATTTGGCTTGCATTAAATGTCACTACTATAATGTCAGAAAAATATGGTAATTAAATATGTAAAACATATTGTAAATAAAATGTAAATTGTCTAAAGGGAAGAAGCCATGGACGTAAAGACTGGAAATGTTGAATAGTAGCAAAACCCAAAGTAAACCACAAAAAGACAGTGTGCTGTGTGTGTGTTTTAAAATTTGATTGTAAAAATCAGGTAACTTTTTGTGTCAAGTATAGCCTACTAAAAAGCCTGTAAATTTTACCATTGGGTGCTTTTTGGGGAAAATTAAGAGCAATCTAATAATTTTAATGCACACAAACACACACACAAACTTTAAATGCTAGGAAAGAGTGAAAATAAATCATGTACACTTTTTCTCTTTAACTTAAATAGCTAGTGGCTATCAGCGTCCCATAACTCAGATTCAGTTAGAGTAAAAAACAACTACGTTTTTTTTTCATTTGTATATTCCCGTGCTCTAGTTAGAAGAAATATTTCCCTCTTAGAAATTTCTTTTGAAATGATTTTTCTATTCAACAAGAAACTCTGAAATTATTATTACCCCATTATCCATTTGTGATGGATTGTTTGTTGGTTCAGATTACCTCTAGTCACTTCTCTAGTAAAGTACCAACTGATATCTCTTTTGTATGATCTGTCAGCTGGTAAAATTCAAGGGAGGCAACTTAACACCTTCAGTGATTTAAGTGATAAAAATATTCACAGTCAGAGAAACTTGGTCTTTAGTAGTTAAAGGATTCATAATACACATGCAAGATTCCATGATCTGGTCCTTCAAGAAGCAAGAAGTCTAGGTTCTAGGATCAATATTGTGGTGAATCCAGATCTTCTGGGTGGTGGGTTGGGCTACACAGTATCTCTGGAGTGTTGCATTTGGGGTCCAGAGGATGATGCAAACACTTAAAAACTTTTTTTTCATTATGTCACCAGCCACTCCACATAGAGTCTATCCAAGATAAATCTAGGAATTCCCTTTTCTTTCTTTGCTGCCCTCTGTTTTCACTCCTTCCCTCCACCAATTTCCTCAATCATTCTTCCTTCCTCTTTCTTCCCAGAGACTAGATTACATTGTGGGTGGAGCAGCATAGAGTCTTTACTGTTTCCTATCAGAAGAAATCAGGGCCTTATGATCAGGGACAGTGGAGCAAGAAAAGGCTAACTCTTCTTAACACTATTAACTGCTATTTAGAGCTTGGCATATGCAGTTTCTATTTGCTCTTCTTAAGATCCATTTCTAACCATTTTAATTTTTCACGCCTAGCCCTGCCCACACACATACTTCCAGGAAAGGAGCACCCAGCCCTAGCAACTGCATTTTTACAAAATGGTCCTCTTCCCAGTCATAACTGATTGCCTGAGGTGGTGGAAGCTTTGAGGCGATCTGGTTGGAACCAGAGGAGGAGGGTGGGGGTGATTGATGGTGTTACCTTGTGTGTCCGGAGGTTGCACTGACACAGCAAACATACTGGAATTAAAGCACAACTTTATTTTTGTCTCTCACTTCTCCCTTTCAAATTTATTCTGTGGCAAAATGTTTCCCTGCTACTGAATGACATTTCCAACAGCCCCCATGACGATTAGGGAACAGATTTGTGAAGTCTCAATGCGGTAGTAATTAAAGCTTTCCAGGGAAGCATGTGGGAACGTGTGGTCTGGGATGGCAGTGGGAGGGCCAGTTGGCTTCTTCTTCCCTCCTTGAACCCTCTGCCTTCCTCGCTTTTGCCAGACTCAGATTTTGGCAGCTCTGGCATTTCAGAGTCTGGGAAAAGCTTCTCTTTCAACTTCACACATGACTGGTGTCATTGTAAACAGGCTTCTTAAAAGATGAAAGCTTTCTCTTTCTCTTGTGAGTTGATTTCCTGGGTTCTCTAAACCCCTCTGACATCACTGGTGGTCTCTCAACTCAACTTCCTCTCATTACCCCAAAGGTTGTTTCATGCCTCAGAAGATCCTGGAAATTTGGCAGTGCTTATTTTAAGTGTGTGTTCTATGAGTTTTGAAAAGGTATACATGCATGTAACTATCTTGCCAACCAGGATATAGACTATTTCTATCACCTAAGAAGTTCCCTTGTGCATACTGCAATCAATCTTTCTCCACCCCTTAGCCCAGGCAACCACTAGTCTGCTTTCAGCCAATATAGACCAGATTTTCCTGTTATAAATTTTTATGCAAATGAAATCATATAGTAAAAATGCTCATTTGTGTCTGCTTTTCATTAATTTAGGGTAATGATTTTTGAGATTCATCTATATCAATCAGTATATCATTAGTTCATTCATTTTCATTGTTGAATAATATTCCATTAAATTGATATACCACAATTTGCTTATCAGTTTATTAAATTTTGGGGGGGACAGCAAAGAAGCTCTTTAAATAATTCTAGTGAAAGAAGTCTCTGTCTCTCTGCTGTCTCTTATCAGTTTACTTATATATTTGTGTTGGTTTCGATTTTTAGCTATATAAATAAAACTGCTGTGAACATTCATGTTGCAAGTCTTTGTGTGGACAATTGTTTTCTCATGGTATAACTGGGTAATATAGTAAATGTATAATATGTTAGCTTTGTAAAGTGCTGCACCATTTTACTCTCCCACCAGCCAAGTATGAGTGTTCCAGCTGCTTGATATTTTCCCCATCATTTATTATTGATAGTTTTAAAGTATTAGGTAATCTGGTGCAGGGGTCCCCAATCTATGGTGAGTTGTATAATTATTTCATTATATATTACTATGTAATAATATTAGAGATAAAGCACCAATAAATGTAATGTGCTTGAATCATCTGAAACCCTCTGCACCCCCTGTCTGGTCCATGGAAAAATTGTCTTCCATGAAAACAGTCCCTGGTGCCAAAAAGGTTGGGGACCACTGATCTAGTGGATACATAGTGATATCTCATTTTGATTTTAATTTGAAGTTCACTGATGACTTATAATATTGAGCATCATATCTTCTTTTACAATGTACTTTTTAAAATATTTTGCCTAGACACAGTACTCAGCTTATAGAAGATCCTCAATAAACATTTGTTGAATTTATACAAATTGAATACAGAAGATGCAACTCATCAAAAGGTTTGAGTTAAGCTTAGATTATTTCCTGGCATTTATAAGGTATTGAGAAATTTATCAAGTGAGAGGGCTAAAGCTAGTTCTCAAGAATTTTCTTTAAAAGGGCACATTCTCATCTCTCTACCAAATATGGCCCCCAGACAATCTGTTCAAGGTCACACGGAACAAAGACTAGAAACTACATTTTGTCATCTTCAATTTAATGCTCTTCATATTTAATTCAGGATAAATTTCAAACATTGATTTTTCTACACTATTTTATTGAATTTATGTTTTATTCAAATACTGTTTTGCCAATTACCTCTTAATGTTCATTATTAAAAACTTTAGGTCAGTGATAAACACTTACCTATCATCTAAAATTTATTTCATTTCATAAAAATGTATTGAAGTTCCAGATACCTGATTAACAAATGAATCTTTAAACAAGTGTTTATTTTGGGAAACCTACCTATTAGGTAGCATCTTTGTTTCCCATCTTATTATTTTATGAGCAATTAAGGGTTAACCAATTCAGAGGTGAATTGCCTTAAATGAGAAGTGCCAAATATATTAGCTCTGAGTCCTATAATTGCATTTAGCTGTGACTCAAATGAGTTGTATTTGTGCTGTGTGCATGTAACTGATAAGCTGGGATAGTCCATTGCTCAAACCAGGGCATCAGTACCATTTAAATGCTTTGTTAAGATCAAGCACCTAATGAGAAACAATTCAATAAAGTTCCTGGTTTCTACACACAGAAGTTCAGATAAAAACTTGCCTGAAGCAAAATTCTATTTAGGCAAGGAAATACAGGAAATAGAACATTATAATATGGCTCAAATGTCAAAAACAGGAAACTCCTGTAAGCATCATTGATTTGGCCATTTTGATTGATTTTTTTTATTACCAAAAAAACCCCTCCCTCATAGCATTCTTTAAAAGAGAAAAAAGGAGAAAATGCCTTGCTTAGCCCTCGAAGCACATTTTAATTATCATTCATTTCTAACACAGTACATTACATTGACAACTCATTTTTAAGTCTAAATTTTTCTTATCCTTAAGTACTCTTTTTATGTATGCTATTTTTTCATTAAATTACAGTGTATAATGAGAAGTGGCCTCCCAAACCACCAGATAGAATATATGATAATCAGTTTAGTTTGCAGTCAATGTTCATCATTCCTCCAGGTTTCTTTATTTTGGTAGTTTAATCATAGTGCTTAGCAACTACCTTAAAGTTTAGAAATAAAAGTAATGTCTAATTTTGGTATCCTTAGTTACAAAAATTGTTGTGGAACAAACTGTAGACTAGGAAGATAAATGAGTGAGTCTTTAGATATCCTATTTTATATTAGTTGAAGAAAATTTCTTAAAATGTTTTTCTCTCTCTACATTTATCAGGTTGAGGGCAAAGGGAAGTACTGATTAATTAATTCAATGGGTACTTGATTTTTGTTAGGCACTTTGCCTATAGTATTGTACCATTACATTACTGACACTTTTCACAGTGTGAGCTTTTATTCATTGAACGTAATTGAAGAGCCTCATTTATTGTTTATAACATCCCTAAGAGGTAGTTAATACTGTCCCCCATTTAGAAATGTTGAAGATGAAGCTCTTCAGTTTAAGTGGATAAACTATGCAAGGTTATGCAGTAAGTGCTTAATTAAGCTGATGAACCCAGATTGGGGCAATTTTGAAGTTCACACTCTGTCCAATATCATTGCAAAAATTTACAAAACATCTTGTGAAAGGAGACACTTAGCAATTAGGAAATCCACAAGAATTTATGATTTAATATTTATGAAGACCTCTGAAAATCTATTAATATATAAGTATAATAAATTTTTAATTAGTAACATTGTACGTGTATTTCAAAAGGAATAATTTTTAGGTATTTACCTAGTTTTTGAATAGTTAAAATTAGGCTGTTGAAATTTATTTGGCTTAAGTTAATTACCTTTTATATTTAATCATACTGCAAAGTCAGTGATGCTTTGATATTTTAGATCATGTATATATGTATTGGAAAATTAAAACTATAACATTATATTGATTTTTTCTTCTAGTTGGTGAAAAAGATTTCATTACTTTATACTTTAAAATACATATAATCAAATCATAATCCTTAATTCACCGATATTTGAGTATTTTGGTATACATGTAATTACCTTAGTATCTAGAATGTGAAACATTGTGATGGAAACTCAAATACAAACTTCCTCTAAATATGAACTTCCTCTTTCTTTGAAAGTGTTACTGTGCTTTCTAAGTATTATAAGGTTCTAGAGAAGAGATTTTCACCTTAGTTTGTATCAAATTTATGAGTGGATAAATTCTAGAATATGCTTAAAATACTCTGAAAAGTAGGATAGGAAAGAAAACTCTATAATCCTCTTATGAGTTTACTCCATGGTTTTCATGTGTTAATAAAATAATAATATGCAATTTACTTTAAATCCTTTTTGAAACAAGGCATGGGCATAGATGGATAATCCAAGTAACATGATATTTTTAACTTTAGGCAAAAGGGTTGACAAGGGTTTGATCCTTCTTTTAGGCCTGATGGGTCTGTAGTAATCTTATCCAAACATGAAAAAAATTCAAAGCATTTAAAAGACCTGGCTATAATTACACAGTTCATGGCGACAGCTCTTAGAATAAAGCTCAGCTAATTTATTCTGTAGTCACATGTTATCTATTAGCTTAGTGTTCTTCAATTCCTTAAGATTAAGGTCTACTGAATAGTTTATCTTCATTTGATGGACAAAG
Source organism: Cheirogaleus medius (assembly GCA_008086735.1). Taxonomy (NCBI): domain Eukaryota; kingdom Metazoa; phylum Chordata; class Mammalia; order Primates; family Cheirogaleidae; genus Cheirogaleus; species Cheirogaleus medius. The sequence continues at coordinate 12,970,853 of VBSM01001562.1, forward strand.
GGGACTAATGCCTTCCACTAAACAGAACTTTTCCCTTTCCTTTCATAATGCTATATTCATGTATTCTCATACTAAAATTTTCCTCTTCCAGTTCCCAGAACTAATAAAGATAAATGAAGAATAATTTATCTAATATTAGCATAACTCTACAAAGAATTATGGGAATGTCTTGTTTGCATGAAGCCATTTATAAAATATTGTACATCATGATGCCTTTTTTATAAATGATGAACTCAGGAGTTCATTTAAACTGGGAGTTTTGTGTCATACGTTTAGGCAATAAAAGGGCTATTCAGCAGCCATTCCCCTGGCGTATAATGGGGCAAACTATCGAATCACATATTTGTCAGAGATATATGCTTTTTTTTTTTTTTTTTTTGAGACAGAGTCTCACTCTGTTGCCTGAGCTAGAGTGCAGTGGTGTCAGCCTAGCTCACAGCAACCTCAAACTCCTGGGCTCAAGCGATCCTCTTGCCTCAGCCTCCTGAGTCGCTGGGACTACAGGCATGTGCCACCCGGCTAATTTTTTTTTTTTTTAGTTGTCCAGCTAATTTCTTTCTATTTTTTTAGTAGAGATGGGGTCTCACTCTTGCTCAGGCTGGTCTCGAACTCCTGAGCTCAAACGATCCTCCCGCCTCCGTCTCCCAGAGTGCTAGGATTACAGGTGTGAGCCACCATGCTTGGCCTGTCAGAGACATATTCTTAAATATGATTAATTTATCAGTCAGTATAGGGTAGGTAATTCCCTGGTAACAAACCATATACAAATCTCAGTGCTTCTACAACAAATGTCTATTTCTTTCTTACATTAGTTGGTTCATAGTTTGCTTATAGAACATGGGTAGTCAGGAGACCTCTGCTTATGGTGGTCATTCAGGAACTCATCTGACATGGCAGCCACCCCCTAAAAATTGTGGATCACTGTGCTGGAGGCCAAAGAGAGAACTGTGGTAGGTTTGTCAACCACAATTAAATACTCTGGCCCAGAAGTGGCTTGTCACTTCTCCTCAATACTTATTGGCTAGGAGTTGCAAGGAGAGAGAACAGGAAATACTAATTTCTACTTAACCACTTTGTTACCAGCGTCGACTATAGTCGATAGCCACAGATGAACACGCACAGCGACTTTAGCCAACAGCCATGATATGACTTTTCTAATTTTTCATTTATCAAAATAAAATTGGGAACATTTAAAAATAACATAATGAAAACATATATATATATGTTACCTATTCTGATTTACGTTACAAGTAAAGCTGCCTGTAAAGTAAAACAAGCTTTCAGTGCTTTAAAGCTTTCCTCATCACAAAAGAGCAAAATGGATTCGTCGTCAATGCACAGCACAAACTATCATGCGGACTATGAGTGCCGGCTGTGTGCAAGGTTTCGCGGCCGGTGAGCGCCGTACCGAAGTGGTTAAACAAGTCTATGTATCATTGTAGCAATGCTGGTCAAAAAGAACTGTTGGATCGAGTAACAGGTTATACAAATTATGTAGATTAGGTACAATTTCCTATAAGTAAGAGATGAGATGTGTACTGCTAAATAAAGAAGGCATATTTAATGGAACATAGGAGAATTTTGTCTTTTTAAATATAAAGGAATGAGATCAGGGAAATGATCATTTCTACCAAAGCGGTTAGTTACATGGAATTGACAGGTGTTATGGATACTTTTAAGACAGGCTGGGGCAGAGTTATACAGTGGAAGTGTGCACATTGTGATGATTCCAGACTTTATTGGTGATATTTTGAGTACCTTAAAACTTTTCTTTAAATATACCACTAAAAATTTGAGAATCACTGATTTAAAAAGTGAGTTATTATAGGAGGGAAGAGGTTCTATCCTTTAATAAATGGTAAAGAAATAAGAAGTCCTGTTGTCAGGAAGTTAGTAGGCAATGCTTCCTAATAGAATGATCTTTCTTCAAAATGTTAATAGATTTTATTTTTCCCATTTTTTATTCCCTTTTATTTACTCTCAATTTTTTATTGTTCTCAACACAATTTAATTCAAGAATGTAATGATATTAGATACAAATGCTAATTTCTTTTTTCTCCAATGTTTTATTCTGAAAAATTTCCAACTTACAGAAAGTTTGAAAGAGTAGTACAATGAATATCCATATACCTTTTCTTTAGAGTCACCATTGTTTCTATATTTTCCTCCCTTTAATCTCTCTATATATATAGATTCATATATTCATATATACACATATATTAATACTACTTTTTTTGCTAAGTCATTTGAGAACAAGTTTAGATATGGCACTTTCCCCCTAAATACTTCAGCATGTATCTTGTAAGTACATGGATATTCTTCTTCATTAGCATAATATAATCATCGCATTCAAAATTTAACAACAATAAAATTTACAACTGTGACAACAAGGGGAATTTTTTTTCTTTTTTTTTTGAGACAGA
>VBSM01001562.1:12985411-13002488 GCA_008086735.1 Cheirogaleus medius
TCCAGCAATCCCATTACTGGGCATCTACCCAAAAGAACAAAAATCACTCTATAATCTTATTATATATTTGTGATAGAAGTTGAGTTATAAATTTGCTCAGGTTAAAATAAGGACAAAACAAAAATTTCCTGATAAAACTTTGTTAGGCCATCCTTTGCTGGAAGAATCCAACCATAACAGCCTTCTCTGTAATCCTAAATCTCTCATACAAATATCTATTGTCCAAAACTAAAATTTGATCATATTACTACAATATTAAGCATATTTGTTTAATACAGTATTCTATTTAATACAGGCTTTGTAAATAGAATCATACTTTATTTTTATACATACTATCATGGATGAATATTTATACAGAGCATTTAAAAATGGATAGTTTAAATATAGCTTATCTTTAGTCTTGAAATATAATATACTGATTTGCTATATATAAAAGAAAATTCTCCTTCATAATTATATCTTGCTTATACTTAATTTAAAGTTTGCTGGGTTTTAATTACACAACAATTGGTAGTGACAATGTAGCCCTGGATGGCTATGAAATATCAGTCCAGATGTCTTAGGAAATGCCAAAATTTGGATGACTTTTTCCCTCCAGGCCAGACCTTTTTCATTACAGTGAAAGAAAAATTTCAGTACACTAAAGAGACAGAGATTCTATTAAGGGTTTCAGTTTCCTCTTGGCTCCTATAAAACAAAATGTTATGCCATACTCAGACACTTCATGCACTGCTCTTGCCTCTTGTCTGAAGATGGAAGTCATGTATCGTCTGAATAGTCTGGAATAGTTCTAGAATTGCCTTAAGGGCTCAGTCCACTCCATTCTTTTGGGCAGATGACAGAGAGTGCCTAATTCCTATAGCTAGGTTTTTGCTGTTAGATTGGGTGACTCTTATTTGATCCTTCTTATTACTATATTCAGGGCACAAATTCTGTTCCAATGGTGATATCCAATGATGATTATTGTACCTGATTTGGAGTAGGTTAAAGTTGATTCTCATTAGGACTCTAAGGAGTATATTTTTCTATTTAACACAACCTCAGAAGGCCCATAATCATGTCTAAACTAAGAAGGGCTTTTCACAGGGAAAATGACAGCATCACAAGACCTACTGCCCATGATAATGTACATAGTGTGTCTTCCATGAAGGGACACACAGGTGCCTGCAATAACTTGCTTAAGAAAAGATACTTAAGATCAATGCCATTGGTTGATTCCATCTACACCTATGAGAAGGACAGATGGTACATGGTGCTGTTGGGTGATCTTAGACCATGGAGAGATTTCCTGAAAGATCATTATAATATTGAGATTAAAAACTGACTGCAAAAAATCCACATAGTGAATAACTTTATAGAAAGGTAAACAAAAGTTAAATATTATAAAAACTTATATTTTTTGGCTATTACCATGATATGTGCTATTGTTTGAATGTGTCCCCTCCGAAATTCAGGTGTTGCCAATGTGATGGTATTAAGAGTTGGAGCCTTTAAGAGTTAATTAGGATTAAGAGTTAAATTAGTTGGCCAAGAAGGCAGACTAGAAGCACCTGCACAGTGCTGCTCTCATGGAGAAGATCAAAAATGGTGAAAAGATACCCACCTTTGGATGGATTGTCTGAGTAGAGCACTGGGAATCCACGGAGAGGAGGGAGTGAAGTGAAGAAGATAGAAGTTGACAAGCTGTTCAGCAGGACCTGAGGTAATTAGGGAAGGTGCCCACATGTGGGAAAGGGAAAGAGGAGAAAAGCCCAGACTCCACCCTTTCCCTGAAGATACTGCAACCGAGTGGTGGGAGAGCTCCTCCACTGCAGCAGGCCCTGGACTGGAGGCCATGCAGCTGCTGTTGCTCTGGAGAGAAGGGACAGCTGGCTTGCAAGCCCTGAGCATTGCAGCTGGCACCATTGTTACATCCCAACCCTCAAACACTACTTTTGCCCAGGGGTAAGATCTGTGACTACAGCTTTCCCATTTCCCCTGCCAGGTGGGGAGGGGTTGGGGAATAATGGTGCTTGCATGTGCCCCATGGACAGGTGACATACACCCCCACTGCCACCACTGTCAGGAGGCCTGGGCAGAGCAGGAGACCAAGGATCTGGCATCCAATGCTGTGGCCTGGGTGATCCTGCCCACTGCCCACTGTCAGCGCAGCTGGACCACTGCCACTGCCTCAAAGGCCCCAAGCAGGATGAAAGCCAGTGCAGCCATGACTTTTGGATCAAGGCGATCTGCACACCATTGACCTGCTCCATCCTGCACAGGTGCCCTGGGAGCTACACCCTGCCCCACCCATGCGCCCTGCTCCATGGCTGCCTTGGTCTGTGCACATGAGTGCCACACCCCGTGGACCTGCTCCATCTTGAGTAGGCACCCTGCCGTGTGGGTCCACTTTTTCCAGGGGTCCTAACACAGGAGCTCCAAGATTCATAAACAGAATCCTACTACATCTAAGCAAAGAAATTAACAGCAGCACCATGATTGTGGGGGACTTCAGTGCTCCACTGACAGAACTGGACAGATCATTGAGGCAGAAGATCCACAAAGAAACACTGAACTTAAACAGGACTCTAGAACAAATGGACCTTAGAGACATCTACAAAACTTTCTACCCCCAAACTGCAGAATATATATTTTTCTCAAGAGCAAATGTGACATTTTCCAAGACAGATCTTATGTTAGCCCACAAAACAAGTCTCAGCAAATTCAGAAAAATTCCATGTTATCTTCTCAGATCATAGTGTAATACAACTAGAAATCAACTCCAAGAGGAACTCTCAAGTCTTAACAAAGTTGTAGAAATTAAACAACCAGCTGCTGAACCATCCTTGGGTCAAAGAGAAAATTAAGATGGGAATCAAAAGATTTTTTGAACTAAATGACAATCATGACACAAGCATCCAAAATCTATGGGATATACCAAAAGCAGTGTTAAGAGGGAAATGCATAGCTTTAAATGCTTACATCAAAAAGACAGAAGATCAACAATTAACATCACACCTCAAGGAATTAGAAAAAGAAAAACAAATCAAACCCAAAGGTAGCAGAAGAAAAAAAAAAAAAAAGCTCAAAGCAGAACTAAATGAAATGGAGAAAAACAAACAAAAAATTACAAAGTATCCATGAAACAAAAAGTTGGTTCTTTGAAAAGATAAACAAAATTGATAGACCTCTAGCTAGATTAACGAGAAATAGAAAAGAAAGGACCCAAATAAGCTCAATCAGAAATGAACACAGAGACACTACAACTGATACCATAGAAATATAAAATGTCATCTGTGACTACTACAAAAATCTCTATGCACAAACTAGAAAACAGAGAAAATTGATAAATACCTGGAAACACAAAAATCTCCCAAGCTTGAATCAGGAAGAAATAGAAATCCTAAACAGACCAGTAATGAACAGCAAGATTGAAGCTGTAATAAAAAATTTACCCAAAAAAAAAAAGCCCCAGACCAGACAGATTCACAGCCAAATTCTACCAGACCTACAAAGAAAAACTGGTACCTATCCCACAGAAATTATTCTGTAACATCAAGAAGGAGGGAATCCTCCTTAACTCATTCTATGAAGCCAGTATCACTTTGATACCAAAGCCAGGAAAAGGACACAACAACAAAAAAAGAAAACTACAGACCAATATTCCTTATGAACACAGGTGCAAAAACACTCCACAAAATACTAGCAAACTGAATTCAGCAGCACATTAAAAAAATAATCTACCATGATCAAGTGGGTTTCATCCCAGGGATGCAAGGATGGTTTAACACACAGAAATCAATAAATGTGATTCAACACATAAATAAAAACAAAGACCACATGATCACCTCAATAGATGCAAAAAAAGCATTTGATAAAACCACCTCCCTTTCTGGATAAAATCCCTCAACAAACTAGGCATAGAAAGAACATACTTCAAGATTATAAAAGCCATATATGAAAAATCCATGGCCAATATCATAGCGAATGGGGAAAAGTTGAAAGCACCCCTCCAAAAAAAAACTGGAACAAGACAAGGATGCCCACTGTCACCACTTCTATTCACCATAGGACTGGAAGTCCTAGCCAGAACAATCAGGCAAGAGAAAGAAATAAAGAGTATCCAAATCAGGAAAGAGGAGATCAAACTATTGATTTTCATTGATGACATGATCTTGTATTTAGAAAACCCCAAAGATTCCACTGAAAGATTCCTAGAATTGATTAATACATTCAGCAAAGTCTCAGGTTGCAAAATCAAAGACACAAATCAGAGTAGCATTCCTCTATTCTAATAACAGTGAAGGTGAGAGTCAAATCAAGGACTTAATACTATTTATAATAGCTACAAAGAAAACAAAATATCTAGGAATACACTTAACCAAGGAGGTAAAAAATCTCTACAAGGAGAACTACAAAAACTGATGAAAAAATTATAGATGCTGCAAACAAATGGAAAAACATTTCATGCTTATGGATTGGTAGAATCAAAATTGTTAAAATGGTGGCTGGGCGCAGTGGCTCACACCTATAATCCTAGCACTCTGGGAGGCCGAGGCGGGCGGATCGCTCAAGGTCAGGAGTTCAAAACCAGCCTCAGCAAGAGCGAGACCCTGTCTCTACTAAAAAATAGAAAGAAATTAATTGGCCAACGAAAAATATATAGAAAAAATTAGCCGGGCATGGTGGCGCATGCCTGTAGTCCCAGCTACTTGGGAGGCTGAGGCAGTAGGATTGCTTGAGCCCAGGAGTTTGAGGTTGCTGTGAGCTAAGCTGATGCCACGGCACTCTAGCCCGGGCAACAAAGTAAGACTCTGCCTCAAAAAAAAAAAAATTGTTAAAATGTCCATAGTGCCCAAAGTGATTTACAGATTCAAAGCAATCCCCATCAAAACACCATCACACCCAATTCTCAAAGCTCAAACAGAGTGGGCACCTTCTTTTCTGCAGATGGCCTTATATGGAACCCTTGGCTTTTGCTGAAATAACATTTAATATAGGAGAAATAGAAAGGCTAGTTTGCTACCCAGAGGGAGGGTGACGTGTTCAGTTTGCTAATGGTAAGATTTAGATGTTCTATAGGCAACTAAGGGCATTGGAATACAGGATTGGGTGAGAGGTTTGGTTTGGAAAATCAACTGGGTAGTCACTAGAATAAAAATGATAATGGGCACGAGAGGGTAAGATCAATAGGCCAAGGATAAGTAAGTGGAGAACTATTGGGACTGAGGACCGAGTCTTGCAGCAAGAAGAGAAAGAATATAATTGAAGGAGATATGGAAGCCAGGGAGAGAGGTGGGAGACACCTATCATGATGGCCCTATTACAGTGGGCCTTCATGGTGACACACAGCTCTAAGTGAGATCATGTCACTATATTCTGTGAATATGCGTTAAACTTTTAATTTAGTAAGAGTAAACATTTAAGGCACACTGAAATGTTTGGACTCCAAAAAGTATAAGTTGCTTGAATTCCTACTAACCAGTGAATAGTCTTGTGAGGAAAATCAAAAGGAAACTGTTCTAGGAATGGGTAGTTGATAATGTTAGAAATGTCAGGTGTTGAAGAAGAGCCGAAGTTTGGCAATTAGAATTCTGTATGTGTGTGTATAAGCATGTGTGTGTGTAAGTATGTGCACACATGTTTGTGTGTGTGTGTGTGTATAGGCCACTGTTCATTTTTACCTCTCATCTCCTACCTCTTCCAATACCTGATGTTCCCCAGGGAAATATAATCCTGGCTGAAAGGCAGGCTTGTCCTCCAATTGTCACTGTGCCCACACAGAGCACAGCAGGGAGTCTCTTTTTATTTACACTCTGGTGCTGGGAGCTAGAGATACAAAAAAAATTGTCCTGGAATCTGTCAAATTATAACTGAACCAAGTTATCCATAAAAGGACTCTTCAGAAAATAGCAGTCTAGGTGCACAGCTTAAAGGAATGAGGCTGAGGAGCAGAAAGCTTTAAGCAACCAGCAGCAGAGGGAAACAAGAGGGAGCTTGTTGAGAGAAGTCTGGAGCCAAATATAAATACCTGCTATTGACCTTCACACATTCCCAGCTTGCTCCTTCAAGGGTAAATGGGAGTCGCGTAGAGTCTGAACCCGGTAGGCATCTAGCATTGTTACACGCTGTTACATCTTACAACATACCAGTGTCACCATCATTCCCAGTCAGCACTCCCCAAGCACCTGACCCAGAAACAGCACCTGACCCAGAAACAGTGCCTGGACCAGAAACAGAAACGCAGGAACCGATTTGGTTCTGTGGTTCCTACACAGGCCATTGTTCATGACATCTGTACCAACTTTCCAGTAAGCATTTGACTTGTAAATTTAGCTCTGTGCTCCACTGAAGAGCATTTCCTGTAGGCAGTGGGGTGAGAAACCTGCTTCAATCTTCTCAGGTTTTCTCCTCCCTCGCTCGAGGGCTACACAGGAGTAGGCATTCCTGATGTCAACAGACTACACTAGTGTGACCAGGCTTAATTTGGAGCCATTCTTGCCTTCCTGACTTTTTTTTTTAAAGCCATGCTCCATAGCATCTAAGCCAATGCAATGAGCCTCAGAAGCATTTGTCTTTACACAACAGATAGTATTTTTTTCCTGTGCTTAAATAAAGGAGCTACTTGGTATCTATTACATATCTATCCATTCATTCATGATCCCAGTCTTGTTCATTTATCTATTCATTCAAACATTTATTAAACATGCCCCATGTGCCATGCCCATCTTAGGGGCCACAAATGGACTAAAAATATTATTTGACAACAAGAGAAAAGACCCATCCAAATGTCCATCAAGTCTTACTGGAATTCAGAGCAGGAAAAGAACACATCTGGCTAGGGGCAAGAAGAGGTGGAAGCTGATAAATTTTCTATTGAACAATTAAGGTAGATGAGTGTGATTTCTCTAGAAAGTAAGGATTAAACCAGGATTCCAGATTACTGGATTTAAAATCAAATTTTGAACTCCTTGGGGGAAAAATCTGCAAATATGCAGAGTCACGGTGGTAAGTAGAGTATTAGGCCCCATTTTGAAACACTTTGATCTGGTTCTGAATTTTATTTCTTGAAAGGTTTACTTATGTCATATCAAGGTGCTCTAGTCCTTTTATTTGCAAACCCATTTAAAATCTAAATATTGCTCTCTGCTTTGGCCTTGGCAGCTTTTGAATAATAGGAAGAAACAATGCTAAGTTTTCATCAGTTTTGCACATAGGCCACTAGAGAGCAGCATTTTACTTCTTTAAAAATTTAATGCTAGGCTCCTACAAAATGCTGAGCTGTGCTTGTAAGGCTTTGTGGTGTGATAAATCTACAGTGCAACCCACCATTCTCTCACTGATCTTCAAAGAGGAGAAGAAATTGTTCTGTATGATTCTCTTACCAATCTCTGGGCAGAGAACTAAATAATTTGGCCAACCTGTTAGTCTTCATGTTATGAGGACATTTAAAATTTAAATTCATAGCCATAGAGCCACTGGTGAAGATTTGCTTTATAATGAACTTTTTTTCTGGTCTATATTTTCACCCTCTGGGGTGGGAGTGCTTCTAAAGCCCTCCATTTAAGAATACTGCGTCCAGAAATGTGTACATAAGGTGAAAACTCTTGTTGATGACACCAATGCAGGCTCCATCTCCCTTCACCATGACCTGCCTGTGGACCCCACCTACACCAGCTACTTCCTTCGGTCCATCCTACTGCACCTCTCTATTTTCGGTTACTTTTTGTTTTTGTAGCTCCTCCTTTAGTACAGTTTCATGGGTGTTTGCCTTCTATGTTGATCTCCATTAGTTCACAAGCTCCTCGAGGATGGGGACCATGTTTAACATTTCTTTTTCTTTCCCTGCACTGTTCAAGATAAGGCACAGAATAGATGCTCAACAAAAACTTCCTTAATCCAATAAAGTAGGAAGTGATGCCACCAAAATGAGCACAAAGTTAGCTGATGAATTACCTAAAAGGCATCTTTGGGACACTATAATTGCATCTGTAGACCCCCTCTTTCCTTTCCTAGAGCCTGTTCTTGCCACTCTATATCACTGTTCCAATTTTTTTGTTTTGTATCTCATTTCATCAGGGTCCAAATCAGGGCACTAATTGGGACTAAGCTCTGAAAGAGACCTGTATGATTTTCTGTAAATTACTAGAGACAATGTCTTCTTCTCTACTTCCTTTTCCCTTACAAATAGCAATCCTAATAATGGGAATTTCTTGATCAAAATTCCTATGGAGTTCACAAGAAAGATATCTCAGGTCACATTGTTTCTTAGGAATCTAATCCTTTTGGAAGGAGTCTATGGTGAGGAAAGTAGATATATTATTCTCCTTCCTGACTTTTATGCCTTTCTAACATTGTCATTAAACACTACTTTTAATTTGGTACTATACTTTGATATTCTATAGAGTCCCTTTGGTAGAATTATGGAAGATACACTGGATGGCTTGTCTTTGGAAAGAGCAAAAGGGAAGTAGAGACTAGTTACAAAAATTACTACTGAATTTCTCCCTGAGAGCCTAACCAAGGAGAGGAGGAGATCATGGAGAAATATTAAGAAGGCAAAACTCTCAGGACCTAGTGACCAATTAGATATGGAAGGTGAGAGGGAGGGAAGAGACAAGAATTATTAATACGTCTAGTTTCTCGAACGATTTGAGGAAGTGTTGTGAGTGCAAGGAATAGAGGAGGAAGAATAGATCCAGGGGCAAAGTGAAAGCAGGGTTTATCCCTGCTGCCTGTGAGTTGTCTGTGAGACACCCAAGCAGAGATGCCAGGAGGCAGTAGGAGGTCAGATGTGGAGCACAGACAGAAGTCTGGGCCAGACATACAGAATTGGGACTCACCAGGGTGTGTGATGGTAGCAACTCCAAGTGGGCATGAGATTCCCCCATTAAGTGACCAATTATGAAGCTTCTGGGAAAGCCAACATTAATGAGGTGAAGAGAAGAGGATGGAGCCAGGAAAGTAAAGTGTCCGGGACTGTTGTCATGGATGCCAAGGGGGGAAAAAAGATTTAAGAGGAGAGCATGGTTATTAGAGCTCTGTGAATAGGAGGTCTGAGGAAGTTACTCAGAAGACCAAGGTGGGAGGAGGACACTTGAGCCCAGGAGTTCAAGGCTGTAGGGCACTATGATCGCACCTGTGAATAGCCACTGCATTCCAGCCTGGGCAACATAGCGAGACCCCATCCCTAAGGAAAAAAAAAAAAAAAGAAGGTCTGAGAAGATAAGGAAGGCTTGACTTACACAACTAGAAGGCCAGGTTCCAAAGAGCCACAGGGGGAGAACATGGCTTGAAGTGAGCTGAAAATGAACATGCATTGGGATTCTCCAAAGAGCCTAGCACAATGCTAAACATGTGACAGACACACAATAAATGCTCTGCTTGTTGAACTGAGCTGCATGTGAGTGATCGTAAAACACCATGATGATTCCTAAGTGGAGAGGGGAAGGATATGCTCCCTGGAAGAGGGTGTAACAGAATGTCTGGGGAATTTTTTCAAACTACACAGGATGCTCAATCATTCTGATCCAGGCCTCTGTGACCCCTTACAACTCCTTCCTCCCGGTGGGAATCATTCTATGTAATCAGAGACCATACCGAGAGGGAAGTTTCAAACTGTAAATATTACTGAGGTAGGAAAAACCGAGATGGGAAACACAAAGATACAGCTATATAAAAGGCTAATTGTCTTATTTGTTTAGTTATGTTAATTTTTGTGTACAGGCTTGAGGTCTTTTACAATCAGTGTGTTAGTGACAAATAAGTATGTGGAACTTACTTTCAAAATACTTTGTTGTTTCTTAACGTACCCAATTTTGTCACAGTCCACATTTTCATGATTCTGTAGTGTGTGTTCCTTTTAACAAGTGAAACATTACCAGAATGCATACAGGAAAAACTAATAATATCGCCCTACCTCAGCGCCCCCAGTCTCACCCTCCTGAGGTAATCAACTTAATATGTGCTGTATATCCTTCCATCGTCTTCCTTGGCACACACAAACAAATGTAAACATAAATAAACGTAAGGGGTTTTTTTTGTCTGGAAAAAAGTAAAACAAAATGCACATTGTTCATATGTGTTTCCTTGCTTGTAGACATCTGGATGACTCCAGAGTTTATTTTTTCACTGTAAATAATAGTTCAGGAAACATCACTGTAGTAATACCACTATACACTGATACTTTGGGTTTTTTTCTGTCAAACATATTTTACAGAATGCAATTTCTGGATCAAAAGTATGTGCAGTTTTAATTATAATAGATAGTTGCTGATTTACTTCTAAAATGTTTGTAGTAATTTACACTCCCAGCATCAATGTAAATGAGTGTCAATTTCTCTGCATTCTTGCCAGTACTAGGTTAATATTTTTTTTTATTGCTAATGTGAAGGCTGAAAAATTATGCCATTTTTCTTTAGTTTGAATTTTCTTGGTTCTATTGACATTGAACAGCAAAAAAGAATTCTACTGACGTCTTTTCAAATTATTGGTCTATATATCGTCTACTATGAAATAGCCACTCATAGCTTTTACACCTTTGTTCATTTTTAAATACTTATCAGTTACTACTTGGTTATTGTCCACCAAGACCATAACCTCTGTCTGCATAAATGTACTCTTTGGATACCTTTCCTTATCCATGCAGTTTGATTTCAAAAGCACTTCTTCACCTTCTGTTTAATTGAAAATTAATTATCTTATAGGTAAGTCCCAGGACTCTTGTCCTGGAAATGCTGCCTCATTTATTTATTTTTGCCTTGACCAATTACAACTTCTGGAATCCATTAAGATTTTTATATTATGAAATTAATTATTTTGTATAATCTGGAAGCAAGGTCTATTCTGGTAACAATTTTTAAACTGTGATTTTAAAACTATTTCCTGGATAGTCTCCATTATTCTTTAAGAAGACTGCAGTGCTGATTAACAAATATTTGAGTTTCCATCTCTAATATCATACCTCAAAGAATTTTGTGAAGCAAAGACATTAACTTAGTTCAAAAAGCAATTTAAAGTCTGAACAATCAGCACAAGGAAAAGTGAGACGTCCCCCGTAGTCTTCATAATTGCTCTGAACTAATATATCCTGAAGGAATGTTGTGCATATACACTTCTGAGAAAAATTTATGAGCAAGGGATGAAGAAAGAGTTCATACATTTCAACTCATCAGGGAGAAAAGATTGCGTGTCCTATTTTACTCAGATATGTAGTAGAATTAATAACATAGGAGAATTACAAAGACCAGCAAAGCCCCTTAACTCTTCTCATGCACCTATTTTATTTGAGTTTTTAAAACTAGATATATTGGAAATTAAGGTTTCAGAAGATATATGAAAGTGTATTTTTGTAGAAGATGAACATAGAATGAGGAAAAAAACATAGACATAGGAAGCTTAAGGTGACTGGGGAAGCGATATGTGGCAGAGAAAAGACTAGAAATTTAAACAGTAAGATTGGAGACCAAAGGAAGAGATTATGTAATTATTGAAATATTACTATAAAAATTATTAGGTTGCATCTTTTACTGTCTTATGAGGGGCATTATAAAAATGTTTAGATACTTCTACAAAATTATTTTTCTGTTACTATTCAGTTTGCAATCAGATATTTAATTTTTCAACATGTCTGTAGAGCAATATTTTTGTTGTTGAGAATGAATTAGGACATTACTGAGATCAAATAAATACTCTTAGTTTTAACTTTCACATGAAGATAAAACATTCTGAGAGTAGTGTTGGTACGTTGGTACATTAGTATTACACAGAGGGGCTCATCTTTCATTATGAATATATTTTCTATTTCTATTTTATTCTTTATATATTATTTATATATGATTAACCAAATTGACAACATTGTATTAACGATTGCTAGCTTTTATAGGACTTGAGTGTTTAAGATGCTTTCAAATTTCTATTATTTCATCATGACATTTATAAAACTCCAAGTATATTTAGTAAAAAATTGTATAAATTATATAAAAAAACAGCTTTAATTGCACACTGAGTTTAGCTTCTTTTGAAGGCTTTTTGTTTTGATCAGGATGTAGAGGCGATTGTATTTTAGAAAAACACACACTCACCAAAAAACCCTACAAACAGGGAAAGGTTGAGGCTTGCTAATATGGAAACCAGATCTAGTTGCTTAAAAAAGAAAAGTATGTAGGAAGAGTCTCTAATTTTCTCTACTATCTTTGGGCTTGGAGAAATGCCCAGGTTAGTGACAAAGGGAACTTTGGGGAAAGACTCTAAACCTACCACATTGTAAGAAAGAAAATGAAAAATCAGATGGATAGTTTCATTAAAAACATAAGCTATGCAGAATCTTCATTTTCCTCAATTTCTAACACTTCCTTTTACATTCCCCTTACACTAAGCCTCCAAGGGACCCCCTTTCCCAGGCCACACCGTCCCCCAAGACTGCCGCCTCTGATGCTGCCACTCTCTGTTCCTTCCTTTCAGTTTTCCAGGAGCCAGTGCTCTGAGCCACCAGGTCACATCCCTGTTCTCAGTATTTCTACACTCTGGGTGAAACTTTCTCCTTCTGGGAGTGACTTTTTATCTTTTTGGGTTCTGCTGCTGCTGAACCCACTGCTCTCTCCTCCATTTAGCTCTGGCGTGGGCCCCTGAGTGGCTCTACAGCTGTGTTTGTTGATTTCCTCCTTACATGTATATTGAACTTTGTCACATTCCTCAGTCTCCCAGTTACATGTAAGCACGGGTTATAGATGGCTTTGTTGGCTCTCTTTTTGGATGAGTGCAGGTCTTTGGAGAATGTGGGCAGAGATTTAAATTTAGGCAGTCACCATCACCCTATGGGAACTTGAAGGGCAACAGATATCACTTTCTTATTTCAGGAGTCTGAGTCCATTATATCATAAGAACTTTGAGGGTACACCTAAAACAGTACCAGGCTTATAGTAAATGACATTTAAGTATCTAAAGGATAAATGAATTAATAGATATTATAATTCACCTTACTTTAGCAAAAGAGATAAGGGAGGAATTATTCCAATATTTAGAATAAAATAATCATATTGTATTTTTCTTATCTAAATTTTTTTAGTTGCTCACTCAGTGTCTCTGTTGTTGACAGTCTACCAGTGAATAATGTTATGGAAACAGAATACAGAAATGTTTCATTCATTTGGATGCAATCCTGAAAGACAAAGGAAGGTGAGCCCATATCAGGCTAGAAAACAATATGGTAAAGATGATTGTGTCCTAATAATGCATAAAGTGAGATAAAATTTTTAGGTAAAAAATGGAATGAACTATGTAACTGTATTGTCTTTGATTAGAAAATTCACATATATTAAGCTGTGTACTTGTAGCTACTTGGAAGAATGTCATGTAAGAAAAAAACTTGAAAAATCCATGGACTCTTGCCAATGATTTTGATCAAGAAATGTTGGCAGACTGAAGGAAGTGTCTGATAAACTGAACATTGCCAGATAATCTCGATGTTTATAGTAAATGGTTCTCTTAAATGTAATTGTGTAGCTCTGTGATGACACAAAAACAGAGTAACTCAGAAAAGATGAATCAGTACCACTTTTAGGGGCTAGGCCTGGCAGTGGCTCCCATCTTTCTTTAAAGAACTTTCTGTGATGACAAACATGTTCCACATTTGTGCTGCCCAATGCCAACCACTAGCCACCCACATGAAGAGAATGGACTGAGGAACTAAATTTTAAACTTGCTTATTTTAAGTTGTTTATGTTTTAAGTATGTAGCCGCATGTGGTTTGTGGCAATTATATTGTACCCTGCAAGTGTGCAGAGAGGCATTCATGGGTTCAGGCTTAAAGTTACATAATTTGGGAGAGAGAAAAAGAACAGAAGAGGAATTTGAGTGGAGCAAGAAAGTAGGGATATCTGTTTATCCATCCATCCATCTATCATCTACAGTCTTTCTATCCAACTATCTGATAAAGAGAGAGAGTGACTGCTTTTCGGTGGGGGAAAGAAGGAAATGCCTTTTCTCACTCTTGGGTAAGCCCAGGAGGACTATTTGAACAAAAGTGTTGAGGACCTTCAGTTGTTGCCTGTGCTATTTTGTACTGAGCTCTGATATGCACATTTATGCTCATCTCTACTGTTCCCTCATTGTTAATTTCACATTAGTGAAATTCGTACATAGGATATCACTTGGAAAATTGAATATTTTTAATACTAAGCTAAGGAACACATACACACGCCCATTAAATGCACACCCCCCGCCCCAAACACACTTTTCCATCCTCACCTGTGTCCTGCTGTCAAGCTAAGAGCTATATACAGATTTGTTAACTACATTTGTGGTTTACTGGTTTGTTGGATTGCTTAGGGTTCAGGCTAGGATTCAGGACCTAGACTGCCTGGGTTTGAATCCTGGATCCTCCAATTATTAGGTCTGTAATTCCTGGATAGCTACTTAACCTTTGTATCAGTTTCTCCATGGTGTCGTTATGAAGATTAAATGAATTGATTTTTATTGAACATGTTAAATTAAAATTAAAATTTAAAAAATACATTAGATGCTACCTATGTTAATGCCATTTTCTCATTCATCAGTGTTCAAATGTCTGTCACATGGTAGACCTCGAAACCAACCATCAGGTAGCCAGCCAGTTGGTGCAGGCTCGGTAGGCTTTATATCTGATGGTATCCATCTCCAGGGTCTCAAGATGATTGTAAGAGCTCTGTTGCTTTCTATCACCAGGCAAAGAGAGAGAAAAAATACTGAGGCTTTTAGTGAGTTCAGTTTGAATCACTGCAAATAGGAAAAACACGTCTGACTTTGCCATTAAATACCTTCCAATTTAGCAATCCGGAGACATATCTGTTTGCAAAGTGTGAAGCGGTACCTAGGTTAGGCTGGTGGAATACTCAATATTCTGTTGCTAAGGATCTAAACCTATTCATGGTATCCTATTTTTAGAGTGCACAAGAATGAATCAGAGACCTATGATTAATTATTAATGATTGTGAAATAACACTGTTGGATGACAGCAAGTAGAAAGTTTTAGTAACAGCTGCTTTCAGAATTACTTTTAACAAATACATAAAAGGAATTTTCAAGTTATATTTTTCCTCTTTGAAATATTGCTTGTTTGAAATAATTTTTTTTTAAGTGCCTGTCGTTTAGTCCTATCTTGAAAAGAAAAGACCTTGGCAATGAGAAGCTTTGAAAAGATTAGTTATACCTCTTTATTTATTAGCATGCAAACTAAATTCCTAAAATTTGTGAATGTCTGACAGCCTGTCAGATCAAGAGAAAACTTTTTTTTTCAGTTTGGCTTTTAGTGTCTATAATAACCAATGATATCGATCACTTACGATGTCCAGACTCTGTTCTCTATGAGTTAGACAGATGAGAAAACTGGGGAGAAAGGTTCAATGCCTGGTCAAGCTCACACAGGTAGTAGGGGATGGATTTGCTCTCTGCCAATTTGACTTAAGAGACTGTTCTCTTAATATTGAGTTCGATTCTGGTTCACATTAAGGACCCATCATACATCATCAAACAAGGAAATGAAAGAGTCCACCTTGCACCCATTTCATTTTTCTCTAACTTGCTATAAACTTATTTGTTTAACAGATACTGAACACACATTATGCTAATAACACACACTTTATTGAGAATAAATCTACCTTAGCTAATGGTTTAAATGCATCATCTTATTTAACCCTCACAGCAACACCATTTAGTAGCTTAGAGACCACAAACAACCTGCCAGTGTCTCACAGCAAGTGACTGCGGAGCCAAGTATTGAAGGCGGAATTCTGACTCTGGTACTGACGTTCCTCAACACGTCACAGGCAGGGGATTGTGTTCAGTGCTGTAGAATATGGAAATTGGATATATCATAAACCCTTTTTTTCAAAGGACTTGGATTTAAGTTTTGCTGATAAGATATGCACAAAAATAACTGCGATACATATGAAGGATTTTCATGCTACTAGAGATGCAGATAACATGTTATGGAGTCAGTCTGACAAAACAGGAGAGACTTACTAGAAAAGAATATTTGCTCTTATTTAAAAAGGAAGGTGTCATTTGGAAAAGGAGAGATTTAGGAGATAAAATTCACATGGTAAAAGCTACCAATAGGAATTCAAAAGAAAAAAATCACTACAGTTTGGTTATTAATAGGCTGGTTTCCATTTTAAAAAACACAGTTCATACAGGAATTTTTTTTCCCAAAATTGATTTACACTTTCCTTCATTCAGACGTGCACCGTCTGGGGGATGGTCATGCTTGAAGTTTTGACTTGAGGGGGGAGAGGGAGCAAGGGCATTAAAGGTAACCTTAAAATTTGTACCCCTATACTATGCTAAGATAAAAAATAAATAAATAAAGAATATATTGAGCATCTATTAGATACCAGATATTACTAATGCCAGACACTGAAGGTATGGCAATGTTCCAAAAGAGACAAAATATTTGCTGCTGTCTTGGAGCCCAGGGCACAACTTGTCTGATGATAGTGTTACCGGCAGACTCAAAGAAAGGAAGGGAAATAGAATCAGGGTAGGAGGAAGGCAGGTTGCTATTTCAAACAGGGTGATGACAGTAGGTCTCACTGAAGAAGTAACAGTTGAGCAAGAACTCAGCTGCGAACTAGGCATATGGAAGTGCAAGTATAAAGACTATGTTTTAATATATTTAGCTTTAAGACCTTCCTACATGAGAGCATGTATCAGATAGCTTTCTTTTACCCACCACCGCTCACTACCCAGGATTCATTCTCCATCCTCCCTCGTTCTCCACCCTCCTTTCTACCATAGGAGGCTGGGCTGTGCGGACGACATCAACAGGTAACCTTGCACTTTGGCTTACAGTTAGGTTCAGCTGATGGAGAGCATTGCCGTGAGATCAGAGAGAGGGATGAGAGTGATGTCTGGGTATTTATTCCCTCCATCTGTCTCCTGAATAGTACGGGCATAAGGAAATAATCACTAGGCCTGTTTTAGAGAGTAAAAATTTGAAGCAGTAAAACTTGAAAAGATTTGATCATGGTATAACTGGGATGGTGTGATTAGGATAAGGATGGAGGCCGGGCATGGTGGCTCACGCTTGTAATCCTAGCACTCTGGGAGGCCAAGGTGGGAG
>VBSM01001562.1:13011819-13033690 GCA_008086735.1 Cheirogaleus medius
CAACCCCCGTCCAATGTATGGTCGTTTACTTGCTTCTTTCTTCTAATATCTTCTCATATCTTCCTAGTTTAAACAGAAAGGAAAGATCTAAAATTTACCAGTATTTAGTCCTCTAGGAAAGGACTCAGGAAGGTAATCTTGAGTCACATACTTAGTGGAATACCAAATCCTATGGCCATGAAAGCAGAGAATGAAAGAAATAGCAGTTCCAAATGTTTGCAGCGGCAGGCCACAATGGCGTAATAATAATGGAAGTGCTGTTGATTGCATGGAAGAGAGTACTAAGCAAATAAAACTAAAAACTACCACTACCGCATCATTTGACAAGTACTTTAAAAAACAAGATGATTTAGACATACTCCTTACACGTAAGGAGCTCACTTTCTAATGAGGGCAACAGATTTATAAACTGATACCTTTAATACAGTGTTACTGGTGCAACAGTGAAAGTTTACACACTGTTCTCTGCGATCTTAGAGAAGAGTGAACCAACTTCCCTAGAAATATGGAGATAAGAAGTGAGAGGAAATGTACATGATGGGGTGTTGAGATGATGTTGCCAGGAACAGTGATTATAGTGATAATTATGTTTACATTGAATCTTGAATAACAAGTAGGATTATGCCAGGTCAACAAAAGAAGCAGATGATTTAGGCAAATGGAAGAGCAAAGACAAAAAGAACATGGTTTATGAAATGTTAGTGGTTCAATATGGGTTGTAAAGTGTAAAATTCTGGGACTTGCCAGGAGACACCTGCAAAGATAAGCAGGACCAGTACCATGAAAGGCCCCTTGGGCCGTGATAAAGAGTTTCAATTTATCCTGTATGTTTCAAGGAGTCTTGAGAGATTTTAAGTTGAATATTAAAAAATCCAGTTGGACATTTTTGTTGGCAAGTAAATATTATTGTAGATCAATATTTAAAATGAAAAATACACTGGAGTCTCTGGTGTTACTTGCATTTTATACCTGTCTGGGGATCACCTGGAAGTGGTATCCCCACAACCCCAACACCTTAAGAATTATTAGTTTAAAATGGTGCTTCCAATCTTTTCAAGATGCTGCACATACAGAAAATAATATTCATATAGCAAACTGAGATAGGCTGAGGAGGATGTTTATAGCCAGCAGTGACCAGTACAGGAGTCCTAGCTCTTCTAGGTCCCATCTATTTGCCATGAAGGCTGAAGAGATGTATCCAATCTCCTCAGACCTACTTGTAGCACACCAGTTGAGAGATTCTGGTTTAGAAGCCTGAATTAAAGCAGGGATGTGGTATCTCTTCTACAGAATAGCAATCACTTGTGTTGCCAAGGAGTAAAAGCAATGTTAAAGTTTTTGATAGCAGTAAATGAAGTTGAGAAATGTTTAACCCCTTAAAGACCTTTTGAGAAATCACATTATATGCTTCTTAGCAACTAGGGATTTTTATAAACAAAAACTTCTTTCACATGGATGGAACTGTATTTTAAAATGTAAGTTTTATTATTACTCAGGTATGGTGAGGCCAGCAGATGGGGAGACAACTGCCATTGGAGAGATGGTTTGTAACTCACAGTTCCCAAGGGGAGGGGGCATGTCATACGGGGCCAGGCAAGGAAGTGCCAGGATCTGTCAGGAGGCAGAGGGAATGACGGGAAAATGAGAGCAGGAGCCTGTGTTGTAGTTTCTGCAGGAAAGAACAGGCGAGGCAAGGTAAGCAGGCTTAGGATTGGCTAGTTTGAATAATTTTAGTGGGCTCTGAAGTGTTGAGGCTGTCTCCAGTTGTTGGGGGCCAGCCCTGGGATGGTCAGGCTAGAGGGTTAGTGGCCCAGAGGGTGACAGCCCAATAACAAGGTGCTTGGGGGACTCTGGACTGGTTGCCTATGAAAGGCGTGTCCCAGCAAGTTGCTTGCCATCTCTAGGCACAGTCTCTTCCAGTGTCAGCGAGGCTCCACAATGTCAACGTATCAGAAATGCAGAAAATGAAAAACCGTGATTAATATAAAAGACACTGCTCTTGTATCATCTTCAACATTTTAACATGACACAGATAAATTATTGAATTTTCTGAGTGGAATGAAGACAAAAAATGAAAACTCAGTCACATTTTACATGACAGATGCTGAGACGAAAGTATGAATAAGACCCTGATAAAAATGTGTTTATAAAGTTAATGATAAAAATTCTACAAATCACATAATATCTTCTCTTTTATTGTCTAGTGATGAACATAATCCTGATTTGCTGATAAAATGAACCACTAAAGCCCAAAACATTATGTGGAATTAATGTGGGTTTTTTGATATGCTATCATATTGTCTTGTGATAAAACAAAACCTATTCTAAGAAATATTGGAATACGCAATTCCAAATAGCAGTAGATAATTCAAAAACATTTTGGACATACTTTATGATGTTGGTGGCAAATCTCTTTTCCCAATAGTATTCTGCTTAGTTAAGTTTTAAAATTAACTTTTATTTCCTGAGTACTCACCAGCTAGGCAGCAGAGGTAGACAAGCAAAAAACATGTTGGGCAGGAGTGGGAAGCTTGTCTGAAACTTAGAAATGCACAGGAAATGTCTTTCATTTTATCTCCACAGAGATAATTAGTTCACCATATAAAGAACTTTAAAACAGTCTAAAAAAATTAGAAAATGTAAAACTTTATGCAGATCCTTCAAAATACATATAATTAAAGCAAAATACGTAAGTAAAACAAATGTATTTACTGGGAATTGTTTTTATATATAGTTTTACCTGTTACAATTCCTAGCTTAACCATGTACCATAATTATCTCCTTGCAGTGGTTTTTTATTTTTCATTTTGTGATTATGTTTCACTTTTCAGATTTTCTTAGTAGTACACACATACCACATACCATCCAGAGATATAGTCGGAAATGCTGCAAATAGGCCTTTGAACTAAACTCAGATATTTATATTGAAGATGCTGTTTAAAATTCATTTATTCAGTCTCCTAGTCTGTTTAGTGTGGTAGTATGCATATAAAATCTGTCAGCTTTCTAAAGGGTCGCTAGAAAAATTCAGAATTTATGATGCTCATAATATTTTTACTGGCAATAGATATGCACCAGTAAGTGTATTAAAAAAACCATTTGGATTTTCATTCCATTTATTTGTGAGAAAGATTATAGCTCTCCAGACCACAATTTACTTATGTGCCTTTCTCTGTGCTCTCTTTTTTGAAAGTCACTAATACATCAATCAATTTAATTAGTAGAAAAGAAAATTAAAGCCTTTATCATAGACTTATGATTTATGCCTTGTTCCTAGTTGTGGTGCTGGGAACTCAATTAATGGAAACTTCATGTTTGTGAAATGAAATGTTGGAGAAAATGCTGTCTGGTTTCACCAGAGGCAGCATCTCAGAAGGATGGTATTAGAAGTAAAGATCTTTAAATAATGTGCCTTGATATTCCAAGTGAGATGTTTGAATGTGATTCATAAGAAGGGGAGACTTCATCATCAGATCATTAGAATGGCAATGTTGTAGGTGCGGTTGAATTAGAAAAATACACAATATTTTAGAAATAGCATTTAGGTTGAATTGTAGAGAATGTCAAGAAAATTACAGTAGTTCATAGCACAACACCTACAATTATGAGAAACCTTTACATTGAATTTGTTTTTGAATTCGAATGTATCATATTGTTAATGCAAATGTTTTATTCGTAATGGCAAAGATGGAAATGTCATGTTAGATCATCTCCTGCCAATGCAAAATAGACTCCTGAAGTCCGCATATGATGACTTGTTCATACTGATTTAACATTATTGGGTCAAATTTGATAGTGTTGGGAAAAATACATTTTAATGTAGAAGATAGCGATTTTGATTTGACTGTCCTATTAAAAACATCACTAGAGTCAAATATCATTATGATTTTCAGATAACCCAATTACATATAAGGTGACTCAGTAGAGGTGTCAAAACCAAAAACAGCTCTGCTATGCTTGATAAACTGCCTGTACAACACTCAAAGTGCTTCATGGATCTTTGATGTTATTTAGGTTGATATGTAAATTATCCAGTTCAGCATGTTCAAAGAGTCACTACGCAGCAACACCGATGATCAAAAGCAATGTGAGTTGTTAGTCTACTGAATTTCAAAAATTAATAAAAAATCATGAAGAAAGTTAAATGAAATGTATTTTGTATTTAATACTAGGAACCTTTTAAAAATAGAAGGTGTACAGCCCTGGTTGAACTAAGGACATTCTAGTGAGTATAAAAGTCCTCTAGCTAGTTTTCGCTGCAGCCCCTCATGGCTTCTCAGTACCTAGGAAGACACAGATAAAGAGGAATTCTCACAATGCAGTTGCAACATGAAACTGACATCTAACCTCTCACCAAAATCTGGGAGGAATTTTCAGTAACTGTGAGAATCATGAAAAGAGATCTTAAAGTGCAGGAAATAGACTCCTAATCTTCTGCTGTTTTATTTTGATTTTACCTATTTGAAAGAAGTATAAAAACAATTTTATTTTTCTTCTTCAGGTCTCCTTGTCACCCTTTCCCACCAGATACACAAAATTCAGAGAGACTGAAACAACAAAAACCTGGGGCAAAACTAAACTGTTGTTTTGGTGTCTCTTCCTCACTCCCTCCCATCCCCTACAAACACATACCCACTGTAGAGGAGGTTGAGGGATATTAAGCAGAGGAAGGGTGATGATGTTTATACCAGCAGTGGCGTGTTGCGTCTTGTAAACTGTGGTCTTCACAAGTCAAGTGCTGTATAGCAGATGCCCAGAGCCATTGAATCAGTTTTTCCTGTGACTGATTCTATGACCTGTAGTGTTCCTGACTCCACTGTGAAGAGGATCTTGGAGCCAGCGAGTGGAAGGTAGTAGAAGGTATGACTTCAGAGCAGAGGAACCTCACTAGATTAAAAGCAGCTAGTGTATTGAGAGTGAGACTAAGAATATATTTATTTACTTGCCATAACATTGCAGATCATAAAGGAAGATTGTATCAGGACAAGGGGGCAAAGTTTAATTTTCTCATTTGCTATCACTAAATGTTTGCTATAAATACATGTTGACAGTCTGGATGGGGATGACTTACTCAATGTAGAGGAGCTAAAAAGAACAAAGTCCACCGTGGACACTATGAAAGACTTGGGAGCAAAAAAAAAATAATCCTAAGAATTAGATTTTAGAAAAATGATTGGCATCCCTGATATGATGCTAAAAGATATATTTTCTTATTTCTTAGGAGCTGGGATAAAAGGGTAAGAGCAAATGTAGATTGCTGGAATAAAAACGTATAAAGAGCTAAAAATTGAGTATCTAGGTTAAAATTCGCATTGAAGACAGTAAAAGACAGATTTGACACTGCAAAAAATTGAATCCTTCATGTGAACAATGAATATCTCTCTCAGAATGTAGAGAAAGGCACAATAAAAAAAAAAGAGGTGGAGGAAAATCGTAGATATGAGATGCCAAAAATGGAAAGCCAATCTCGAAATGACACATGCTCTGATGATACAACTAGAATTATTGGATCAGAAGCACCAATCAAAGATATAATTGATGAAAAACTTCCTGTGTTGATAATGCTGGTTGAAAGGGTTCTCTGTATGTTCCAGGCAAAAATTAATACAAAGAAACCCATAGCTAGGGACATCTTGGCAATTAAAAAAAATTTCTGATAGAGTAACACTATATATCAAAAGCATTGTGGTCATAAAAAGCAGCTTATATGTAACAGAATAAAAATCTTGTTGACATCTGATGACTCTGCTGCTATAGATATGCAGAAGATAATGAAACAACTATCTTGTACTAATTTTCTATAAACTTTGAAAGGGGAAAGTTTGTAATCCAAAGATTTTACATAAAACCAAGGTATTTTTGTCATGAATAAAGGCAGCAAAAAGTACTTTATATGTGAGCATATTCTCAGAAAATATATCACCCATATATTTTGAAGAGTAACATGAAAAAGAATATCAGCAAACCAAAAGACAAATCAAGATTTAGAACTCAAAAATGATGGTGTCATATAAATAAGTATTTAGAGTCTGGCCCTTATTTTTGGGGGACTCCAAGGTCAGTAATTTCACAAAATTCGCAAGATTCATTGACATCTAGTTCAGAAGGGCTCTCTTAGCATTATAGGTTCTTAAGTCACTGTCTTGGTTAAATCCAGTGCTGAAAATTTGTTTCCATGGGGCAAGTCACTTAATCTATCTGTGTGTTAGTTTTTTTTGTATGTAAAATGGGAGTAATAATAGTACCTATTTCATAGAATTATAACAAATAAATCAACACACATTGATATTAGCTATTGTTATTTCCAGATTTAAAAATAAAATGTCATATTATTATATATTGCTACATGTGTAAATTAGATAATTGAATAAAAACACAACAGAATCTTCTTGTTGATTCTGATGGGAAGAGAGTATAACGTTGTTTAAGAAACAGACCAGACACAGCATAAATCCCTTCTCTTCCACTTTTTTGTAGTGTAAATTTGGACAAGTTACTGAATCTTTCTGAACCTCAAGTTTTTTCATCTATAAAATGAGAAAAATAATATTTAATGTATGGGTAGGGTGACCAACTGTTCCTGGTTTGCCCAGGACGTGTCTAGTTTTTGCAACTGAAAGTCCTATGTTTTAAGATCCCCTCAGTCCCAGACAAACTGGAACCACTGTACACTCTCTTACAGGGTTATTAAGAAGATCTCACAAGTACTTAGCTAACGGTAGGACCTGAAAACATAAGTGTTCAATAAATGTAACCCATTATTTACATTCTTTTCTAAATAATACATCTTCAAAATCTAGTATATATCTTACACTTAACAGGGCATCTCAAATTAGACTAATCACATTTCAAGTACTCAATAGCCACATTATGGCTAGTGGCTACCATGTTGGACAGCACAGTTCTAGACTGATGCTGGAATAAGTTGAAGAAGAGAAAGCACTTTCCCCACATCGTTATTTTCTCTCTGCCAAGAAAATGATGATTATTTTTCCATCTTATTTCACATACTCACTGAAAATTTCCAAATCTATGAATTGAGTTCTTTTGTGAAGTCAAATATCATAGTTAGGCAATATAGTAAAGAGATGTTACTTTATCTCATATTTGGGATTATCTACACATTGATCAAAGTTGTATATATATAAAGTTTTATTCAATAACTTTCATGAGAAAAATCAGGCCAAATTGCATAGTGAAAGGAAAGCCTGTGGTTTATGCCATTTTATTGCTTACTTTTAAAAAATGGTTCCAACTTAGCCTATATTCAAAAATTCTCCTGGACTAGAGAGCCACTTTGAATCTCTGATTTTTTTTTTTTTCCTGAAAATAATGTTTGCCTAAGAGATCATTAAACACAACATGAAATACAAAACTGTGGTAGCTCAAGTTTAATGCTTCCAAATTTTTATATCAATTGTCTATACCCCAGGGGACTATGAGTAGGTCATAAGACATATTTTTTTTGTGATCTCAATGGATATCAGAAACTTGTCAAACTTTTTCTTAGTCATTGCTAAATATCAGATATTTTGCCTTTGGTTTGTGGGCTCCACATAGATCATATAGTCAATAATAACATAATTAAATAATGAAGGCAATTGAGTCTTGTCTTCCTCTATTACTGAGTCCTGGTTAGAAAATGAGAAGAAGATAGACGTTTTTCTTTTCCTTCTTAATAGTCTATAGCCTCCAATTACGCCTACTGAATGAAACCAGGAGAACTAGCTCAAACTAGTCTTAGTCTTTTCTGCAAAATATTTCTGGACTTGTTCAGTAAAAGCCAATGTTGCACAATAATCCCAAATCCATTCTGTGATGATTTCTGATTATTTTAGATAAAAGAGCAAAGAGGCAGACCATCTGGCCCAGGGTGGCAAGTTACACCTCAAATGCCAACCCTAATTGATTATTAGCAGCTGTAAGGAAGGCTCTGCTAAGGAGAACTGTGAGATCTGGTGCAATTCTCCATGAAAATCAACTAAAGATGTTGGTAATGGCTATAGAAAGCGGGGGCACATATACCCCCTCTCATTAGCAGCAAGCTTCACAAAGGTGATAGAGGCACAATCATTATTTCAGCAGGCTGGAGCTGCAGGCAATATTGTGAAAAACCGGGCCATTCGATGCCAAGCCTAGAGGAAGATTTTGTTATTGAAATTCTACGAAAAAAGGTAGAACCCTGGTCTGCATGCCCACAGGTGCCATTCTTCGGAAAGCAGCTTGCCTGAGCATACTGTAAGTGCCAGTGTGCCTGCTTGGTTATAACCGGTGGGCATTAGCAGAGTGTGGAATGATGACGCCAAAAATCTATTTTAAAAAAAATCTTTTAAAATATCATAGGGATGTAAAAGACACTATCAAAATATTCTAAAATCAGTTGTATCAGCATTTTAAAGGAAGTAGGTTAAATTTGGATCTTCTCACAAAAAGATAACTTTGAAATGTATAATTATGGACTATAAGATCTGGAAGTGATTTCACTAATCCAGCCTCATCATTTAACAAATAGACAAACTATCCAAAGAAGGTGGGTGAAATCCAAGATCTGAGAGTTGATGTGCATCAGAACTGTGTCCAGAAGTAAGGCCTCCTGGTTCTAACAGGTTACTGAATATTACAGGCCCGCTAGGACCTAGGAAATGTCATTTATTTCATTTTACTTCCTATGGGTGAGACTTTCCTAAAATTATTATACTTTGGATAGGTAGCTTTTTATTGTCTTTAAAGAGCCCTATGTCATTCTAGTGTTTCTATCACATAAATATAGAAGGGAAATAAATAGCATTCTTTATCTCTTGCTGGTCATCTAACTTAACTCCTTTCCTTGAGACCCCTTTTTGGGAGGAAATCCATTAACATCTTTCATATATTACCTCATTTTTTTTATATATATAAAGAATTTCAATGCAGTCATATTTTAGGTAAGGAAAATTCATAACTAATAAAAGTTACCTATCTGTAATGTATTGTTTAGCACTTTCTGTATTCTATTGCATCTGAAAGTCTACTGGCTAGATGATTCAGTGGAAAAAACAACAACATTAATAATCATAATTATATGTAAAATTTAAGTCGGTTTTGGAAATGCTTTAAAATGTCTTGATTTTAGCCAAAAGGTAATATGTCTTTTTATTCACTAAATATTTTTGAATACCTACAGTATGAACTAGGTACAGTGAAGAATTGAACATGAAATGCCCACAAAATACTCATAATTTGGAGGGTATACATGCACAAATACAACCAAAAATGGTATATTTTATATAAATAACTGGACAAAGTGCTACTGAAGTACAGAAAATATAGTCCAGAAAGACCTTATGAATGAGGTGCATTTGAGGCCCATAGAGAATTCCCAGGGCAGACGAGACATAACAGAGAAAGAGAACAAGCCAAAGCAAGGTGATATGATGTTATGTATCATTTTTATGGAACGATGAATAGCCTGGTATGACTAACGTGTAGGGTGCCTGGGATAGGGTGGCAGAGAATAGTCCTAGACAAGAATGTTGTATACGGGGACTATATTCTTAAGACATGGACAGTCATCAAAGTGTTTAAACAGGGAAGTGGTATAATAACATCTGTATTTACAAAGATAACACCAGTGAAAACACGAAAATAGACTGGAGAAGAGAGATAGATCACAGGCCGGAAACTGAAGTTGGGAGATTTAAGGAACAAGGCATTGCTCAGGGGCCCCATGGTCTCTTATATTTGCATCACTCTTTCTTGTTATCCTCCTACTGGTTTGCTTCCCTTATGCATCATGCCAATTCCTTAACATAGTTCACGAGATTTGTCATGTTCTAGCCTCTGTCTGCCTTTCAAGTCTGGACCAACCCTACTCTTCTCAATCATCCTTCCATCACACTTATGTTGCAAACTCCTTGCTGCCTCAAGGACTTTACACATCTAAGGTCTCCAGCCTGAACTATTCATTTCCTACCCCTCTGCATGGCCAACTCATTATTTTTTAAGTAGCACCTTAGTGTTACTTCCTTGAGAAATTCCTTCCCTACATCTTCTTCCCTCAAAACACGCATGCATGCATGCACAAGCATACACCACCCCAGTATTTTTATGTTCCATTACAGTCCTCTCCTTTGCTGTGAGTTGATATAAAGGAAAAGCCTAGCCTAGACTTTTAAAATAATTACTCTAGCAATTGTTTGCTTGTTGTCACTCTCTTTCACCAGAAAAGGTTTTTGACTGTGCATATGTTGTTTATTGCTTTATGTACTCAGAAAACCTTTTTTAAATAAATTAACATGACTACCAGTCCAAGAACTACATGGCATTTTTGCACAGCACCAACTAGCTGTAATCTAGGAGGGAGAAAGAAAGAAAAGAGAAGAGAAGGGTTCCGATTAGTTTGGTCACCCATGCACCATGTATTCTTATCCAAGAATAGAGGTGGCAGGGATATTGGTATGATGTGATGCTCAATTAATGTAAGTTGAGTAAATGAATGAAAGTGTTGGTTATAGTGCATATGCATGTACTTCTATAGAAATAATGCCAAACAAAATAGGTGATATTTGAATGTTTATAATGTAAGGCACTGTTCCAAGATACTTATATGTAAAACTCATTCAGTATTTATAACAATCTATTTTAAAATATGGATTTTATTATTATTCAAGTATGGTGAGAACAATAGGCAGGAGCTGACTGCCACAAGCAAGATAGTTTCTTACTCACAGATCCCCAAAGGAGGGGGCACGGCATACCACATAGTGCGGCAAGGGAAAGCACCAGGGTCAGTTAGGAGGCAGAAGGGGTGAAAGGAAAACATGGGCAACAGTTTTATTATGTTTTTCATGGAAAGGAATGGGCAAGGCAGGGTAAATAAGCAAGTTGTAGGGGTTAGGATTGGATAGTTTGAATAATTTCAGTGGCCTCTGGGCTATAGAGGTAACTTGTTGTTTGGTACCTGGCCCTGGGGTGGGTGACTGGGGAGAGGGAATAGTATCCCTTGGATTGCAGGAGCCTAACATATTAAAGGAGGTTGGGAGCATGGACTCAAATTGGCTGGTTTGCATATCAAAGGCGTACTTATAGGCAAGTTTTTTGCTACCTCTAGAATTTAGCTAACCCTGGGGAGGGGCATTCCTCAATCCTCAGGTACGTAAGGCTCAAGATGTCAAAGCATCATCAAATACAGAAAAACATAAAAACATGATTAATACACAATCTTATGAAGCAGGAAAGTTTGAATAAACTTTCAGTTGAGCATGGAGGCAAGGAGAGGCTAGGTAACTTTCCCAAGGTAACACAACTAGTAAGTGGTCAAACTGGAATTCAAACCAGATAATATGACTTCAGAGACTCAGTTTTTAACAGTCACGTTATACTTTCCATATACGTAGTAAGCAACTATCAACCAAAACAAAAAGTCTACATAATACAAGTACATACAGATCCCAACAAACAACCAATAGCTGTATTTAAAGACCCTAAGTATAAATGTATTTAATTTAGTGGGATTAAAGTCTTGATGAGAGGTGAATGGGTCATTAGGGGAGAGAAGAACTTCTACTTTCTTTTTTATTTTATAAGGAAGATTTCGGAGACGATGTGATTTCTTTTTTCTTTTTTTGGATGAGAAGAAATACACCTTCTGGACAATAAATATTATTTATATTTACATCATTAAACACTCCATTTCATTGTAGTTTTTTACATGAATTTTCCACATTAGACATTGGACATGTATTACAGGGACTGTTTTATTTACCTCAGTATCTCCAGTACCTGTCATGTAACAGGCATTCTACCAAAATGTATGAAATATTGAAACTCTAGTAGTAGAATAGTTAGATAGATGATGCCATAATGATAGACAGATACATATGATATGCAGGGTTTCTGAAGACAGTGACATGGCCTGGATTGCTCTGAACTTGGTGTTCTAAATACAAATGTCTTCCTTATATAATAGCTCAGAACTAACTGTCAGGGGTGAAATAGACACTTAGGCTGAGACTAGCTCCTGATTATTGCACTTTGGTTATTCAGCAACACCACATACTCCCCAAGCCGTTGTTCCCATGGTCTTTATTCGCTAGTTATACAACTGGGAGCTGGTGGTTAGAGTGGCCCAGCTGTGCCAAGGCCAAGCTCAAAGAACTTGGAAAGAGAATGACAAGAGACCGTTAAATATTTAAAGCTAATAAAAGGAGTGAGGTTTGGTATTGTAATGAAATGCCATTAAAGTTGCTTTTTTTTTTTTAGTTAATCAGCACATTTCTGTATAGTGCTGATGGTTCATTTTACATCCTTTGATCTGTAGGATGGGATTTGTTTCTCATGGGAGAACACTTCATCAAGCGAACTAGAGTTAATTGCATTTAGCTATTATAGATTGTGAAATAAATGCACATTGAATATTAGACTGTTCATACCACAGTCGTTTTAAGAAACTGAAAAGTAAAAAGGCTTATTCCCACATGTTTGTTTAAATTTTAATTGCCTTTTGAAGAAACCCAGAAGCTTGTAGCCAAGATTTTCAGATATGAGAATCTAGGTCATCATACTAGTGCACAAATTCTGTCTCTACAACTATACGATAGTGGTGTAAAGAAAATGAATTAAATGACCCTTTTTCTCTATTTTTTAGCATGTCAATAAAAATATTTCAGAGAATTATTATGCTAGGCAAGAAGATGGATTAGTCCTATTCATCATATTCTGTAGATTATTTCTTTTTTGGTGCTGGCTTGTGTGCAGGTGGTTTAAAAAGCATGATTCATTAATAATTGCTAGAGCTACTACTTGAAAATGTAGACTTTGGACTCATTTTCTTCCTGCAAAATGCTACAGCGTCTACCTTCTGGCTTTATATCAAGCCAACCCAGTTTGATTGCCTACCATTTTTCTTTCATAAATATCTATGTGATAAAGAAAGAACAAAATGAAAGAAGTTTCTTTTTCTTCCTGATCTATGTTAGACCAAATTGGGCATGGCCTATTATTTTAATTACTTATTTGTTTTTAATATTTCTTCTCATGTTCTTATTTATTCTCATATGAGTGTCACAACAAAGGCAGGAGGGTGTTGAATTTTCCTGAATCCTCTGTTTACTGGGCAAAATTATTTTTAGCATGTGGCTAGGCAGAGTTGCACTGTTATTTATTATTTGTTTAATTTATTTGAACTTTTATACTTCTTTTCAAAGAGAATTTCAGTAAGCAGCAGGTCAGAATATATTGCTAAATACACTTTCAAAGGATTTTCAAAACCTTTCTAATTTATACTAATAATATAATACAAAAACAATTTATTAAGCACCTGTTCTGTGACAGCCATGTGGCAACACTAGAATTATCTATATGAATAACACAAAAGCCTTGCTTCCAAGAAAAGATTGAGTTGTTAATTTTATTTTTAGTGATTGGATTTTATAACTGCAAAATACAAACTCAAAATGATTGTACATGTTTGAAAATATAAGTTAAGATCCACCCACATTCCTAGATCTTCTATCTGAATGTTCAGGTTTCCCTGATATTCCTTTTTTTTTTTTTTCAGAAAATAATTAGAAAAAAGTTCTGTAAAACTAACTTTGTTATTTCTAGATTTTTTTTCTGGCCACACCTCTTGAGAAGCTTTTCATGGTCCTTGAAGGTGGTCTGACTAGCATAGATAATTTAAGGTAGAAGAGAAAGCATCAAACTTTATTCTAGGGCCACATGGTAATGATCTTACCTTTTGTTGAACAAAGCCATCTAATGCTAGCTTTGAGCAGTGGCAATGCAATCTTGATATTATTGCTGAAGACTTTTAGCCTCCCACTCAGAGAACAATGATAAATTTCAGACCTTCCTTGACCCTATGCTAAATCCTTTATAAGCATTGGTACATTTAATCCTCACAACAGTCCTAAGGGGTGTGGAACAGTTTGAGGATTAATATCACTCCTTCTGGAACTAGTTGGTCTGGGGTTGAATTTACCAGGACATCCCAATAATATACCAAATACAACATTTCTTAAGTGAAACCTACTGCTTCTGCCCACCAACCTGCCCTTTTACCTATGTTTGCTACCTCAAACTGCCATCTTTATCCATTCACCAACTGGGAGAGCTGAAAGTTATCCTCAAGTCTCCATTTTATCCCCTAATTTCTAATCCTATATATTCAAAAGTAATCCTTTCCTCTTTTCCAATCCCAATGCCATTGCATTCATTGTAGCTCTCAACATTTTTATGTGGGCCATTTCACTAATCTCTTGTCTTCAGGATTGTCTCACTGCAATTTATGACTACAAAACCATCCCACAAATCTAAACACGTCAGACTCAACTCGAAATCCTTTGATTTCCCTTTTACCTTCAGGTCAATTATAGGAAACTATAGGTGAGTACTTCTGTATATCAGAAATTAAATTTCATGCTGGGCCATTCATATATCCATAGTTTACTAGGATAGACACATAAACAAAATTATATTGATATACTAAGTGCAACAAAAGGTATGAATAATATATGTGGGTAGTATATTGTTCATCTGTGAAGACATTATACTGCGAAGGATTTTGAAGTGGGTCTTTAAAAATCAGCTGGAATTTGTCAAGAAGATGGAGTAAAGGGGCTCTTTCAAATATACTCCAGGAAAATACACTAGAATGTACAAATAAAATTTGGACTCCATTTATAGCATTCAGAATCCCTGCTTTTAATGATCTCCCACCTTATTCAATGTAGTCTTCTATACAGACAAAATAAAACAAGTTTTCCCAAACATGCTGCATTTTTCATTTTCTCAATGCTCTTTCTTATACCTTGAATTACTTACCTAACTACTTCTCAACCAATGGATTTTCTAAACCCAGTCCTTTTACTGACCACTCCTCTCCCTCTGCCCCCTACTCCTATACTGGGTTGCTTGTGTCTTTTCCTCATGCATTGATTTTTGTCCTAGGGCTAATTCTTATGATCTTAAAGTGGCTACTTCAGATCCAGGTATCATGCCCAGACACAAGCAGGTCCTCCAGATGAGCTTCCAGCAATTGTGTTTTTTACAACTCAACTCTGCCCACTAAAAGAGATAATCAGCATCTCTCCTGGAAACAGGATATTTTGAACTGTGAGAGGCAGAGGCAGCCCACTCAAAAGGAAGACTATAAACTTCTATTGAAGAGATCCTTAAGATGTTCTGGTTTCTCTGCTTTCTGGAGTTGCTTGTTTAACACAAATAAGAGCTACTTCGCTGTGATTCCAATCAATTTCTCTTTTTTACTTAAGCTATTTGAACTTGGTTTCCATTACTTGCAACCAGAAAACCTTTAAATGTGATATTCAAATAACACAAGAAAATCATTGATTTTCTTGTATGGGTCCTTTATTCAACCATGAATTCACTAATATCAGTGAGTGGTATGTAATAGGCCCTCAGAACTTAAATGAATGAATGACTATGCACTATGTTGGGATCAACTCCCAATTACCTGGGAACACTTTATTAAAATTGGTCAACCAAAATAATTAATGAATTAAAAAGTATCTTTTACTTGGAACTACAGAATGGTCATACTACAGATGCCATAATATGTTTACTGCAACACAGACTTGCCATACTCTTTCCAGTCAATTAGTAGCACCTGAGTAGCTCCTGCTTTCTGCCCATATCCTTTTTGGGTGGGCCTTGGACTGCATGGTGAAGGCAAAGGAGAGCTAATGTTGTGCTGGATATAAACACTGCAGAGTAAGGATGAGGAATTAGTTTCTGGAGAAAGGACAGGGAAAGATCATTTATCTGAGACCAAAGAGGAATGATTCAATATTCACAAAACAAAACAAAACAGCTAAAATGCGAAATATAGTGAATGGTTTTTAACAGGCTTTTGGACATTTTTGGAAGCAATTTATATGATATTGAGTATTCTTAAACTATCATGTTATTTTTATTTTTTGGTTTGATGTAAAAACATTTTGAAACATTGTGTGTCATTTTAACCAAATACATTTCTATTAAATCTATTTTTATTTTAGCTCTGATTAAGTCTTGTCCTTACCTTCCTACACTATCCCTTTCTCACCTATTCACCAGTAAATCAAGAGCTAACAATTACTTTTCTAGTTTCAGATAAACTCTCATTTTAAAAATTGTCAATTTTAGTTACATTAAAATTAATATTTTTCATGAGAAAATTTACTCTTTGGGTTTTATTATTTCAGGTATTCCTTCTTGTTGTAGTTATTTAACATTCCCAGGGGATGAAATTTAATTTACAGTGTGAGTTCATGCAGCTCAGATAGGCAATATACATACCTTCCTTCTGTAGAACTACAGGTAGAAAATGCCTGGTATGAGTTAGGTAAAAGACTAGTTC
Source organism: Cheirogaleus medius (assembly GCA_008086735.1). Classification (NCBI taxonomy): domain Eukaryota; kingdom Metazoa; phylum Chordata; class Mammalia; order Primates; family Cheirogaleidae; genus Cheirogaleus; species Cheirogaleus medius. Next base: position 13,028,159 of record VBSM01001562.1, read on the forward strand.
ACTAGGATAACATAAATCCATCAGGCCAAATGCATTTTTGGTTAAGAATCTGATGACAGAGAAGGAACCACATTCTTTCTGTACTTTCTGAAATGTTTTATCAGTTCATTAAAAATATTTCTATTCAGGGGTGGAGTTTACATTTTCATATAGCCAACAAGCTATGACCCTATTTTCAGTATCTTGCTTTGTGTGTGTGTACAGGGGTGGGTGTGTGTGAGAGATGAAGTAAGTGTGAGGGAAGGAGTGGCTAATACTTACAATGAGCTCAAATAAATGTTAAGGTTATATACAGTAACATTTTTTCATAATTAGCAAACAGTTCTTTTTGAGCATAGGTCTAGACAGTACTTTCTCATAAACAACATTCTTCCATTTATCCAGAAAAGGTAGAAAACATTTTTTAAATTAGTATATATAACTCTTGGTCTAAAGCCTTAGATTCTTTATATAAGTACATATTTGAAACAGAGTTGATGTAGTCTTGAAGTTTTGAAGAACATAAAATATTTAAAGATATATCATTCCCTATATCTGAGAAATTGCCACTAAGTGAGAATTTTTTTTTTTTTTTGAGATGGGGTCTCACTCTGTTACCCAGGCTAGAATACAGTAGCATAATCATAGCTCACTGTAACCTTGAACTCCTGGGCTCAAACAATCTTTCCACCTCAGCCTCCTAAGTAGCTAAGACTACAGGCACACACCACCATGCCTGGTTAATTTTTTTTTCCTTAATTTTTTTTTAGTAGAGACACAGTCTCTGCTATGTTGCCTGTACTGATTTTGAACTCCAGGCCTCAAGTGAATAAATAAACTGTGGCACATCCTGGCAATGGGATATTATTCAGTGCTAAAAAATAAATGAACACTCAAGCCATGAAAAGGCAAAGAGGAGCCCTAAATGCAAATTACTAAGTGAAAGAAGCCAAACTGAAAAGGCTACATACTATGGATTCCAATTATAGGACATCCTAGAGATGACAAAACTATGATGATAGTATTATAAAAAGATTCGTGGCTGCCAAGGGGCAGGGGGGTGGAAAGGAGGAATAGGCAGAGCACAGAGGATTTTGAGGGCAGTGAAACTGTTCTGTACAATATTACAATGGTGGGTACCTGTCATCATATATTTATCAAAACCCGTAAAATGTACAACACCAAGAGTGAACCCTAATGTTAACTATAGACTCTGGGTGATAATGATTTTCCAATTTAGTTTCATTGATTGCAATAAATATACCATTCCAATGGGAGATTGTTGATAGTGAGGGAAAGAGGTATATGGGATCTCTCTGTACTTTCTACTCAATTTTGCTCTGAACTTAAAACTGCTTCAAAAAAAATGTGCTACTTTAAAAAATATATTGTTCTTTTAACTTTCCTGGTAACAAGTTGATAGTCTTTATGCAACCAGGAAAAAAAAAAAAAAAAGATTTGACAGCATTTCCTACAGCCCCTCAGAGAAGGAAGACATAGTCCATAGCTTTTGAATCAGCAGGCACGTATGCATTTATATTCATATAATTTTGCATGTACACTTGAAGTGTTAATTCTATTCCCCTGGATTCACACAGAACTAGGTACTGTATGTATTTGCCATGGCAACACTATCTTGATGAAATGTGGGCTCCTTATCTAAATGAGTCATGCTTCTGGTAGTGACAATATGACTCTCTTCCCAGAGCACTGCAGCAACTGATTCTTGTGCTAGGAAAAGAGGGAATGTTTCATGAGTGTGTGGGTTGTAAACAGAACAAAGGGGTTATCTGCCATTCAGACTAAAAATAAATTGCAGAGTTAGCAACAGCATTCTCATTAAGGCCCTGCTCCAGAAAGCTTCAGATAAAAATTTGTGTTTGAAATTTTCATAAAGAAGAATTCAAGCATAACACAGAATTGCATCTTTTCTAATATCTTTCCCTAATGACTTAAGGGTTTTTTCCCCCCGCTCTTATGCAGCCTGGTAGACTTATTCTTCCCCCTCATGTAATAATATATTGTAAAAATTTCCTAAGGATATTGTACAGAGCATTAAGTGTCTGAACCCAGGGAATTAAATCCACTCTCTAGCCAGGAATTAACAGTGACACTCTTAGCAGACATGATGTCAACCCAAGTCGGACATTGCTATAAATGTGAAGCAGGGGTTTATTATTTAGCTTTCTTGCTTAGTCAAAATAGAACACCATTAAAAGTAAAATTTCTGTGTTAACATCTGGTAACAACTTCATGATCTAACACTCTGAGTTTCTGTGTGTAAATATAAATTGTGAGGTCTTTGTGTGTAATTAGTACAAAGAGGTTGTCATTTATAAATCGCATTGTTAAATACAACCACAAAAAGCACTGCTACAGGTTTTCCTCTGATATATTGAATATATATATATTTCAATAGAGTCATAATTTCTCTTACGATGCCATCTACAGATGGTTTTTGATAGGTCCATTTCTGATTTTCAGTCTACTTATTTGCTGCCTGGGCCATATATCTTCTACCTCATAATGAGTTTGCAAACAGGCAGTGTTTGTGCACGTAGCATGTGAACTATTTTAGAGCAGTGGCTCTCAAAATTTTTGATATCAAGACTCTTCTATACTCTTAAAATTATTGAGAAACCCAATGTATTTCTATTTATACAGGTTATATTTCTTACTATTTACTGTATTAGAAATTAAAACTAATAAATTTTTAAATATATATATATAAAACAACAATAAAACAATTACATGGGAGCAAACATACTTGTATCTGTGTAAAAAACAACTCTATTTTCCAAAACAAAAGCAACTTAGTAAGAAGAGTGGCACTGTTTTACATTGTTACAAATCTTTAATGTCTGGCTTAATAGAAGATAGTTGGATTCTCATATCTACTTCTCCATTCAATCTATGGCAATATGCTGTTTTAGTTGTAGGGCATGAAGAAAATATGCCCTCATATAGATATGTATTTGTAAAAGGGAGTATTTTAGTAGTTTTTCAGATAATTGTTCTTCAATACTACACTAAAACTGGACAAGTGTGAGTTTCTCAAAAGTTGCAATGTGAAATCTGAAACCATATGAACAAATATTGCATACTTTTTTACATGTAAAATCTATTGATCTATTTTGTGCTTTGAATGGATGTCAACTTGTATGTGACTTTTTACCATCATGGATTGGTCAACTGGAAAATATTGCTTCACTGATTTATGAAGACCTTCTAAATGTTAATATACTTCATTGTGCAATATCAAAAATTATATTTGTTAATATTATTACTGAATTCATCAGAAAAGTTTTTAAGTATTGGGAAGTTGTCAAGCTCCTGGCAGCAGATAAAACTTTCCAAAAGTTTTATTTTTGCTTGAGAGCTCGAATTTTATCATTGGCAAAAAACAGTGTCAGTTGTTTTCCTTGAAGTGACAGGCTTGTTTTGTTCATTTTCAAAAAAATGCCTGTCAAATACCCAAGTCTGAATAACCAGAGATTGTCAGTTGTTCTTTCAAATAAAAATGGTGCATAAAAAATGCAGCTAGTTTATCTCATAGCTCATTCACCAATAGCTTTTCCTCAGATGGCAGGTATAAAACTGAAGGATTTTTTTTATGCACACCCCATTTTGTCACACAATGCGAAATGTGCACTGAATGGTTGAGATTTTATAAAATAAACATTTTTTTTACAGTTCTATCTAGCACATTTTTACTTAAAATGGAGTTTCTAAAAACTTAGGTACGCAGCAGTAAGGATATTATGCTTACTCATATAGCTGGTGTTACTGCCTTGATTCAGGCTAAAGCATCAGCAATTTCACCCACAAATGCTTCTGCACCATCAGTGCAAATGTCAACATAGCGATAAAGGCAAATAACATCTGAGTGTCATTATGAAAATAGTTTTGACCTTGTAGACTCCCTGGAGAGTTCTCATGGATCCTCGGGGATTTCTGGTCCAAAATTTGAGAACTACCCCTTTATCCATAGTCATCACAGCTATCATCGAAAGGGCAAAGATTTCATCTGCTACTGCCCAAATCCTTGCTCTACCAACTCCATAAACAGTGTTCATGTTATTTATTGCTGGGTGACAAAGCACCTAAAAAAATTGGTGGTTTAAACAAGAATTTATTATTCACTCTCATAATTCTATGAGTTGATTTCGTTCAGAAGGGAGGCTTTTACTTGAATTATTTAATGCCATTAAAGTCAGCAGCTGAAGCAGAGTCATCTCATGGCTTCCTCACTCTCACGTCTGCCTGCTGTGGTAGAACTGGAACAGCTGATGTGTGATTGGGAATCTCTTCTCTCATTGTGGCCTTTATACTTGACTAGCTTGAGCTTTCTCACAACACGGCAGTCTTTGAGTAGTTGGTTTTCACACACACAGGCTGAATTTCCTCAGAGAGTGTTCCAAGATATAAGAAGTGAGAGCCCAGGTGCAGAAATTGTCATAATATACCTTCTATTGGTCAAAGCCATCACAGGGCCTATCCAGACGCAAAGGGAGGGAACACAGACCCACCTCTCAATGAGAAGAGTTAAAGGAGTACGTGACCATCTTAAATCTGCCACAAATAGTGTGACCTTAGACAAATCACTCTTTAGACTTCCCCAAATCTTACAGATTCATTCTCCTTGTCTACAAAGTGGGTATCATAATAGATCTTACCTTATAGGATCTCCATGAGGATTAAATAATTTAATTATACAACCCCTAACATTGTGTCTCTTAAAGAGTAGAATTCATTAAGTGTTAAAAAGTATAATTATTTCTTTCTTTTATTATTTTTTATATTATTATTTCATAGTAGGCAAAATTTAGCCAACATTTCCTATGGTTTCAATTCAGCTTATCCTTTTAGAATTTCACCAGTATCAGATTCTTGGGAATAAATTTTTCCTTCCTTTGCTTAGCAATCATATTCACATCAGTTTTCTATACCAGTTATTCCAATGGAAATACAGAGAGAGTGCTGTGCTGCTGGAAAACAGGCTTCCTTCCAGGATGTACTTCACCGTTGGTGCCATTGTATTCGTAGTTAATAGCAAGTAAGTCTCAATCCAGAAATTGCTCAAGGAGCTGGATGTGACACCTGGGTCTGGTCCCAATTCATGAACTCTGATATATCTTGGTAAACTTGCAGTGATGACTAGATCTTGTGTATGATAGCTCCTGCCCTACCGGGACAACCCTCCCAAGAATACTTTTATCATTATTTTTTAAAATCCTAATTTCTGCTTTACTTATTAGTGTGCCATTTGACAGTGACGCGAACATGCCACAACTCAGCAGCCCCTTCCTAATCTTTTACTGTGGAGCTCTAAAATCAAAAGTGGAAAAAAAAAATAAGTCCTGCTCCATATATAAATAACAAGTCAAAAATAATGAAATTTCTTCCCAATATTGACAAATGTAGAAAATAACTCATTTAAACTTCGCTTTCTTAGATAAGTCACTTATATCACTTTACATAGTAAATTTGAGTACTTCATCTCTAAGTACAGAAAATTTGTGCCTTTTCTTTCACAAAAAGACAAAGACAGGA
>VBSM01001562.1:13041887-13084680 GCA_008086735.1 Cheirogaleus medius
AAAAAAAAAAAAAAAAATTTCCTTTCTTCCTTGACAATCCTTTTCATCTCAATAACTGGCTATCCGTGAAGTAAGTAACCAGACCTAGGCCAGAGCACTTTTGGATTCGGTAACAGAGTGGTAGCTTTATGTAGTGAATTTAGATAGCTGGAACTACATTTCCCAGAATTCCCTTTCTGGTATGGCGTTGGCTTGGCCTTGTCCATGGGACAGAACAGAAGCAGCAGCCATATTTTCTTACCCTGTGAGAGTGGCACTTGACCCCAGGCAATGTGCTAAATTGCCTCTGTCAATGGAAAATAACCCAAATCTGTAAAATAATTTAAAAGTATTCTGAGCCAGATATGTGCTGTCATTGCCCAGAGAGCCACGCCCCTTGACCCCGGAAGGCCAAGGAGGAGGTAGAGCCCTGATGGTTAAGGCTGAACAGGCCTGAAGGGGTCTGGGTTCGACACGGGGCTCTTGTGCACTCTACATCGCTCATAAAGAAGCCCAGGTAACCCTGGATGTGGCTGGTAAGCAAACGCATTTTCTTATAGATATGGGAGCCATGTATTCTGACATGAAAACCTTTGGCAGGCCTCTCTCTTCCTCCTCCTGTATGCTAGTAGGCATTGATGGATGCCCTATGAAGCGGTACACACGCACACGTTGTTATGTAACTGGGAAGGAATATTAGTTACACATCAGTTTCTACTAATTCCAGAGGTCCCATTTCCATTACTGGGTAAGGACTTTCCTGTGAAACTGGGCCTCCAGTTACAACTACATCCTAACACTGTCCTGTAGATGGGAAATCCTCAAGAGGAATTCGAGGTTAAAACAGGATCTACCTCCTGGTCTAGCAGAGGTGGACCCAATGGTCTGGGCAAAACAGGAACTAGAGGAGCAGTAAGAGAACACCTGGTAAAAGTAACCTTAAGGCCTGGGGTCCCCTTCCCTAAAACGGAAAAATACCCCCCGTCCCCGGAAGGAAGGTAGGAGATAGCACCCATCATAAAACATCTGTTAAAAGCGGGGATGCTAGTAGAGTGTTTGTCACCTTGTAATTCCCCATCCTGGCAGTTAAAAAAAAAGAGAATGGAGACTGGCCCAGGATTTGACATTACACAGAGTCTACCGGGATCAGCCTACTTCTCAGTTCTAAATTTCAAGGATTGGTTAAATATTTATAATTTCACCCCTTCTGAGTATTCAGCCCCAAAGGATGAACCTAATATATGTGCTCCTCCTGGGTGGTAGTTGCTTTGTAAAGAAATAACAAATACTACTTGGGCTTTGGGGTGTGTTAAACCAAGACAAATAAATACATTGTGTATAGTAGGATTCCTAACTCCATCAGACTCTTATTTTACTGTTTGTAATAGTACAAAAACAAACCCCCACCACGTCCACTCTGCAAGGGCTAGTGTTGTGTTGGCTGCCCTGGGCCTCACCACTGTCTTGTTGGCATTTATTTCTGGTCTTGGAATGGGCAGTTTCATTACCCAAGCCCAACTTACCAATCTTTCCCGAACAGTACAAACCATAGCAATAGAAACCAGCCAAACAATAATGACAGTGCAAAGGTCTCTAGATTCACTAGCTAATAGTGTTCTAAGTCATAGATTGGCTCTTGACTCCATTCTTAGTAAAGGAGGAGGTGTTTGTGCTATACAAGGTACCACCGGCTGTACCTATATCAATTCCTCTAGAGAGGTTGAGGTGAGAGTTAAACAAATATTAGAACAGGCTACATAGTTAACCTCTACCCAGACAGGAGGAGTGGAAGATTTGTGGGACAAAATTAAAACATATCTCCCCTCAATAACATAGTTTCTAGGTCTGGCAGTAACAATTTTATTACTCCTAATCCTTGGACCATGTCTTTTAACCTCTTGGTCGAGTTTGTCTCTTTTGGGCTACAACAATTCCACATAAACCTACTACTTGCCCAGGGATTCCATCATCTTCCTGCAACAGACCCAAGACCTCCAGACCTTCCCCTGGAGCCGTTGCACCAGAACATCAGAAACTTTTATACTCCTCACACATCTCAAATTTACCCTACCTGCCCTACACTGAATGCCCTTTAATAAAACTGAGAGGATCCAAACCCTTCCCATATAAGAAGGTAGGAGAAAGCCACGAATCAAGTAGTTAGGGCCACCGACCCTGGTTAGCAGGAAGTAGTTATGGAAGATCAACGATGTTCCTAACCCCTGAAAGAATTCTGGTCCATGTTACTCCTTAGGGGTGCAATTAGGGGAGGAGGACACCTCCGCAAGGAGGTGGGTAAAGGATGAAGTTTCCTTCAGCCTTCAATGGTTGATTAAACAAGATTAAACAAACGACTCCATTGGTTTAAACGATAAGAAAAGGAGTGATTAAACACAACAACGCGAAGTTGTGACTTCCCCTGCACAAAGCATACACACTTGTAGAAGGGTGAGTGAGTGCAACCTTATGACATGGCTACATTGTGCCCCCCCCCCCACACAATGGGTTTTCAGAGAAGATTATGGAAAACAGCCATGTAGGGAGCAGTTTCCACCCCAAAAGCTAACACTTGCCCATCCATAATAAAAAGAGCAAACTTTGTATTCCACAGAGTCATCCCCACTCATGGGGACATACATTTGCTTTGCAAATACAGGCTGCTTGTGTGACTTGTGTGTTTGTGGCTTGCTAATTGCTCTGCTGTTCCTCCGGCCATGATTCTTGGGTTGGAGATTAAGAACCAGTCATCACCCTGACAGGACAAGCCACTTGACATATACTGAAACTCAAGTGATCTGTTAAGTAAATCGATGACTTGCATGTGTGGTTTACCCTTTATCTTACATGACCTTAGGTTGCTAGTGATTTTATATCTTATTTTTATAAGAACAAATCCAGGGCATAACCGGGTGTGTCTGACACCTCAACAACTCAGCTTTAAGTTTTGTTTTTTTTTGAGACAGAGTCTCACTCCATTGCCCAGGCTAGAGTACCATGGCGTCAGCCTAGCTCACAGCAACCTCTAACTCTTGGGCTCAGGTGATCCTCCTGCCTTAGCCTCTCGAGTAGCTGGGACTACAGGCATGCGCCACCATGCCCAGCTAATTTTTTCTATATATATTTTTAGTTGGCCAATTGATTTCTTTCTATTTTTTTAGTAGAGACAGGGTCTCGCTCTTACTCAGGCTGGTTTCGAACTCCTGACCTTGAGTGATCCTCCCGCCTTGGCCTCCCAGAGTGCTAGGATTACAGGCGTTAGCCACCTCGCCAGGCCCAGCTTTAAGTTTTGTTTTTTGGTTTTTTTTGGTGCGTGGGGGCGCATCCTCTTGCCTAAGAAGGGCACTATTTAGTTGGCTCCAGTGCTTAAGATTTTATTTGAGTTCACACGTCTGTGGCTGCTCATCTTGTGGCACAGGGCCACCATAATCAAGGTTGTGTTTTTAATGAAATTCACTTGTAATGCTATGAAGGGAGTAAGATATGAAAGATGAAAAAAGAAACAGGACAAAATGCAAAATTTATTACATCTGAGTGCTTTCTTTTGAGACAGATTTATCTTTGCAATTGCATTTTGGGAAGTCTAGCATTTTTGTTCCCTTAGCACACACTGTATAGTCAGCAAGGGAGACAACAGGCAATGTGGTGGAAAGGCAACATAGAACTCACAATTTACCACGGAAAAAATCTGATATAAAGGATCTCCTTTGACCCCAACCTAGTCAATTAAAAGGAGACAGTCGTGGACATACATTGATATAAAGATCGTGACATCTCACTGTTATTGCTGTACTTGCATCTCACTGCATGTTGCTTACTACAACCATAAATAACTCAAGGCATTACCAATTTGTTTTGCTAGGGTTGGCAGCCAAGCTTACCCTCGTCCACAATGACTTGCACTCCAAAATTATCCATATTTCCACCTGGCCCCTAAGCCATTTCCTCACCATAAATCAGCTCAAGTTTTAGAGGTACAATCTGCGAAATAATCTACTGAGATGGAGGGAATAGAGGAGTTTTTAATCAAGATCTTTACAACTTACACTTGCTCCGGCTTGATACTTGATTTCCCACTTTACAAAAGAGGACACTTTGAAATCAAAAGACTTTTGCCACTGACTTCTAAAGCATTGTTTGTTTGTTTGTTTTTTGTTTGTTTGTTTTTTAATTTTTTTTTTTTTTGAGTCTTGCTCTGTTGCTCAAGCTAGAGTGCGGTGGCGCCAGCCTAGCTCACAGCAACCTTAAACTCCTGGGCTCAAGTGATCCTCCTGCCTCTGCCTCCCGAGTAGCTGGGACTACAGGCATGTGCCACCTTGCCTGGCTAATTTTTTCTATATATTTTTAGTTGTCTAGCTAATTTCTTTCTATTTTTAATAGAGAAGAGGGTCTTATTTTTAGTAGAGATGGGGTCTTGCTCTTGCTTAGGCTGGTCTTGAACTCCTGACCTCGACGGGGTCTTGCTCTTGCTTAGGCTGGTCTTGAACTCCTGACCTCGAACGATTCTCCTGCCTCAGCCTCCCAGAGTGCTAGGATTACAGGCGTGAGCTGCTGCTCCCAGCCCTAAAGCATTGTTAAATGCTGCATATGCACTCTTTCTTTTTACCTTATAAACAATAACATTGGTAATAAAAGTAGTTGCCATTTTTGGAATATTCATCCTAGGCCAAAAACACATTATCTATTATCCTTCCACAAATTCTAGTAAATATTATCCTTATTTTACTGATGAGAAAATTAAGGCTAGGGGAAATGAATTAACCAGTTTAGAGCCACATGGTAACTAACTTACTAGCAAATTCAAACCCAAGTCTGTTTCAATCTTTAATTTTTGCTTGTATTCGCTCTTTAAACTGTAAAAGAAGCATCAATGTCTAACATGGCAATTCCAAAATATCTTGAGAAAGAAGGCTTTGAATACTGTCCTTAATGTATTTTTCAATATAAATTATAATGAAGCAATAAATACATTTAACTTTCCTTATCATTGAGATGCTGTTATATGGTACTATTTTCTTTGTTTGAATGATTATAGCACAAATTTTATTCTAGCAATGATAGTGTAAATAATGATAAATTCATGATAAGACAATTTAGATCATATGCTAACTAAGAATTGTTTTGTATTTTTTTTACCTTTGCCATTATCTACTAAAATAAACTATCTGTTCTATCAAATTAACTTAGAAAATAAATGTGTATTTCTCCCAAAGTACCTAGGAAGATTACTAATTTATAAATTAGAATTGTATTTTAGAAATTAATACTTGAGAGTGGTTGGGGAAGAGTGGTGGAGAGATGTTGGTCAAAGGATACAAAATTCTAGTGAGGAGGAATGAGTTCAAGAGATCTATTGTACAACATGGTGACTATGGTTAATAACAATATATTGTATTCTTGAAAAATGCTAAAAGTAGATTTTAAGTGTTTACACTACAAAAATGGTAACTATGTGAGGTAATATTTAAGACATATGTTAATTAGCTGAGTTTAGCCATTTTGCGATGTATGTATATTTCCAAACATCATATTAAACATGATAAATATATATAATTTTGTGTATTAATTAAAATATGAGAAAAATAAAACATTTGAAAGAATACCTATTCTTTACAAACTCAAAAAAAGAAATAAATAAACTAATAATGGAAATAAATAATTTGTATTATTGTCTGTATTTTTTGTACAGCAGTTACGCTTACAAAAAATTCTTCAGTTTTAGTTTACCTGAGAATGTCTCTCTTTTACCTTCATTTCTGAGAGATAATTTTTCTAGAAATATTATTATTTTAAAAAATTTTTACTTTTAGTACTTTGAATATGTTCCCCTACTGCCTTCTAGCCTCGTTGTTTCAAGCAAGAAATCAACTGTCAATCTTATTTGAATTCTGTACGTTATAGGTTATTTCTTAATTTTCCTGCATTCAAGATTTTCTGTTTGTTTTTTGGCTTCCAAATTTTGATTATGATACGTTGGGGTTTACAGTTCTTTGCACTTATTTTACTTGGAATTCATTGCTCTTCTTAGATGTATAGATTTTTTTAAATCAAATTTGAGAAGTTTTCTGTCATTATTTTCTCATATGTTTTACTTTTCCTTTCTTAATCATCTCTCCTTCTGGTATTTCCTTTGCATCTAAGATGGTGTGGTTAACAGTGTCCCTGTTTTTTTTTTTTTTTAATTTTTTCTCTCTGTTCTTCAGATTGCATAACTTCTATTGATCTATCTTCACATCTGTTAATGCTTTCTTCTGCCTTCTCAAATTTGAACTCCTCTAGTAAATTTTTCACTTCAGTTATTGTGGTTTTTTTAACTCCATAATTTCTGAGCTCTTTTCCCTCCCAAAGTTGTTATTGTTTGCTTATTTTCGTTTTTCTATTTGTTTAGCAATTCTGCTGAACTAATTCTGTAGTTTATTTCCTTTACAGAGTGTAGCTGCTGATGTCCCCACTCAGATTGGTTTCCCTTGTTTTTATCTCTTAGCCTGAATACCTTGATTTTGCCCTTGAACCAGCATAAGGTACTTATTAGTCAAAGGTTGTGCAAAAACCACTTTAGACAATTAGATTTTTACCCTTTAGCATCGATGTGCATGTGGCTTGGAAGCAACTTCCAGACTGGGGAGGTTAGGCTTTTGGCCCCATGTTCAGCCAGGAATTAGTAGCTTGGAGTTTTCCCCTCGGATAGCTCCAGGGGAAGCATAACCTTGGGCATGCACACATTGCTGAGGATAAGTTTGAATTTATTTTTAATCCTGATTTACTAGGTCAGATTAACTTCCTGGGTCAGAACAGTTTATCGTTCAGCAAGTGTTTGGTCAGAGGTTGTGTTTAAGCCTCTTATGCAAGTGAGCCTCCTGTCGTATGTTAATGGCTTTGTGTGTAGCTTGGAGAATGCTTTCATGTCTGCCTTGTGTCTTGTTCTGATTTCTCTTGAATGGGTGGAGCCTATTGCATATATACAGCCTTCCTGATCACAGAGTTGGTTGTGAACTCAGGAAGGCTCTTCTTAGTTGTCTATTTCCCTGGTTTCTATTAAACTTCTGGCTGTTCTGCTGTTTTGCCTGTGTCATGAAGCTACCAGCCCCTCTTAATGTCCATCAAGATCTCTATTTTTTAAAAAAAATTAAATTTAGGTGTTACAAGTGGTTTTTGCTTCATGGGTGAATTGCGTAGTGGAGTCTAGGTTTTTATTATACCCATCATCTGAATAGTATACATTTTACCCAATAGGTAATTTTTCATTCTTCACCCCTCACCCATTCTTCCCCTTCTGAGTCTCCAATATCCTTTAAGTCACTCTGTATGACCATACATACCCATTGCTCTTCTTTCACTTATAAGTGAGAACATGTGGTATTTGGTTTTTTGTTCCTGGGTTGCTTCACTTAGAATAATGGCCTCCTGTTCCATCCAAGTTGCTGCAAAAAACATTACCTCATTCTTTTTGATGGCTGAGTAGTAATACTCTATTATTTTTGGAAACATCTTTAGGCATGGAGTTCTGTACTTTGTGTTCCAAACAAAATCAGTCTCCTCAAGAACTACTGGGGAGCTTTCTATCCTTATAGGCTGCCTTCTGTCCTGGACAAAACCCCCACACCACTGCAACAGAATTGGGGCAGAGTCCTGCTTTTCTCATAGTGACATCCCCTCGTTAGGAATAGGTACTATACAGCAGACTTTCTAGACTTTTCTGGCGTGAAAACTCTGTCCTGTGAACCAGTTGTGGCAGGGGCAATTGGGGTCCCAGGATTCTTTGTCTGGGGTAGCACGTCTACCCTACAAATGGGGGCTGAGTGGGAGAAGAGACACCCAGTCCTATCAGTTGTACCTGCCTGTATATAACTCTTGTAATATGTGGCTGGGGGAGGAAGAGATGATGGTGAAAAATGAAGTCATCTGTCCCTCCTCAGACTGGATGCTAGGGTCAGAAGGAGTCCCTCATTCTTAGAGTGCCCAGGATAAAGCTTCTCTAACATAGAACTGGAGGGTGGAAAGGAAGGGAGTGAATTGTGGCTCAGGTGCCACACACCCTCACTTTTCTTACAGAAATTTAGTAGATTTTCTTGAATGAAAATCTGTCATATGCCCTTAGGACACTTTCTAGAAAACTTAAATAATTGTTTGTAATATTTTTCACCTCTTGAATTGTTACTTTGCTGGTGAGAGCATGTCCTCTGGAGTTTCTTACTCTGACATTCTAGAAGACCTATCTAGTTTATATTTTTATATGTTGCTTGATTTGGTTTTCTTATATTTTGTTTACTGTTTTCCATTAATGTTAAGAGTAAAATTGTCAGTAATTTTTCTTTCTATTCCTGTCCTTGTCTAGGTTTAGTATCAATATTAATTTTAGCTTCTAGGATGAGTTTGGGCATGTTTCTTCCTTTTTTAATTTTTGGAAGACTTTATATATGATTATTTTTTCCTTGCTTACAAAACCATACATGTTTTGTCTCTTTATGGGGGAATGATTTTAACTATTGATTAAATTTCTTAAAAATTATAAAATTTTCAAACATTTTTCTTGCTATTTTATTATACTTTCAATGTTGGTGGGCTATTGCAAGGAACTCATTCAGTACCATTTCTTCCAATTTTCTGGCCTTTTTTTGGGGGGGAGTCACTCTCTAGTACTTTCAGGACTTATAGTTGTATTTTGTTCAGGATTTACAGTTTTTATCTGGCAAAGGGTTGGTCTATATTAGCTACCTTACCATTTCCAGGAGAGGAAACTAGAACTGCATTTTTAAGACTCCAAATACACTTCAAAAAGTTAAATTCCTAATTTAATTGTATTCAAATCAGAGAACATGGTGTGGTTCATGTCATACCAATTCTTTGAAATTTCTTGACATTTGCTTTTAAATTCACTTTAAAATATAATGTGTTTTTTAAAAATTTGACATAAAAATCAGTAGATTTTTTCAAATGGTGTTGCAGGGTTCTTTATGTGCCTAATAGGTAATGTTGTTAATTGTAATAATGTTCAAAGCTTACACATCCTTTTAAGTTTTTCTGTCCACTTGAGCTATCAGTTGTTTAGAGAAGTATGTTAAAAATCTTTCATTGTCAGGTAGATTTGTCTGCTTCTTCTTGTGATTCATTAATTCTTTGCTTTATATATTTTAAAGATAAGTTAATAGGTATATGCAATTAAAAATGGTTATATATCGGAGTTGTAAACCTATTTTGTCTTTAATAATATAAATATGTGCTTATTTTGTTAGTATTTTCTGGTATTTTCTCCATCCTATTACCTTTGTGCATTTTGATGTTTTAGGTTTATGTTTTAAATAGTTGGATTGAAAAAAATCAGCCTGACCTTTTTTGCCTTTTAACTGGACAGTTCGATGTATTTAGATCTTTGGTAATTACAGACATGTGTTTTACAGATATCACTAATACCACAGAATCGTATTGTATTCTGTGCTAGAGTTGTTCTCCAGAGTAGACCATTATTATAGAATATAGTGTAATTTTTCCTCTGGAATTGTGCAAAACAATCACCTGAGTATGAAGCAGTATGATGGAATGATGAAGAGATTGGCTATAGAGCCAGATTTCCTGGATTAACATCCCTGTTGTGGCTCTTCCTAGCAGTGCATCCCTGGGTGAGTTAAGAATACTCCAATATTGGGGTCTTGGTTTCTTCATAAGTCTTGTCTTTATAGGGATAATGTGAGTATTACCATACAAAGGATTTGAAAAATGATCAGAACATAGCAAGCACCCATTACATGTTGTCTGTTTTAATTTCCATCAGGTTACTTTGTACTTTGTACTTTTCTGTCTTACATTTTTCTATTATCTCTTCTTTTTTATGCTTTTGAATTTATTGAATATCAGTTTTTTCCATTTTTCTCCTCCACTAGTTTTTAATCATTTTTATTGCATTTCTTGTGTTTCTATGTATACCCTTGACATTTTGGTAAGCCTTTGTAGTAAAGCTTAAAGTTAATATTTTTTGTCTTCCTCCTGAACAAAGACCTTAGAATTCTTGAACTATATCAACATCCCTCAGAGCTTACATAAAAATATTTCACTCTTTTAGCTCTTTTAGTTTTAACAAACAGATAAAAATTATTATTTCTTTTTGACATTACTATTTGTGTACATTATCCTGTTAATCACAGGTTTATATTTTTCTTTTAACCTTCCTTTTCACATCTTACAACTTTCTGATGAAATAATTTCCTTTTTCCTAAAGTATATTCTTTAGATATTTCTTTTGTGAGAGTATATTGGTGATAAAATATCTCTTTTTGTGTTTATTTAAAAATGTTTTAATTTCTCCCTTATCAATAAAAATACTTTTTTAGGCATAAAATACTAGTTTAAAAAACTTTTTTTTTTATGTCATATTTGTTATTGCTGTTATAGTCTAATTGTCCTTTTGTTTGTCTTTATTTTCTATTTACTTTTAAGATTTTCTCTTGGTCTTTGTTGTTCTGAAATTTTATTAAGATGTGCCTAGGTATGGCTTTATCTTGATTGGAATTTTTCATGATTTCTGAATGTTAGGATTTGTGTCTCTTATCAGTAACAGAAAATTCTTAACCATTATGTATTCACTAATTCTCCTTTTAGGACTTCAGTTGTGTTACATCTTCTCATACTTGCTTTATTTCTCAAAGTTTTTCTTATATTTCATATTTTTGCCTATGCTATTTTGTTTATAATTGTTTCAGACCTTCCAATTCACTATTTCTCTCTTGAGTTCTATGTAACCTGCTATTTAAGTTCTCCATTTTGTTTTAATTTCAACCATTATATTCTTTGTTTCCAGTAATGATATAATATTTCTCTTCAATTATGCCTTATCATTTTTTATTATCTCTCACTTATACTTCATACTTTAATCCCTCTTTTATTTCTCTAATACCATTAAAATTCTTATGTTCTAGATCTGAAAACTTTGGAACTATATATGTTTTTTCCCTCTCACTCTTTAGCAAATTATTCTTTGTTTTCTTGTTATTTTTCTTATTATGAGTTCATGTTTCTTGGACTTTGTGGGAAATCTTTGAGGACCAGCTTGACATGTGGCCTCTCAGAAAGGATTTCAGTTTGTTTCTATTAAGAGCCTGGGCTAGCAACTTGGGTCCACTTTAAATTGAATTTTTGGCTTGCAATGTTTTGTACTAGGCTAAATGTAAGCTATAAATCCAGGTGAGTTTCAGGCCTATGGTTAAGAATTTTAAGAAATACTTTTTTTCCATAAACTCAGAACTAAGACAAAAGTTTGTTGCCAGGTTTCCTGGCTGCCTTTGCATGATTGATTTTTAAAAATGCTTTCATTGAGTTGGGGAGGTATGTGCTTGTAGTCCCAGCTACTTGGGAGGCTAAGGTGGGAGGATCCTCTGAGGCTAGGAGTTCAAGTCTAGCCTGGGCATCATAGCAAGACCCTGTCTCTAAAAAAAAAAAAAGAAAAAAGAAAAAAATCCCCAGCTTTTGTCAAGCTTGTAGTCTTTTGTAGCTCCTGAATTAATGCAGGATCTCTAACTTATATGTGATATCAAATCGTTGTCTTCTATTCCCTCTATGTGGGCAATCAAAAGCAAGGGAGGTCACTGAGATTAGTAGAAGCCCATACAGCAACTTCTGACTTCAGTGCTTACCTTTCTTCATCAGCCCCAGAGAAATTCCTTTGTTTTTTCGTGGGTTGAACCATGCGTTAAAATGATCATTTAAAAATATTTTCTTCTCTGTTTTTAGATATTTTATGATAGGAAGGTTTTAGGGCATTTGTTCCTTATATGTTAGAAAATACATTTATCAATCAAAACCCTAAAGTTATCAGTGTATTACTAGTATACCTATGAATTATTAAAGTGAAGAATATCTAGATGATTAAGGTAGGAAAAGAAAACCTGACTAGGTTTTTATGTATGCAACATAATTCTAATTGAGGACAACTAAATATAACTATTCTTTTACTGATAGGATTAATTGAAATGACTTTTTCTGTTGCAGTTGTTTCTGTTAGGTGATAGACATGACTTTTAAACTACAGTTACAAGGTTTACAGTTATTTCCAAGATATTTGCATATCTTTCAACTGATATACAAAAGGTAGATTATATGAATATAGATGTTAATAAATTTGAGAGTCATCCTCAGTAAGGACTGAAACAAATTATTAGCATTTTTGCTTGATTCTTAAATATTTTTATGTGTTTCTACAAGAGTTAATTCTACAAGCAATGTATCTGAATACTGACAGTCGCATACTCTGCTAGTCATTGCTGATAAAGGAAAAAGGGGTAATAAAATTAATAAAATGTGTCCCATACCTTGGATGTACTACAATCTATCAGAGAAGATAAATGCAAAGGAGGTAATTATAACACAGTATAATAAACACCATCATCGATGCACATTAGGAACGCTGAGAAGAAATGATGTATTCTACTTGGGGGAATCTGAGGAAGCTTCCTAAAGGATAATGACATTTTTGATCCACTTCTTGAAAGATGAGCAATGATTTGCCAGGGGAAAAAAGAGAGGGAACAACATTCTAGGCAAAAAGAGTAGCATATCCAAAGTCAATAGAGATATCAAAACATTGTGTAATTGGAGATGTGATTTAGGGAGTGGGAAGGCATGAGTTGTGAAAGTTGTGGTCATAGCAGAAAATATTAGTGGGATACATAAAAAGCATTTTTCGTATGGCATTTCTTCTCCCACAATAAGAAGAGGAAATTGGTTCTCTGTGCAATGAGGTGCCATCAGGTTTAGAAGCTTTCAGATATTGACTTCAGTATGTTAACTGGCAGAATTATGGAGGACAGAAGGATTCTGGAGAGAAGAGGTGTAAAGAGAAACACTGCAGACAAAAGGACCCATGGAAGTCAGTAATTATGCAAGTTTGGATGCATCAAATCATTATTTTCTCTGCAGTGCAATTAAATGTTATAGATGTTATGAGATAAAAGAATGATATACATCTTTTATTCTTCTGTAATATACACTTACTGCAGAAAATATAAGACTTAGGTTCAACTTCTTGAAGTATTTTGGCAAATGTTATTAATGACAAAGGCATCAGTACACTTGTGGTTCAAGACTATTTTACAAATGAATAGTGATTTCTTGGTTTTAATATCTTTTGTTACATATCAGATATTATCTTTTAGAAATCTGTAACATCATAAAGAAAAAATAATAGCTACCCTTTCAATTATGTACTCTGTGGTATAAAATCTTTGGGGCTAAGATGACTTTTTTCTTAATGGGGCTAAAGTCAATACCAAATGTGTTTCTATTTAATGTTATCTGAGGAAGGTTTTAAAAAGTATATTGACAGTACACATTTTTCTCATTAAGTATTGCCCATATAGAGGAAATTGTTCACTTTGAATAGCCAATTTAATTTGGAATATAAAATATATTAGAATTAAAGGTATACCAGAGGACAACATCCCCAATTTAACATCCCTATTTAATAGAGGAGGAACTGAGGGTCCAGAATTTGATTTGCTTAAATTACATAGTTTTGATGCCAGAACTGAAACTAAAAGCTAAGAGTCAGGAGGTTAATTGGTCCAGTTCTTTTTCCATTTCCATTTCCATAAAAATGGTCAACATGGCTTTCTTTATGATTACTACTAAGTGGTTAGAAATACATACAAGTGGTTGTTATATTATTTTATCATATCATAGTTATTTGAAAATTAGCAAGATACATACATGTATATAGCCATTATCTTTTGGCTACAATATTTGAAAGTCAGAATATCCATTTTCTCTCCATACAAATGTTTTCTCTTTACTAAAGAGCAGCCATTTATTATCACTTGATTGGTGAATTTGAGTTTCTGTAATTCCATAGTATTGTTTGTTCTATGGCCAACATGATTGATTCTACCAATTTTTTTCAAAACAGAATTCTATCATAGTGTTTAATAATGAGATATTTTTCTTATGGGAGCAGTTATTCCAAAAATCTATCAAATTATATTAGCAACTATATATTCTGAACAGTATTTTCAAAATATCCCTTAGCTAGGTAGGTATATTTTAAAAAGCATTTCTCTTTTCAACTGAAGTCTCTTCTGACTATTTTGGAAGATAATAATTTAGATATAATGCATAACAATTAATAGATTGCTTGGCTAATGATTATGTAATAAGATGCATTAAAAGGCTAAGGATTTTGCAAAGCAATACTTGGCTTCTCTGTGATGTCATTGAAATCTATAAATTGACTTGAGCAGAAAGAAGCCAATGAATTCCAATTGGTCACCTTACATAATTTATTTTGGGGAAATTATGAAATACATATTTAGACCCAAGTTGCCTTTAAAATAATGCATTACAGCTGGAGTTTTCCACGGAGAATAAAAGTTTGATTTTTGACCTCACATAAATCCAAGGGGCTCTGAACAAAAGTTAATATAAATTTTTAATCACTGTATCATTAATACCTTATGTATAAATAGGAGTTCTATAGCATGCATTTAAGTAACAAAGAATGTAATATTTATTAGCCACCAAGAAATTAGGAGATAGCATCAATTATATTGAGAGAAATTGAGATTTGAATGCTTATAGCCAAGGGAATTAATTGGAATTAACAGCCATTGTAGGTAGTTACTACTATTATTATCAAGCCTGAAAGTTGGAACATATAGCTTTGATTCTTTGCATGCACAAAAGTTCACAAAAACAGCTCTTAATTAGCCTTTATTCTGTAGTTGTAGTATTGCTTGGTGGATCAAACATTGGATTGTTATAAAATTTTTGTGAACTTTTATGAATACAAGTGTCAGATGAAGTACAGTCTTTTTATTTACATATATTTTAAACCACCAAAAAAAGAGGCCAATAAATGAAATACAATAAAAAATGAAATATTTATTCTTTTGGCTCAATAATGACGTAGCTCACCATTCTTTTTAGTAATAGCAATTCCCTGCATGCAGTTCATCAATACACTACAGTAAATAGTTTTGTAAAAGGAATTAACATTAAACTTTTGGTTTGTGCAAAAAACAAAAATTTATATCATGTTAGGTAATTGCACAACTTTGCCACTTTGTTCATGGCTAAAAAGAACAGAGCCCATGTTTTATCTGTAGTAGCTTTAGTGCAGTAGGAATTAAAAAAATAAGACTAGTCTGCATACGTAAATACTATAAAAGTTGAATAAAAAAAACTTTCATGAATAAAGGGTTATATTGAGGCAACCATAGTTGGTAGAAAATCATCTAGGTTTGAGTTTTTGACCAATGCATCACCTATTAAAATGGTAGAAAATAATATTGTAACAAAGAAATCCACAAAATCCATTGTCTAACTTTTATTTTAGGAAATTACCCATTGAAAAGTCTTATGGATTCAAAAGTTTGGAACTGTGATTAAAAATAAAAAGCAAAAGCATAAAGTAAAATAAGTTGCCATGTGATCAACCTGAAAATAATTTTCTTATGTACAAAATGCTGACAAATAAAATTGATCATATTTTTACATTATTTATATTTAAACAAGTTTTAGACTTTTTTTAGCAAAATATGAAGTGTAGGTTTTGACAATAGGCAGTATGCAGTGTGTTTCCTTGAAATCTAGAGAGATACTATGTGATACTCAAGTTGAATTAAAAATGCAAAAGTAAAGGTGTTTTTAAATAACTTCAAACTGTTCTGCTTGACATAATGGACAGAGAGCTGGTTGAATTCATTCTACCACCAACATGTGACTTTTTCTAACCAAGACTTGTGAAGAACAGATTGAGTAAAATAGAGCAGCATAGGCAATATTAACATGCATTAGTGATAGCCTTTAAACTATTTATGTTTAATGAATGGTACAGAATATACCCCTGTTGGAAGCTCGCAAAAGACACATACACTGTGGTACATATTTGATTGAATAGAAGTTGTTTATCAGGCTATATATATATATATTTGCCCAAACATGCACCACAGGATAAAATAACTATTTACATACCAGAGGGTATTTAATTGACGTAAACTGTCAGCTTTGCTGAGAGCAGAAGACTGCAAAGCAATACTGCAGCAGAAAGTGGAACAACTATTCTAAAGTGATACTTTAGATATACTTTTCTAGAACAGATTTATTAGATTACATTTTTGGAAAGCATTTAACCAAAATTAAATATAGAGCTCTGGAACTTAGAATAAAATTTGCACTTGCTGAAACAGAACACTTTGCATAAAAATAATCCTTTAAATATCAGAAGAGACTTTACAGGCACATAACTGTTCAGATATAAACAAACATAACAGACTAAACATTTTCAAAATTAAAGTCATCTAGAAAATGGAAGTAATTGAAATTATAGACATTAGAATTTTTTTTTCTGGTTTTGAGCAAAAATTTTATCTCTCACGCAAAACACTTTTGTCTGATTATTTGAGAGACTTGTGGAGTAGGAACACAGGGTTCTTATATACTTCTTCCTCAACGTAAACCTCATTTACAAAAATAGTAACATAGTATTATGAATAAACTATGAATTTGGGACCATGGAAATCCACTAGAACAAATTTTGTAAAAATATGGCAGATATGGAAGTTAAAAATAGAGTGAATGCGAGTACTGTACTAAAGATGTTTGGTGTAGTTACAGTGATCACTTTGTACAACTATCCCTATAGTCTAGGTAGCCATTAAGTTTCTTCTCAGCAGTGTCAGCTGGTAATAAAAACAGCAACCTCTTGTCAATGTTGATACCCTGTCTCACAGAGTTGCAGTGACAGTGAGGTCACTGTCTTGTATAGGCACTGACCATGAGTATTTGTTAAAACAGTCAGTTTGGCATGGACCTCCTCGTGAAGTCCAGTTGACACATATACTTTACCTTCATAGGCTGTAAACAATTGATCATAAAGATAATTCTTTGTTTCTGTTTACTTTTGATTTTCTCTGACCTCTTTCCCTTTGCTTTCTTTCTCTGGTTTGTCTTTCTCAAATTTTTCTTTGTCTGGTTTTGTTACACTATCATAAGAAGGAGGAGAGGTGGTAGAGGAGCTTCCATCTGTTTTTTCTGGGGTGGAGTTACCGTTTAATTTGTCTATAATCATGTCTGCTTTAATAGGTAAGTCAATCCTCCCTCTGATTGTCTCTTTATCATATTTACTTATTAGCTTTTTTAACCTTTGCCTTAAAAGATAACTTCTGTAATTACGCTGAATGATAGCAGCAGATACTTCTTCTTGTTTACGTTTCAAAGTGGTTGTGATGGGCTCATAAGAGACTTTGGAGGGGTTC
Source organism: Cheirogaleus medius (assembly GCA_008086735.1). Taxonomy (NCBI): domain Eukaryota; kingdom Metazoa; phylum Chordata; class Mammalia; order Primates; family Cheirogaleidae; genus Cheirogaleus; species Cheirogaleus medius. Next base: position 13,059,101 of record VBSM01001562.1, read on the forward strand.
GATGCCATGAACCGGTCTTCCATCTGTATTCGAAGGGCATCCATCTCTCCACTCTCACCCAAAACACGCTTTGTAAAGGCAAATAAAATATCGAGGCAGTGGATCCGGTCGCCACTGACCATGGGCAGATCCATGGCAATGAGCTGAACTTTGTTTGGTTTTGCTATGAGAAGAGGAGGATCCAGGGCAGCTGCAAAATCTGAGAGCTTGGAGAACTCTATAAACTGGGTGGCATCAGGATCAAACTTCTCCCAAACCTCATAGAACATCTCAAAGTCATCCTCGCTCAGGGGCTCTGCACTTTCTTCAGTAGCAACACTGAAGTTCTCCAGGATGACCGCAATGTACATGTTCACCACAACTAGAAATGATATGATGATGTAACTGACAAAAAAGAAAATCCCAACAGATGGGTTCCCACAGTCTCCCTTGACTGAGCTTCCAGGGTGAATTGTGTCAGGGTCACAGTCGGGTGGTCCACTATTGAGAATAGGTGCCAGCAATCCATCCCAGCCAGCAGAGGTGGTAATTTGGAACAGGCAGATCATGCTGTTGCCAAAGGTCTCAAAATTGAACATGTCATCAATTCCAGCTTCCTTTTTAACATAGGCAAAGTTGGACATCCCAAAGATGGCATAGATGAACATGACCAGGAAGAGCAGGAGGCCGATGTTAAACAATGCAGGAAGGGACATCATCAGAGCGAAGAGCAGCGTGCGGATCCCCTTTGCTCCTTTGATCAGACGTAGGATCCGGCCAATCCTGGCAAGACGGATCACACGGAACAGGGTCGGGGACACAAAATACTTTTCTATCAGCTCTGCTAGAAACATACCTGTGGAAAAATACAGGACACAGCTAAACTGTGAATATATTGCACATATATGAATGCTTTATCTTTGCAAGGTCTGTGAAAACAACAAATTTGTTTTGAATACAAACCCTTACTACTAAATATTTGGATCCACTCCCTGATATTAGCAATTAAAGATTACAGAGTTTGATTCAATGATTCTAGAATGTCATCAACCAGTATGGATTTTTGCAAAATCCAAATAATCTAAGATAGGAGCATGGCAATTTAAAATTATATACACCCAATTACTATGAATAGTTATCCCCAAATTTGTTTGTAATTGTGGAAATTACAGCAAAGATTATTTCTGAAATTTCTGAATATATATTTTTCTATTTTTAATAATGATATTCTTCAGTTAAAGGAAAACGGACAATATTTGACATGTAGGCAAAGCTAAAATTTCTAAATTTGGGTTCTATAATTCCTTATTTTACCTCTTCTTTTATTAAATGTCAACTTTTCTTTAGAGACCTATCTAAGATGTCAACATTCTTACTTCTGGAAGCCTGTGTTCACTCCTTCAAGCAGAGGTGGTCACCTTCTCTTCAGTGTTTCTTATAGTACCAACCTTGCTGCATTATACTGATTATTTTAAAGCTATCTGTCTCCTCCTTTAGCCTGTGACTTTAAGAGAGTGTCTGATGATGTTTGTTTCCTGTCTTCTTCTCCCATTCCCCAAACTCAGTATTTCTAGCCTGGTTTCTAAATAATAGCTTTGTCAATAAGTCCAGGTTTCAGAGTTTTTATTCAAATATGTTAGCATTGAACTTTAGATCTATATATATTATTCTTCTCAGGCCTAATTTCCATGTTTAGAAGCCAGCAAGTCTTGGGGGAATCATTTCCCTACAACTGCACCTCTCTGTAACTAAACCATTCTTACCTACAATGGAGAGAATCACCACCACAAAATCAAAGATGTTCCAGCCTATAGTGAAGTAGTAGTATCTGAGAGAGATAAGCTTTAGCACAAATTCTCCAGTGAACAGGACTATGAACACGAGGTTGATCCGGTATAAAACTAGAGTCATATATTTGCCTTGGTCATCAGTTTCCACCATCATGGTGACCATGTTGAGGCAGATGAGAATCATGATGCTGATATCAAAGACTTGTCTGGTTACAAAATCAAAGACCATTCCTTGGAATTTGTTCTAGGAAGGGAGAGGGGAGAGAGATGGTTAATATATGTATTTCATAAATAATGATTCAGTAAAATTGCAGATAAAGTTCTTCCACATATGGCCATGAATGTGTATGCTCAAACAATTTTGTGTGCTCTATTTTTCACGTTAAAAGAAATGAGAAATAAATCATATGACAAGAGTAAAGCATACATATTTGGTTTATTTAGGTCCCATGGGAAGACAAAGCTTAATAACACATAAATTGGGGCAATCCGCTGATAATATAATATGTATAGGCTTTGCTTGATTTTAATAAGTGTGATAATTTTTATAAAAAATGACAGCTAGTAATATTTACAAAGTAGATTAACACAGACTTTTAGATAGATGAATACTCCAACTAATTAATCAATATTTTAGAAATTTTGGTTTATACCTTATTTCCCTCCTTCAAAATATCTCAGTCACTTTTCTACTGAATTTTACTTCTCCAGCTCTGTGAGTGTATGTTTGGTAATTTATCTGTTTCTTTTCATCTGTTTTTCTTTGCCTCTGCTTTAACAAAAATGCATGACTTAGAAAAATTTTTGTCTTAATTAACAACCATCTCAGGAACCATATGCTTTTAAAGATTCCTATATTAATATGGCTGTTAAATATAGTTTTATTAGGGCAATAAAATTTTAATCATTTAGAGTAAAATTGTAAATGAACTGATGGTATTTCCATGTCTAAATGACCCTCAGTAAAGGTGGTTCATTCCTTTCTGTGTACTGCACTCTACTTGCCTAACCCCTCTCCCTGCTACCTCCTAGCTTCAACTACCTTAAAAATATGGTAAAGTGAAGTCAGTTATAGGATTCATGAGACCTTGTCAAGCCCCAGTTCTGGCAACTATGGGCTTTGTGATTTGGAGCATGATACTTATCTTCTTTGGGCCTCAGTTTCCTTATTTACCTTACCTATCTCAGAAGATAGAGGAATTAGAGTACAGCTCCATGAACATAGTCATTATTATGCCATTCCATTATTATGAAACCCTACAGAATATGCATTTGGTGAAACAATAAACAATTTGGTGACACCTTTTTCCATTCTGCACAGATTGGAATATTGTCTAGTCTTAAGAATGGAGAAAATAAGGAGCATAGAGGGAGGCCATGGAGGATGAGATGCGAAGCCAGAGGAGGAACCAGGTGTGTTTTGGCAGCAGCAGGGTGAATCTTGCTTTGGAAGCACTTATTGGGAACCCTGAGTTGGAAGTTTTCAACTCACAAACTGTAAAGACCATTATTACCTCCTTTTTAAGAACTGGTAATTCATAATGAGTGTAGAAGTTGTGAACTGTGCTACTCAACATGAACTTTATAATTAGGGCTATATATTGGTGACATCACCTAATATGTTCTGATTCAGAGCATTGCCAATTTGATCATATGGAAATATGGCTTTAGAACATTAAAGAAGATAAGTAATTCTTACTGCTGGCCGAGGTATGGGTTTCTGAGGTTTCTTGGATCCAAGTTTTTTCATTGCATTGTAATATTTTTTCTGTTCCTCTGTCATAAAAATGTCTTGACCTCCGAAGTAAAGATATGGTATAAAACTGGTTACAATCCCATACAATTCCAACATGTGTTACAATAGCATTTTTACAAAAAATATTTGTCTTTCCTTTAATCTTTCTCAAATTTTTAAGTGGATATTATTATGCTTCGTAAGATTTATTCTGCTCTTCACATTTCTGTGAAATTCTTTGAAAACAAATTTTTTAAAGTGAGACTGGGTCTCACTGTGTTGCCTAGGCTGAAATGCAGTTACATGATCATAGCGCACTGCAGCCTGGAATTCCTGGGCTTCAGTGATCCCCCTGCCTCCTGAGTAGCTGAGACCTCAGGCATGCACCACCATACCTGGCTAACTTTCTTCATTTTTTTTAAGAGACAAGGTCTCGCTATGTTGCCCAAGGCTGGTCTCAAACTCCTGGCCTCAAGCAATCCTTGGGAGACCTCAGCCTCTCAAAGAGCTGGGATTATAGGTGTGAGCTGTTGTGCCCACCTAAATTCTTTGAAAATCTGAATTCTTTAATACTAATGAAAAATTCATAAGCACATAAAAGTTTGACTACTACAGGATCCTAATTTGATTATACCATGTTTAGAAGTAGGCACAAGGATCTCAAATATACTTTTGTAAAACAAAAAGTGTTTTCTGAATTCAGTTCACTGTTGATAGTTTTACTTCTTCATTCAACAGTTTTTGAACATTTTCTCTGTGCTAGACAGTGTGTTGGCTATCAGAATTACATAGATCTATAAGATATAGTATCTTACTCCTAAATGGAGCAGGAAACTGAAAACATAGGAGGAGAGTGTATAGTGATATGCCAAAAAAATAAAATGCACTACAGAGGCAACAATAAATTCAGAGACACAGAGACAGGCTTTACATAGGAGGCTACCTTAAGGCCTAGATGATTAAGGGTTTGCTAGGCAAAGCATTCCAGGAAGAGAAAATATCACATAAAGTCCTGGAGGTACAAGAAAATGACTTGTTCAGAGAAGGGCAGAAAACTCATAGAGCTGTATGTCTAGCAAGTGACAGTGGTGATAATGGGTGGGTAGGTGGTGACTGGGGAATAGGGAAGTAGATATATAGGATGAAGTGTGGGGGAAGATGAAGTTGGAAGACTGGGCGGAGGTAATTCCTGCAAGGCTCTGTTAAAACAGGCTAAAGCATTGGAGACCAGTTGGATGGGTCTGAAGCAGTGGTCACAATTTTGGGTCAGAAAGACACTACACAGCTCTTTAGTGGATAAACCTGCAGAGGAGCCACTGAATAAATGCTCAAATCCTTGTAGCTAAACTGACCACGTAGTAAAGTAAAAATAATACAAACATGATCTAAGTCTGTCATGGTCACAGGTATCCTGGTTATTTCATTGTATAAACAGAACCTCAGAATGGAAAAGGCAAAAGCTGAGGAATACTTATCTTCTTTTTCTGCTGGTTGAAGTTATCTATGATGACACCAATGAATAGATTCAGAGTGAAGAATGACCCAAAGATGATAAAGATGACAAAATATAAATACATATACAGATTTTCTTCATATTCAGGCTGAAGTTTAACCTAAATGATATTGAAAATATTAAATAATATTAAAAAACACAATGAATACTTAAACTGAATTAATAATGTGGGGAGTGCTATTCCTTAACATAATGCTACTTTTGCCTTGCTCTGAGGTATTATTATGCAAAAGCTATTCTTTTGTTCAAACTAGCATGATCTAATATAATGAAAGTTTGCAAGTTTTATGATTGTTCTTGAATCTATTTTCCCATTGTGTCTTACCTGTAACATATTCTTCAACATTAATAACAGTGAAATAAACAGGGCATTTTGAGCCTATTATTAGTCTTGTTATTATAATTTTTTTTCAATATTTTCCATTTGGTTTTGGAAGTGCTAGCTCTTGGAAATATGGCTTTAATAGCAGAACATCAACAAATAAGAGCATAAACAGATACGCTCTGAGGGATCATTTTTATTTCTATTTCCAAAATTGAGTTTCCCTGAAACTTGCTTGCTTTTCTGTATCATAATATTAAAATATTCTTGGTAGCTCCTTTATAGACTCTGGTTTATCATACACTCCAGGGATAAGAAGAGACAAGTAACTCTCCCAGTGAGAAAATTTCTCACTCTGAACAGTCTTATTTACTGGATCAGTTTGATGTGTCATGACCCATGCAGTTAGATATGCTTTCATATTAGATAAATGTTATATATTGGACATATTAACTAAAACATCTGTTTTGAAGCACATTGGCATAAAAAGATAATTTTTATATGCAATAGTAAATGTTGCAATTTTATGTAATATAAAATTCTGAATGTTTCAGTTAAATTATCAACAGTGTTTACCATGAACAATCTAGTAGCTATAAATAATATTTGAGTGATACTTACATCTCGTGAATCAACTGCTGCATACATAATATCCATCCAGCCTTTAAATGTGGCCTGTAAACAGTATATATTTGAATTGTGCATAAAAACCTCATGTAAGAATGTGACATTTTACCAGATAAAAATCTGACAGTATTATTACAAATTACGTTTTGTATAATACTATGATATTTCCTATGAAGAAATTAAAATGAAATTAAAATAGAAAAATATTTGTATTTAGAGTCTGGAACTTGTTTTCTTTATTTCTCTTGGAAGACAGTCTATTTTTTTTTTTACATAATTTTTGTTTGTTTGTTTGTTATTGTTGGTACAGGTTCTTACTATGTTGTCCAGGCTGGTCTTGAACTCCTGGGCTCAAGCAATCCTCCTGTCTCAGCCTTCTGAGTAGCTGTATACTAAAATTTTACTAGAGACTTGATTCATGAAATTCCCATTTCAGTCTCAGCTCCTTTTCATACCAAAAAGTAAGCTCTATGATTCAAACCTAGGGTTGTGTTTAAACACAATTCAATCATTTTCATCAACTAATTATTTACTAGTTAATATGCTATCAAGTTAAAACAATTAAACCTTACATATTTTGAAGGCTACCCCATAAGATTTGCATTTCCACATGCACTAGAATCACACTTCTCAGACATTGGTATGATAAATTATCTGGCTAATAATTCATACATTTTAATTCATCAGTACAAATATATATTTTTAGTTTAATGCATAAAATTGCTCCTTTGGCAATGATTGCTACAGAAAGCTAAAAATGACAATAGAGTTCAATAACATGACAAGAAAAAATAGGGAGCAGAAATATAAAATCACACTAAAACATACTAAACACTGAGGAACACTGGGGAAAATATAAAAAACAACTGCAACATCTTCTTATAGTCAAGTAAAGCTGATATTATAGATGTTATAATGAACAACTCTTTCACTGTCAAATATTAATCATTCAAATAAAGAACATCAGAGAAATAATCTTACTTGAAATACTTGGAAGGTGTTTTTTAAACTCATACCGTAGCCACTTACCACTTGAAGCAATGCGAGATAGCCAGCACCAACATTATCAAAGTTTACTTTCACGTTTTTCCACCGAGCTTGCTTTCCAAGAGCCTGACAATCGCTAAAATTGTTGACTTCGCTAACTTCAAACATGTTACCCGTCGTCATGTTAACACAGTGGTAGAACTTGCCAGCAAACAAATTCACACCCATGATGCTAAAGATTAGCCAGAAAATGAGACAAACCAACAGCACGTTCATGATAGAGGGAATCGCTCCTATAAGAGCATTCACCACCACCTAAAAGAGGAAACGAAGAGAAAGCAGCTTATGAATTGTTAAAATGGAAACAATTTATTTATTTAGTGTTATTTAGTACTAATATGCGTTTGGATGAGTTAATAAAAAGCTAGGTAGACACGTTGTTTCTTCTAATATTTTCTAGTACATATATCATAAGGGAAAACAATGACACAACTAAAGAGCTAAGGACTTAAGGAAAGCAAAATATGCCAAAGTATGAAAAGAAGTAAACAAAAACCTGATATAATAAGATGAAGTCAGAAAATGTTTGTATGCTGGAGAAAAAAGAAAAAGAAAGATGCATTAAATACCAACAGAAGAAATAATCATCTTTCCACAAAACATTTTAACGTTCAAGAATATTAATGAATGAATGATGATTTGAAAGAGTGAGATAACAAACCCTTCACAAATAAAGTATTGAAAATGCCTTAAATCTGTTCCCTAAGATCAAATTAACTTTTTATGACTATGAAGAATAAGATTAGGAATTTAAGTTACTTTTTCCTATTGCTAAATCCCAACAAAAAGTATCTTAAATTAGGAAAAGAGGTGGAATTTATCTCTGGACATAACAATATTGAATATGTTGCCATTATTATTACTCCATAATCTCTTACATGTTCACTTTGGGGCACATGCTACTTTATCAACACAAGGTGACCTATTTTGTGAAAGGGAAATTTAGTCACTTTGCCTCTCATTAAATTCAGAAAAGATTAAAATGTATTTTGAAATCTTTAGGGAGGTCGACAGTAATTTTCTTATCTAATTTAATGTAGTTCATATATTAAATGTAACTATTATTTTATTTTAAAACATTATAAACATTATTTTAGAAATCAATACCAAGAAATTTTATATTGATATCAAACCTGAAATCTAAGATTGTAAAAATTTCCTATGCTACTTGAATTTTATTTCTTTTAGAAATTAAGCCATATATATAATATTTGCCAGGATTTTTCCTACTGTGTAAAATGATGTCTATACCTATACAAGTTCTTTTATCTTCAAATAAATGTATAATGCATTATCATATTTTATAGCTGAAATATTAATTCTACTATATTACTGAATTAAAACTTCTAAATTTAAGGATATTTTTCAGATTAGAGCAAATTGATAAGTTTTAAATTTTGTTCAATTGCTATCTCTCCTCAAATACGAACAATCAATAAGAAGTCATGAAACTGACGAGGGCTTACATAATATCAGTAATGATAAAGATTGGTTTGAAAAGAACTTAAAATTGTATAGTAATTTTTATGAATTTTATCTTGTAACTTTCTTTAGCAGTAGCAATGAAAGAAAACTACAATGTAACATTTGATTATATGTTAATGTAATTAATAATTCATCAGTACAAATATATATTTTTAGTTTAATGCATAAAATTGCTCCTTTGGCAATGATTGCTACAGAAAGCTAAAAATGACAATAGAGTTCAATAACATGACAAGAAAAAATAGGGAGCAGAAATATAAAATCACACTAAAACATACTATATGTTAATGTAGCATTTGATTATAATGCTTCTGGAAAGTCTGGAGAGCAGTTTCATTCTCCTGATGAGTGAATTTTGAAGTCAAGGCTGAAGTGTTTTTACTGCGCCAAATGAACCGCCTCCTTACAAAAGCCGTATGGCTTAGAAGAAACTCAATATCCATGTGTATTTGAGAGCCAGATTAAACAAAATTGGCCTTTGTGCTAAATAGTGCCGAGAGGGGTGTGGCAAGTGGGTGTGTATCTATATCTATTTTATGTTGACATACATAATATACATATTAAGGAAGAGAGCTGGAGAGGAAAATACAAGTGCTATGGAAAAAGTGAAGGTCATTCAGCATGCTCACTTAAAAGGGAGATCTATAAAACAAACACTGGGGGTTGCCTGTAATGCTTACTTAATTATCCTAACTCCCTGCTTTGGTTGCTCAGACTATATAGATTTTGTTAGAGGCTACAATTTTTATTACTGATATTAATCTAAGAAGTAAAGCACACAAAAACCATTTTACCTTTCATTCATTACTACTAATTTTGGAGAAATCAAACTATTGAGAGGAAGAAAACTCCTCTTCTAGGATGAATGTCAGTAGTCAGTCATCATTTCAATGTGTGTATGCAACAAAAAGAAATAACTGGCAGCACACAGGTTTAGGGTGTTGTGCAAACAGCCTTGAACTGTGACCAGAAGACTTGAATTCTAGTTTTAGTTTTGCCACAAACAATTTCTGAGGGCCTGTTTAAATAAACTTTTGTTTCAGGAGGCTAGGCTTTGTGATCCCTAAGATTCTTGCTTTAATTCTGTAATTCCATGAAGCATGTATCAGAAGAGTATGGCACCCTCCTGTATCTAAATCAATATCTACCAGTAATTTTGACATGTATAATTAGAGCTTCTATTCTTCTTACCCTCATGCCTTCAAAGCGGGATAAGGCTCTTAGAGGTCTTAAAGCTCTTAATGTCCGTAGGGATTTGATGGCACCAAGTTCTGAGTAGCCAAGAGCAGTGGCTACCAAGCTAACCAAAGAAACCTACAAAAGGAAAAAAAAAATTAATTAGTGCACCAAGGAATAAACTGTTGATTAAAGGCATAGGATGTGGTGTCTCCTTAGTACTGACCAAATACAGGTGTGGCTATACCTTGGCAACCTTCATCTTCCACATAGTGGGATCATCTCACATTGTCAGCCTCATTTCATATTCTTGCTTTTCTTATCAGTGAAACTGGGATGCCTCCCCATATTTATAAGCATTTATAAACACTTCCAGCTAGATATTTTACACCATGGATCCCTTTTCAACTGATAATTTGGGATTTAGTTCAAAAGCCAGATCCTTAATATTATTGATTAGAAATCATGTTTCTTTCCTGAAGTTATGTAGTGTCTTGGTTATGTGTGCTGGAGGCATTTACCATGTAATATAGTTAATTGGTTAGATATCTTCCCTTCCAGGTCATATAAGCTTTTTATCAGCTGGAATGAAATATTCTTCTCTTAACATGTCTGACACTGTCTGGTTGGGTATCAGTATGTGTCGGATAAATAAATAAGAGGAAATTTTTATCTAGAAAGTTTTTATCCAGACTACTGTACTTACTATTTAGAACAGGCGTCCTCAAACTACGGTCCCCGGGCCACATGCGGGTGTTTTTGCCCATTTGTGTTTTTACTTCGAAATAAGATATGTGCAGTGTGCATAGGAATTTGTTCATAGTTTTTTTTAAACTATAGTCCGGCCCTCCAACGGTCTGAGGGACAATGAACTGGCCCCCTGTTTAAAAAGTTTGAGGACCCATGATTTAGAATATAGTATCTCTCGTTCAGAGTGACCATACATCTTTGTGATACAGGTTGAGCATCCCTAATTTGAAAATCTGAAATCCAAAATGCTCCAAAATCCAAACATTTTTGAGAAACAAAATGATGCTCAAAAGAAATGCCCATTGGAACATTTTGGATTTTGGATTTTTGGATTAGGGATGCTCGATTAATATAATGCAAATATTTCAAAATCTGAAAAAAAATCTCAAATCCAAAGCACTTCTGGTCCCAAGCATTTTTGATAAGGGATACTCAACCTGTATTTATACATTTGCTAAGTTTTACTTAAATTTATGAAAGATTAAACAAGACATGTCTTTTTTTTTGGAGGCGGGTACTGAAATTATTTGCTTTGATATTCTTTATATAAATCCCCAGGAAGTACTGCCACTATTGCCTTTTTATTGGTGAGGAAGTTGAGTGCCATCCCCTCCCACACACCAAAAAAATCCAAGGTTGCACAGCTAATATGAGGTGGAGTTAGCAACTTGAACTCAAATGACCTGATTTCAAAAGCATATCTTAACCTTTTTGCATCCATTATAAAAATGTGTTCTTCATTTGAATCACAGAGCATACAAAATGATTTGAATGATCATCTTCTCAGGTCTTGCAAGGTTGGTAAATAAGTAGTGCTTTCCTTGATGCATAGTAGAGAAGTTAATTCATTATATACATTGGATGGCTTAAGGGCATTACGGTTTAATTTCCTGTGAAAAAGGCTGTTGAAAATGGATCTAAGTGAATTCTCCCAACAACCTTGTGAAGTAGGATGTAATCAATGATCTTCCCAAAAAGCATGATAAAAAAGGTAACACCAAAACCAGAACCTAGGCTTTAAAGGCATATGAAGTCACTGTCCCCTCATTGTTTAATTTAGCATACATCTCACAGAATTGAACAGAATAATACATGACTTGAATGTTAAACTTGATTAGTGGCAGGATAATTTATTAAGCTATTCATTTCTGTCTTGGGTTCGCTGGTACAGAAGACTGGAAAGATTGGGAAGGTTATTAGAGAACACGTAGGCTTCTATGTTCTGGGCTCCTTTTCCTCAGGAGGCATTAACAACTTCTTTATGTTTCTGGAATTACCACCTGAAGACTCCCCTCATCCTGCTAACCAAGTCCTTTATTTGAGAATTGGGATTTGTGGCTGCAAATTTCTCAAGACCTTGAAGTAAGGAAGCTCATGCTTTGAAAAGAAAAGGTAATATCCAGAACCAGTGGGTGGTGGAAGGATAGAAAGTTGTGGGTTCAAAGGCTGGGAGGCATTACCTGCTTATAACCATCCTACATGGGCATGGAATTGTGTGTTGTTAGTGAAGCTGGGCATTAGTGAAACTGCACTTTTTTAATGGACCTCACGTCCCAGACAACAAGGTGCCAAAGTTGCAGCCATGATATATTGAGAATTGGAGGAACTCACTACCATTTTTCTAGACTGCATGTGTCCTAGAGTTTCTACAAGCTCCAAAAAGGAGACCATAAAAACTGCCTGACATTGGATTTCCCAAACCTGTGCTGGGAGCTGCTGCATATTCTATTTATTTAGGAAAATGAAGGGAATTTAAAAGATATTTTAGGATTCTGGGAAAATTTGTTGCAGATTAGCTTAATTAAGTAACTTAAAATGATTATTTTTTCCTTGCAAATTACTTGATAAGATCAAAATCTGCTCAATCATATATATATATATATATTTTTTTTTTTTTTTTGAAACAGAGTCTCTCTCTGTTGCCCCGACTAGAGTGCAATGGTGTCATCACAGCTCACTGCAATCTCAAACTCCTGGTCTCAAGCGATCCTCCTGCCTCAGCCTCCCAAGTAGCTGGGACTACAGGTGTGTGCCACCACACCCAGCTAAATTTTCTATGTTTTGTAGATATGGAGTCTTGCTCTTGCTCAGGTTGGTCTCAAATTCCTGACCTCAAGCAATCCCCCTGCCTTTGCCTCTCAGAGTGTTAGGATTATAGGCATGAGCCACTGCGCCTGGACAATGTTTTTTTCTGGTTTACATTTGACTTGTAAAGAACTTAATTTGCTTTTAAGGCAATTTTGAAATAAGATCTTTCAATCTATTACAAGCAGAGGTAGCTCCTTGCAAAAATTTTCAAGATTTGCAACATACTGAAAAGTTAGAAGATAATTTCCGATATTGGTAGGGTGATTTACAATTTATAATAATCTTTTTTACTTATTATCTTTGTATGTCAGAATGGTCAAATGACTAATCCAAGAAAAGACAGAAATAGGCAAGATATAACTGGAATTTGGTCTTCTTTTTTTAAAGTCTAGTGTTTTCACCTCAGCATATTTATCCCTTATCTTTCAATACAGAGTGTTTTCATCTTCATCTCTTTTGTGCTAAACACAAAAGGAACTCTTGGTAACGTGTACAAAATGTAACAGACACCCATTTTAAAAAAACTGAAATTTTAGTATGAATTTACATAAATCTAGGTACTGTACCTCAGTACACAGTAAATAAATGAAAAAGTATGTGCTGGAGGTTTCAGGGGTGATTTAGCTGTTATTTGCACCTTTCCACATTCCTATGGCAACTGAGACTGAGAAAGAAAAGAATAATGTAAGGAAGGGAGTCGGTTCTGAAGAACGGCCTGGAAATCCTGTGATTGGTTCATGAGCCAAGCAATAGGAATTTCTTTCCCTTAAAAATGGCTAAAGATACTTTTTAAAGTTAGACGTGAACAGTTAAAAGATAAAAATCACACATCACCTCCATAACATTCTAATCTAAAAGCTTGTAGAATTTATGATGGTGAAATCTAGAAGCATTCTCATGAAAAGCAGATGAAAGAATATGCCCATCACTGAGATTATTATTTAACACTTTCTGGAAAAAAGAAGAGTTGTAAGAATTGGAAAAGTGGGAGAAGTCATTATTTGTGGATATATGATTCTCACAAGAGAATCAAGTGAAAATCTATTATAAACAATAAAATAAATTATTTTAGGTGGCTGACTTATGTATTTTTTGTATTAACTTTTAAAGTTTGTGTGGAAGTCTCTTTGAACTATACAAACTTTAAAAAAATTAACATGGAAAAACTAAAAGTATAAGAATAATCTAAAATATTGTTTTAAGAAGAAAAGTAATCAGAGAGGACAAATTCCACTAGATATTCCACCAAATCAATTATAAATTTACAGTAAGTAAAGCTGTCGGATTAGTAGTAAACAAAGAAATGAATAAAATAAAAAATAAAGTTCAAATGAGACCCAACACATACCGGGATTTAGCATGTGGTAAAGGGGAGGATTTTAAATGAGAAGGAGTAGAGAAAAAAAAACACCAATCATTTATTAAATGAGAAACCATTTAGAGAAAAATAATATTGAAGCCTTACCTTACCTCTTATACCAAATTAAATTCCGAATTGGTCAAAAATTAAAACATAAAAATTAATGGACAAAGAAATAAGAAAACTCTTTAAACTATAAAACTGGAAAAAATTAGAGAATATTTTTAATAGTTTTGTAGTGGGCCTTCGTAAGCATGAGAAAACCAAAGAAAACAAAAAGCCTGATAAATTGGACTAAATCGATATGAAAAATTTCTGTATGCCAAAAAAAGTCAAGAGACAAAAGCCCAAGTAAGAAAAATATACCACATGTGACAAAATATTAAATTTCCTCAATATAAAAAGAGATCCTGCAAATCAGTGAGTAAAAGGTCATTAAACCAAATAGTAAAATAGATATTCTTTCTAAACTTTCATTGTAATCTGTTTGAACAACGTATTTATACTCCCTATTGAAATTCAACTAGAAGAAAAGCAAAGGAATACAGAGAGAATGAAAGAAAGAGACAATAAGGAGTAAAGTTTTTTAAAAAACTTGAGACTACAGAAAGCACAGGAATGATTACTTTCTCATCGGCGAGAAAGCAGCAGGAACCCTGATGCCTCTAGAAGCAAGTCTAATTGTCTCAATGAATACTCAAAAGGTTTTGGACCTACAGGCACTTGGTTCCTCTACAACAGGGAGGTGCAATGGATGGGGTTGGAAACAGAATTGAAAGTTTGTATATAAGAAAGCTGCGTCAAAACTCCCATGCTGATCAGTAGTGGGATCACGCCTGTGGATAGCCACTGCACTCCAGCCTGGGAAACATAGTGAGACCCCATCTTATATATAAAAAAATATAAAATTAAAAAATTTTAAAAAAGAACAAAAGAAAGCTGGGCACTCTTGAGTCCCTTCGCCAACCTCTCCAACCCTGCAGGAGAGCACAATGAAATACATCTTCATAACTTACACAGTCAAATCTGTACTTGCTACAGAGGTCAGAATGTAGAAACAATTATCCACATTGTGGCAGGGCTTTCTTGTCAGACCACAAAAGCCCTTTTCAGTATATCCTGCAGTTGAGGTTTTCCCATTTAATAGTACCAAGGGGCTTAAATAGCATATTCATTAACTCAGTATTTCTTAGGGCAAAGGGAACCTGGATTCAGATTGCTCTGTGCACACCTCCCCACTTCCGCCCTAGAGTAACCCTATTTCCTGTCTGCTAAGCAGCTCCTAGAAAGGGGCTCAGGTCATGGTGAGGGGCAGGTACAAAGCTACCATGGGAATGGTGGCAGAGGACTCTGGCGAAGAGGGGAGCCTGGGGATACTGGTAATGAGGGATTTGGCCAGCTGAGGTGGGTCAGGTCAACAGCAGGAAGGGAGCGAAGATTTCCAGTAGCTGTGAGAAGTAAAGAGTATTTCCTGTGCAACATCAGTCAGAAATGGAAGTTCATTTTTACATAAGTAGAGTTTGTAACTCAGGGGCTGCCTCTTTGCCTTTTCTCTTACATTTTTACAGTTTATTTATTGATCTTTAACTTTGTACAAGATCAGAATGCTCATATGCTGTAGAAGAGCATCTTGGTCATTGTGACATTGTATGTGGTAGTGGGAAGCAGGAGATCTGAGTGTTCGTCTCTGAGGAAAGGAGGAGTAAATTCTGGTGGGCACAGCACTGGGGACCGCTATGTGGCACATAGAAGCCATGGGATCCACAGGAATTTCACTTAAACATTTCAAAACATCATTTTTGGTTTTGGTTTTCAAATGAGGACTTTGAATCAGATGATCTAAGTTTATTTCTTTGTATGGAATTCTTCATTAAGTAATTTCAAGATGATTAAATCAAAATAACACTACATGTTATTTATGCTGAAAAGACAAATCACTGTATCTTTGTTAGTGGATGCATCATCTTTAATCAAGGACACTACTAGAAAAATATTTGAAGTGCTGGTTTGATTGATAATGAGCATGATTGTTTCTGTTTATGGAGTATATAATTACAACTCTATCCTCAGGTTTAATTATTTCTTTTTGGAAAGAGATGAATTGTTGCTGACATTTTACATAACTAATACATGTTACATATTCACTTACCAGCTAGATAACTACTCTGTGCCTCAATTTACTCATGTAAAAATTGGGATAATAAAGTAGATATCTCATAAGTTGTGAAGATTAAATGAATTAAGAGGCACTAAAGACATAGAACAATTTATGGCTCAATAAAGGTTAGTTATTAATATTACAAATGAGGCCAGGCATGGTGGCTCATGCCTATAATTCCTAGCACTCTGGGAGGCCAAGGCGGGTAGATGGTTTGAGCTCAGGAGTTTCAGACCAGCCTGAGCAAGAACGAGACCCCATCTCTACTATAAATAGAAAGAAATTAATTGGCCAACTAAAAATATATATAAAAAAAATTTAGCCAGGCATGGTGGCGCATGCCTATAGTCCCAGCTACTCGGGAGGCTGAGGCAGGAGGATCGCTTGAGCCCAGGAGTTTGAGGTTGCTGTGAGTTAGGCTGACGCCACAGCACTCTAGCCTGGGCAATAGAGTGAGACTCTGTCTCAAAAAAAAAAAAAATTACAAACGAAACCCCTTATTTTCCTTTACTGTCACCATTTAGAATAGTGGCCTATGAATTGTATCCCATGTGGAGGCCTTTAAAAAGGAAAAGGGTCATGTGAATCTTCTTAAAGAATATATTTGAAGAGGTCGTGACAGGAGGCAGGGAGAACGTTTAAAGCCACTGGCTGGTCCAGTTAGTTGTAGCGGTTTTGATGTGGTGTTGGAGAGTGGGGTGAGACTCCCAACTCATTTATAAGTTGTTAACATTGAGGAGAACTTGCTGATTGATTGGCTGTGAGGGTAAAAGAGAGGCTAAAGATGATGTCTGGTTTGGCTTTGTAGAAATATTAACACCAGACTAAATAGGGTATTTAGGAAGAAACACATGACTGGAGGAGAAAGAAAATGAATGTATGCAGATAGAAGATGTGTCAGCAGATATTATCTAGGAAGAAATATACATTTGGGTTGGAGTTTCAGGAAAGACCAGAATTAAAGGTTAAAAGTCTTTATGTGCTGAAATTCATAATCTTTCAAAGAATGGGATATAGAAATTTATAGTTAAATTAATAGGACTATCTTTTTAAACCTGGTCAGTGAGAAATGTTTCTTATTAATAAATTAATAATGCTAAAAGAGAATTAAATTTTCCCAAGAAATGGACAAAGTGAATCATTCCTACTAGGGGAATTTATTGGAAAAGTTAAACTACATACTAGACTGTTTCCATGGAAGTATGTCTAGAGAGAGATCAGAAATTGATGTGAAATGACAACAATTCATAGTTATTCAGTTCCTTTCTCTCAAAGTTCTTTTAATTTAATCTAATTGTTTCCATAGGAGCTCCAGCTAAAATGCAAGGCAGGTGTGTACATATTAGCACGGTGCCATCTCATTGTTTTCATCCACCACCACTTATAGGCAATCACCTTTAGAGTGTCATGTGGGAACTCTGACTAGTTCAACACAATATACCAAACAGATCTGTGCCCTACTGCAAAATATGGAGCAAAGAGCCTAGCGCTGGATAGAGGTAGCTCTGCCACTTACTAGCTGTATGACATTTCTAAACCTGCAAAACAGAGATAAAACCTGTAGCAAAATAGAGATAATAATAAGGCACATCATCATAGGATTGTTAAAAAGGATTAATAAATACTTTATAATTAAAAGAGACATTTATAACGAAGTTTGGAATGTACAGGTTAGAAAGACAGTCATTAGAGCTAGATTACGTAGGTACAAAATCCAGTTTGGCCACATATAAACTATTTTAACTTGGGAAAGTAACAACTTCTCTTTGCCTTAGCGTCTCCATCTGCAGAATGAGACTACTTATTGTCTATAACTCATAGAATATTGAAGATTAGGTGAGTTAACATATGTAAAGTGCTTTTAGTAGCACCTGTACACACTAAGCATTAAATCAGGTGTAGTAATTTTTCATTATTATGTAGGGGTCTTAATTAGTGGCATTCCCACAGTAAGTGCTTAGAAAGTGGCAGGCATCATATCATGCTACTAATACTGCTACTGATAACAATCTAGCTCCATTGTTGAGGATGCCAATGTCAGCAACAAATGTCAAGTTCCTGCTAAGGCAGGAACCATTAGATTCTAGAGTTTGCTGGCAATTGGAAATACATATTGGGATCAGAAAGTGTCCCTGTGCTGCTTTTGTTCACCTCAACAGAGCAGCTGGTCGGGATTCTAATGAGCCCTTGAGTAAACCGGGATCAGGATTCCACAGCTGCAAACATCAAGCATCTCCATTCAACCTGTGCTGTTTGTTAAGTGGAAATCACCTGTGGGCAATAAATATTTCATGATGGTTGAATCTTTTCCTGGAGTTTGTTTTGAACACATCAGCACTGTAGGATAGTTTAGAACCAAATTTGAAGTTGTTATGACAGACGCTCAGACAAATTTTCTCAGGGATGACATTGTGCAAAAATCCTTAAGGACCACAAGAAATACGATTTTTTTCAATAAATTTTAAATAAATAATAACTAAACTATGGATTTAGTTCATTGTGTGGCCAACAACAGCATCTATAGTATAGTTTATGTAGTTATAGAATAGCATATATATTTAGTTTTTTATATAAAGATAGTATCTTTTTGACCTTCTGAAAAGTTTAAGAAGATTTAAATGCTAAATCTCAAAGCTAGTCTGATACACACACATACATGCACACACCTGCCTATTATGACTAATGCATTTATACTGGATTAGACAGGCAATCTTCAAGAGTGCTGAATTGAGAATTAGGAAATCTGGACACTAGTGTCAGCTTTGTTATTAAGTTGCAGTGCTATCTAAGGAAAATTATTTAAACTGAGACTTCACTTTCCTAATGTTTAGAATAAAGCCTAGATATTCCTTAAGGCCCATTCTAGCCACAGAATGTGAAAATATCAAACTTCCTTTTGTAGATAGCTTTTCAGAGCAATATTAAGATTCATCTCTATTATTCATGAAAGGCCAGCCATGGAAATTGAAAGTCATTTCTGGTCTATTAAAAGCTACTTGGCAGCAGATTTCTTATCAATTTAAAGGGTTAAACACATTTTGGTTATAGAATTATGAGTATGTATGTGTGGGAGGAAGATGAGTAGAATTTGCATAGACTCAGACTTGTTAAAAATGATAAAAAGAATGAATGCACATGCATGGCAATCATTGATTCATGTTGGCGAGTGTCAGAGCTAAAAATAAAGTGCTTTATGATTGCTAGGAAACAGCTAGAGATAGTACTTGAAGCATCTTGCTTTGCTGGAGACTGTGAAGCCTTGTGCAATGGAATATCACAGACTACAAAGAACCAGAAGACTCTCATTTTGCCCTAGTGCTTCTCCATCATTTGGAATAAAAAAACAGGCTGCAAGTCAGATAGATTCCATAACTGGCAATGTTCCTATGACTACTCACCCCAGGGTAATCAGATTCAGAACAGACCTACACCTAACTCTTTGCATGGTAAATATCTGATTAGCTACTGGGATATCCAACAACTGATTTAAAAATGTAAATGCATTTTATTGTCACTGTGGGTATGTGGCAGAATGAATACAGTAAATGGGTTCATTTAATATTATTTAGTCACATGTACTCTAGTAAGGGATTAAAGTGCAATTCTCACAATTCCTAGCCCCAAATCTGTCTTGATTTTGCCTCCTGGAGACTTTTTAAAAAAAATTGAACTGTTAATAAGCTAAGTGCTTAGATTTGTCAATTATAGATTGTTCAGCGATTCCTTACCTGAGTTCCTTAACTTTCAGAAAAAAAAGAGCTTTCTGCTTGTGGTATAGAACAATTCTCCCTGTGTGTTTTCTCTTACCACAGTCCACATTTTTAGGACCTCCCCTACTCTTTTCTATGAGCCATTCTTCACTGTGGCATTTATTATAATTTTTTTTTTAAAAAAAACAACTGCATAATTATGTCTGCATTAGTGAAACTAGGTACTCAAAAAGTCAAGGTCTTAATCATAGAAATATATAAAATGTCAACTTGCTTCTTTTAAAAATAAATTCATAAAAATCATTCAGGATACTTACATCAACGATCAAAAAATCTAGCCAGCACCAGGCATTAGTGAAATACGTCTGAAATCCATAAGCTACCCATTTGAGAAGCATTTCCAGAATAAATATATAGGTGAAGACCTTGTCAGCATATTCTAGCATGGTTTTGATAGTCTTTCGCTGTTCAATGTATATATCTTCAAATGCCTGTGAATCAAGAATATTTTATTTTACTTGAATGGCGTGGCTCATCTAAATATTTGGAAAAAAACCTTCTTAGTATAATATTGAGTACAAAGCAATAATTTGATAAATACTGCTATTTCCCACAAAAAATAACCATCAGGCAAAACTTAAAGACTAAAACTAGCTGTGAAAAATGTTGGCAGGAAGATATCACTGTCTTTATTGATTTAGTATGTGCTTTCTTCCCCACTTTTCACCCAAAAGTCTTTATCTCAATTACTGCACAAAGACATGCTTTTAGTAAAGTAATATGAACTCAGAAAATAACTAGTAGTTCTGTTAATGAGGGATAGATAGGATTGGCTTATTCCAATATTACGTTCTGTGATTCCCTGAATGACCTGGCTTATTTTGAAAGAATAAGTTGGTTACACATGAAGAAAACAAAAAACACCTTTAGTCCATAAATGCTAATATGATTATTAGGGAAAAACTGGATGGGTTTGACAGGGAATGTAACGTAGTTTACAGCATGTCTCTGAAAACGGTTGTCTCAGTGAGGAAAACATCTGTTGGATAAACACCAGATGAGAAATTCCATCTGGCTGTTTCATGGTTCTGATTTGTTCTGGACTGAATTTTGTACTGTTAAACCCTGGGTGCCAAGCTCTGCAAGGCACAAATATGCCTCCTCTTTTGATTCTTAAACTTAGTGTATGCTTGCTGGTATTTTTGGAGAATAAGTTATTCCACCAGAACCTGATTCTTGCCAACATGCAGTTCACTTACCAAAGCACCACTACTGAGAAGGATCATGAAGACAATGAAAGTCTCAAACCAGTTGTGCTCAACAATGCTGTAGCAGGTTTTCCGAAGATTCCACCAGATCTTTCCTTTGCCTTCTTCTGTACTTACTTGACAGAATGGAAACTTTTTAATACATCCTAAATAAAAATATAAAATATAATAAATTAGAAAAATATATTTTAATCTTAAATAGGAAAAAAATAAACTTTCTTGCTCTCTCCCTATTCCAGTCCCAGTTCACCATTTCACAGGGTAACTGGCTATTTCTTTCCCTAGTTATCTTCAGCATCTCTCCTATAAAATAACTAATTCTCAGACTTACATACTCAGCAAGCTACTTGGAATTCACAGAAACACTTTTCCTAGACTGGCTTAAGTAAAAAGAGTTTCATTCTTCAACACCAGACAGTATCTTGTTACCTCAAGGCCATTGATGGAAACAGTGTCCAGGTACATCTCTCAGGTTTGGGGCAAACTACACATTCATGTTTACTCATATTTTGATTTGATCTTGGATTTTTACTCCCTTTCCATGCACAGAAAATCCTGCTGTCTTCCCAGGTATCAGCCACTGTCAATTTTCCCGAGCTAATTTATTTTCAGCCTCAGTGCTTTTCTTAGTCACACCTATGACTCATCTTGTCAGTCATTGTCTCTTATTCCTTTGTCCTCTTCCTCCTAGCTTTCATATTATTTCTAACTTCCATCCGCTTTTCTGCTCAAACTCTCTGAGCTACTACTCATATTAGATTAAAATTGCATTGAATTAATAAGTATTTATTGATTTGTGTGCAAGACACTATGCTGGTCGCTGTGAGGACACTATTGCTCTCCCTGCCCAGGCTCTACAACACAGCTACATCTCAAAACAGCTCTGGCCACAGCACAAATTAACCGCATTTGAAACTGTAAGGGATGAATGTAATTACTGCAGCATCTATAAATCAAATTACACCATTGCCAACGAGTTCTGAAGGGATTGCAATATCAATGACATGACATTCCAGAATGCCATTTATTTCATAGGGTCAGCTTCCTCAGATTCTGGGAGATGAGGAAAAAACAAACAAACAAAAAACAATATATCACATCATCTTAATTGTCCGGGCATAGTCACTGCTATAGTACAATCTGGAAATACAGATAGGTTAGCTTTTTAAAAGAAAAGAGGAAAACAAGGATAAATATGCCTTCACCATTTCTTTTAAACATTTTCTTTAAATGAGGTATATTCGGTCTCTGTAAAAAACTATGGGAGATTGCATTTAATTACCGTAGAGCTCATTTACCTTCAGTAAAACAAGCTTCCGGTTTAAGGTCTTCCTCAGGTTCAATTTCAGCTTGTTCACCTTCTCGGGGTGGAGCAACATCAACTGTGCTTCCTTCAGATGAGCTAGTTGCATTTAATTTCTGGAAACAAAATTCCAATTTAAAGATGTGATTTTTCTCCCCTTTTATTCAGCTAATTGGGAAACACTCTGTCATAGTGTCAAAAATGATAGATTTGACTCTATTAATGTTACTGATAATTATGTACTAAAAATTGAACATAAAGTCCTACTATTCATGTGGCTACTGACCTGATTCAGACAAAAAAGGTTAGATAGCATTCAACATGGGTAATTTGGAAAGGATGGATTGTACTGATTAACTTGTTTTATGATCTCTGTTTTGTATTTGAAAATAACCTTAGGCCAAACCAAGAATAGTTTGATAAAAGTAGTATGCTGACATCTACTAATGATTATATTAATTAAAATCCATCAAATCAAATTGTAATTTCCACCTCTTCAGATGGAAATTTTCAGAAGGCAAAGCACGTTACCAGTTGTTTCTAAGTACTGTCCACGTTTCTGTAATTTTAGAAAGGATGAGCGGCACATTAACATTAGTCACAGTCATTATATTTCAACTTTGAGCTATATTTTTCACTGGCTTACATAATTTTCTTCTTACTTTACTAGCAGAAAAATGATGGATCGCTGTCTCTCTCTCTCTTTTTTTTTTTTGAACTGCATAACTGAGTTCAATACTTGCCAAAGAATTTTAAATGAAATGGAAATTTTTTCTTAAATGGCATTGTCCATAATCTGTATAGACTTTCATTAGGAGCACATTCTGAATTCAACATGTGATCAGGCTGTGGATTTTTCCTTTAAATAAATCATTGTGACATGCCACATGGCTAGAAGAGCCACTTTAATGTTATAAGAATAAATATCTAATAAGTACTCTGAGATCACTTAGGAAGACATTATGAATGTGCAATGTTTCATGAAAATTGATGCAAAGACATGACATACAGCACAACCTAGATAATGTAAAGCTTTTAGGATGAAAGAACAGCACATGGATATGTTAATGGTTTCAAAGCCCCCATTAACTTTAGTAGCTAAGTGTTAGTGTCACTCTGTTCTAGTCTTCTGAAAGAGTTAATGTGTTATTTTTAAAAAGACCTAAATGACTCCCTAAACTCAAGTCATATTGGGGAAATTTGACTCAAAATTCCTGATTTGTAGAAGTCATAATGCAAATATAATTTAATAATTTATAATGTGAACTAATTGAATAGTAGTCAGATGATACTTTCTGTGGTGTTACTTTGAAGGTGACATTAACTATATCCAATTAAATATGTTGTGAAAATTACTTTAAGTCAAACTATGATTTTACAATATAGTACCTCCTAGTATGGGATATGCTCATGACTTATGGTTCTTAGGATCATCATAGTACAAGAGTTTTTACCATTCCTCTACATTTTGGAGACCTGGGAAAGACAAAATATTTTCTTTCTTTTTTTTAGACACAGTCTCACTCTGTTGCCCAGGCTAGAGTGCCATGGAGTCAGCCTAGCTCACAACAACCTCAAACTCCTGGGCTCAAGCAATCCTTTCTGCCTCAGCCTCCTGAGTAGCTGGGACTACAGGCATGTGCCACCATGCCTGGCTAATTATATATATGTATATATATATATATATATATATATATTAGGTCCAGCTAATTTCTTTCTATTTTTTTTTTTAGTAGAGATGGGGTGTCTCGCTCTTGCTCAGGCTGGTCTCCCAGAGTGCTAGGATTACAGGCACAAGCCACCACGCCCAGCCAAAATATTTTCTCCTCCTAAGATTTTCCTTCTTCTTACCGACAGGATATCTTTATTATTTTAAGAAAGACATAGGAAAGCTACTTCTGGGTAGAATTGTAGCAGCTTCTGGTATAACTAAGAAAACCCTGGATAATTGTTTGGTCTCAGCTACTAATTTTTCTCTTCCAATTTCTCTGGTAGTCTATGGGTTGAACACCATGACTTTTGATGAGTGACTGCAAGAACATCCACTGCATAAATAACACTAGTAAGAAACCAAATTATTTTGAGGTTATATAAAGCTTCATGTTTCTTCTTCTTCCTCTGGGCTAATCCAAGCTCAATAACTTTTTCTGAAATTGATCATGGTTCACCTCCTCCATGAAGCCTTTCTTGCTTGCATGATTTCTTCATGCTAAATTTTATAGACCATTTAGTTCATTATAATTGTTTCCTTTTACCAAATACTACCATAAATAATGTATATATTTATGTACATATACATATATACATACGTATTACACACACGTATACCAAGTACATATACACACTCACATAATATGTACACAAAAAGAGCCAGTATATCACAAAGTATAGAATAGAAAATAAATATTTATGCCGAGTTCATGAGGAGTGACTAAATGATTGAATGTATTTTTATATTACTCTTATAGATAGAATTTTAGTGTTTAGATAATTTCATTGCTACATTTTAATATATAACTCAATTCTAGCCCTGTCTAATCTATCCAATTGTATTAGAAAATGCATTTTCTTACTGAATAGAAATTATTATTATTTTACTGATAAATTATTATTTTAATGATAAAAACATATATTTCCAAAGTGTTTCTCTAAAATATTAGCAGACATTCAATAAAGAGATATGAGGGAAGAATATAGTAAGTATATATGCCTATACACACATACACATATACTTTCCCATTTGAAAACTTTAGAAAATATACTCACCCTTCACTTCTCATTTTACCACTGTTAATATAACTGTGAAATGTTTAATTTTTCACATAGTTTTCTGTCATATATTCTGCAGATGTCTTATATTTAAATACAAATACTACTTAAAACAACCCTTCACAGCATAATAATGGCCACTAACCTGAATAGCAATTGAATTAATTGTTTACCAGGTTTGGACCTCTTGATATATTTTTGTTATTTATATAGCCTTTAGAGTATAAACATTTGTGAATGTGGTTAACTGTGTATAAATAATATCAATATGCTAATAGCTTTGGAGGTTATGCATTTATACATCTTAAAGTAGAGAGGGACAGTGTTCAGTCAGTTCAGCTCTCTCTCCCTGGCATTATGAGGCACAACATGTCTTTTGAAAACAAGGAAAAATATGCTGCCCTCTTTCTGCTCTTCTCCAAAGAGTAGAGCCCATTTACATGGAGAATCTTTACAGTTGTCCAGTTTTTCTGATTATAAGGATGAGCTTTTTTTTTTTT
>VBSM01001562.1:13084780-13111122 GCA_008086735.1 Cheirogaleus medius
TGCCTCTGCCTCCCAGAGTGCTAGGATTACAGGCGTGAGCCACCACGCCCAGCCAGGATAAGCTTTTTTAACTTAGGCTTTGGAAAGCTTCTCAAGGAATGTTCAGAGGGGATCTTATAGGCAAAATGTTTTCAAGCCCAATGACCCTTGTGAACAAAGCTTAGAAGATGGTAAGATAGTGTTCATTTTACTAAAAATGGTTTTATGGGAGGCTTCCTTCCCTATGAAGGTTGACATAAAGTGAACTCTCCCAAGTTGGAGAACCAGGCTTAGTCATGATTTAATATTATTTTTCAGAAATGGTACTACATTATTTTTCAACTCCATAGGGCCACATTTTTATCACAGGAAAGTATGTATCTTTTATTTTATGGAGTTATGAAAATATTGTATCAATTATGTAACATTTCCAAAATTGTGAATTTACCTATATTTACAAATTAAAATGTGAACTGTGCTCTTATTAAATTACATCAACTTACCAATATTATATACTGCCTGATACGCTGTAGTCACTGGATACATAAAGAAGTTTACTGCTGCATTTTTAAATCACTAATTTACACCCTGGAAAACTATTTAAGCATTTGAAATTTTATACATTCTTATACATATCTATACTAATTCTATACATTGATATAATCTAAATAATCTAAACATTTTAAAATTACATTCAAAACTTTGGTATTCACACTCTAGTCAAGGGAAGTTTGTGATACATCTTATCATAGCCATACCAAAATGACTTCCAAATTTATTCAAAAGCATATAACTGATTTAAAAGCAAGTAACCAATGATAAATATAAAGAATAACTTACTTTCTTTATATTGCCATAGCTGTGATACTACAACGATATAAAAAAAAGCAAAGAAACCTGAAACAAAATTTACCATATTAAGAAACTTGATGACTATACTAAATAACCAAAATTAATACTTGTTC
The DNA here is from genome assembly GCA_008086735.1 of Cheirogaleus medius. Lineage (NCBI taxonomy): Eukaryota > Metazoa > Chordata > Mammalia > Primates > Cheirogaleidae > Cheirogaleus > Cheirogaleus medius. Next base: position 13,085,725 of record VBSM01001562.1, read on the forward strand.
TGAAGTAGTTAGAAAAGTGTAATTGGTAATATAGGCATAACAATAGAAAGCTTCCATATAAAACCACATAGTACAAGTTCAAACTTGTTTTCTTGTACTATTTTCTCCCTACCCCTCTAATATTTTACGGCACTTAGAAGTTAGTTTCTTCCATCCCTTGTAGAAACTACTGGATCTACAGAGGGATGATGGCTTATGCTCTACAAATGCACGCTGGAAAGCAGGTTTTAAGATGCAACATTCTCCAGGCCTAATTCAGCCGCAGAAAACATGCCTGGCTGTAGCAGAAGCCCGGCGCAATGCTGTGGAAGCTGTACCCTGATCCAAGAACCATGTTCTCAAAGACATGGTACCTGAATATGAGGTTTTCAAGAAAGTTAACTACAAATACCACTCAGAAGAATGGGTTATCTCAACATAAGAAATGATAGAATTAGCACCCAAAAAGGCCATGAGACCATTTCCCCCCGCTACTAACATGACCTTATTCAGAAATTCCCCCATATGATGAATATTGCTCTTGATTTTTATCCAATTAAATAATGAAATTTAACTTCCAGAGATAGAAGAGAATGTTAGCAACTGGCCTACTTCCACTGAAATGCGCTCACATTTCATTTATTTTCAATCAGCTATCAAATGTGTGACTCTCACAAACTGCTGTGTGACTCAAGAGGCAAAACAAAAGATTCAGCCATTACAGATTGCCTTTAAAATCTAGCCATTTTTTTTTCTCAGAAATTCTGGATTTTATCTTGCTAGTAGAAGACAGAAAGTCTTTTGGTGCCACATACTATCAGGGCCTTAGTCTGATCTTTTGGATATGCATATCCATATCTTGACTCATGACATTTCACTTGAAGAACAGGCAGCCACACAGTGAGGCCATTTGGTTGCTTGTCCAAGGCAGGAAGAACAAGACGAAAACCAATAGCTTTTTTTTTCTGACCACTTATCAAATAGTTAAAAATATAAACCACCACCATCTAGTTTGCCTCAATACGTGTTAAGTATACAACACCTGTGGTGCTCTTTTCATTTTAAAATAGCCTTAACATTAATAAGAACATCGTACGTGAAACTATAAATAATTATGTTGTAGTTGAAGAGTAGGGTAAAAGGGCATCAAGAAGGCAAAAGCAAAAGGCCATTTGTCTGGAAGAAGGGACACAAAAATTCCCATCTGAACTAGCCTTAATTGGATTTTGTTCAACAGAAGTATACTAAAGCACCAAGATAGTTCTCTAAAGGTCGAGATGGGTTTAAAATGGCTATTCACACACTCATCTGTGTCTCTAGAAGAGTTGCCTCGCATTTAATTTCACAAAGAGCATTTGAAAGACACTGGCAGTGTAATGGAGAAACTGAAAGCTAAAGCCATTCTCTCATTGCTTTCCAGATTCTGAAAACGGAGCACGGCACTTTTTCCAGAAAGGCACATGTTCTGAACCTTAGTCAAGTATCTACTTTCAAAGTTTCCATAAAGACTTTGAAAACGAGGAGGGAATCCTGTTGTAAACATGGTGTAAATAATAATTTGCCAGTACTATTTAATTCTGTTCTGCTTGTGAAGAAAAATAAATCATATTTTCTTCAATGTTGTTTTACTCCTAAAACTAAGAAAGTCAATGCTGAGTAAAAATTGCACAAATCACCAGGGACTGTATTTTTTTTCTATTTTTCATTAATAATTTAATTCCTGAATTTATTGCATTCTATAGCTAATTCTCAATAATCTTTAAGGAAGAAGAGAGTATGTATAAATTAAACCTAAAGACCATCCCAAACTCTAATTAGATATTCTTTGCCACCAAAAGCCTTGAAAACTGCTCAATAGTTATGAACTTTTCACTTTGGCTTCCTGATTTCCCTCCCAGAATCTGTACTCTGGCTGAGAATCCAGTAAGCAGTGATATTAACAGGAGAAAGTTGAGTTAAGAAAATAAACTAAAAGCTTAATTAATCCACAAATCTACAATAATATTGGGAGATGCCCTTTACTCCTCATAAAACTATAATTAATAATTAATAACCAAAAATTACAAACTTTCCAAGTCTCTTTTTGCCTGCTCAGTTTTGGGTAGAATAGTTAGAGAGAAATTAATGTAGATCAGGAAAATTCCAATTCAAAAGTGGGTAGTAGACCAACAGCTTAATGATCAAGATGCAATAAATTTTTCCTACCCCATATCATGATGTTTTCTTTGGATTACTTTACAGGGATGACTATGGTTTTGCAGACATATGACAACTTTGCTAAGCTATTAAATACATAAAAATCCAAGATAGGTGGTGCCCAAATGCATACAGACTATGGCCCTTCATCTCCAAAAACTCATGATCACCCTACTCATTTTTACAGAGCCTTTCCCCCCAAACATGAAAGCAAATATTTCCATCTGGAGCACATGAATTGGATAGGTTGAAAATTATATTCACAGATCTGAATATAATAACCTGAAAATGGCAGTACTATCAGAAAAAAAAACCACTGTGAGGCTCATTTTGGTAATATAATTTACTTATAAGGGCTGAATCAACAACAAAAAGTGTGGTCTTATTGTAATGAAATAAAAGCAGAGAAATAAAAAATGCATGCTCTCTTAAGTCCTTCACTATAGTGAACCTTAAACATTCCTACCATGTTTTAAAATAGATATTATAAATCTTACAGAGCATGCAATTATTGATTTTAAAGGCTGAAAGCCTAAACTGAAAACTCATTAGCAGAATTAAATACGATGTTGGGACTGCCCGTCTCGCCTGACCATGCTGTGATGTGTCACACGATTCAGCAGAGAGCAGCTGGACAAGTCTAGCACTTCCTTGCCATGGCAGGGGAAGGAACATAGCTGAGTAGCATGCAGGCCAGTCAAAATTCATTTAGAAAGTGATTGTACATGTACAACTTGCTTGGGTAACCTGGGTAAAAGTGGTGGCCTTTGGCTGGTTAAAAAACACCAGAGCTGCATTCCTGATGGCTCCAGCTTGATTTTATCCCTGTGAGAAGTAAGAATGGTAAGCAGTGAAGGTCACAATATGAAAATGCTAGATTGTGTTTGGAATTCAACTTCAAATATGATTGTTAAAAACATTTATTTTATATCCTTCACTTAGGAAGCAAAACAATAATCTTTTCAGAACTAAACTATAAAAATCCATAGTTATAAAAAAATTTCAAGAAATCATGATTATGTGAACTCTAAAAATATAAAAACAAACAAAATTCTACATTGGAGCTTGTCAAAAGATTAATATAATTTTTCCAAGATAAAAGTATCACTATTTTGAAATTCATGCCTTCAGTTCCCTTCCATTTTTTCATGCAAAGGTTTACATTTGTTTCTGCATTAGCCTGCTTATGTTAGTGATATCTGTATACACAGATATAATATACACACATAATATATATTATATAATATAAAATAATAGCAATTCATATTTTTATCTCTAAAAACTTCTAGTGATCAGTTCTCTTTAGCTGCACTAGTCAGGTATACTTTTTATGAAAATAAATGGAAGGAATAGAGTAGCTACAGTTTTCAAATACCATCAAAATTAATGATTAATTTTCTGCTTCCTTTTAAAACATAAATTTCATGCAATTTTTTATTTTAGTGAAAAATATATAACTCTGGTGGGTTTAACTTACATGAGTGCTCACTTTATCCTCAAAGAGAAAGGACACTCTTTGCTCTCCACAAAGCAGAGCTCAGTGTTCTTTTGCTACTTGTGAACAAGAAACATGAACCGAAATGTCACTTTATGGAGATGATATTTTTTAATGTGTGTGAGAGCTATTAAAAAAGAATAGCCCAGCCAATATAACTATGCACCTGAAATGTGACCAGTGTTCAATGCCAGCAGTTTTTGGAAATTTCCAATCAAAACTGCATCTTGCTAGAGTTTATTTAAATCTGTTCTGTAATATTAGAACATGCTGATATTTGCTTTTATTTTAAAAAACTGCCTTTTCTCTTGTGTGTGAGCATATATGAGAATTGCTCTATTTCTTTTTGGGGGGGCACTAATTTTACCAAATCATCCACATAAAATTTATTGTTGAATTTAATATTACTGTGCAAGATAATTTGAAATTTTATTCTAGATTTATAAAATGTATAATTTTATATTTAATTTGATGACTTTCCCACTAATCTATCTGCACATTTTAATCAATTTCATTGCATTATGTAGTTATATTCAAAATTAGCTTGAAAGAAGATAGAATGGTTATAAAAAATCACCCAATAAGGAATTTTTGTTCAAGTAATAAAATGTTTTCCAGAGCTTGATAATGAAGGAGAAATTGTATCTCATTATTTCAAATTTATGATGTTTAAGTCATTTACAAGATATGGCAATGAGGTAGTATTCTTCTGAGCAGTTATTTGAAATATCTGTGGACATTATGAATTTTTTGAAATATTTTGGAAATGAACCATTTGGCAAAAGGAAATTAAGATATTTACTTTCTATAGATCAGATGTGATACAATCTATAGTATTAATCTAATAAAAGTGTTTTTTTAAATTCTTTGGCTTTTTGACCTTATTTGACCCTAAGCTGTTTATGCTACTTTGTTCCTAGTCTTCCCTTATTTTCACTTTATGATTACTTCTTTGGTGAGCTCCTCCATTTTCAGGGAAACAGATAATTATAAATTATCTGTTGCATTATCAAATCCATTTTTAAATCTTGACCTCTCACCCAGACTCTGGTTCCTAGCACCATCGCTTCTATTTCAGTTTATCTCAAGGAACTCCTCTTCCCACATAAACCTGGTAACTCTTGAAAAAGCCTTTCAGAAAATGGCATTACCATTTTCCCAATTTTCCAGATTCTTTAGCAGGCTTGTCAAATTCCCAGTTAGTCTTAGCTGCCATTACTTATTCCAGCAGCCCAGAATTTCATCACATCATTGCTATCAAGTGGTTATTATCATATTCCCCAAGATAATCTTTCTTATCTTTCACTCTAAACTGTTTTACTCTTTGGTATCAAATAGATGTTCAGAAGACATCACTTTCCTATTGCCTTCCCCTGCCTCAGAACAAGCAACAGGTCCTTATTGACTATGCAGCCAATTCCTAATTCTTTGACTTAATTTAAAACTTTGCAATCTGAAACTACCTTACACATTCAAATATATTTTCCACTATCTTCTCAACTGATACTTTGTTCATGCTGATTATTTCACTGCCTCCCCTTACTACTACTAAGCTCACTCTCAACTCTGGCTTTCCTTTAGTAGGTTTCAGTTTTTTGTTTTCTGTTCGTCTGTATAGGACCCAAACTTTGAGGCCTATTTCAATTTTATCTCTTCCGTTTAGCAACTGCTCTTGTTGTTCTCAACATGTATAATACGCACCCCTACAAGATTTAATAGATCTTTAATAATTTTGTGAGTTATTGTTAGCTTACTCAAAGATGTTGAGATTTCCCTGAAAGGGAATTATGTTATAGAGCTCTCCTTTAACTCTTTCTTACTCCTAGTATCCAATAAAGTGTCAAATTCATGAAAAGTGCTGAATAAATGCTTGCTAATTCATTGGTATTGCTTCTTAAATAAATCTATGTCAGGTGATAGAAAATATAATTAGAGTTGGATTCTTAGTTTGTCAGAATGAGCAACATAAATTAGAATTGAATTCACTAAGCAGACTTTGAGTGGAATTCAGAGAAAGAATATTACTACCTCATTTTGTATGTATTTTTACTTTTTTCAAAATATATTCCAATTTACTATATATTATATCTCAACAACTCTGAAATTCCTGAAAAAATAACAAGAAGCTATGAGTTATTGTCAGCTACTTATTATAAGGATTTCAAAACAAATTCTGTTGGTACACTTATTAAAAAAAGAAAGTTCCAAAATATGCTCACAAAATCAGCCATCATTGGTCTGATTCCCATGGTGTCAACTCAAACTAAAACATATCTTCTATGACTCCATTTGTGCTAGACTTACTTCCTCCTAGTGTATTAAAAGTCCATACATAAATAATAGTAAAAAAAATTAATACTGTTCTCCATAACACAGAATTGAAGAATTAATGCCATTAAGCTACTATTATAGAAACTTATGAATTCTAATCATATAGTAGGAATAATTTCCTATTTTCCTTCTTTTTTCTTTCTTTCTCTAATTTAAACAACTAGTAATGACAGTAAGAGCAGGTTTTCTATCTACAGTTTAATTATGATTCTCAAGTGGAGCTTTTCTAAATAGTTCTTAGTATTTTCAAATTAATCTGGAAGACTTTATAGATATTTTTCATCCTTGACTGGGCAAAATATAATCAATCCTACTTGTACTTTTCCAATATGTATAACACTTTCATAAATGAAACACTCTATCATAGTGAATAAAACTTTCAGGGGTTAACAAAAACTACACAAACCTTTCACATTAAAAACATCATAGCAAAACCTAACATGTAGAGAGTAAGGAGGTAACACTTCACAGTGATGAATAAAATATAGTTCATTGATTTTTTTTAAAGAGCATAATGTAGTTTAGTAGTTTAGAGTAGAATGTATTAAATAAATCTTTTTTTGAAGGCCACATTTCTTAAAGAGATGTTTTCAAACTACCAAGAAAATGAATATATTAATTATTCAGAATGATGATTTCCTGTAGAAAGCTGGAATTTCCATAAACAGATTTACCAATAAAGAGTATCTCATGATTCTCCAGTATCACTATATATATGACTTTCAGTATTACTTTTTAATAATGCATATAAACACAATAAAAATAGTAAATGACCATAGTGCATAGTTATTACAGGAAATGCAACAAAAAACTTTAAAAGCATTCTTACCTCTTTGCTTTCTTCTAGTTCCGACTCACTGCTGAACTCTTCAGTATTTAAGTTTTCAAAGTCAGACTCTCCAACAGCAATTGGCACTGTTACAGTGAGGCTGGGATTGTTTATGAATGACATATAATCATTTTCATCGATTACATATTTTTCAACACTGCTGCCAGTACCTACACCACTGGTGGTTCCATTCCCATCTTTAAGATAATTAAGTTCTTTGCTTATTTCAATTCCAGTATTATTGGACACGCAGCTATCTATTTTGTTGCCTTCACGGATTTCTATAACTTTTGGCTTTCTAAAACAGGCTTTTTGGAAACACTCCCGTATCTGATTTTTCACATAATCTATTCCCTTTTGCATTCTTCCTACTGCAATCTGGAGATTGTTCATTTCATTATCATCATCAGTAGCAGCAAGGTTGTCTGAGCTAAATGAACTCAACAATAAGGCCAGAAAGAGGTTCAGAACCTAAAAGAAAAATTTCTGTATTAATATTGAAATATGCATTAAGGTAACAGCCTAAACAGGGAACTCATAGATCTTTGCTAAATTATTTCATGCTTACTATATTTCGGACAATATGTCTAAATCACACACTATTTAAAGAACCCAATATTCTATTCCAAGGGCAAAATGGTACAACAAGCATCTCTTTTTTCCTGCTGAGAAGGACACTAGAAAAGCAAGCTTCTAAGATTTAAATTGCATCTGCTCAGATTTGCTAGTGAAAAGACAAACCCCACCTTTATGGTTTTTGCCCATGGGAAAAAAAGAGATACTTTCATCTTAATCATGTTACTTCATCTTGTCAGTTTGTCTAGGGAATTTCTAGCTTAATGCATGTAAATAATTAATTCATTCATTTAATAACCTGATGATATGTATAAAAACAACATACTTAAAATACAAATTCCTTTGTTCTAATAGCCGCAACTTTTATAACAGCAGAAGTTTCTAAATGCAAATTACATAAGGTTTAACATCAAATATACTTGGAAATTTATGTGTTCAAATAGCTCAACAGATGGAGAAAAATCTAAAATTATTCCAGGGTTTAGGCCAGACCCATATAATGTAAGTTGCTTTTCTCTTTCCTTTATTTTGTGGAAAAATATGAGGAAATCTTAAACCTTAGAGTATCATTGGAATATATGGAAAAATTACCCAATTAGCTGATAAACTATGGTTAATGCATAATAATTCACTATTTCTGATATAAAAGGAAATTTATTTATAAGAATATTTTTAGCTTGAAATGTAGTTACTGAATTTCAGAATATGTTACACAATAGGAAGACACAGGCAAAGCAAAAGCCCCAGTTTGTTTCCTTATTTCTGTGTCACATTTTATTTTTCAGAATCCAGAGTTCCCTAATTTACTATTCTGGAAAAAAAATCGCATGTTATAGGTATCCCACTAGTATTCATTTGAGCAATTTCATTTGAAATGTACCCTGGAATGAGTAGGCCCAATATGCTGACATAAAGAAATGCTTTGCCCACAGATGATTGAGAAATCAAAGCATTAAAACATAGAAATATACAAATTGTGCTTTTACATTAGTGCTTTTAAGATACAATTAAAAGTTAAGCCTTTTAAATATGGACAGTTTCCACAAATATGAATAATTTTAACTGTAATAATTTATTTTCCTTTAATAATAATTCAGCGAAGACAATATTTAGTCCCCTTCCAAGTTACCTGGATAATTACAATACATAGCTAAAATATAATGCCCTATTTCACTGAAATTTGTCTTCAAAATTTGGGAGTATGTAACCTATGCCTCTGAGTAAGCAAGCCAATATGAACTATGAACATGTAAAGAACAATTTTGATATAGAACAGATAGTTAGATTTAGTAGAGATTATTATTTTATAAAAATAGTATTAGGATAAAATTAATCTTGGTGATAAAAATATATTTTCTTTGGAAAATAAAAGGAAAATCTAATATTTATATCCAATGATCATTCAGAGATACACCTCATTTAATCCTCACATCAACCATATGATTTCAGTTTTGTTATTCATTCCAGTGTTATAAATGGGAACCGGAGCATCAAAGAAGTTAAACAACTTGCTCACGCTCGGAGTGCTAGAAGGGGAATTTGAGTCTAGGCCATTTACTATAAAACCAGACATATGTTTTCAGGCCACCTTCCTAGCTATGGTCTGATCTTATTTTAATTTATGAGCTTTCGTAATACATACATACCACTAGGTTTCCAATGACCATGACCAACATGAAAACAATAAGGCACATGGTTTGGCCAGCGACTTCCATACAGTCCCACATGGTCTCTATCCACTCTCCACACAGCACGCGGAACACAATCAGGAAGGAGTGGAAGAAGTCGTTCATGTGCCAGCGTGGAAGTTGACAGTCACTGGAGATCTTGCAGACACATTCTTTGTAGCTCTTACCAAACAGCTGCATGCCGACCACGGCAAAAATGAAGACAATGATGGCCAACACCAACGTGAGGTTTCCCAGAGCCCCCACAGAATTGCCAATGATCTTAATTAGCATATTTAGTGTGGGCCAGGATTTTGCCAACTTGAAAACTCGAAGCTGAAATCAAGTGGAAAGATACTCTTAGTAGTAATTACAATATAATCTTAGAAATTAGACATTATTTTATTAGTGTACCATATTGTAGAACCACACCTGAGGGATGTAAAAACTCAAAATATACTAAACTAATTCAATTTCAAATACAGAAAAAGTAGTGTTAATATTAGAATTTTAAATCTGATCGTAATATTGTTTAAAGGCAAAAATAAAAATGATAAAAATTTCAGAAATAATAAATAAAACATTTTTGATTCATCAACAGATATACCCATGAAAACAAATTAATATTTTGATTGGAGATATTTTCGAATTTAGCAAACTAATGTCACCTTCAGATTCTATTGTAGAGAGTAAAAAATATTAAAAATATCAGTTATGTATTTTTAATGGGCCATTATAAAATAAAAGTAAAATACTCTAATTTGATTAAAAACATAAAATGGCTTCCCTTCAATTTGAAAAAATACATATTTTCAATAAAATTTTTTGCTATAATTCAAAAAAGTTGTTATACAATTGTTTAAGATGCTAATAACATCAAATAATTTCCCACATATTACTTTGAAGTAGTCTCAACTAATATAAGTAGAGTTAATAAAAAGCTAAAATTAATGGGGACTTAAAGTTTTTATTTGGATTTCTTAATAGACTGTAAGACCAAAAAAAATTTCATAAATTTAATATAATTTTAGAAAGCACACATGTGCTTTTTAATGTGCCCTATATATCTAATCATACTTTCAACACTTTTATCATTCCTAGAAAATAGTTTATATTTAGTACTAAAAAGAATGCTTATGTATTTTCTTAGAAAATCACATATTGATGTAAATTTAAAATATCACTCAAATTAATAATTATATAAATACACATTTGTTCAATTTCAAATATTATGAAATGTTAATAAATGTTATGCCAATGAGAGGACATAAACAGAGCCAACGAAGATACCAGTCTGAATGATCGCAGTACAGACAATCCATCCACATTTGACAGACCAAGCTCCATTAAACTGAGGCTGACAATAATTCCGTCAAAGATATTCCAGCCCTCTTGGAAGTAATAATAGGGATCCATGGCAATGATCTTGAGAACCATTTCTGCTGTGAAGATCCCAGTGAAGACCTAAAGTAAAATAGTCCTACTTTTAAAAAAGCACTGAAAAACTTTGATGCTACAAGAATTTATTTAAAAAGAATATTAAACAGCCATGAATAAAAATATCTAAAACTTAAAGTGACACAATGTGACAAATCAATTAAAGGTTAGCAGTTTTCCCCCGGGAAAGTATTTTGTTAAGTGGATTTGTCTTATTTAATGAATTTGCTGGAGTTCCAGGAAAAACACTAATTTTAAAACATTCCATTGTCTACATTTTAAATCTGACACTGGATAATAGCTATTAAACTATTGCTCTTTCTGGTACACTATTCCTCTACCATAATCACAGCCAAATTTATTTTTTGTATATTATTACATCTGGAACAAATCTACATATTATTGAAACTTATTAAAAATTACTTGAAATTTGGTAAAAATTATATTCTATTCTTGATTTTGTGCTTGTTTTAAGGAACATCATCTCATTTCTATAATTTTATAAACATTCCTGAAACAAGAGTAAGTTTGCCACAAATGGTTTATAATAACGGTCTCTGGATGCATGCCTCAGAATTAAGGTTAATGAATTAATAGAGTAAGGAACTGCAGATTTAATTGAAACCAGCAGGAGAACATTCTCAGTATGCATATACCTATAATTAAGATTAATAAATCACTTGAGTGGCTAGATAAATGCATATTTGACAATAGAGAGAAAAACAATGAAACCAACACAACATTTGCTTTTTAACTCAAAACCTCAGCCTAAGAGACACAAAAACATGAAGAGTAATGAAATCACTCTTGCAGAAAGTCTTTTAAAGCAATTCTCTTAATACACTATAGGTAAAAGCATTTTATGACTGTAAAGTCAAGCTTTTACCAAGATAAATCAGCCTTTATTTTGAAGGAATTCTATCAAAATAACAGTATTAAAATTATTTGATTTCTGAAACTATCATATTCATTAAAAGAAATCTTGAGCCACTCTTACAAATGTATAAATTCAACCTACACCTCATTTTTTCAATCACAGAAAGATCTAAGGGAAATACTCATCCCAGAAAAAAATAGCTGAACTACAGTTAGTCATCCATTCATTCAGATAGAAATAAAATGTATTTTAAGCAAGTCTAGTACATGAAAATCCACATATATGGCAAAATGCACACTGAAAATTAATTTGTTTAATTAATTTGTTTGTTTAAAATTAATTTGAAAATTAATTTTTTCATTTTATAGAATAAATCACCATGGAATTTTTTTCAAATAGTGAGTTTCCCTGGCAAATAAATGTAAAATAAGTTCTAACTTATAAAAATTTTATTTTACATATAAAACTTTTACAAGCAGCTGTTATTTGAAATAGACACTCTGATGATAGAAATATATTATTTAAAATGAGCTAGAAGCCATTGAGGTTAGATCTACAAGTATCTCTTTCTAAAGAAAATTATAAGGTGATCTTTTCAGCTCCTCTGAAATGAGCAGATCTCCTGCATTTAAAAATCTGTACTCTAAACTTATACTCATCTAAAATGTAATCTCACCATGAAACTTCTCTTTAAAAATAACATCTTAATTGCAATTTGCAATTCAAAATCACAGCTATATCTCATTAAATGTTTTCAGTTTAGGCCCTAAAAATCACTGGGATTATTTTTGGTATGTTTTAGTGTTGTTGAGTTAGTTGGAAATGTTTGTTATGATGAAGTTGTCTAACCTATTGTGGTTGATGGACTTTTTCTTGTTTATTGAATCTCTAAGATGGTTTTATAATGGTTAAAATGGTTAAACAAAACAAAAACAAAAAATACCCCACAAAACACAGAGCATCTTAGAGAGACTCAATAGAGATTCAAGGTCTCTTGGTATTCAATTCGATCAATCCAATCAACAGAAAAGTGATGTAATTTTTATGTACCACAGAAACAGGATACAAAAAGGGTCACATTGATCCAAGTCAAGACGGAAAATTCCCCAACTATTTTATAGTCTTTTATTATCAATTCAACTAAAACCTCAATGTCCTCATCTATAAGGCCATATGCAGTAATTTGAGGAATAATAAACTAGTCCATAGAAATTCTAAATTTATCTTAATGAGCAAATTATAAACTCCTCCAAAAATATGACATGCCACCATCTATGGTGTATAATGTAGTCCAAAGTCAGCTAAGTGCCTGTTATATAAAAAATTCTCTCTCTCTTTCTCACACTCTCTCTGCATATATATTAAATATATACATTATTTTTCATATGCATAAATATTTATTATAAAATTGTTATAGGTATCAAATAAGATATATGAGAGTTAAAAAAAGATATATGAGAAATTACTTTATAAACTATGCAGTGCTTTATTGGTACAAGACATCATTATTAATTATGGTAAGGAGGTTTCAGCTGATAGAGACAGTCAGTTTACATATTCTCTTATTCTTGTGGTTAGAAATAAATAACTCATGTCTGCTCCCTGTCATTTATGCTGTGTATTGTGATAAGCCTTGTTTCTCCAACAATAACCTGAATTTACCAATGATTCCCTCACAATCAATCGACCAGTTATCAGTCTCCCATCCTACTTTCCTACCTTATTATTTCAGTCACTACCCATAACATAAAATTTTAGAACTGGGAGGAACATAAAAAGTCATATAGTCTAACATGCTCATTGTTTATGGGTGTGTCAAGAAAACAGACCCAAGGATCTAAGTGACTTTTTCAGGACCACACAGATATTTAGCATGAACACCTAGACTAGGACCCAGATTTAGTGCTTTAGTCTAGTGATTTTCCACTCAATCATCCTATAATCCAACCTCTTATCCTGTGCTTCCATACTCAACTGCTTCAACATTGGAATTCTATAAAACTTCAATTTCCTGCTTCACTCTGGCAAATTTCCAAAATCTTCCTTCACTTGTTCAACTTCCCTAACTGTCCAATATCCTGGGAAAAATACAAGAACTAGAGCAGAAATAGTTTCCATCAATATTTCAAAGAAAGGTCCAAGAGGTTAACAGCACATATATGAGGAAGGAAACTGTTTATTGAGCACATGCTAGATGTTTTCACATTACCTCATTTGACCTTCACAACAAGTCTGGGAGATGGGTATTATTATACCCATTTTAGTAATAAAAAACAAAGACTTAGATTGTTTATCAGACTTGGCTAAAGGCATTGGAAACTGAGGTCAAATCCAGTTTCACCTGACTCCAAAGGCTGTATTCTTTTACAAAAACATGCTACCCAAAGCAGCCTTTCTGAGTAGGAAACAACCAGTGGGTTTGTATTGAGTGACCACCATGTAAACACTGGGAGAGACAACAGAAAAATGGGACACAGCCTTTGCCATCAAGTCATTTATAAAGGATTTGGAAACCTAGAATCATACAACAACAACAAAATGTTTAATATTCAACCATGTTTTGCTCACAAATGCATTAAGAGTTAAGGAAACATGTTCAACATGGGCTGAATGTCATATTAGAGGAAATAGGGCTGGAGTTGGACCTTGAAGAATATGAAGAATTGAGAGAGGTGAGTTGAGTCAGGATACTCTAAATGTGAATGTAGAAAAAGTGAACTGAGAACTATTTTCCTATATGTAAACAAATAAACATTTGTGTGGTATTTTATGGTACAGTGACAAGGCTATCTGACAGGGCTGATGGTGGCCAATTAAGAAACAATGAACAATGAGGTAGTATAGGAAAGATGGGATCAGATGAGGAGTCTTAAAAACCAGATAAAAGAGTGTCGAACCACAAATGCAGACAACAAATATTTTAGTAAGGTGAAAGCATACTGAATGAAGAGTACTAGAAATATTTTAATAGTAGATATAGGATTTAAAAACAGATATCTTGAGAGAAAAATAGTGGGTCTTTGTATCAAGCTGTATATAAGAAATAAAGGAAAAGTAAGGCAAAATGTCTGTACTATTTCTATCCTTGAGGCTGGAAGGCTACTACTAGAGGTAACATAAGACTGAAGTTAAATTGATAATACTTTCAATAAACTATGGGAAAGATGATCTTTCAGTTGTGTACATATTGTGTTTAAAATATTTCTTGAGCAATGATTTATAACAGTTGGAAATATAGGCTTAGGACACAGCTTATACCACTAGAGTGGTTAATTCCTAGAGTTGTTGATTATGTAAAAATATTGACTCAAAAACATGGTCTTACTAGGCTTAAGAAGAGAAGTACAAGAAAGGAATCAGAGAGAGTGATCAGATCAAGGAAACAATCAGGAAAAAAAATATTATTGCCAAAGATGAAGAAAATCTCAAGAAGATGGTGGGTGTTCTACTGAATCAAATAATGCAGAGAAGTTGAGGTTACTTATTAGGGTACACATTTATGCAATTCTATTGGCAATTGCTCCTCCACCTGCATGATTGCTCGGGACAGCCATGTTTTCACATGATCCCTACCAATGCTGATTAAATCAGAGGTGAGCATCTGACCCAAATTATGCCAAAGAAGTCCTATCGTGAGAGTCTTTGAACTAGAACTCAAAAAGAGATCCAGTCTTTTTCCAGTGCAGAGGTTGTAATATGTAAAACAAGTGAGTTATGACTGAACGTTTCCTGACCTAAAGACAAATGCTGCAGTGAACTTCTGAGCTATATCCTAGCCCTTGATTAAAGTTGTTCCTGAAACCTGTGATATTATCCTTTACATGGTTTGGTAGTCTACATTTTTCTTCCATTCCATTCCCCTTGCCCCAAGTTTGTTTGAGTTAGTGAAGAGAAAGGTCTTGATTAATAATCTATGTAAAACACTTCTTACATGTTCATGTATTTTAATTTTTCATATAGATTTAGGAGGAAATGGAAATTGGCACACATAGATACAGATGCATGCATGAGTAATTTGAACCAAAAGTTTGGCTAAATTATGAATGCATTTTTACCAACTATTTCTTTTCTTGTATGAATATCACTGAAGCATTTTATTAAGTAATTTAATTAGAAATAACTGTGCCCTTTTTAAACAGAAATAAATCTTTGGGTTGTCCCTTTAAGGAACATGATTTCTTAGAAGCTGTGTGGGTTAAAACTACGTTTGTGGAGCAAAGATTAGATCTCATGGTTTCCCTGGACCCACATTTCCAGCAAGAAGAACTGTAAAGATTTTGAGGAGTTTATATCAATCAAACACCATGATCAATCAACACAGACATTGGCCTAAACAATCAGCATCAAATTTTAGACTGTATCTCTGAAATTCCCAGTGATATTCCCTTAGATATTTCTTCCTATGAAGAAAGATAATATAATTTTGTGGGTTCAAAACTGCAAAAATGGATTTTTTTCCTTTGTTCTATTTCTCCCACCCCTGCCAAAGGAAATAAGTAAACTTCAAATGAACTTACCAGGTTTCCTACAGACAACACACTACTGAATTGATCAGTCATGGGGTAGTGCTCCATGGCCATAAAGAGGGTATTTAAGACAATGCAAATAGTGATGGCAAGATCAACAAATGGATCCATAACAATTAAATTCACAAGATGTTTTACTTTTAACCATGCATCACAGCAGTCCCAGATCAAGAACACATTGGCAAATCTATACCAGCATGGTGGACATTTCTGTCTAGATTCTTCAAGTTCTGGGGGAACAATAAAGAAGAATAGTAGTAAATAACAATAAAATGAATTATTGTTGCTAGTAGATTATACATTGTTTGATAAAATTGATGCTTATACCTGCAAATAGACATTCATATTACTCAGCTTAACAAACTTGAGAAGACAATTCCATTAAATATTTTCAGAAAATGCTCATTAAAAATATCATGTAGATTAACTTTTTTCTCTCTTGAATATAGAAAATAAACACTTAGAATTTAATATTTTGCTTCAAAATAACTAGGTTATGATAGCTTAAATGGCTATATTCTCCTCAAAACAAAATTTTAAAAATCAGCTTTATAGGACTGTTAAATTTATTAAATATTAGTAATTATTGTTTCTTCTAAAAGTATCTTTTATGAACACTGTCTAAAGATGTGATCCTTATTAATATGTGTGACTCATTCTCTCCTCTGATTGTTTCCACATCAACATTGATCTTACATACAATGAATGTGTTATATCCTTCTTTTTAGTATAGATTCAGACCCAAATCTACTTTTGTGGTTTACTCCTATTTTGTAGAATTTTAGCCTCATATGTAAAAACATTACTAAACATTTTAATGGGTGAAACTTGTTATAAAATAATTATTATGTGACTGTTTGGATATCCAATACACTAAGAGGGCATGATACAAAATGTAACTGATGAGTCTAAAGAACATATGTTAGAGTTGACGTGATTGACTTACAAAATTGCAATACTAATGTAATAGCTCGCCCAACTTCAAGGAGCAGGGACTATTTAATGTATGAACAAAGAGGTAACAAGGAGGTAATAGTTGCTGCCCATTCCTGTGTGTCAAAATCAACAAGCATTTGTGTCAGTGGTCCTTTGGAGCAATGTTATGGTTTCTATGTCAGTAGAAGATGGAGGGGAGACCTTTTTTAGGGTCCCTGTTGGAGTGGATTATAGGTTTTAATTTGTCCAACTCATTCACAGCCATAGTCCTTCCCCACCCCCATCAACACTTCTATTCCTAGAGAACAGACTAAAGCCTGAAAGATGTTTCCTTGTGCTTCTGTATGCCAAGACTTAAAAGGGGAGGAGTGTTTACTCTATTTGCACATGAGTAATGTAACATAAGAATAAATATTCACTGATAAAATATCAAGTGGTGAAATAGCACTCTGCAGACAAGATAAAGATCCAAGTCAAAAAGAAGTAAGGCCAATATTAGTTGTTGTAATCAATGTAATTAGGTCTATTATACAGTTCTGATATTAGGTAGTTCTGATCTTCAGTAATTCTATGAGAAGGACTAGTTCCACAAAGCACATAACCATAGAAGGTTGACTATATTATGGCTTGCTTCTTACCTTCCATTGTGTTGGTCAGAATGCTGGCTATGCTCATGGCTCTTTGCCTTCCAGAGGAATCCTCCAGCATCTCCATTGAAATCTGGTAAGAACTTAGCCTTCTCTTTCTGACTTCCGTTTCAGTGGTGGTACCCTGCAGACCAAATACTGATAGCTCAAACCACCCTTTTCAATGAGTAACATAACACCACATAGCATTTCTTTGGAAAATCATGCTACATGCAATTATTCCAAATAACAATTTTAAGTAATAATAAATGTTAAATTATTGTTAAGTTATGAACTTAAACTTTTTAAAAAAGTTATCACAGGTGATACTCTTTAAGAGGAATTCACCAGTTGGATGCAATTGTATAACACGATTATGTTACAGAAATATTTTAGCTAAACTGTCAGAATGTTCAGGAAAATTTTTCATAAATATGCTAAAGTCATATATTTTTTTGTTTCATTCAAATAAAAAGTATTTTTTCAGCTTCTATCAATGACTAACAACCAGATCAACCTTTCCCCCCACCAAATAAATACTATGATTATATAGTCTCAAGGCTGAATTATATTTTTTGAGGCTATATTGGCAATATTGACATATATGGGCCAATTTTTTTCCATGCACAAACACAGATGTACAATGAAATGTGTGTGCTTTCCTGAGATTTCTTTAATCATTTTTGTATGCCATCCTATAAGAAATCAACACATTTTATTTTAGAGTCATTTTAAAATAGCACTGTAATATTGATAGTTGTATGAAACTGCCCATTATCAATAAATTGGTTGTTACAATATTTAATTTTAAGAATATGAATTTTTCAGAATATGAATAAATAATTATACAATTCCGGGTGAATTGATAATAAAGATTTAATTGTCAAAGTGCCCATTATTTTGTGTTGATAGGTCTACTGGATTTGCAGATAAGTATTTCATACCAGACTCTAAAAACTGGGCCCTTTTAACCTAAAGCATTTGAAAGCTAATGGTCCCACACAATTTTCAATTGGTTCTCAAGATTCTATTGTTTTCCATTTGATTAATCATGTATTATTTTTAAGGACTTTCACTTTGGGGAAGCAGGACATATATCAGGCTAAACTGCCCAGGCTTTATTTCAAATTTGTGTAAACTGTCAGTAGTAGCTAGGTTATCTATTATCACCTCTGGCTGAAGTGGTCCAGTAGGTGACGTTAGAGCTGAAGGTCCACCCACCAAGGAAACCACACCATTGCAATCCACAGTGCTGTGCATCTTCCCATTTGCTGGAAGCCCTGGCACCATCCTGGATGACATACTGGCCTGACTAACGTTACTGTTGCGTCGCTCTCCATGTCTGTGCGGCACAAACAGTGAGTCTCTCCTGCTTTCGCTGTCTTCAAATGTGCTGTGTTCATCATCAGCAAAGTCATTTTCAGATCCCACATCTTTTGCCCGACCTCTGAAGCTGAAAATGCTTGTTTTGCTATTGCGTCTTGGGGAAAACAGGGAGCCACGGATACTCAACAGAGACTAAGGAGAAAGCAAGGAAGAAAGGAATTGGGGGGTCGGGAACACAATTATTTAATAAAGTCTTAATATGGCTGGCAGAATTGATTTGCTTTTGGGTTAGAACAGTCTTGCTCTTAAACATGGGTAATCAAGTATATAGAAAACATGTATGTTTTGATATTTTTATTAAAGCAAATTTAAGTGTAAAGAGTGTTCTTCTAAGAATCTTGGTTTGCAATTTACTAGGTACACAACCTCTTCATTTAATCTTCACTTCCATATTATTAGGTAGATTGTGTTATCATAATACTATAGAGGAGGAACCAGAAGCTGGAAGGGATAAATCATTCTTTTTGGTGGGAGCAGTGGTTAAACAACTAGTAAGGTAGCTTTCACTTCTCAATGCTATGATCTTAAGGGCATGCAACCTGGACAATAAGTTTCGGCCCAAGTGAGACTGTTGGCTCAAATTTAAAATATTTGTAGCAAATATTTTACTTCTGAATAAGTATTTTTTAAAAACTATTATCTTTCCATTCTCTTCTTTTGGATTCTGAAAGGAAATTAGTTTATTCTTTCTCTGGAACTGTTTGTCTCTCTACACAGGAGATCTGAAGTCACGAAACTTACCTGTGATGTTGTCTTCCCAATTTGCTAACAGTTTTCCAAATGGCAACTGTCTTATTTAAGAGACTATAAGTCACAGCAAACACAACAGAGAGGATTCCTAAAGTGCTACATAAATTACTCTTCTGCTTTAAAAGTTAACATGAGCTTTAAAAAGCATGACATATAACACGACTTTAGCGAAGAAGATGATGTAGAAGACAGTTTATTCTTCTAATTTCATTTTAATTTATGAAAAAGAACTAGATGATTCAAAAAATTTTTTTATTACAGATATTCACAAATGAATCATGTAAATTGTTTTCTAGTACCAGAAAACAAGGAGTTAGCTTGAAGCTCCTTCATTTAAACTAGCAACGCCAAATAATTCTGTGTTTGTTCTAGTCTTGCAGATGGTTTTTAGAAACATCTCTATTCAGTCTCCAGAGTGTTTGTTTTCTCCCCGCATCATTAATGACATTTCTCCTTGCTCCCTCTCCTTGGTCTCTCATTCCCTTTCCTATCTTCAGAGCCAACAAAATCTACATCCATACATATACATACACATATGCATACATATACATATGCATACATATGTAAGTGCCAGCAGCAAACATTCCTGGACTTTCCCTTTCTTCTTCTAAGCTTTAGTGTAAAACCAAATAAAATAATCTTAGTGGAAAAAAAACCAAAAAAGGCAGACTCTAGCAAATTTATTTTTGGTTCCTCTGCCTAATTAGGTCATGCTGATTTTTTTAGGCCTCATTTTTAGCTTTATTTTTATGGCTTTTCCCAAGACCGTAAGGTACCAGAATAATCTTTGCTGCCTTCTGTCTCAGTGATATTCTGGTAAGATATATATTCATTAAGAAGTGCACTGCTCCTTTGGATTTGGTTAGATGCTCCACAGGAACTACTGGCTACCCAGCTTGTCCAGCCTGAGGCTGTGTGTGTGTGACAATCAATTCTTGGAGCAAGTCTGTCTACTGAATGCCAGACAGGAAACTGATTTCTCAGCAAAGTGACCAAGAGATTAGACCATGTGAAGAAATTAATTCACCCCTTCATTAATAAAGAATGCTAATTCTTTTAATTTCCTTAGACTCAATTTAAATTATCAATACAATATTGGTTATATTCAGAACTATTAATACTATTTTGCAACTTTAGTGTGTATGTGAATCACTGTGAGAGTTAAAAATACATATTTTTTGCTCTCAGTTTCTGGAATTGGGATTCAGTAAGGAGGGGGTAGGATACTGGAATCTGAATTTTCCATATACATTTCAGGTGATTCTAATGCAGGTGAACCTCATCCTACACTCAGAGAAATACTAACTTGGTCATACACTCATCTGTAGGATCATTCAATGTAATTGCCTTACTATACCTATGTTATGAAACTGTCTCTGGAAACTGAAAATCTGTCTGCACAAATTGGTTGGGGTTCTGTGGTATGTGTGTACATACATAATGTATTTGGTACATGCCTTTAATTTGCATGTTATTATGCCAGGGTATTTTCAAAAACGTTCCAGATCTTTGAGCTTATTTGAAACTTCTATTCACTCTCTGGAATGTATAATAATGGGTGTGAGTACAGCTTTCAAGGCAACAGAGACCAAAAAAGAAGATAACAAAAATAGTATTCAGAGAAAATAAACCAAAAATAACACACTAGAAGATGCAGCGGAGAGGAGGGAATACCCACAGCTGTGGCAACACTTTCTCTAGGGAAAGCCAGCTTTTATACTTTAAGGACTGAAAGGCATATTTCTTTGCCTCAGACATGCCCAAACTTATATCACAGGTATATTTTTTATCTTGTTCCAAGAAAATAAAAACAGCCTTTTTCTTAATTTTCAGTAACAAAGGGGAAAATAGAAGAGATTAGATCTGTAAGACTCAATCCTGCATGTAGGGCTTGACTAAAAGTGGGTTGGGAAAAGGTCAAGATGCAAGAAGACGCAGGGAATTTTAAGATGTTCTGGTGGAAATATATAAAGCGAATATTTGTTGGAAATACTTAGTATTTTAGGTTTTCATTGTACGCCTTTAAGTACTTTTTTATTTTGTACTATTAACTTGTATTATCTATTTAAAATAAAATAATGTAATAAGGCTAAAATAACATTTAAAATTTATGTTAGTAGAGGGCAGTGTACTCATAATTTATGCTCTCTACTTTGACGTTTTCAGAAGATGTATTTGTTTTGAGCAGTATTTCATGTCTATTTTATGCTTCCTGTCCTCACCACCTTCACTGATTCTCTTTCCTACCAGGGAGAGTCCTTTCGTGTTTATAAAACCAGAAATCGAAAGCTGCTTCTGGCATATTTCTGCTTGTTTGTTGCATTAATGCTCTCTGCCTGTCATTACTGAGATATGCAAATTGAATGCTAATAGGTTATTTCTTTTACTTTTGAAATTATCTATTTACCATCTATCTATCTACGAATATAAAATGAACTACCTATAACATATGTATGTGCTGATTCTGTTTTTAGTATTAAAACTCTGGCTATCATCTAACCTCCCCCTCTGCTTTGCCTCTCTGTTGTTCATTCAGCTCTAGCAACCCAGGCCTCCTAGTTACTCCTTGAACATTCCAGCCATACTGCCGTGTCAAGGCCTTGTACTTCCTTTACCATCAGCCTGGAATGCTATTCCGTAAGATAGTCCTTTCCCTTGCCTCCTCTAAATCTTTGCCAAAATGTCTCCTTCACAGAGAGACCTTCCTAAAACACTCTATTTAAAATTTTATCTCCAATTATGGTCCTTGTTCTCCTTTTCCTACTTTTTTTTTCCTCATAGCACTTATCACTTTCTAACATAGTCTATAACTTATTTATATTGTTTATTGTCTGTACTTATCACCTTCTATCATAGTCTATAACTTATTTATGTTGCTTATTGTCTGTCTTTTCCTTTAGGAAAAAGTTCCACGAAGTCAGTGAATTGAATCTCTCTTGTTTATTGAGGTATTTTCAGCATCTAGAACTATTTCTGTCATGTAGTAGGAGATCAATAAATATTTATTGATTGAATGAACTAATCCACATGTTTTCCTTTGAGCACGATGATGAAATAATAAAGGAAATAATACTATTGTCAAACTCAAGTAAATATGTTCATGTAAATATTGCTACTATGCATATCCATTTGTGAGTAATTGAAGCTATTCAAAGTTTTGTTTCCCCATTTAGAATTCATTCACCCATTTTAACTCAATAAGAGATTTATTCTTTGTTACATAGGTTTTCTATATATTGCTTAGTCCCTCAAAACTCTGTTAGACAGGCATTATTACCTTATCTTACAGAAATCTTACAAAGTACAAGTGACTTGACCAAGGTCACAGAATGAGTTTGGAGTTGAGATATATATGCAAACTTTTGTGACATCAATCATTATGAGATAGTACCAAATATTCCTAATCCTAATAACTCCTAATAGTTTTAAGAATGATAAAATATCAAGGGTGACTGGTTAAGCCAAAAGAAAAAAAAAGGTCTGAGAAACTGAGTTGCCCTCCAGATCTTCAAGTTAATCCTAAATGTGTTATACTGATATAATACCATACTTTATATTTGTATTATACAAGATAGTAGTAATTGAATCTCTTGATATTGATATTATCTATAGGAAAATGGTTTTTATCTTATAACTCTTTGTGTGTTCACATCTATTTTGTGCTAACATGAGGATACTAGTTTTAAGTTATTAATATATTTTCTTTAAAAATTTTTATTTACATATTAAATATAAATTATAAAATAAACAATCACTGATAACATGCATACCCCTTTCCTCCCAACCAAGAGCTAAATACTATATTGAATTTTGTGTTTATCACTTCTACAAAAAAAGTTTTTTCTTTATAAAAAGGATATTATACCTTTTGGTTGCTATATAATTTTTTGATTTAATCAATAGAGTATCTCTCAAAGCATTATTTTTAGGGTATAACTCTGAATAAGATTAATATGATTAGAAGAGTTTGTAATTCATAGCACATGAAATTCTAATGAAACCAAATAGTATTCAAAGTTTTAATTATGCTTATCACAGATTTCATAACTATTTATTCCTTACATCATGCAAATGTAAAGAATATATTAACTTACTAACCCATAACACTTACTAAACAACAAAGAGTTGAAACTAGTATTTCCTCTTTTACTTGAAAATATGCTGAAGAATTGGGTAGTTGGCATTAAATCAGAGCAAAAATAGACCACTTTCAATGTTGTTCTCTTAAAGAGCATTTAGGTCATAATTTTATTCCAATGTGTCATATTATGACCCTATACCAGAATAATGGAGACTCACCGTAGTACAGTTCTCATATCAAAGGATAAAGGCAAAATCCAAAGAGACATTTCCTTTCAAAATTTATACATAGGTTATAGTCACAACCTCAGATGATAAAGGCGGACACCCACACACAAAGAAGATAAGTTTATCTGAGGTCTTAAAATGAAAAATATAAACAAAAGATTCTAAATCTGTCTCACTGGAAAATCTGATAGGTAGATTGTACCGAAAAGAAAAAAAGAGGAGATTAAGAAACATGGTCTCAAAATAGTAAAACGTTGAAAGCTGAATACCTTAAATTAAAAGTTATTAACAGTTTAATAAAAAATCTCATTTGATAAAAAATTAACAGTTTAATAAAAAATCCCTTTTGATTTAAATTCTTATTGTAAGTTACCATAAGAATTTAAATAACCATATTAAATGTTAGTCCCCATAGCTCACTGAAATCAGATATTACAAAAATGTACCAAAACAAAATATAGCAATTCCAAAGCAATAGCAATGACAAACCAACCAGAATGCTTACCTGATGCGGGGAGCAGAATTTCTTATCTCCACTCAGTCGGTTTCCATCCATGGAGAAAAGAAAGCTTCTTCTTTTGACACTGTCTTCAGATTCAGATTTGGGAAACCTGTCTCCCTCTCCTTTGTTGTTTCTGTCTACATGCTCCCTCTGTCTTCTTTTCTTCCTTCGGTTCCTCCACTCCTTAGCACTTTTGGAGCTTAACTTCGATGCTTCTGAAGAACTTTCCAAGAGCTCTCCTAACCCACCCATTCCACTGAAATCTCTTGAAGCAGCTGATGCTGCTGCAACTGCCTATTGTAAAACAAAGCCAGGTACTAATTAGAACATAGAACTCTGAAAACAGTTGACTATGGTACAAATGTTGCCATTTAAGACTATTAACTATAAGTGAAAATTAAGTCTTCTGGTCTTTATTTTGTCTTATTACAAGAGTTTATACATCTGACAAAGGGCTGATAACTAGAATCTATATAGAACTCAGAAAAATGAGCAAGAAAAAAAAATCAAACAACCCCATTAAAAAGGGGGCAAAGGACATGAACAGAAACTTTTCAAAGTAAAATAGACTAATGGGCAAGAAACATATGAAAAAATGCTCAACATCTCTAATCATTAGGGAAATGCAAATCAAAACCACAATGAGATATCATTTAACTCCAGTGAGAACTGCTTTCATCAAAAAGTCCCAAAACAACAAATGTTGACATGGATGTGGAGAGATAGGAACACTTATACACTGCTGGTGGGACTGCAAATTAGTACAACATCTATGGAAAGTAGTGTGGAGATACCTTAAAGAACTAGAAGTAGAACTACCATTTGATCCAGCAATCCCACTAGTGGGTATCTACCCAAAGGAAAAAACGATATTCTATAAACAAGCCATCTGCACTCGAATGTTTATAGCAGCACAATTCACTAAGATATGGAAACAACCCAAGTGGCCATCAATACATGAGTGGATTAATAAAATG
>VBSM01001562.1:13111222-13140408 GCA_008086735.1 Cheirogaleus medius
ATTATCCTGGAGGGAGCTGGAGCCCATTCTTCTAAGTGAAGTATCACAAGAATGGGAAAACGAACACCACATGTACTCACCGTTAAATTGGTACTATTAATAATTGATCAATGCTAATGTGCACATATGGGAAGTAACATTCATAGGGTGTCAGGCAGGTGATGGGGGGAGAAAGAGATGGGTAAATCCACACCTAATGGATGCGGTGCAAGCTGACTGGGAAATGGGCTTGCTTGTCAGGTGGTGCAAAGGCAATTTATGTAACCAAAGCATTTGTACCCCTGTAATACTCTGAAATTAAAAAAAAAATCACCCTTACATTTTAAATTGCATAAAGCAATATGCTAGTGTATGCATTAAGGCAAAAAAGGTCTGGTTTTATATATCTCCTGGATTGCCTTTTTTTTTTTTTTTTAACTATGTTAAGATTAGCTTTGTTCAGGGGACAATTGTTCTCTTAAAAGTGTCTTCTATACTTTAAAAAGCAAAATTTATCCTAGTGGTGGTTGTTTCTTCTGATTACCATTCCATTTTCAACCATAGGATTTTTCCTTCCTGTACAATCATGAACAACTGAGTGGTATTTTTTCCCTCTAAATCCTGGGCAAATGGTTTTTTCTTTTCTTTTTTTATGAACTCAAAACATTTAAAGTCTATTATTTTACCTCTAGATGGAAGTAGTGGGAATGAACTGGCTAGTTTATCCTTTTTTTTCATTTGAATTACATTAAGACTATAGTTCACATCTCTAGGGTCATGTTATTCCCAGAGAATTTATTACAAGGCACTTTTAGTTTTAAAATTTTTGATGTTTATAAACTATTTATTATTATAAATAATAACAAATGATCAAATTACCAATGAATAAATTCCTAAAATAATCATTCAAGGTATTATGAGAACTTCTTCAGATTTCTTTTTCCATATTTCAGAACTAAGTATTTTTAAGCATTTTGAGTTTCTGTACTTATTCATGAAACACAACCAGCTCTGAGGTGTTTTGTACTTTCATCTTTATAAATAGTATTTTTAGACTGGAAATGATCTAACCATGACATAGAAAAGATATGAAACAACAATACTGTACATATCAAAGCCGAGTTTTCATTAGGTATATTCCTGTTTTTAAATATAACTACAGAAGTGGAAATAATTAAATTATGAGAATATTGATTAAACTTTTTACAGATGTCGTTACTGAATACAATCAACCCTAATTTATCTACCATTTTGTCTATCTTCCCCACCAGCTGTAAGCTAGATCAGAATTGTGTCATTATTTGTATGTGCAGTGCCTGGTATGTCACCTGACATAAATAGGGCTCAGTAAATGATTGGTGAATAAAGATTTAAAAGGTATTTTTACTGTCAACTGTCTCAGACACTGGCATAGAAGTAGGGAGAGATCAAGACAGGCTTAGATCTCAAAAAACAGACTGTGTCAAAATGGTCTCTATAACAGCAACATATTTTAAGAGGGAATAAAGATAAAATCCATTTATAATACTTTGACAACACTTTGTGCTTTATGTTTCTTCCTCAATGAGAAGAAGCAAATCCTCCTTAGTAGCTTCCATTTTTCAACCTCATTAACTAAAATTTTTTTTTACAAAGTTTTTAAAACTAAAGGTATTATGCTACAGATTCTCTAGGATTAAAATGAATTTAGGGAGTGAATCATAGTACTAAATATAGTACTAATTTATATGTTGAACTCTGCAACACATAAAATGTGACACACATATTTGTTGATATTGAGCATAATATTCATTATGAGAACCCAAATCTAAGACTTGATATAAGACAACAATCAGCATTTAAATGAAACACTAATCAGAATTTGGATATTCTTAAAATTTCATATAGTCAGCTAGATTTTTCATTGCAGTCTTGAACATCAGTATCACTTCTAATATAATCCATGATGAGAGATGAAAAATATTAAGGACCCTTTATAAGTATGGCTATATAAGTAAAATAAAGTGAATAAATGAAGTACTTATATGTAGCAAGTTAAATATAGTTACAAGGTGCTTGGTACAGAGGAGGTCCATAATAGGTATCATTTGTTGAAAGAGAGAATATACATATATCCTTTTTATCCAAATAAAGTCCTTCTTGTTTCCATTTCATATGGATACAAACACATAACACCCAGTGTTAATTGTTTGTTGACTTGTTTGTCCCTAGAAACAAAGGAAGTGGTGGTAATACTCCCTTACCATAATCCTGAAACTTATGTTCATTTAAATCACTTCCGAACATTGTTTTGCATAAGACATGATTTCCCTACCTATTCTGAATAATAGTTCGAATAGCTCAAAACCAAAACAGTTTTCTAAGGCAACAAAGGTAACCTCCGACACAACACATTTTACGTGTCACTCATCAACTCAAATCTGTCACTTGTTCCACTTCTAGTGATTTGCCGATTCCCTCAAAGGCAGATGTTTCCTGTCATCTCTCATGTTTGTGTACCTGTTTATACCCAACTCTGTGACACTGCCAATGTCCTGCTTACTCAGAATAATAGTGTTACTTTCACAGTTGACTTGCTCAATTCCTCTTGTACAAATATGTGCTTAATATTTATATAGAGAACATTTTCTTATAACATTTCTGTATGATTCAACATATGTTCTATAACTCACTGTATCTATATGTCCTTAAAAATATAACCACGTGACTAATCATTTGTTTTTCACATAAAATCCAGTTAAAATCCCATTCAAGGCTACAAGACATTAACTATATCTGTTTCAAGTCTACCCCCAATTATATCAGATCTTTTAAATGCCACTATTTCTAATTTTGTCCTAATGTTTACTTCTGAACTTTCTCCTATAAGATCAATATAGACTGCTATGGAATATGCTAAGCTAAGATTAGCATTTAAAGATCACAAGTTAAATGTCAAACACAAGATGGTCTAGGACAAAACATTTATTTCTTTGTGGAGTTTGTCTTTCTCCATGTCATTTTCTCACGTCTACACAATGACTGGCACTGGGAGGCCCCACACAGACATTAAATAAAAATGGAAGTGATGCTAGGCTTCATGAAGTCACTGGCTAGACAGTAACTTGTGAAGAGTCAGAGGTGGTTAGCAAGACTTAAGCTATACTGCAGCACAAATGACCTCATAGTTGCACTAACTCTCTCTCTGCCTCCAGCTCTCTCCTGTGCTTCAGCATTGCCTATTTACCGGTCATCATTACCTGTGTCATCAATAAGAAACTAAAATGAATTTGGCACTCTGCCATCTCAATCAGTATGAGAACACTTTACCTTGGATCAGTTTAAAATTTGTACATATAAAACTAAAGCTGAATTCAATCATGATGATTTGGTCACCGGAATCCAATAGCAGACTATTAAGTAACAGAACTGATGCTTTCTAGCTGACCTAATCATGATATGGATAATTAGGTTCTTTAAACGTTTATTGGACATAGTACACTTTCACTTCTAAATTCAAAAAGATTATACTCTTTTAATTGATGCCATATTTTACTCTAAAGTGGCTGCATTTCACAATAAACTTATTCCTTTACTGTGTTATCTGTATAGGATTTTCAAGCACAATACTTTGTCTGATTTGATAAATGATAACAGAATAAACTGGTGCTTTAAAATACAATTATATGCCATTTATAAATATTATTTCCTATAATGTTTATTTAAAACTTTGAATTAAAAAATGTTTTTTCCCTGTAAATAGCTATTTTATTTCATTATTTTACAAATGTGTTTTATTTATAGTGATATGAAATAAAAATCCTAAATAATTGAAATATAGTAGACCTTTCTGGCAAGCATGAGGGATATTTTATAAGATTTTCAAGTATCACTAAATTTGTTTATAGTTTTTCTTATAAATTCAATAAAATATAACCATGTTCCTATTCTGTACCCAGTGGTAAGATAAAAATAGCAAAGCCAGAATGTTCAGTAAATGCTAAGTCTATTGTTGAGCTCAATAACTAACTAAGCAACTCATAGCTATATCTCTGATTCACCAGAAAATGCCTCAAAGGACCTAGTGCTATATGTTGTGCATCTTCAAAGTAACTCAGAATTGTTAAAAATTTAAATTTTGAACCTACAAATTCCAAGTGTATACTGTCATTCAAATAATACTTCAAGTATCTGGAACCATTCATCTGAAAAAAATGCAAAAAAGTATGTAAAAAAATAATTTGGACTTTTGCTTCTGGCCAAGATAGAGTAACAAGGACCAGATCTGCACTCTCTTCTGAAACAACTAATAAAACAGACAAAATACATGTAATAATGGTTTCGAAGAAACCGAACATCTGATCAGGATGTCATGAGATATTGGGAAATGGGAAAGAAGGAAAGCAAGCTCCATGATCTTCTTAGCTTATGGCACTGAACTTCCAGACTATGGTGTGAAGAGAGAGTATCTCTGTAGATAGAGTCTACATAGACATAGAATTTACACAGAGGAGGAGATGAAACTAAGAGTCAGGAAACCATGGTGGCTTGGTTTACAGGACAGGGTACTATAGAGGACAGAATTGAACAGGGAGAGGACTCTGGAGATCTTCTGAGGTCCCCCTCGAGTACTGAGAAGAATATTCATCAATACATGTATGTCAGGAAACTACCTGAGGCCAAGGATTAGAGGGAACACCACCCAGCATGCACACTGTGCCCCAATATTGCCTGTTCCTACCAGCTACACTTGGAAAGGACTTCATTTCTTTTTTTATTTCAGCATATTATGGGGGTACAAATATTACGGTTATGTATATTGCCCATGGCCCCCTCCCCCCTCGAGGTAGAGCCTCAAGCATGACTATCCCTCAAACGTTGCACATCTCACTCATCATGTTTGTATATACCCATCCCCTCCTCCCCCCTCCCACCTGCCCGACACCCGACAAATGTTATTCCTATATGTCTACTTAGGTGTTGATCCGTTAATACCAATTTGCTGGTGAGTACATGTGGTGCTTGTTTTTCCATTCTTGAGATACTTCACTTAGTAGAATGGGTTGAAAGGACTTCATTTTTAAGTGGGAATTGGGTAGGGTATTTGGAAGTGTCTTCACTCAGTATTGGGGGATAATTAACCTTAGACTAAATGCTGCTCTAAATGCTCCTAACTAACAAATCTTTAAAGGTTTGAAGGTATAAAAGAATCAGACTGTTTATAAATGGCATAACTATATCCCAAAACAAAGATCAACAATATTTATAGGAATACAAAAATATCCAGCACCCAAAAAAGTAAAATTGACAGTGTCTGGAATTCATTTGAAGATTGTCAGGAATGTAAAAAGGCAGGGGTGTGTGACTTATAATAAAGAGAAAAATTAATCCAAACTGACTAAGGACTGACAGAGACGTTAGAATTAGCAGACAAGGAATTTAAACAGTTGTTATAACTGTATTGCGTATGTTGAAAATGTTAATTAGAGACCTGGGAAATATATAAAAAAGAAGCAGATCAAGCTTTTAGAGAAGAAAACTATAATGTCTGAGATGAAAAATATACTGGATGGGATTAATGGCAGATTATAGATATTGCAGAAGAAAAGATAATAAACTTGAAGACATAGCAATAGAAACCATCCAAACTGAAACTGATGAACTGATTCTAAAAGCCATATGGAACTGCAAAGGACGTAGAATAGCTAAAAAAGCTTTGAAAAAAAAAAAGTTGGAGGGCTACACTATCAGATTTCAAGACTTATTGTAAAACTACACTAATTAAGGGAGTGTGGGATTGGTGTAAAGAGAGACAAACAAATCAACTGAACAGAAGGGGGTCCGAAATAGACACTTACATTCAGACAACTGATTTTTGACAAAGGTTTAAAGGAAATTTAGTGGAGAAAAGATATTTTGTTTTACAGATGGTGTTGGAATAATAAGATACTCATATACCAAACAAACAAAAAATAGTGAATATCAACACATAACTTGTATCTCACACAAAAATGAACTTAAAAAATGGGTCATTGATCTCAATGTAAAACATAAAATTATATAACTTTAGAAGAAAATATGGGAGAAAATCTTTGTGGTGTTGGTTTTGCAAAAATTTTTCAGATGTAACGCCAAAAGCATGATTTTTTTAAAAAGCCAAAAAACAATTAGCTTGATAAATTGTACTTCATCAAAATTTAAAAAAACTTTTCCTCTTAAAACATACTGTTAGGAGAATTAAAAGGTAAGTCTCAGACTGGGAGATAATATTTGTAGAGCACATATATGATAAATAACTCATGTTCTGAATATAAAAGAACACTCAAATCTCAAGAATAAGAAAAAAAAAACTAAAAAATATGAGAAAAGATTTGAACAACCACTTCATAAAAGAAGCTATCCAGATGGAAATACAAGCAGGAAGAGATGCTCTACATTATTAGTAATTAGGAAAATGAAAATTAACTCAGCGATGAGATAGTTATTAGAACGACTAAAATTAAAATGGCTGACCATACCAAATATTGGCAAATGTAGAAGAATTAAACTGATATGAATCAGATTTTTACTATGTCTCCCCAAGATCACCTTTCAATATATGGAGTTTTTCCCTTTTTAATAGAATTCTGGGCTTCTCTCTCTTTTCAATACATGAATATCCCATTCACTACACCCCTAACCCAAACAGTTTTTAATATTAATAAAAATCTATAGTTGGCATCTAACTTCAGATGCCTTCCTGATATCCTGATATGGGCTATAGCAAACACCTTTTGTACTACAGAAATCCCAAAGAATGGTTAAGCATAGGTATGCATAAAGTTTTCTTGTTAACATTTGAGATCAAATGTTCAGAATAAAATCTCAAATGTCATAATTAGGGGTGAAACACTAATACTTGGAAATATCAGTTATATTTGTTTTCTAAATTAAACTTAAAATTAAATCTCTCCCTTAGTTCCATAAGACGATTGCATAGTAAAACTTATCCCTAATATATTCTCTACCCACCAGCTGATTTCTTTATATATAATGCCTGAAAAGTGCCTTTGAATTCAACTTCAGAAACAATTCTAGGTTTGAATAGCTTTCTCTTTTCTAATGACAATGCTTGTAGATAAAATGAAAAGCCAATTCCAATTTGACCTCTATAGTACAACAATATTCCCACATAGAAACTAAAAATAATAATAAACCTTTGTTATTATTCAGTACCTGAGCTTCTTCCTGTTGCTTTTTAAGCTGTTCAAGCATCTGCTGAAATTCAGCCTCTTTCTGTTCTGCCTCTTCCAAGGTGGCCTGGTTCTGTTCCTCATAGGCCATGGCCACCACAGCCAGGATCAAATTCACCAAATAAAAAGAACCCAAGAAAATAACCAGGACAAAAAATATCATGTATGTTTTTCCAGCAGCACGTAACGTCTACGGGAAAAAAGGGATAATTCCGTAAGTATACTACTGGTAGTAATGTACCCAGATAGAGATCTGATCACAACAGTCAGGAAACTGATGCTTTTTAGTATCCAATTTATTTTGATGATCAAGGTCTCTTTTTTTTGGCATTAAAATTCTCAACATACAAAAGTAATAATCAAATTATCTAAAGCTTGACTGCAGTCTCATTTGACATAAACATATTTCAAATTAGTATATACTGGATATATATTTGAGCCTCACTAAAACGCTTTTTTTGGGGTTCATAATGCGGGGCAATATGACAAGTGAGAGCACTATATCTTTCATTGCTGCCAGTGGAGTTCCACTTATAATGCAGCCCACTCTCCATACCATCTAGAGATATCTTTCTTCCCTTTTCTTCTAGACTCGATTAGCTATAGCTTTAATTTGAAATTTTTATATAATTTATTTAAAAAATCTTTTAACATGTTTTTATCTCCACAACTGGATTATAAACTCCTCAAAGTTGTGAACATACTTTGCATCCCCCATTCCCCCAGCAGAATGCCTTTCATATAATCAATTAGGATTGATTAGGATTCCTAATGATCAATTAGGATTCTAGGCAAAGACTCTCTTGATTCCAGAGTGTTATGAGCAAGTATCCACACTTGTCGTTTTATATATGATCATAAAAATAAATGCTGTGCATGTTAATTTGGACCTTACCAACTGGTAAAGATTCTCCCAGTAGTCTTGAGTCATGAGTCTAAATAGAGACAAGAAAGCCCAGCTAAAGGTGTCAAAGCTTGTGTAGCCATAGTTGGGGTTTCGACCAGCCTTCACACAGATGTATCCTTCTGGACACTGGCTGTAAGAGAGAGAAATGGAGGTAAGGTCAGCATAGAAACTACAGCAATTTCAATGGATTTGATTTATAGCAATTTTCAAAACCCAGAGTTGTTATCTGTGATGAATTATCTTCTTTCATTTCCAGAATATTTTAGGTTGTTGTTCACAGTGAAATTTATCAGATTAAATTTATTAGGAAAACCAACAGAAAATTTAGGTGCAGAAGAGTCAGATTCACAGACATTTACAATGGCAGACAGCTAGCAATCACATACTTTTGGCTCTGACACCATCATTATTCTACTCTTTCCAAAGTGGCAAGAATCAATAATTAAAAATTAAAAGCCAGAAAAGTTTTATTAGCCAGAAAAGTTATATAGAGTTTTCTAAAATAAAATTTTTATTTTAGATTTACAGAAAAGTTGTGAAGATAATATAGACTTCTGATATATCCCATGCCCATTTTCCAATATTGATACATTATTACTAACTGAAGTCCATACTTTAATCAGATTTCCTTAGTCTTTTCCTAATACTCTTTTTCTGTTCCAGGATCATGGGATACATATTACATTTAGTAATTATGTTTCTTTCCTCTTGTTTGTGAAAGTTTCTCAGACTTTGTTTGTGATGATCTCAACAGTTTTGAGGAGTACTAGTCAGGTATTTTGTAGCATGCCCTTGGGATTTGTCTAATGTTTTTCTCATGATTATATTGGGCTTAGGAATTTTGGGGTGGAAGACTACAGAGGTAAAGAAGCATTATTATCACATCATGTCAAGGGTATGTACTTATCACTATGACTTATCATTATTGATGTTAACTCTCATCACCTGACTTGAGGTGGGGTTTTTTAGCCTTCTCCACTGTATATTTATACTTTTTTCTTCCTTTTTCATACTATACTCTTTGGAATAAAGTCACTATGTGAAGCCCCCATTTAAGGAAGAGGCAGTTATGATTTCCTTAAGGGTAGATAGAGTATGTACAAAAATTATTTGAAATTCTTCTGTATGGGATATTTTTTCATTATCCCTATTTTATTTATTTATTTAATAATTTATTTATATTAGCAGGTAGTCATGGTTACTCATTTTATACTTTGAATTATGATCCAATGACATTTTACTTCTTTTCTTGCTCAAATTGCTGCATCTTTGGTCATTAGAAGTTTTTCAGTTAACACCTGTATCAGCTTGACATACCCCATAGTTGTGTGTGTTTTGTTTTTATTTGTTTGTTTCTTTTTTAACATTTTCTTACTTTGAGGCACTATAAGATGCTCCAGGTTCATCTTTTATATTTTCAACCCCAGTCCTAGAATCAACCATTTCTCCAAGGAATACAGGTTCCTTTTATTAGGGAATGGTATGAGAAAAAAAGATCTGGGTGCTAGCTATGTTTGTTGCTACTGGGGTGTCACTGCTTCTAGGCCCTTTTAGCTGAAAGAACAAGGAGAAATATGTGTGTAAACTTAATTGTTCAATGTTAATATACATGCATAATGTTTTTAAGATTGTTAATCCATACTATCATGGAAAACAACTTTATCAACTAGAGCACTGTTCTTTTTGCCTTTAGTCCTATTGACTCATTTCCAAAGTTACTTAGGTTAGCACATTATTACCCCACCTGCTGGGGTGAAGCTGTTTTGTACATTTGTAATATATTTAGATATTTTTGTCACATTCTGTGTTTCACCCTGTGATCTCCAAACTTCACAAAAGATATTTTTAAAATTTGTATACATTAAGATTAACTCTGTATTACAAAGTTGTATGAGTTTTAAAAAATGCTAAATGTTTCATATTTACCATTATAGAATCCTAGAGAATAGGTTCTTCAGCCTAAAAAAATCCCCTGTGCTTTACCTTGTCAGCCCCTCACCCTAAACTCCTGTTAAACACTGATCTTATCTCCACTGTATTCTCTCTTCCACAACGTCCTGTAGTTGGAATTATACAGTATGCAACTTTCTGAAGTTGGATTTTTTTCACTTAGAAACGTGCATTTAAGATTCATCAGTGTCTTTTTGTGGCTTCATAGTGCATTTCTTTTTATCACTGAATAATATTTTATCATATGAATATACCAGAGTTTATTTATCCATTCACCCATTGAAGGACATCTTGGTGATTATGAATACAGCTTCTATAAACATTCACATGCAAGTTTTTGTGCAGACATGTTTTCAAAGTGGTTGGCTAAATACCTAGTAGTACAATTATTGTATCGTATGGTAAGACTAGGTTTATTTTGTAAGAAACTGTCAAACTGTCCTCCAAAGTGGCTGTAACATTTTGCATTTCCACCAGCAAAGAATGAGAGTGCCTGTTGTTCTGTAACCTTACCAGAAGTTGGTATTGCCTACTTTTTTTGGATTTAGTCATTTTAATAGGTATATAGTGGTAACTTGATTTAATTTGCAATTCCCGGATGACATATGATGTTGAGCATCTTTTTATGTCCTTATTAGCTATCTGTACTATATACTTTTGTGAGCTATCTGTTCATGTTTTTTGCCAGTTTTAAATTGTGTAATTTGTTTTCTTATTGTTGCATTTTAACAGCCCAGTCTGTGGCTTGTCTTATTCTTTTAAGAGAGTCCTTTGTAGAGCAGAGGTTTGTAATTTTAATAAAATCCAACTTATTATTTTTTTCTTTCATGGAATATTTCATTGGTTTTGTATTAAAAACTCATCACCAAACTCAAAGTTATGTAGATTTTATTATATGTTTTCTTAAAGAAGTTTCATATTTTACATTTAGGTATATGATCTATTTTGAGTTAATTTTTGTGTAAGATATAAGATCTGTATCTTGGTTAATTTCTTTGCATCTGGATCTCCACTTGTTCCAGCACAATTTGTTGAAAACACTTTTCTTCTTCCATTAAATTGCATTTGCTTCTTTGTCAAAAATTAGTTGATTATATTTGTGTGAGTCTATTTTTGGGCTCTTGATTCTGTTTCATTGATCTATATATCAATTCTTGCACCAACACCATACTGTCTGCTTACTGTAGCTTTGTAAGAAGTCTTGAATTTGGGTAGATATATTTAGAATTTTATTTGACATTTAACATTAGAGGGCTATTAATTTTGCCATGTAAATTACTTGACCCATAGGAGAAACTCATTAAAGGGAAGTGATTATTATGCTTCAATAGAAATAAAGTATGCATTGTAACCAAATTTATCCAAAATTTATCCGGGCTTTTATGATAACCATAATAATAAAAATAATAGTTAACATGCAATAAATTCTTATGATAAAGCATGTGCTAGCATAAATGCTTTATGTGTATTCAACAATTAATCATCACAACAACTCTAAGAGAGAGGCAATATTACTCCCCCCATTTTTAAAGATGAGTAAACTGAGGTACAGAGATCCTAGGACACTTTTCTAAGCTCAAAGAGTTTGCAAATGGTAGAGTTAAGATTTGAACCCAGGTATACATGACCTCTAGAACCTATGTTCTTCTCTACTACACTCACCTTACAAATGCTGGGAAAAATAATTTCTCTAAAACTCTAGCTATGTGACTACTGTGTTTCCCTAAAAATAAGACAGTGTCTTATATTTAGTTTTCCTCAAGAAGACACCCCAGGGCTTATGTTCAGGGATGTGTTATTATTTTTAAGTACAGTACAACAATCTACATTTATTCAAATATAGTTAAGTCGTCTTCTTCTGGAACATCATCATAAAATGGCAGCCACAGCTTTCCTTCTTCCCCCTGGGCACACACAATACCTAAAGCGGAGCCTCCCGCTCCTCACTTCACTGAGGAGACTTTCCCCTCAAAGCCTCAGCTTGTAGCACACACAGTATGGCTGGGACCTGACAAGGGGAGCTGACCTTGTTGGTGGGGCTGCCCGCACCTTTCCGGTCACCTCTGGGATAGTAGCTGCCATGACGGGGCAGATGAGAAGGGCTGCTCATCATCTTTCCTGCTCCCCAATGAAATGCATGGGTTGTGCAGATACGCTGCGAAGCCACGCCCATCACTAGGTCTTATTTTCGGGATAGGGCTTCTATTGCACAAATGCTTAGAAATCCTGCTAGGGCTTATTTTATGGGTAGGTCTTATTTTCGGGGAAACACGGTAGTATACATTTTCATTAACATTCTTAGATTTTTATGGACACACCAGTTTCCTATATTCTAGGATGATTCAAAATATATTTAAGTTCTATGGCCTAAGAGTCACTTACTATTGCTACCCTTTGGCTTTTAAAAAATTTAACTTAAAATAATCTTTGAAAATATGTTAAAGGTGAGAGATTAGCAGGATGGCTAAGATATTACATCTCTTAATGTAGAATGTGACTGAAAGGAACTGTTAAGTATGCAGACTCAGATTTGGACATGCTTTTGGCATACATGTGCCCTTGTTTCTTCGCACACAGGGATTCATGCTATTTCAAGAATACCTAAATCTTTCAAAGCAATTCCCCAGATGGGTTGCACCCTGAAGACCATGTTATATTCTGGATCTTTTCCAGTCACAACAAACTCATCTCATCAGTAGATACCCAAAACATCCCCATCTTTTGTTCCCTTCCTGGATTTCCTAGAGAGTTCTGATGGATTTACAGAGAAGACAGATTATGAACATTTACACATTGGAGCAATAATTTAAGTACATTTTAACTGTGAAATTCTGGGGAAAAGGTCTTCAAAAAGGAATGTAATGACTGTGACTTTAGGACCAACAGCAATCCTGTAAGTCAGACAAGCCCTTCCTAGGTAGGCAGCACCACTCTTCACATGAAAGGCTACCCTTGTATATTTTTTCCTACCTACTTTTTTGCAAAGAGTTCTATGTCTTAAAAAAAAATTGCATTTCTCACCCAGCATCTGAGCCATTTCCACAGAGTAAAGGATCTTTTTGTCCATCCAAAACATAAAAGTGACCTGTTAATATAAAGAACAAATTATTTTATTTCATATTAATCCTATTCACATTAGGAATAAATCAATTTGACTATCTCGGTTATTTCCAAAGTGGACATCCAAAAGCATATTTACAAAGGTAGCTTCACACCCACAGTCTCAACTATTTATAGTTAAAAACTCATTCAACACTAAGGTTAATGTAATGTGGCAATACTTCTTACTCTCATCTCCAATGTAATCCTTCCAGTTAAATGTGCTCATTGTTACATTAACAAATGTCCCATTTGAAGCCATTGTGCCATTAAAGTAGGAAGTGGTGTTGATTTCAAAAGCAGAATCACTTGGGGGCCATTGTAAACATTTATTCCTCAGGTTGCCCATGAACAGCTGCAGCCCAATTAGAGCAAACACGCTCAGACAGAACACAGTCAGGATCATGACGTCGGAAAGCTTCTTCACCGACTGGATCAGAGCCCCCACAATGGTCTTTAAACCTGAATAGAGACAACTATAGGTCAACTGAGGAAGAGTGCCAGAAACCACTATTTCTTCTTAATTGTCACACACATTCTCTTTCTCTTACAAACAATTGTTTGGCTATTAAGACATCAAAGCTGTATGGATAGCCTGATGGTTTGGAAAATAGATGAAGAGCAGATTTTAAGTATGAATCATGTACTTTCTGGAGGTTCAATATGAAAGTTTAAATAGCTAGGCAGGAAGTTTTGTTTGTGTGGTTTTATGTGCTGAATGCACATGTACTGACAAATCTGCAGTTATTTTTCATTTCAGATTTTATGTTGCATGAGGCTGTTTTCCTCCATCCATTCTTTACACTAGCCTCCAAGTAGCAGTAATTTAGAGGAGAAAAGAATTTTAAGATAATAAAAATCCCATGACATATGCATGCTGTTCAATAACAATCTTTTATCCTTTGTAAAAGGAGATCCATTTTTGAAATAGATCTACAGTGAATGGTAAAATCCAAGTCAGTTAGTAAAGCCATGGTAGCAAAAGAAAAAAAAAAAGAAACAAAGAAAATGAGAGAGCAAAATTAGTATTTTTAATAGATGTCTCATGCAATTTTCTGTTAAACTCAAAGGCTGACTTTATAAATAAGCATGGAATTTCTAAAATTTTAGAAACTGAACTGACATTGAAACATCATTTGGCATTCTTGAAATGTGATGAGCAAGAATAATAAGCAACAAGCGATTATAAATTGATTTCAAACTCAGTAATTAAAGTCAGCCTCGGTGTTTAACCTAGCTCTCACCTGGAATGACTGAAATTGTTTTCAATGCTCGGAGAACTCTGAATGTTCTCAACGCTGAGACATTGCCCAGGTCCACAAACTCTGTCACATATCTGTAATAGGGGAGTTCACACACAAACACAATAACACACAAGAAAAGTTGGAGATATAAGGGGCCTACCACCTTACACCAGTTTCTTCTTACCTGGAATTACAGAAATAGTTTTCAGAGCTCGCAAGACTCTGAAAGTTCGAAGGGCTGAAACATTGCCTAGGCTTACAAATTCTGTTACATACCTGCAGAATTAAATCAGAGTTACTAATAGTTTTGGCAAATTTTATATTAAATAAGGAATTAATGTTGGGTTTGGCATATAAAGCCCCTTTGGTGTAACAAATGGAATTGCTATAGATCTCAGGGTGCTATATGCTGAAAGCTGCTTTTAAGAAACAAAATTTTGTTGCTTTATTACAATGTAATTTTCACTAATAGGAACACATTTGTTTGCAAAACTAATCAAAGTACAGTTTTTGCTATTAAATTGTAGTCAATGAATAATTTTATTTTGAAGAAGAGAAAGACTATATGAATGAAAGTAATACCATTTATTGTTCATTTGCCAGATACATTTACCTTGCAACATACATTCTAATATGTATTCTCAAAATATATTAGGTATACAGTTAATATGACTAACAAGAAAGCTTTACATTTAAAATATGTCACAATCTGGTTTATGCTGTGACTATTTTCATTCCTTTGGGCTTATCAAAGTTTGAAAATTACTCACGCCATCACAATGACACTGAAATCCAGCCAGTTCCATGGATCACGAAGGAATGTAAAATCTTCTAAGCAAAACCCTCTTGCCAAGATTTTTATAAGTGACTCGAAGGTATATATTCCAGTGAATGTGTACCTAGGCAAAGTATCCAAGCCATAATTAATAATTTCATTTGTACTGTTAAAATAGATGTTTGTAAGCATAGCAAATCCTATCCTTTTGTGGTTTTTCAATTCACTAAAATCTTGTTTCTTATTTCTGTTTGCCAAAGAATCTATTAGTTTAATTAATTTTATAAACACGAGTAAAAGGTTAAACTGAAGAGACAAAATATTTTCCAAAAATCTGATCCTTTTTAACTATTTAGGTTTTATAATAATAGTTTCATCTATTCTATGGATAATTATCAAGCTTGACCCTCTAGAGCGGCATTGCCAAATAGAAATATAATGCAAGACACAAACATAATATTCAAATTTCTAGTAGCAAATAAAAAAGTAAGAGAGATCAAGTGAATGTAATTTTTATGTTATATTTTATTTAAACCAATAAATCCAAAATATGATCATTTCAACAATTAAGACTAGCCAAATTTCAAGTTTCTATAGCCACATGTGGCTAGTGGCTTCCTCACTGGACAATACAACTTTAGAGGCAACATAGCTGGGATTCATTTACTTAAATAATAAATATTTTATTCAAATTTCTTAATGATTAAACTCATTTTAAGGTTATTTTACATGTCTAATAATGAAAATATGTTTCATTTTTTTTGATCCTTAAGAGTCAGGCACAGAGTTATCAACTGCTTCTTTCTCTCTCTCTCTCAGTCTCTTTCTCTCCCTCCCTCCATCTCCCTATCTTTCTCCCTATGTGTGTGTGTGTGTACTGTATAGATATGTGCATGTATAATCACAAGAAATATTTCAATTAACCAGCATTCTATGTGTATGTGTTTACAAAATTACCAAAATTCAGGGATAAACAAAATTCTTAAATCTAACTTTGTATTAGCTACTGTCTCTATGCAATTGGGTCAAATCATTTAAACCTTGATCAAATTCAAATTTTAGGCTCCAAAACAGTGTAAGACTTCTCCATTTGCTGTTTAATGTAGTGCATTCCTAGCCCTCTATTTTTTGCGAGTGTTGACAATATAAGTTATTTCTGTTTCTGTTTCTTCCAAAAATATAATAGTTGCGTACTTGTTTTTCAACACTGTGTTCTTTAAAAGTACAAATTAAGTTTATTTGTCAGAGTACTCACCCAAGCCATAAAGATTTGACTTACTCTTATTAAAATTCCTTATATTTTACAGCCTACCAGTAGTTTATATGTGAAAAATTTTAGGATTATTATTTTTTAAATGTTTTCTATAGAAATTTCTCTTATATGAGGGAACAAAGAAATCAAGGATAATGTATGCAGAAATAGTCACATCTAGTTTTCTTAAGTACATTCCCCTTCTTCCTCCCTCAACAATTCAATGATTTCGTGAGCAGTAAGTATAATTGCTAACTTTACTTATTATGAAGTAGCTGACTATTAGGAAGAGATATATTTCATAATACCACACTGATGTTTATGTTTTAGTTTGGATCTTTGTGTAATACATATAATAACCATGAGATTTCTCTTTGGAAAGATAGCTGACCTTTTACAAGGCCTAGCCATACGTCACATGTATGTTCTGTTTATCATATTAGTCGTTAGTGCCCTGTGGTTTGTGCTGAGGCAATTCTGTATCTATAGCGTTACTAGGAGTAAGATTACTTCTGTTCCTGTTTTTGGAAAGCAAGAAAATGTGCGGGGACATTTGGAATGTATGGTTAAGTATTGATAGCTGTCCATAGAAGACAGTCCTAGAACTTGACATCTGAGACAGAGAATTCAAAAGTGCTTACTAGCAACTGGATTAAACAAGTAAGTTGGAATGAGGGGACCTTGATCTTTCTTGGCTTTGCCTCCCACTAGCCTCCTAAACAAGCTGTCAATTCTGTCTGTTACAGGTTTTTGTTCCTGTAACTTTGATGTCTACAGAAGTGCCTTGCCTTGCATAATGCTCCTCTCACTATATAATATGGTTCTTAGGTCATTCTGTGTATGCCACATCTTTGTAGTGTTTCTGATATCAATGACTTCTGTTTTCATCTCAGAACTGAGCTATCTTTTCATTGGACTCTGATTTGTTTTTTTCTTTTGTTCCAGTAACCACCACTATTTTGTTTGTTTTCCTGCTGTCTTGCTCTCAAGTTACCAAAGATAATTGATCATGTGCAAAGTTTTCCAACTGAAAGATGAAAGACAAAAACTTTCATAAAGCTAAGACTACTTTCATAACAGGTATAATCATCTATAAATTAATACTGTTACTATAAAAAGAGAGACCTACATATTCAAGTGTCTTCTTTGCTTATCTTTTAATAATGTTATACAAATAAATGAAATTGAAACATGTTTAAATGCTTCAATAATTTCTGTTGGCAAAAGCACGGAATAGTTTTATATAGGTATATCCATTTTGTTAACTGGAAAATCATACATAGTGACAGACAGTTCTATTAAATGGCCTGCCTCAATATAAGAACTGGGTTCTCTACTACAGCAATTTCCAGGGAGCATTTTCAAGCTACTATTTAAAAAAAAATTTTTAAATATTTAAAAAAATATGTTAAATCACTGACAAATAATGGCTTAGAATGGTACAGTCAATCCTCATAGAAATCTATAAAAACAAGTAAAAAGTGGCAGTATTTGTTATACTATCTTATCTCCTTTTGTACATTACTTAAAAAAATAACATTAAAAAGAGCATATTAATTTTCTTTACTTAAGCAAATACCTGATCATTGTATTATACTGTTTATAAATAGCCTATATAACCTAAACACTTTCTATTTACTGAAATGCATGTTTCTTTGACACAAATAACCTCAAATGTGACTGACAAATAAGGAAATATTATGATGCAGAAATTACATTAGCTCATGCACAATTTTCCCCTGCATATAGATGTTTTGAAACAATGAGGGACATTTTTTTCTCACACTTAAATAGAAAATTCATTGCAATTAAAAAATGACCTTAATATTAATGCAGGTATTCACAGAAGTGTTTTCTTTTAATGTGACTAGTGGCTGCCTTAGCATCCTGAATAACTACTGAGCTTAGATCTTTCCCCCTGTGTTAAAATACTCAATGAAGCATTTTATTTTGGTGATGTCATACAAACGCCCCCAGTCTCCATCTCAAGGGACAAAGGATGACGCCCAGGACTTAAGGCTGCAAAGGACTTAATGGTTGTGATTGTAAATGCATATGTCATAAAAGACGTCACTGGGCAAGCATGTTTTTATTGGGATTGCTATTGTTTCTATTAGTGTTCTGGTTACAAAGTTTCATAAGCTTTGAGTGTTCTGCCCCTCATCCTGTTTCCCCCTTAAACCCTGTTATTTTTTGAGCACAGTTTTGCAGAAGACATTTCATTTCTTTTACAGAACACATCTAAAGTGTTTTAGCACACATGTTGTGTCTAAATAACCTACATATCTAAATATAACTTAGACATCCAAAATATCTGAGTTACTTAAATGCTTGAATACATTTTTCCTAAATATAATAGCATATAACCAAAATGCCTAATATATTAATATAGTACTAAAACCTAAATCTATTTTACTAGAATATGACAATAATAGCAATGTTTTAGTATAGAATAATTTTATTCATCAAATTACTTGATCATTGTATTTTTAAATTTTTTTTCTTTTCAGATAAAACCGATTTGTGAAATCATTGTATTTTACCTAAAATGCCTAACTAGGACTGAGACTTAATTTTAGGCTAAATTATCAGTAAGTATATACAAACTGAAAACCTCTCTTAAACAGATACTATAATGGATTTGTTTGAAAAAATACTTACCTCATAGAAGAAAAACTCCCCCAAAG
This sequence comes from Cheirogaleus medius, assembly GCA_008086735.1. Classification (NCBI taxonomy): domain Eukaryota; kingdom Metazoa; phylum Chordata; class Mammalia; order Primates; family Cheirogaleidae; genus Cheirogaleus; species Cheirogaleus medius. Next base: position 13,130,327 of record VBSM01001562.1, read on the forward strand.
AACTTCCCTTACCTTCTTTCATATTATGGAAATTAGAAGAAAAATTCCCCCAAAGAACTTCCCTTATCTTCTTTCATATTATGGAAATAACTTTTTCTTAGACAGAAGTGTTTAGCCTGACTTCAAAAAGTGGAAATTGTAAGTCAGACCATAACCACTGGAGATTGCTAGAGAATTTAAGAGTGCATTTCACATTCCAAGAAGTTATTCCTACTTACTCTACATTCTTGGTCCAGTCTGGAGGGTTACTCAAGGTCATAAATACACAGTTGGTCAAAATAGTGCACATGATAAGCATGCTGAATAAAGTAGATTATAGTTAAGGAAAAAATGTTAGTATGTTACCATAGCCATTTACATATGATCCAATATACACAGAAACATTTATCAATATGAGTTAACTGTAAAATTAATCTTATTTGTTTTAAGACAATGGTAAAAATAATAAGAAACTTCAAAGCCTGGCATATGGTTTTTGTCCACTCTTTCTTAATTTTATATCATATATTCACAAAACTGAATTTAATAGAAAGCAATCCCTATTAGAAGCAGATGGGAATTATTTTGCATTCTAATCAGTGGTGTGAAATTGCATTCCATATAACCACACCTGAACAGAAAAGAAAAAGAACAAAAAGTAAAAAAAAAAAAAAAAAAAAAAAAAAAAAGAAATTGCATTCCAAAGCAAACTCACCATTCTTTAGTAAGTTTACAGTATAAGTGTAAAATTATACTTCAAATATAACTTAAAATCTCTGCTGACTTACAAAAGGTTAGTGGATGCAGTATAAAAAGCCTGAGAATGTATAGCATAGTATATTTAAAGATTACATTGATTGAGAATTCTGTAAATACTCTAGCATCTTTTTAGGGATGTAATTAGTTCTATTATAGTTTACTACATAATAAAGGGAGATGATACAACATAATAAAGAGAGATGTGCTGATAAATCAACACTATTTTTTAACTTTTTAATTTTCACTTTAGACTGCAGGGGAACCCAACAGGGCATCTAGCTATCCTCCTGTATCTAGTCCACATCATACCTAAATAGATAGGCACTATTTTGAAGCTCTCCTGAGAATGAACTGTAATAGTTTCTCTTGGGAACTCGATCTAGACTTCAACTGTTAGGAAGTTTATGATTATTTTGAGGTAAATCTCTTATTTTGAAATGTAAATACTTTCCAACATTAAGCCATCAAATGAGAGAATTCAAATGCTCTTCAAAAGGTTATCAATTCTATTTGCTCTGCCTCTAGGCTAGTCTGTCTTTTAGTTTATAAATATAAACCTGTTTTGAATCAGCCTATACAAAATGCCCATGATGAACGCTGCCTCAGAAAATTACCTTTTTCTTTATCATTACTTGAGAATTTTCTTGAAATCCATATGTATTCTGCCTTTTTATATATACTTTTTGACTATCATGGTAAGTAGTTTTAAGTTCAACTTTTTGATATATATTAACCAGGTATAGAGGAACAAAGTAGGAGTTTAATAAATATTTAGGAAGGAAGGGAGGGAGGGAGGGAGGGAGGGAGGGAGGAAAGATTCAGCTGCTGAAGATAACCAATTTTTTGAACCAATAAAGGCACAAAAGTTTGAACACTGGGTAATACAGATAGTAATACTAACCACAATAAACTGTTTCTTTAGCAATGATTATATATGATCTAATTGAAGTTAATAAAAGTGTAAGCGGTTTTACTCTTATTCCTACTATACAATGCATTTTATTTACACATTCATTATCACGGTTGCATATTTTCTTCTATTAATAGAATCTGAATAGTCATTCTATGATAATCTCATTTTAAATAGCAGAAGACCAATAAGAACAAATTAAACTAACAATGTTACCATTAATCTGAAAGAAATTTTATAATTATTTAAAAACACGAATGACATTTTCTTTAAAATTTAACCATTAGAAATAGCATTTAGATCATTCACATAAAAAGGATATGAATGTACCAAAATCTTAATAGCAATTTTCCTAACAGGGTTTAGTGGAGTTAAAATATACAAGGCAGAAGTGGCACTGAATCGGAAAATTGCCTTCCCTTTATTCATTACTATAAAAGTCTGAAAAAGAAAATACAAGAAATAAATTACAAAATTAGACATGTGGCTTATCTGAAGAGCTTACATACGTGGAGGACATTTTTTTTTTAAAATCTGACTTGTTTGTTCAAACTTCTTTGTTTAAACCAGTTGATATATCATAATTATAAACATGTTAGGTGTTTCTCCCCTAAATTAACATATAGTTACAAATAAAGATACGATTTACTCTTATCTAATCCATCTCTAAGGCTCCAGCTTGCTGATACAAACTGATAATTCTACATAAAATTTTTTACCAAAGAGTAAGGTGGCCTTACAGATTCCAATTCTATTTAAAGCTCGCCATCTGTCTTCAGCTTTGGTAACTTTTCAGATTATTCTGTACACATTGCTGCTAAAATAATCTTTTATAAATATTTTAATTACATCAAGTCTTTTAACTCCAAGGTTCATGGTGGCTCCCTATTGTCCCTGTTATAGTTTAAAATGTTCAAACAGATTGAATAACCTTGTTTTGCTGATTCTACAGATCTTCTGAGAAGGGATCAACTTCTCAGCTCACACTGAGGAGGAACGGCTGCACTGAATATTAGTCTGAAAGACATCATTTCAAAGGGCACGGCATAGCCAAAATCCTGTGACCAGAAACCTGTAATCATCTCCTTGGCATTAGTTGTGTTGCCCAGTGATTACCTACCATGTCCCAGGATCATCTTCTATTGTTTCCCACCAGAGTCATATGTGCTCCAGCCAATTCAATCCACTTGTCAATCCCACTCCCACCCTGCCAGACTCTCCCTCTGACTCTCAGAATGAATGTTCCAGAATGAATGTTCCAGAATGTTCCAGAGGAAGGTGGCACCTGAGAGGTCATTGAAGGCAAACTCCCTCCCATTTCAGGGAAATGTCTTCATAACAGAGCTGACAATAAGGTCCCACCTGCAATGACTTTCTGTTATGTCAGAGGTTCTTAATCCTGCCTGCATATTAGAGTGTCCTGGAGAGATTTTGAAATTGCTAATATTTAGGTCCCACCTCAGAACAATTGAATGAAAATTTCTGGGGGATGGGAGCAGACTTGGGGAATGTAAAAAAATTTCCTCAGGTGATTCTAATATGCAGTCAGGATTGAAAATCCTTTCTCTCTGGGAATATTCTCAGCTATCAAAGTCATCTCCTTCATCATGTCTTTCCAGATAAATCACAGGACCTCCTGATTGCTCCCTAATTGTTTCCCTTTACTGGTAAGTCATAGTATATTAATTTGCACTCTTTTTCATGTTGCTTGTAATTATGGTAAAGTAGCAATTTACATGTAGCATTCATTCCAGTGAGACTAGGTTAGAAGTTGTTATAAAAACCACTGAACGTAAAGAGCCTATAATCTACTTTTCTCCCGTTTTTTTCACAGTATTTAATAGCGCAGTTTGCAAATAAAGACTTGTTTTAATTAAATATGGGTTTACCTTAAAGATATCATTTACCTTTAAGACATCTATATAAACACTTCCTTAATAATACATTTTTCCCCTTTAACTATGGTCTATATCTTATAAATTTATGTTCACTGACAACATGCTCTGTTTGAATAGGTAGACAGAAATATTTATATTGTTAGCATAAAGGGCAGGGAAAACAAGTTCTCTGTTCATTTCCCCTTTGTATTTAACACCATGGAGCCAACCATTACTTAACTATTTTCCATAAACTGCACTCAATAAATGTACACAATTTTATGAAGAGGACAAGTAAACCTTTTTTGTTAGCAGTAGGATTATCTGTAAGGGACAGTGGACCTTGGAAGACTGCCCCTGAAGCACAGAGACAATAAAAGATTGTCTTGGATTCACAGGATTAGATCATTTAATATTACAGTCAATCAAGATCCATTTAGGTATTCAATGACAGTAGTAACTTGGAAAAGTTCACCATAATTTAAGGTGCATTTACTCATGCTTTTTTGAAACAATTTGCCTGAAAAAGCAATTTTTATGTGCAACATTAGGAGAGGATTTTATTTTGAAATACCTTCAAAAACAGAGTGAACAGGCATGAATTATTCCTTTGAACATGAAACCCTGTAAGATTAGCAAGATTGCTCCTCCTGCAATATTAGCCATTGTGGTACTAGTGGAATTAAAGCTGACTTGGCAAGAGCATCTTTATTGAATTTACAGGGTTTGAAACAGAGCAGGCCTTACAACCATAATACCAGTTTATTTCTGGAGAATAATACTTGACACAAAGAAAACCCTCAGTTCTGAGAAATGAGGAATAAAATACTAATGTCATGTATAGTTAAAGAATTGCAAGATAAAAGTTGGAAATTGGGGCTCTGATGTTATGGAAAGATGTACTTAAACTGAAAATTAATTGAGAAAATGACAGATGATTGGGGGAGGGATAAATAGTGCCAATTCTAAAGTCAGGTTTCCAAGTAATAATATATTTTTCCCCTTTAAGTAAGGATTATATCTCATAAATTTATTTTCATTGATATGGTGCTTTGTTTGAATATGTAGACAGAAATAATTATATTGTCAGTAAAAAGGGCAGGGAAACCAATTTCTCTGTTCATTTCTCTTTTGTATTTAAGACCATGGAGCCAACCATTACTTAACTAACCATTTTCCATAAACTGCTCTCCATATACGGTAGATCCGGTCCTGGATCTACCACTTACGGTTTGTGACCTTGGGTAAGTTACTTAACCTCTCAGCTTCACTTTCCTATTTGCAAACTGAGGCTAACAAGAATACCTGGTTCACTGAATATTAAATGAATTAAAGCACTCAAGCAATGTTTGACACAGCATGAGCACAACATATGTAAGCTATTATTATCACTTTCATTGTTCTTAAGCTATTACTCTGTTCAATTAACATGCCATTAAAATACATTGTGATGTTTCTCATTTGGTTAAATTTTGTATTTAAAATGTATTACTAATTAATAGCAGCAAAGAGTTACATAATGCTTTAGAGTTTTTCAATGCCTTTTACCTGCTTTATTTCATATATTAATAATTAACTTCATAACATGTTTTTAAACTCCAGAACTTCTTCCATTAGCTTCTTCCATTACTCCTTCTATTCTAAGAATCACAAATTACCTATTTCCTTAAGAGCAACTCAGTCTTCATCTTTATATTAATAGATACTTCATAAAGGAAAGCAGTGCAGCCAACAGTGAAGAGGCCGGCTAGATGTCTCCCAAGACGGTTCATAGGGACTATCAATAAATCAGGGTCTAAGCCTGGCTCTCAGCCATGTAGGCAATAAAAACTGACTTTATCAACAATAAAGGACAATTCTCTTTCCTAGTGGTAGATTCCCATTAACCAAATTTAAAAGCCTGGCATATAAAATCAGAATGCCAATCTATTTATTTGCAATGAGGTATATTACTTTCATGTAACCAGTACATCCTTTCCTTTAAGCAAATCTATGGGACAAAAAATTCTAATCAGAAGGCTTCTTGCTGAGTGTGGAGCCCCAGCCAGCTGACTTAATCGAATGATGCAGAATGTTTAACCGCATCTGTTAGGCAGCCCAGTGTAGCTTTGCATTGGGAGGAAAATGCTTTCAGTACTACTAAACATCTGTCTCCCTTGGAAAATACTAATGGCTGTCTGTATTAGTCTCCTCCAAGCGCCCCTTAATCATACCAGGCTGATCAATTCTCTTTCTTAAGGATACTTTCTTTCTGTAAGTAGCAAATACTTTTCATCATGTCAGAATAAATCATGCCTCTCTCTCTCTCTTGAAGGTATCTTTGCAAGTATGTACTTCAGATCAATAGTTCTCAGGGGAGAATTTTGTTTTTCAGTTTCTTGAAGGATGTCTTATTGTCATCATCATGACTAAGTTTCAAAATCTCCTTTATCAATTCTATAGTAAAATATGGAAATAAATTATTGAGACATATACGAATATACATTAAATAGCCACCTTTGATGAAACTACTTAAAATGGGAAAAATAACCTGTTTAACTGTTTTGATTTGTTTTTATGACTTTAAGTAAAAAAATACTAAAGCTTTCCACTCAAAGTGTGGCCCATGTACTATCAGGATGGATATCACCTGATGGCTTCTAAGAAATGCAGTATCTCTGGCCCTACCCCAGACCTATGGAATCAGAATGTAAATTTTAATAAGATCCTCAGGTAATTGTATGTATGTGCAAGTTTGAGAAGTACTCCTTTAGAACAATAGGGTAGTTCCATGTTTGAATAGCTGTCATTTCCTTTAGGCAATACTGATCTTATAAAGTTAAATGGTGCACTGCTTAAAAAATGCAATTTCTTCAGCCATTGCTTTTAAAAGGGTGTGCTTTGACTAATAAAGGTGTTCAATATATTCTATAATCCATAAGTCATCAACTCATAGTGATATTAATTTATCTTCAGTTTCTACATTGAATCGTTTTTATGCTTATGAACGTAAAATATAAATTGTGGTTATAAGATGCCAAAATACCTAATTAGAAAGTGTGGAGTTAACTATCCATTTTTTACATTTTCTATAAAATAATGCCCAGCTGGTTTAACTACAGAAATTAGCTAATTCTGACAGAATTATGTGCTTATTTTAGCATTAGGAAGACAGTCATAATTATTGATTTAAATCATGTATAGATGGAGAAGATGAAAGTATTTTTGTTTTTATTGTCTTTAACCTTGACTTTTTTTCCTTAGGGTGAAGTTTTTTTGTTTTTTTTTTTTTGAGACAGTCTCACTCTGTTGCCCTAGCTAGAGTGCTGTGGCGTCAGCCTAGCTCACAGCAACCTCAAACTCCTGGGCTCAAGTGATCCTACCGCCTCAGCCTCCCAAGTAGCTGGGACTACAGGCATATGCCACCATGCCCAGCTAATTTTTTTCTATATATTTTTAGTTGGCAAATTAATTTCTTTCTATTTTTAGTAGAGATGGGATCTTGCTCTTGCTCAGGCTGGTCTCAAACTGCTGACCTTGAGCGATCCGCCCACCTCGGCCTCTCAGAGTGCAAGGATTACAGGCGTGAGCCACCATGCCCGGCTGTTAGGGTGAAGTTTTAACAATACATAGATGTTCCAGAATCTAGCCTAAAATAAATAAGATCTAGAGAAGATCCTAATCATATTGGAAGTATATAATCAGCACTCACTTTCTTATTGATATAGTAGGGGTCCAGGTCCTCCAGAGGCTCTGACACCATCTCTGGAGGAATGTCTCCATAAATAAATGGAAGGTTCTTCCCAGCTTCCAAGTCACTATTTGGCTTTGGTTTGTTTTCATCATCATTGTCTTGTTCTTTTTTGGGCTTCTTAGCTTTCTCTTCTGCAGCACGTTTTTCGATAGCAGCAAGAGATTCTCTAGTAAAAAGGCGGAAGCTTTCAGGTCCCGGGGGTACCAGCAGTGCCTGTGCCATCTTTTCATCCTGCACATTTAATTGCGTTTAGCCTCTTGCATAAGAATTGCCTGTAATAAAAGGGGGAAAAAATGCATGAGAGTTAGAAAAGCAAGTGATAGGGAATAATAAAATCAACCAAAATGTCATTTAATGTTTTTTAGTGATTTATTAAAGTTATAAACATTAAGCTGTGCTTTTAGTGCTGCACTACATTAACTACGTAGTTAACAATGTTAACTTGGAAACATTGTCATTTAATGTAATTTTCAATAAGCCAACTTTATATATCTATCAAAAATCAGTTCTGAATATTAATTAGCTCTATTTAGCCATTCTACAATGTACTGTATATATATTTTAAAACATATTGAACATGATAAATATATACAATTTTGTCATTTAAAAAAACTTTTTTTTGACTAGTCAAGTGCAGTAGTAAGGGGGAAAAGCAGTAGAACAAGGAGTTCAATCTGTAACAGACTGTGAACAATCAAGTGAGACAACTCATTACGTTTGGACTAGCCTAAAAAAACTTTTAAAAGTTTGTTCTGAGACCTTTGAGCCAAAATATATTATAATATGCTATTGGTGAGAGTAATGCCAGTAATGTTTGTCAATAAAATTGCCTAAGGATCCATTATCCCTCCCCACCTTCTCACAACTTTCTAACTCCCAAACTAAAGAAGTACTGGTGACAGAGATTATGATACATCCCATACTCATAAAATCTCAGCGTCGGAAAGGAAATTTTGCCTAACCTAACCACTGTTCTTGTTGTCAGCATCACCGACAACTGCTGCTCCGAAAAAGATCTAATCACCAGCAGCGACATGGAGCCACTGCCTCTGGAAAACTCCATCTATCTCTGGTATTTACTTTCTTTTATTAAGCCAAACTCTGTTTCCTTCTAGCTTTTCATCTTGGATCCTTCTGAGGCACCTTCTGAGGCAATGGGGAATATGTTCACTTCTTCTTCCACTCTGCTGCCCTTCAATTATTCCAAGACAATTTTAATATTCTTCCTGAATCTTCCATTTGGTGTAGTGGTTAAAAGCATGGACCGTGGCGCTAGACTCCCTCTGTTCTAAACGCTGGCTCTGCCACTCATGAGCTGTGTGGTCTTCAACACTGTAACCCCTCATTGCTTCAGTCTTCATGTGAATGGTAATATTAGATCATTAAATATGAAATGTCTCATTTTGAATCAAAAGTTTAGTTTGTTATATCTCAAACATGAAGCAGCACAATTAATCAAAGTATGCGCCTAAATATCAACACAGTTTTGCCATCTTAATGGTAGTTTGTTTATGCCAGCAGCAAAGACGCCTGGAGAGCAAGTGGTAATAAAATCGTGAAAAGTGTTTTCCGCAGCTAGTTGAGAATTGAATATTTTTCCTTGCAAGAAGTAGTCCAAAGCCTGGAAGAAGAGGTGGTCAGTTGGTAGAAGGCCTGGTGAATATGGTGGATGACAGAGAGTTTCCAAGTCCAGCATCTGTAGTTTGAGCAGCGTTGTTTGTGTGACATGTGGTCAAGTGCTATCTTGTAAGAGCATTGGCGTGTCTCTATTGACCAATCTCGGCTGCTTAATCGCAAGCATCCTCATCATTTCATCCAACTAGTTGCAGTAGACATCTGCTGTAATTGACTGGCCAGGTTTCATGAAGCTGTAATGAATAATACCAGCACTGGACCACAAAACAGACGCCATTAGCTTTTTTTGATGAATATTCAGTTTGGGATTGTGTTTAGGTACTTCATCTTTTTAAAAAAAATCATTATTTTTTAAAATTTCAGAATATTATGGGTACAAATGTTTTGGCTACATGGATTGCTTTTGTACTGCTTGAGTCAAAGTTATAAGTGTGTCCATCACCCAGATAATGTACATTGTACCCGTTAGGTATGATTTCACCCATCTCCTCCTCCCCTGTCCCACCTGCATGATTTCCATTGAGTTTTACTGCCATCTGTGCACATGAATGCTGATCGGTTAGTTCCAATTGAATAGTGAGTACCTGTGGTGTTTGTTTTTCCATTCTTTTTTTTTTATTATTTCATCATATTATGGGGGTACAAATGTTGTTAAGGTTATATATATTGCCCTTGCCACCCCTCCCTCCCGAGTCAGAGCTTCAAGCGTGTCCATCCTCCAGGTGGTGCGCATCCCTATGATACTTCACCTAGGAGGATGATCTCCAGTTCCATCCAGATTGTTTCAAAAGGTACTGTTTTTTTAATGGCTGAGTAGTACTCCATGATATACATATACCACAATTTATTAATCCACTCATAAATTGATGGGCACTTGGATTGATTTCACATCTTTGCAATTGTGACTTGTGCTGCAATAAACATTATAGTACAAGTGACTTTCTGATAAAATGATTTTTTTCTTTTGGGTAAATAGCCAGTAGTGGGATTGCTGGATCAGATGGTAGGTCTACTTTCAATTCTTTGAGGAATGTCCATACAATTTTCCATACAGGTTGCACTAATTTGCAATCCCACCAACAGTGTATAAGTGTTCCTTTCTCTCTGCATCCGTACCAGTATCTGTTGTTTTGGAACTTTTTGATAAAAACCATTCTCACTGGGGTTAGGTGATATCTCATTGTGGTTT
>VBSM01001562.1:13140508-13187454 GCA_008086735.1 Cheirogaleus medius
CTTTTGCCCACTTTTTAATGTGGTTGTTTGATTTTTTCTTGCTGATTTGCTTGATGTCGACCCCTGCTGAAATAGCTACCTTGACAGCTTTTGTGGAGCCTGAGGGCAAACTCACCAAACCCAGCCACACCTTCCTACACTCCCTTGCCTGCCTCTGCTGTGGCAGGTCCAGGGCCCCACCCACCACCTGGGACATTCCAGTGCTTCTCCTGAGAGACTAGAGCTGGTGAAAGGACCCAAAAACAACATTGCAGCTTGTTCCTTCCGTCAAGTGCCACCTACTGACAGGGAGGTCAATTTGCACACCGTCTACAGCATCTACTGACTCAATCCTACAGGGTGTGATTAAATCTCACCCACAAGCATTACCTACTGTCTCAGAGATTAAACTGGGCATACTATCATAACTCACACTGTTGAGAAGACCACAGGGCTGGGGAAAGAGAAAGGATTTCAAAGACCTCCATCTTTCCTCATCAAGGAGAGGCAGAGAGTCTGTCCACTCACAGAGCTCACCACTCCTACAAACAATTAGCAACTGAGAAAACCACCACATCAAGGATATCTATAACCAAGGCATTCATCCAGAACCTAGATCACCATCAAAACACCCACAAGCAAAGCCAAAGGTTCTTACCCAACATATGCTACAAATACACCCATCTGAGTAAGATGAGGGGGAAAAGCCCTATCTAAACAAAAGAAAATCCAAAAATAAGAAGCAACAGCTACTCCAGATGAGAAGGAATCAGCAAAAAAACTCTGGAAGTATGAACAAATCAGAGAAAAAGTTCACCCCCGAAAGAGAATACCAGCTTTCTAGAAAGGCAAATCAACCACAATTAGAATATTGAAATGGCAGATGAACCCCTGTTCAATAAATGGTGCTTGGAAAATTGGATAGCTACATGTAAAAGACTGAAGCAGGATCTGCACCTCTCACCACTCACAAAAATTAATTCAGGATGGATAATAGACTTAAACCTAAGGCATGAAACTGTAAGAATTCTAGAAGAAGAGGTTGGAAAACTCTTATAGATATCAGCCTGGGAAAAGAATCTATGAAGAACACCCCAAAGGCATCACAGCAACCACAAAAATAAATAAATGGGACCTGATTAAATTAAAAAGCTTCTGCACAGCCAAGGAAACAATCAATAGAGCGAATAGACAACCTACAGAATGGGAGAAAATATTTGCATGCTATGCATTTGATAATAACCAGAATCTACAAAGAACTCAGGCAAATCAGCAAGAAAAAAATCAAACAACTCCATTAAAAAGTGGGCAAAAAACATGAACAGAAGCTTTTCAAAAGAAGATAGACTAATGGCCAATAAACATATGAAAAAATGCTCAACATCACTAATCATTAGGGAAATGCAAATCAAAACCACAACGAGATATCACCTAACCTCAGTGAGAATGGTTTTTATCAAAAAATCCCAAAACAAATGTTGCATGGATGTGGAGAGAAAGGAACACTTATGCACTGTTGGTGGGACTGCAAACTAATACAACCTCTATGGAAAATCATATGGAGCTTTATCAAAGAACTAAAAGACCTACCATTTGATCCAGCAATCCCACTACTGGCTATTTACCCAAAGGAAAAAAGGACATTATATAAAAAAGATAGTTGCACTCAAATGTTTATAGCAGCACAATTCACAATCGCAAAAATGTGGAAACAACCTAAGTGCTCATCAATAATACATGAGTGTATTAACAAAATATGATATATGTATACCATGGAGTTTTACACAGCCATAAAAAAAATGGTGATCTAATACCTTTTATAACAGCCTGGATGGAACTAGAGACCATCCTCCTAAGCAAAGTATTACAAGAATGGAAAATCAGCACTGCATGTACTCACTATGAAAATGGAACTAAATGATTAACACTCTTGTGTATATATGGTAGTAAAATTTAATGGAAATCAAGCAGGCGGGAGGGGGGATGAGGGGATGGATACATTCACACCTAACAGGTACAATGCACAGTATCTGGGTGATGGACACACTTATAACTTTGACTCAAACTGTACCAAAGTAATTCATGTAACCAAAACGTTTGTAATTCCATAATATTCTGAAATAAAAAAGAATTCCAAATATGATTATAAGTATGCTCAATGAAATACAAGAGAAAATGTAAAGCCAAAACAAAGAAACCAAAAACAAATTCAAGAAATGAATGAAAAATTCACTAAGAAATCAAATTATTTAAAAAATCAAATAGAACTTCTGTAAATGAAAAATTCATTCAAGGAAATATAAAACACAGTGGAAAGTCTTAAGAATAGAATACACCAGGTAGAAGAATCTCAGAGCTTGGAGATAACACCTTCGAATTAAACAAATCAGTCAAAGATAAATGACAGAGAAATAAGAGGAAGGAACAAAGCCTAAAGAAATATAGGATTATGTAAAGAGGCCAAACATAAGAATCATATACATCCCTGAGGTTGAAGAAGAAAACACACAAGGGTTGGAAAACCTATTTGAGGTAATCATTGAGGATAACTTTCCTGATCTTGCTAGAAATTTAGATATCTTGGTACAAGAAACTCAATGAGATTCATCGCAGAGAGGCAATCACCACAACATTCAGTCATCAGACTAGCCAAAGTTAACATGAAGGAGGAACTCCGGCGAGCCACAAGGCAAAAACATTAGGTAACTCACAATGAAAACCCATCAGGCTAATTGCAGACTTCTCAACTGAGACCTTACAAGCCAAAGGGATTGGGGCTCCATCTCCGGTCTTCTTAAACAGAATAATAGCCAGCCTAGAATTTTATATCCTGCAAAACTAAGTTTCTTATATGAGAGAAAAATAAAGACTTTTTCAGACAAGCAAACATTGAGGGAATTTGTCAAGACCAGACGTGCCCTGCAGGAAATACTCAGATCTGCATTATATATCAATCAGCACAGTAGAAACCCACCAATGTAAAAATCATCCAAAAGCTAAAGTTCCAAGCTCATATAAAGTAACAGCTCAAGAGGTAAAACAAAGCAATAAGGTCCTACCCAAAAAGATGAACAGAAATGCATCCTACTTATCAATTCTGTCAATAAATGTGAATGGTTTGAATTCCCACTCACAAGACAGGCTGGCTGAATGGCTAAAAAAATACAAGCCAAGTATCTGCTATCTCCAGGAAACCCATCTCACGCACAAGGACTCATTCAGACTCAAGGTAAAGGGTTGGAAAAACATATTCCATGCAAATAGAAATCAAAAGTAAGCAGTTGTAGCCATTCTCATATCAGATAACATGGATTTCAAATCAACAATAGTAAAGAAAGACAAAGATGGTCATTATATAATGGTAAAGGGAACAATTCATCAAGAAGACATAACAATCCTAAATATTTATGCACCCAATACAGGTGCACTCAGATTCATAAAGCAAACTCTACTAGATCTAAACACAATGATAAGCAGCAACACTGTAATTACTGGGGACTTCAACACCCCACTGATAGAACTGGACAGATCCTCCCAGAAGAAAACAAATCAGCACTTTACTTTTATCCAACAACCATTGTGCCAAATGCTTGCGATTGTCAAAAAGAACCCATTTTTCATCACAAATAACAATAACACTGTAGAAATGGTTCACCTTTATGTTGTGACAGCAAAGAAAGGCAAGCTTCGAGAGGATTTCTCTTCTGATGCTCATTTAATTGATGCGGAACCCATCTATCTAGCTTCTTTACCTTGCCTATTTGCTTCAAATGGTCCAATATTGTTGGAATAGCAATGTCAAACCTTGCTGCTAATTCACACGTAGGTGAGATGGATTTGCTTCCACTACAGCTGTCAGCTCATCATTATCCACCTTGGCCTCTGGTCACCCACATGGCTCATTTTCAAGATTAAAATCATGAGAATGGGACTTCTCAAATCACTGATGTACTGTGCTTTCATTAGCCATGTTCTTCTCAAACACTTTGCTGGTATTTCGAGCTGTCTGCACTCCTTTGGTTCAATGACAGAATTCATATTTGAAAATAATACAAATTTTTGACTTACATATTTTCACAAAAATTGCTCTAAAAATTTGAAAGATAATCTCAAGCTAAATCATACATTTGAAATAATAAGGATGTACCTTCACAATAAAAATAAAACAGTAAGGGTCACAGTGAAATGTCAGAGATATCAATTGTCAAACTTAGTACTTAAGGAAATTAGACATTTCATACTGAATAACCTAATAGTAGGAGAACCAACCTCCTGGGTTATTGTAAGAAATAAATGAATCAATTAAGTATATAGAATAGTTTCTGGAATTAGTAAGTACTATATTATTGTCAATGACCATTATCAAATTATCTTCAATTCCTCTAGCCATTTTCCCTCTGTTGTGGTTCCAAGCATCCTCACAATTCAAACCATTCTTCTTTAACCAACCTCTTGATATGCTGTAACCAAAATGGACCACAGAGCTTCTGGAGTATACTGAGAATTTCAGAGTACAGGGGCACATTTGCACATGCCTATCACCTGGCTGGGAGAGGGATGAAGGCAGACAGGTGGAAGAGCCTTGCTCAATTTCCCAGAGAAAGGAACAAAATTCTGTCTGCAGGAAATATGATAGAACTGTCAAAAATACAGGACATCAGCTACATAAATTTGGAAACCTAAGTAACAGTTATTTTATTTTGCAGTATACCAAAAAAATCACATTTAAAAAATCAAGATAGAAAATAGAAACAATGACAACAAATTACGATGAGTACATCAGTCATCTTGTACAAGAATCTACAACTATGGTATCAAAGTAATAATCAAAGTCATCTGTGACATTTTCCCCATCTCCAACACCTCCCTCCACTCCCACATTTATTCTAGTCTCCATAGTAGTTTATCCCTAAATGGCCTTCTAATTCTTAGCAGTTCACTGCATGGATGTATTTGAGCTTACAGACAATAAAAGGCTGTGGATCTTTTAGCAACATAAGAAAAACAATGTAGGATACTATGTGTTTTTTGAGTTTATATCTGAGTTACTAGTTTCCTGACAAAGAGTGTTTTTAGTATTAGGTGGTTCTTTTTTTTGAATTAGTATTTATGACATGACACTGTCATTATATTTGTTGCTACTATGAAGGCAAATTCTAAATAAGTTATAAGATAAACTATCAAGCCTGTCTAAAAGTTATACGATTTTGCCTACTAATTCTGAAAAAGAACTTCTGTTTTATAGTTGGACATTTTTTTCCCTCCATCAAGTGGTACATGAATCAGAAGATTTGAGAACAATTCTATATTACTCAAATACCATTAGTCATTTATTTGATGTCTTCTATATTTACAGCAGGCAGCACACATAAAACTAATGTTTTCAGCCATCTTATGTCAAATTTTGACAACCACATAGTCAGTCCAAATCTAGGCTGTGTGGACTAATCATCGCTTTCATACTTTTGAGTGCAGAAAGAGTTTGAGCATTTTCTGCAAGGCTTAAATACCGAGAGATGTGTAATCGACCTGTCTTGCATCACTTGTCATGAATTGAATGGCTATGCTTCTTCCAAGTGCTAGATGGAAATGAAACAGCATGACAAACACGTCTTAAGGAAATCCTATGAAACATGGTTGCTTTCTTAGGGGAGAAAAAAACGTCGTTTTTGTATTTGAGCATTTTGTTGAACTGATTTTAGTTTCTTGATTATTAATAACAATGAAATGAAAAACACACTGCAATGGGAATGGGGAATTTGGGTTAGCACTGAGTCTGCCACTAACAGTATGCCTCAACCTCAGTGTCATCAAAGCATCTCATCACAGAGGTGGCAACACTTCACCATAGAGAAATAGCTAATTATACTTACATTTGACTTAATTGGAGTCTCCTGGTTCCTGTTTTCAAAATAAAATTAGATTTAAAATATCTAACTTGGAAATATCTCAATAACCTTCACAGATTATTCTGATTTCTCTGAGATGACATGAAGCAAGCTGCCATCACAAAATCATGAAAATTCACTTACAAAGAAATTATCCTTTACCTTCTTGCTTACATATCACGGACTAAAATAAAGAATTTGAATCTTGGTCAAAAAGAAGTAAAAAAAAGTATTTTTGAAGTTTTCACACTGTTGTCTCTAAATTCTAAGAAGACAGGATAGTTCCAGACTCTCAGCTTTTTCTCTACAAGGGGAATTAGGGTTTGTCCAATATTTGGATAGGCTGAGAAATTAAAGAATTTAGTGAGTAGAGTTTCTTATGGCTTCACCTGCAGCTTTGCTGTTTAGAAGCCTCTCATAGTTATGTGGCAGTTCTCTTTTAATTATTTTCCTTTTCTTTCTTGTTCTTTGTGAGCATATTATGTAGAGCTCTTACATAACTTTATATTCATATTAGAGTAGACTTTAATAATTAATTCTTACAGATGCCTCAGTATGAAATATGTATATATTATTAATGAATATATATGCAATATGATTTATTAAAATAAATACAATTTAACATACAGAATTTTCTCCAGAACTATCTTTGCAAGGAAAAAAAAAAGAATCTGGGGAGATGATCTCTTTGATTAAAAACCAAAGAGCCTGTGTGTGAGTAAAGCAAATACATCCCTCTGTTAATCAATAAAAAGATGGTGGTTCAATATATTCTAGTTGAGGAATGAACCACAGAATTTCAAATCAGAAGGGATCTTGAGATCATTTATTCAGGAAATATTTACTGAGGGACTTCTATGTATCAACACTCTGCTTGGACCAGGCACTCATGGTTCCTTCCCTCAAAGAGTTGACAGTCCAGTGTGATGGACAGATGTTTATACAATAATTATAATACAATTATATAAAGCTGAATATCATGTGAGGTTCATAATAGGGATAAATTTATTCTTCCCAGGGAAGGAAGGGATGGGTATGCTTTAGGGAAGTTTCCCTGAGGAAGTGATATTGGAGTAGATTTTTGTAGATTAGTTGGAATTTGACAGGGAGTTGGTGGTTATGGTAGTTGGGAAAGGGTTAGTAGGAAGACATTTCAGTAGAGACACACTAAGGCATGCAGACAGCATGTGTTTGGACACAGAGATAAGAAAGAGCATGGAGAGTTTGGGAGTAACTGTAAGCAATTCATCATGGGTGGACAACAATCTGCACAAAAGGAAGTATCAATAGTAGGACATAAAACTGGAAAGTTAGGTAGGGTAGATCACCTAGGGTCCTGTACATACAGCAAACTAAGGTAAGCCATGGATGAGCAGTAACGTGATCAACCTGAAGATTAGAAAGATGGTGGCAGTATGAAGGGTGGACAGGCAGAGAGTGACCCTAGAGCAGTAGTTTTCAAATGTTTTGGTTTCAGGATTCCTTTACAGATTTAAAATTACTGATGAACCCAAAGAACTTTTGTCTATGGGGGGCTTATGTAGCCATACTTACCACAGTAAAAATTAAAATTAAAAATGTAAACTTTTCATTAATAAACTTAGTAATAAGCACTTGCATGTATATAAACAACAGATTGCTAATGAAAATAACTGCATTATTCCAAAAAGAAAGAATTTATCAAGAAGAATGAATTTGTTTTACATTTAGGCAAATCTCTTTACTATTTAGCTTAATAGAATATAGATAGATTGTAATACCTGCTTCTGTGTTCAGTCTGATGCAATATGTTGTTTAGATTGCACTATACGAAAAAAATCTCACACATATCTTACTGGAAAAGGGAGTATTTTAATTACCTTTTCAGGTAATTGTGAATATTCTTTGATCAAATCAAAACTCTACAAATGGTAGTTTATTAAATTAGTATCATTGTGAAATCTGAAAACATATCCATGAACTTTTGATATATCTTATCCTTTGAATAGATCTTTTAACTACTCATGCATGATTTTTTTCATCATGCATGATTTGGAACTTATCAGCACATGGTTTTGTGGATCTTCTAAATTTTGACAAATTTCATCATGTTATATCCAAAAATCACATTTGTTAATATCACCACTAATGTCATGAGAAAAGTTGTCATCTATTTCCCAATAGTTGTCAAGCTCCCAGTGGCAGGTAAAAGTTTTCCAAAATTCCAATTTCCACTTGAAAGCTCCAATTCTAACATTGACAACAAATGCTGTCATTTGCTTTTCCTGAAGTGACAGGCTTTCCCTTTGTTCGTTTTTGAGAAAATATGTGCCACATACCCAAGTCTGAATAACCATGGTTTGTCAGTTATTCTTTCAAGTGAAAATGGTGTTCCATGAAAAAAAAATAAAAGTGGCTTATTCAACTCCTGACTCAAATAATCATACAAGAGCTTTTCCTAGAGACAACCAAGGTACTTCCATATGCAGCAGAAATACTTTATGCATATCTTCCATTTCATCATACAGAATATTAAAATATGCATTCTTTAGGGTTGAGATTGAGCAAAATTAATATTTACTGCTTCATCAGAGATTTCTTATGTGAACTGCCATTGCTTGTCTTACTGAGAGTATGTAGCAGGGAAGAAAACAAGAACTGCTCCTACAGTTTGATGCTACTACCTTGATTCCTGCTAAAGCATTAGCAGATTTAATCTAATGACTTTGCACTAAAAGTGCAAATGCCAAAACAGTGAAAAAGGTAAATGGCATTTTGGTATTTTGGTATGAAAATAGTTTAGACCTCACAGCTCCTCCCCCATAAAAGGGGTCCCAGGGTTCCCCAGCTGTCTAAAACACTTTGAGAACAGTTACCCTAAAAGAAAGCAGTGGGACACCATTCAGCAGTCTAAAGCAGCAGAGAAGAGGATCTGACTATAGCTCTAGTACTAAACGGCACAGACTTGACAATCAAAACTGGATTCAAGCCCTGGCTCTGTTGCATTCTAGCTGTATCATGGAGATAATCATAGCAATGATAGCACATACTTCATAGAGTTAATGTAACATTTAAATGAGAAAATGCACCTAAAGTGTGAGCACAAGATAGTAAGCCATCAATAAGTTAGGGAGAAAAACTCTGGTCAGAAGAGTGTATTCAATGCATAATTATAGGAAAGAGAAAAAAATGAGATTTTGTGACTGACCTAATGTGAGGAGTGAATAAGAGTTATGGGGTTAAACTCCCAGGTTTCTGGTTTAAGCTGCAAGTTGACATTAACCCAACAGAGAAATGGAGGTTCATAAGGCACAATAATGCATTGTGTTTGTGACCTGTTTAGTTTGAGATACCCATTGGACATCTGGGTATATAGTTAAAATATGGGTCTGAGACTCAGGAAAGCTGTCTGGGCTGGGGAAATGTTGATTAAGGAGTCACTGGTGGAGGCTGAAGCTAAGAATATGCATGGCCTAGGGGAAAAAAGTGGAAAGATGAAGAGGTGTGACTCACGTGAGTACCAATTTTTAAGTAGACGGAACATAGAGGATACTAGAAAATGAAGTTGTCAATGATTACCTAGATGCCAAAGAGAAATTTCCCAGATGCTAATTAAAAGGCATACATTGGATTTAACAATTAGTCCAACTCTCTATTACTTAAACATAAATGAAGAACAGGCCCAAAGAAGCTAAGTAATCTTCTCTAAAATGTTTACTGACAAACACAAATTGTGATTTTTTTCTATTATAGTTGACATATTTGTCTCTTTAAAGATCTAAGCTGTATATAACTACAGAAAATGATTTGTATAGCTCAATTCACTTTTGTAAGCTCCCGTATCAGTGTGCTATGATACTAACATAAGCTTATGAAAGTCTGTGATACCAACCAATATAATGAATATAAAACTAATATTTATTAATGAATCAGAATCTAGAAAAATAGCATAGTAAACATTTGGGATATGCTGTGGCATTACCAAGGCAAAATATTTTTTGCCATTAGTCATATGGCCCATGTGCTCTAATCTTGCCTAATTGTCCAGAACAGCAGTCAGTTTAGTGAATCGTATTGGTCTATAACCTGTTAGTATCAGTCGTGTCTCTCTTTCTCTCTCTGTGGGGATTTTTATGACTATGTTGCAGACAAAATCGATTAGTTCTGGTCTGTTCCCATGGAAACAAAATTATGTCAGAAGGCTGTAAATTTGCCGTCTTCATGGATGGAAAGTTGCTCTATATCATGCAACTTGAGATATCAGAAAAAAAAATCCACAATGTATTTTCATGTCCATGATGAGAAGGGTGTGAGTTATTGGGAAAGGCTGGGTCCATTACTGAGGAAAGGGTGCTGTGTATCAGTAAAAGAGACTATTATAGGAAAAGCATAATTTAAAAGCCAAGATCGACCAATTAACTACTGTCCTGTTGAAGAAAACTATTTATTTTTTCCAACGGAATTTTCATTTTGGGCTAATGATTATCCAGTATTTACCATCTATTCTCAGGTTGCAGTGTGACCAACAGCATAATATTATATTGAAGGCATAAAGAATTCAGCACATTATAATGATAATACTGGAAACACTCCAAGGCCAAATTAAATACTATTTTTTATATTTCAAAAGAGTTTTGAAATAATGCTTGGTTGATGTGGCTTCCTAACCAGGTGACTGTGAAGATTCAATAATTGCAGATAAAATTCTGATGAATAAGTACTATGTCTCAAACACTCCAGTATACTTTATGCAAATTAGCTCAGTTAATCACTATTACAATCTTATGAGATTGGTATTGTTATTATTCCCATTTTACAGATCAAGAAACTTAGGTGCGGGTAGGTAGATAACTCATCCAAGTTACCAAAGTAATATGCCAAGGAGCCAGGATTTAAACCTGGATAGTTCAGAAAAAAGTCTGGGTCTCTAAGCCTACAAAATAAGAAGGTTCTTAGTTCATATTTGCTGAAAAGGTATTAGGATAAGTCAGCTACCTTATTGAGAGGTTAAAATGTATAGAGCCCTGTGTCAAGAATGGAGTAGTGTAACGTAAGAATGTAGCAATAGAGTCCTCGTTTTTATTTTAATGTAGAAGAGAAAGCAAACAGAAATGAATTAATAAACATAAAATCCACACCCAATAGATATGCGTTCACATGTATGTTAACCACTTTCGGGTTATTTAAAGGTAAATTAAAACTCTAAGCTAGTTTCTTCTATGTCATGTACCTCTTGCTCTCAGTATGTTGTCAAGGAATTCAGCGTTACTATTAGTCAGAATAAACCTAATGAGAAAGTAACTCTACAGCAAGGATATTATTCTGTCATGGCCAAATACGAAAGAAATCTAGACTTTCTTTACTATTGTTCCCTTTTTTTTAGCTAAACACATGATTACCAACACATGGATATCATTTATTAATTTACTACCTGTTTAACAAGAGGTAAACTGCCTGTCTCTACTGGGATTCAATGTCATGACTGTGAAAAAAAAAGCTTAGTAAAAAAATCATGAGCTCATCTCTGTCTTCAGGACAATTACCTTGGAAATAATAGTTTTTAGGGGTTGATGTTCTCTGTTACTTTGTCCTTATCCGATAGGTGTAAGCTTGAAGAGACAACTGCTAACTAAGAACAGATATTAAGCCAACATTTTAATAGACAAATCAGCATTATTGGTTTTATTGACTCTTGAATTCTTCTATTATATGCCTGCAAACTGAAGTAAATTGTGTCTTTGACACACCAATATCCATTCCATTCTAGATGCCTCTCCCAAGCCCCTTGCTAATCGTTGATTAGCATTATGATTCTGGCCAATGAAAGGTGAGGGGAACTCTGGCAGGTGGGCGTCTGTAAAAGGTTTCTTCACTCCTAAGAGACCAAGGAGGAGACAGCATTCTCTGTCCTCTGGCCCTTTTTACACTGGGATATGATAAATGGCACTACATCAGCCAACTGAAAACCAGAAGGGATGCCAATCTCAGGGCAAAGCTGACACAGTGAGGGTGGCAGATCACAGAGACACATTTACCCCTGGGCTTCTGATGGATCGCTCAGCTCTTGGACCGAAACAACCTCTGCACTGCTTGTTCTGTTCAATAAATATCCTTCTTGACTAAGACAATTTTAGACAGTTTGATACAGCAAATAAATAAGTACTCTTTGGTCAGTTCAAAAACTTGGCCAGTCCAGAGGCCAGCTTACGACCAAATACTTTACCCCATACAATGTGGTGAGCTACAGATCCAATTACCAAACAAATATAATAAAAGTCAAAGTAAATACAATCCTGGGTAATTTACTAAATACACAGGATGACTGTCTCTCTGAAAAGAAAAAGAGATAAAAAGCTAGGTTAATCTCTCTTTCTTACATCAATAGCCTTTGGCATCATTCCATTCCCTGAGGTCATCTCTGCCACATCTCCATCCACGTGTTTGCTTCTTTGGAGGAAAAAACCAGCGAGGAGGGAAGAAATCACTCTTCTGCCTTCTTTGTGTCCTGCTACAGCTGTCCTTGTTAGCTAGCAGAGATTTTAGTTTACTTTCCACAAACACAAATTTATACTCAGAAGTAGTTTAGGTACCTTAGATAGTCACAGCACCTTTTTCCGGAAAAGCTCTAGGCCACTTCTGGGAATTACCTCACTTGTTCTTATAATAGCCCTGGAAGAGACTTTGTGTTTTTTTCCCAGTGAGCCACTCTGCCATGAATCCTTGACAGATATCTCATCTCTGAAAAACTCAGATGAGGTGTGGCTTCAGCTTTCCTGCTCCATGATCTGTGTAAAAAGAGAACACAGGTAAAGTTAACCCGGCATCTTAGGCATTTGGAATGAAGTGGGTGTTCTGGCTGTGGGTCTGTGTTTTAGTACTTTGTTTATTTATAGCCCTAGATCAAGAGAGGATATTTGATCCTCGTAAGCAGCATGCCCTTCAAGAGGCTGAGGCAGGAGGATCACCTGAGCCCAGGAGTTCGAGGTTACAGTGAGCTATGACCGTACCACTGCACTCCAGCATGGGCGACAGAGCAAGACCCTGTCTCTAAAAAACAAAACAAAACAAAAGAAAAGAAAATCGTAGGACCAGGAACCACTGCCAGGATCCCAGGATGGGATGGGGGCTCTCCTTCTTTCTTTGGCAGCCTTGATTCATATACTTTTTCTGAAGGCAGCTGGCATCTTCTTGTTCTTCACCTCCTACTTCCTTCTCTCCTCTCCCCTCCTGACTTCTTCCCCTTGGCTTCTTTTCCTCAAATATCTCAAAGACCAAACAGGTGGACTAGTGGAACGTGTGGTCCACATTGGTGTTTGGATCATTATTCTAGTTCCTTTTCTAACTCCTTTTCTTCTCCACCTAAACCCCACTTTGACTGGCTTGCTAAGATAAGAAAAATGAACCCTATTCAATGGCTTCTAAGAGTACATTTTAGACAAACTGTGGTGAAAAGCCAGCCTGCTAAACCAAGGCATAACATTAACCTAAATGTAATAACAGGATGTCATATTCCTTTCAGCTATAACCAATAGCAATGGCTTAGTACAGTTAAACCAATAATGATTATTTCAAAGGACAATATATGTAAATTCTAAAGTCAGCAATTGGTATTCAAAACTATATTTACTATATTATATTTATATTTATTCAATTCACTTATATAAAGCTCATAAGCCAAACTGGTCATGGATTCTCACCAATAATGGGATAAGTGATTCTCCCTTTACCATTTGCTGTGACAAAACAACATTAAATCTCACTTTCAAAATTTTATACATAGTCTATTAAAATCTTTTTCTTCAGATGAACTCTCTCCTAAACTACCATTCTTTTCTCTATTCTGTCACCAGAGTGATTTTTCCAAAACATATATCCTACCCTTATTAAAACCTGTCATTGGCTCTCAATGACATAGAATCAATCACTTTAGCAAAGTGTGCAAGTGCCTTCATGATCTGGCCTCTGCCTCTCCTCTCTTACCTCTCACTTCATGGTATATGCATACATACATACATATAAATTTACTCATATAATAGCTCTTATAAAGTAGGTTTTCCATAAAGCTGGAGGTTTTATAGTATTAGTAGTAGTGATATAGTAATCATAGTATTGTGGCTATTATTTTCTTTTGTAAAATGACAATAATACTATTAATAATACCCATTGGACAGACCCATACATCAGAGATTGAGCATTAGATTGTTAAATAAATTCATAATCTTTTAATAAATGTTAGTTCTCTCTACTTCACAGCCACAAGCTTAATTAATGCTACTTTTCTTGTCTTCACAGCACATGAGAAAGTAGGTTTTAAATACTTTGACCTCCGGCTTGACATATAATGAGCATGATGGTAAATAACCAAAATATCTATTTAGATATACTTCTAATAAAATATCTGAGCACTTTCTGCTGGGGAGTAGAAGGGGATGAGGTGGGGAGGGCTGGACGTCAAAGAAGGAATAAGTTAAGGAGGAGTAAAGAGTGGCGTTTGAGAAAGCATCCCACAAGTTTCTGATTTGCCTGAGTTCTCTCTCATCTCCCTATCCTGGTGAAAATCACTAATTTATAGATCGGAGGAAATATATTTCATGGCCTGGGCTTCAAATGGGAGAGATTTTTTTCAATCCCACATACCCATGGGAAATCGCAGTAATTTCTGCACATGGATGAATTTATATTCCAATTGGACCACATATTCCAAACATTATATCTTAATAAGATTTCTATCTCACTCATCTTTAAAAGCAGACCATAGCTTACAGATTAACCATGATATAAAATTAGATTTTTTAAAGTAGTTCTGATAGTCAGTGAGCATAAGAATCACATGTGCTACTAGTTAAAGATACAGATTTCTGGATTCAATCTCTGGAGATTCTGAAAAAATAGGCCCGAGGCAGGGCCCAGGGACCTGCATTTATAATAAGCTCCCCAAGTGAATTTGGTGCAGGTAGTATATGAACTACAATTTGAAAAAGGATGCTCTAAAAAAAAAAAAAAGAGTAGAGATTACTAGGAATAAGATATGCGTGCTTTCTAAGATCAAGGCTGGAATTTAGCTCTAGTGTTCCCAGTAGCTAAGAAAAAATGGAAGCACACTGGATCACATGAATTTGTTCTATTTTAGGAAAAAACAAACAAACACAATTCCCAAAAGTTGTGTATAAAAAGCAACCTTTCTTCAAGAACTAAAGTGAAGGAAAGAAAGTTTGCTTAGGATATAGCATAAGGGAAACTAGGTAACATGCTCCAGAGATATCTTAAATTTACTTTTGCAAAGACTCATACAAGCTTTAATAAAATAAGTCTTCTTGTAATGGCTAAAAGTAAACTCAGTGAATTCCCTTTAGAAAGTGATGAGATATGATGGTTCAGAAACTGCCTTTAGGTGATGTATTGTGTGTGTTGGACCTGGAGATCCCCCAAAAATGGTTAGCCTGCATTTGAAATTATCTTAATAGAATTACAGCGTTTTAGAAATTTAAGGGAAATTCTTCATTTCACAAACGAGGAAGTGGTAGCTCAAAGAGTACGATGGAAGCTTTCTCTTGAAAAGGTAGGAATCTTGAACAGAGTTGCTTTAATTTTATTTTACCTAACCCATTTGTATTTATTATTAATGTTATTAATGTTAATACTAATATCAACAATTTAATTTTATAGAGGTAAGTGTTGTTTATATTCCCTTTTGTGTTATTTTAGCTTAGTATGACAATTTATTTATCCTTTAAGATCTTTTAGTTCCCAGTGTTTTTAAAATTTCATTTTATTTTACTATAGCCCCATTGTTTTTAGCATCATTTTGCCTCTTTAACCTTTCACTATTTCTGGCCATTTATGCTATTTTCTTTTCTTTCAATCCATTTTATCTTCCTTTATGCTGCTACATGGTATACCTACTTCAGAATTTTCCAGATCAAAACCATTTGTGTCATTCCTTAGACTATAAAATGCTGTCTCTCAGCACTTAGTGCAAGGGCTGAAGCAGACCTGAGGCTGCTCACTGAAAAACTCACAGGATTTGCCAGCAGGTCTTTGGCAGCGTTTCTCCATGAGGAAGGGGCAGCCTTCCATCTGGGTGGGAACCCTGCTTGGCTCTTTAACTTCTATAATGGGTAACAGCCCTGCTTACCATCTGCTCATTTGGTTTTAAGACTTGAGGTCCTTATGAAGGAGCTAACTTCAAATGACCAAACCACCAAGATACCAAGAAATGAAATACTGGAATGTTGTCTAGGAAACAAACCATACACCCACTTCTTGGGGTGTTCTAGAGATTCTCCTTGTAATAAATCTGACCACCTTCATGATGATCCATGTTAAGTTAAAATCTGAGATTTCTTTCTGTGTGTTGCATAAAATTCATTTCTGCTTTTACTCTAAAAATGTTGAGCCCAGGAGGCTCAGAGCTGAATGTACCTTCTAAAAGAATAACTTCATTAATCCACAGTCTTTAAAAGATGTATCTTTAACATTTTCTCCATTTTCTTTGTTTTCAACTACGTACTGCATTAGGAGTTTTAAAAAAGTAATATACCACTTTACTTTTTAAAAGATGAAATATAATAAATAAAAATCTAACCCCTCAAGTATATAATTGAAAAGATGTATTCATTCTTAGGCATGATTCTATGCTTCTTAGAACCATTTTTCTCAAGGAATATGTTTAATCTTATAATGAAAATAAATATTAAAAACTGAACTTGGAAGCACAGTATCCTAAAATTGGGAAGGATATTTCAGGCCATCTAGTTTCACCAATCTAGTTTAAAGCAGTGGTTCTTAAAATTTAGCATCAGAATCACCCGGAGAGCTTCATGTTCAAACACAGCTTTCTAGGCCCCACCCCAGAATTACTGATTCAGTAGATATGTGTGGAACCCAATTTTTCATTTCTAACAAATGCATGGGTAATGTTGAACCACACTTTGACAATGCCTAGCTTATAGAATCCAAAATTGTATGGGTATTTTTTGAAGTTAGAAACATATATACCAGTCATATCACTTTCATTTTTATGATTTCTCAAAGATGACAATCATAGCTTCTTCAGTCATTTATTCATTCAGTGTCCTGTGGTGTAATTTCTCTAATCCTGCAACCTTGAAATGATTTATAGCAGTATTTTACAGAAGCCTGCAAAAGCTTTCTAACTGTCTCCCTGCTTCCAGCATGACTCTTATATAGGCTACTTTCACCCCAGCAGTCAGAGTGATCTTGGGAAAACAGATATCAAATCATGTCATTCTTCTGCTCAGAAGCCCCCAGGAGCTACCCAGAATAAAGGGGAAAATTTTTACAATTGCTTACAAAGCCTTATGATCTGACTTTCTGATTATTTAGATGAACTCACCTCCTTCTAGTGTCCTATTCCTTCAGTTCTTTCTAGCCAAACTAGCTTCTGGCTGTCCTCTGGATGCACACACATACTATTTAACTCTCTGTCTCCTTCAAGTCTTGGACAAAAGTTTGCCTTCTTAAAAAGACCTGCTCATGCTTCCTTTCCAGTCCCTTACCCTGCAGTATTGTTTCCAAAGCACTTATCACCTTATTATGTACTATATACTTTACTTATTATGTTTATTATTCATTTTCTGTCTTTCCTGGGTAGCACACAAGCTTCACAGGGGCTGGAATATTTGACTTTTTGGAGTCTATTTTGTTTGCCAATGATTCTCATATGTTTAGAACAGTGCATGGCACTTAGTAGGTGCTCAAGAAATATTTTTTGAATAGATGAATTATTTA
Source organism: Cheirogaleus medius (assembly GCA_008086735.1). Classification (NCBI taxonomy): domain Eukaryota; kingdom Metazoa; phylum Chordata; class Mammalia; order Primates; family Cheirogaleidae; genus Cheirogaleus; species Cheirogaleus medius. The sequence continues at coordinate 13,158,106 of VBSM01001562.1, forward strand.
ATTTTGGCTTCTCAAAAAATTTAACAATTTTTATTTAGATTTACTATTTGTAATTCTGCCCACTCTTTAGAATGTCATGTATTCTGTTTATGGCAACATAGTTTATGGTAGCAAGGTCTAGAAAAAACAGAATAGGGGATAGGTTGAGTAAATAGGGTAACTTTGTTTTGTACCCAACAGCTATTAGCATGATAAAACATAAAAGGACTCCATGTAGGAACAATGGCCAAATTCTCTATAGGGACTATATTGCCTAATTATGTAGTTCTATTTAATCTAGATCAAAATACATGCATTAAAATCCTCTTTACCACAAAGATAATTGTATAACTATGTCAAGTTTACTAGACTCTCTTTAAAACAAAGCAAATTGAGGACTGAATACTTTACTCAAAGCGTTTCCTACTCCAAAATATCTTGGAGAAGTAACAAAAATTATAATAGAGAACATAGATTAAGCATGCACTTGCACTTACACTGGCCAAGCAGAGATTAGTTCATTTAGTATTCACACCAACCGATGATTGTTGTCCTCATTTTGCACATAAGTAAAGTATAAGGTTCAGAGCTGATAAGTAATTTGCCCAAGGCCACATGGCTAGTAAAACTGCCATCAAATCCAATAACATTTTTTGGGGGGAAGAGTAATCAAAGTCTTTCTACAACTATTTTACCAATTGACTTTTCCAGCTTCATCCTACATCCTCTGCATATATATGCTCTTCTCTAGTCAAACTCATCTGTTTGTCATTGCCTGAAAGACCCCAGCCTCCAGTGTCTTGCATTCAAAAATGTTCCATTTTCCTGAAAACCATTCCTCATCAATTGTTGCCTGTTAAAATCCTTCCTACATTTCAAGCCTCACTGTATCGCAATTCTGAGTTAAAAGTGATTTTGCCTTCCTCTGAACTCCCACAGCAAACACATATTTAGTCTCTAATTTTTTTACAATAATTATAATATTCTGCCTTCTGTTGTTATTGAGGATGTGCCTTATTGCTTCTATATTTACTATTAAATTCCTTGAGGGGAAAGACTTATTGACTACCTATCATAGTAAGCGGGAAATTACTGGAAATCTGTTGAATACAATTACCTAAGAAACATTCTACAAACATCCTATCCAATGTGGTAGCCACTGACCACATGTAGGAACTGAGCACTTGAAATGTGAGTCAGTGCCAAACTCTGGAATAATATTTTGGATATATTTGTTTAAATAAAATATATCATTAATAAAATTCACTTCACTTTTGTCTCTCGTTTTTTATGTTAGCATCTAAAAAATTTAAAAGCACATATGTGGGTCTCATTATGTTTCCACTAGATATTGCTTTTCTTGGATACACCTTTCCCCTACTCCATCACACTCTTCCAAGCGATCTAACCCATGAACAAATGCATGAATTAAGAAAGCGGGCTAGTCCCTATTCTGAGATATTCTAAAAGGCGGAGGACGCTCTCTCTGAATTGATAGTTTTTCTATTTTATTTTGTCATATTGTTGCTTTTTTACTTAAATCATAGGATTTTGGATCAAAAAACACTAGTGAAAAACTTACTTTGTCCATAAGGGAACAATCTGCATGTGTATGCGCGCGGACGCGCACATACACACGCACGCACGCGCACGCACACACGCGTGCGCGAGCATGCGCACGCAGTGGAACACAAACCACGCTTAAATCTGAGCAGAACACAATTGCAGGAAGCTTTCTCTTTTGAAGTAAACTGGCAACATGACAAACAGAAAGCAAACAGCCTTCTCAGAACAATCCTTGATCCATATTACTGCCGTGACATCAGCCACAATAGACAGCCCTGTGAGTTGCCTTCAGCCACGTTTCTCCTACTGCTTGCCGGTACCATTTGCTTTAGGCAGTTTCTTTCCAGCCAAACAGACTGTTTACTGACTGTAATCAAAATGACAGCACACTGTTTTCACAACTGAGTGTTGAGAGTCGATTGCCTTTTTTACTTGGCAACCTGAGGGAAATTTAGAACTGGGATCTTGAGGTGCAACTCACATTACTTGAAGATGGAGGTGCTGACTATTCCACCTGTTATCTGCACTCTTTTGAGATTTAAAATATGAAGGATTGGGGTTTATCTAGCCTAGAGCAGAGAGGTTTTAATCACTGCCTTCAGATCAATGCAAGGGGTAAACAACACCAGAGCATAGGATTTTAGGTGGGTCTGAAGTTCGGCTATCATGTGATTCTTCATTAGCCACAAGCAACCACATGAAGATGACTTCTCTAGTAAACATGCCCGTGGGGAGATGGTTATGATGCTACAGAGTCAGATTGCCCTAAGATGGTACCACACAAGATAGTGCAACATAATATAAAAACATGTTCCTGCCATACCTTTTTTTTTAGAAAAAAGATTTAATGAAAACGTAAGTAAGAGTGAGAGGAAAATAAAAGAAAAAGAATACAAGTTGCAGGCAACCTGTATTCTAGACTTGTATCTGCTATCACTTGCTGTGATATATCGAACCTTCACGATCGCAGGTGTTTAATGTCCACATCTATAAAAAAAGAAGGGAGAGGAGGAAAATTGACCTGTTAATTTGTAGCACCTCTTTTGTCTCTAAAACTCTAGTTCCGTGTCCAGGCTTTGGACTGTGTAATAGATAGATGTACTTCAAATGTTCTGAGAGAAAATGGTCTGAGGGTATTGCAATACCCTTATTCTCTGAACAAGGGTCATTGAATCCTGTACTTATCATGTTACTGATGTATATGTGCTATCCTTGTTAGAGGATATCTTCATTTTTAGAAGGCTTTAGTGAACTAGGTGCTTGCATAGGTCCTCTCTAGCTCAAATTTAAACTGTTTTGATGAATAAATAATATGAATGCCTCAAATAGAACATAGCTAGAAGACTGGTTGCTGTAAAGAACTATACCTTGTATCTTTTCTAACTCCAGATATTTGAGCTTATGTACATGATTTCTTCATGAAATGGTAATATCAAAAATTTCCTCACCTGGGAAATTCTATACAAATTGAAATTAAAAATAAAAACACAAAACATCTGGTTTTCAGTGAAATATGGCCAGTCACTTGGTTAAATCTCCCCCAAATAGAGCATGTTGAAATAAAGAAAAGGTGAAAAAAATATCTTTTCTAGGATCTGAATTCAGGACCCAGAAAGTCTTGTGTTTTTCCTCCAGCCAATGAGCACACCACTGGCACCAAAATAGAGCGAGGGACTGCTGCGTGCACTGCCCTGATTTAGGTGTGGATAATGCCAGTTACTGCAGCAGCGGGGAACACAGAGTGGAAGGTCTCCACATGTAAAGGCAAGAGGATGCTGTTCAGCACTCAATTCTTTTGAGGCTAAAGGAAAGCCAGAATGCCACAGGTAAGAGAAAAATACATATGCAAAATTTTACTTTAGACAGTGATTGCAGCAACCGAACTGCTAATGAAAGCCAAGAAGACTAGTGTGGCCTGTCTGTTGTCACTCTTTTGAGGATAGAGACTGTAGTAAGTAAGAAACTGACTAGAGAGGGCAGCAATCCTGAGGAGAAACCTAAGAAGAGCTAAGGGAGTAGATACCAGGAAGGATAAACGTCCTACCATATGCCAGGTGGGCCACCTGAACTATCTCCTCAAGGACATGGATGATTCAGGATCCTGATAAAATTGCCTGTGCAAAATTGGACATTGAGTTCACTCATTCTTCAAGTGCCACCCCTCCTTTAAAAATTAATAAACTTTAATTTTTTTGGAGCAATTTTAGGTTTACAGAAAAAAATGATTGGAAAGTACAGAGAGTTCCCACATCAAGTGCCCCTTTTTGTGTCTTAAATATTTAGTCTTCAAAATTTTCATTCAGAAAAAAATTGAGAGAATAAATAGAAAATATTTTGTTATGTGTAAAACTTCCCAAATTTAGCTTTCCTGAGGGATACAGATCATTGAAAACAATGTATAGTATTTTCTGATTAAATTGATCTCATAGGTGTTGGCACCACTGTAGTGCATTTAATGGGATTTTAAAAGAAATGTCTTACCATGACTCAGGATAATTTTAAGGTACTGAGTTAAAAAAAAAAACGTGTCTTACAAAATACATAATAAATAGCTCACTATTGTTGTTTTAGTTGTGCATTTTAACTCTTTTGTATTAATTTGCATAGAGATCTGCATCATGATTTGGATGTGCTCTGCCACTTTTCATTTACTCTTAAGCATTGCCGTTTCTTTTGCAAAATGTATTAAATGCTTTTGAATAAGGAGTTGGAATGCTTTCCCCAAAAGAATCAAGTTAGTTCTTACCCTTGTCACCATGTTGGTAGAGGAGAATGGTTATATCAACTATAAAACTATTCTTTCTTTATAGTGATTATTTTAAGGTGACCCTTCTTCAAAACAAAACAAAACAAAAAAACCACTGGTTCAGCCTGGTTCAGGCTTTCATTCTTATTAATATCTTACTGGTTTACTATTTATATTTTTATTGAAGACCTCCCAAATACTTTGTTTATAAAGGTAGGATGTAATTTTTTAAAAAGTGAGTGATCCAATGTCAGTGGGAGAACCCAAGCACAGTGTCACAGACGTTCATCTTAAGCCTGGCCTTGAATATGGTAATGTATGTCTTCTGTTTACCACAGAAGCAGCAGACAGCTGAGATTTAAAAGATCTTTTCTATATGATCATAATTTTACTGACCAGGTTGACAGCACGTCAGAAGAGGTGAAGAAAGTATAGTTAAATATTCATATTGAATGACACTCCTATAGAAAAAAGACTTTAGGACATAAACTGCTCTAAAGGACATAGAGGGTTGTCCATTATGTCTCCTTCCCAGCTGTGGGAAAGACTGTGGGAAACCAACATGTAACAGCATCTGGAGTGTTAACCCAGGGAATGTCTCCTTACAGAGCTGGAAAAGCTGACTCACCTTAGGAATGGGATTCTGTTTAAGAAATGCAATTAATTATTAATTTCACTTAGCTATTAGATTAATTCACTCTTTTCTTCAGAAATAGCACTTTCTGAAAATACCTTTTAAAATGCATTTTGACTTTAAAAAATGTATTGGTTTACAGAAACTGCTTTTCCTCTTAATCTGCCAAAATTGCATTTTCAAAAAATTAAAAATCAAAGTGTTGCGTTTCCAGCTGTATGACTTACACATTCAAAGAGTATCTTTCCATAGACCCACTCTTATTTGATTATTTAAGATTTAATCCTCAAGGCAGCAATTTTTAAGGTGAAGAATCAAAAGGAGAGTGAATCTATGGTTGTACTAATTGATGTTATGGATACTTACTCACAAGTGAGCACAACTGTTTGCATGGTTAGCTTGCAAAAGATACCACAACCAGCAGTAGGTCAACTTTCACACAGAATTAAGGGTAAGAAATCAATAATTTGAAATATAAAATTACTTAAACACGTAGAATAAATGCCAATTTGTTCAACCAAGGGAGAAATGGACATAAGTGTATTTTTTATTTTCTTAAGTATTTCCGTTGTGTCTTTTCTTAATACATACTCACTAATGAGCATTTTGAAATTATTTTGAAAATCATTTATCAGCTATCTTCCACTTCTCTAGCCAAGTTTTCATTTGCTTCTCTTACTTTTCTCTGCCTTCCTCTAGTCAACTGGGTTTCAAACCTGGCTACACATTTGTGCTACACTTGCAAAGCTTTTAAACAAACACCATAGGCAGAGAACCTAACTGAATTGGTCGAAGCTGAAGCCAAGCATGTACATCCACAGCAGGGGGACACTCTATGAACAAACTCTTAGCTTCTGTCTCTTTGTCTTCTCTCAGCATGTTTGCATATCTCTTTCCCTTCAGCTGTTTTTTTCTCCAGTCATTTTTATTAGTGAGGTTTTACAAATCTAATTTTTTCTCATTTCCCATTTTATTTTTTCCTTCTCATTTCCCATTTACTGACCAAAAATAAAAAAAGAGTATGATTCACAGTTATATTACAGATGGGAAGTTCTCACTATATTGCCCAGGATGGCCTTGAAATCCTGGGCTCAAGGCCCAGGCTGTCCCTCCAATGCTAATTTAATATTATACATTAATTTTTGGTATCAATATATAAAGATTGATAAAAAGACTAATGCAATTATTGAAAACAAATATTAAGAAAGGATTTATTTTAACTATATTATTAAAGATGATAAAATTTTTAGAACTTTGAGACCATATAGGACTCAAGGGCATGTAAATATCCTATCAATAATATTTCTTCATTTCACAGCTAAAGGACAAATGTTTGCCCTAAATTTTAAGCTTTAAAGACAAATTTCAATAGTTTCAGAAGAGAGCAGAAGTGGGAATATTACCTAACCAACTAACACATCAGGGACAAGTTATCAACAGTCAGGGAAGCATTAATAGACACAGAAAAATAAAAGTCAGGCATGGTGGTATGCCTATAGTCTCAGCTATTCAGGAGGCTGAGGTGGGAGGATCACTTGAGCCCAGGATTTCAAGGCCATCCTGGGCAATATAGTGAAACCTTCCCATCTCTAAATAATAATAATAAAGAAAGAACAAAGAAAAAAAAAAAAGGATCTGTGATGCTAAGTGCAGTGGTGGTGTAACTATCAGCAGGAAAAACAGAAACCAGGGAGGTAATGCATGGATTCAAGAATTTGAAATGAAACAGGTTGAAGGAGCTCAGAGTAGCAAATAAGAAATCTGAGTACTAATGTGGCTGTGCTTCTAAATGCGGTTAGCAATTTCCTGTCCATGAGGTTTATTTTCCCTCACTGACAAACATTCTGGTTGGATTGGCAAAAGGGAAAAAAACATAGCCCATATCTTGGCTATATCCTGCTGTAGGTATGTTTTATTGGCTCTATCTGATATTGTGAATAATTTGAAATAGAGGACATTTAACAGGAAGGAGATTTCTACTGGATTTTTTAGCTTCTTTGGAGAAATCCTTTGATTTAACAATCTCCTAGCCCTGAGAAGGAGTTTCTCCTTTTTCTAAAGGGCATGCATGTGCCTTTCAGCTCCTGAGTCCCAACTTGAATGGCTTCACTTATTTCTCTTACCCACTTTCCCAAATAGGAATCAGTGTTTGTTTCATCTAGAATTTATTCTTTAAGGTCATTTCCGACCCTGACATAAATTCCATGAAAAGAAAATGCTCAGAATACTTTGGAACATCTTTAGTTAGGTAGAACAAAAATAACTTATAAAGAGAGACATAAATGTCACAAGCAGAAACACGAAGAACACAGAGAAACTAATGAATAGGTAACTAGTTCTCACATAGAGACTTAAGCCCACAAAATGTGTGTTCTATTAAATCTTATTCAAGAATATGTTGGATTCTAGTCCAGAAACACAATGTTACTTCTTAGAAATAAAAATTGAGATTTTATGAATTATTAGAAGGAAGAATTCGATTTAGTGAATTATTCCAGTTCAAACACTTGAGAAAGGAAAAGGACAAAATGTTCTGTACAACCCAAGTAAGAATAAAGTATATGCTGAATATCAGGAGATTAGAATTCACAAAAGGGAGCTTCTTGGCAGAAAATGGCCAAAGTTATTTAAAGAGTGACTTCCCATCTTTGAATTAACCCATTGAATAAAACAATATTAAACCACTCTTTAATAATTTAGAGGCCATCACTTCTGTCACTTTGCTCCAGCACAGAGCTTAATCACATGAAGAGCTCCTGATATGCAGTGTCTAAAAGAATGAAAACCTAATTCAATTATTACAGAAATAGCTCCAGACTTTTACAAGGTTTCTCTGAACTAAAACAACCTCTCAAAATTTCATTATACAATCTCCCCCAGCATATGTGTATATGCACTGTATTTTAATATTATAAACCTGCTTGTAAATTACTTTTAAGGTGTTCTTTATTCATATATCTTGGTCAAAAACATCTTTAAAATTCCTTCCATAATGTTCTTTATCACTTCAAATCCTGAAAGGAAAGGGGTGAGGTGTAAAAAAAAAAATCAATCAGTAAATACTTGGCACATTGAAACTTGTGGTATCCAGTTAAGTAGGTATTCACACAAATTTTAAGGTATTCTTCTACTGTGGCTGATTATATATTTGGTTGTAGATTCAAATTTCAGATATGCAAAGAGCTGGTGCCCATCAGGCAGGTCACAGAACAAAGTATGTCTTTGGTTAGCAAGAGAGCAAGATTTTATTTATTGCCGTATTATTAAGTAAATGAAAATTAACACTATTCTGCTCTGAAATTAGTGTCTGTATTTGTTACAATCCATTCAAACGTAACCAAATAATGTGTTAGCTTTACCCCAGAGTGAAAAATATTGCCAGGAACTGAACTAAAAGTAGTTTTCTAATCAAAGATAAATGTGTGAATTTGCAACACAAAGCAACAATATGATTGGCTTTTTTCCTTCTTGAATTTTATGACTACCTCAAAAAACAATCTACCTAAAGAAATAAAATAGTTCAGATGTCAGGTTCTATACTGACTTGCCATGAAAGTTGTTTATAGGGTAAAATTTAAGAGAAAGCAAAAATCAAATTAAAATTAGTCAACATCTAAAAATATTAATAGAACCTAAAAGTACAGAAACAAACTGTTATCTTAAATTATATTTCAACAATAGGTGGGTAATTAACTATCATAGTTTCGGAAAACTGGTAAAATGCGACCATAAATATTAAGGTGGGAATGAATAATATGTTTTTAGATGACAAATGAAACATTAATTCAGTGAGTTCACAATGCTTCTATACATGAATGATGAGATAAAAGTATCCGTCCAGCAACCTATGTGAAGAAATTTCACTATCTAATTACATGTTCATTTTTCAGTGAAAGAAATATGTCTTTAAATGCTTATACGGTTCACTTCAACCCTAAAAACAAGGACTCACAAGAGCTGGGAATGACCTAGAGCCAAGGGAGATAGACTAGCAACAAATTGCAAGCACAGCATTTGTCTAATTGAGAAACCTTACCCTCGTATTTTTAAATCTCCCAAGCTCTTAGCCATCTCTGATCTGCCTAATCATGAGTCCATTAAGTCATCTTGACTGCCATGAGGATGAAGATGACAGCTCAGTTACTTGAGTCAGTTTAAAGAGGCGCAGGGTGATTGAAGGGAAGGATTAGGAAGCCTGGAGTGTTGAAAGGTCATCCCTGTTCTAGCTCCCAAAGATCCTAGTAGCCCATAGCTGTCAGGAGTGCAAAGCTGCACTTAGAAAAATACTTTGGGAGGGAAGCCGGGATTTTGCAGTATGTCAACCATTTCCCCAGGCACAATTTGCCTTTCCATCTTGTATTATACCATTAATAAGTTTTAAGCAGTAGAGAGTTTGTAAGTTGATTGCACAGCCAAGACTTTCCTGGGATTTAGACTCAGTAATCTGGTGGTCATAGTAGAAATCACTTGGCATTTAAATGTGACTTTTGGTAAAATCTAAACTGTCTTTGTGAATCTTCACAGAGGCCTTTTGTCTAACAGGTATATCCTATTAAGCAAAGTGCAACATAACCCCTTGCCTCTATTTTGTTAAAAAGAAGAAAGCCTTTGAAGTGGAGTCCATGACAACATATCACTGAGCATAATGAACTGTCTTCTAGAAGGTATTATGAGAGTTCTACAAACTGTTCAGGAAATGCCCAGATGTTAGCACTAATTGATATGATTATAGGTAACACATTTGTTGTTGTTGTTTCAGCAAGGGCATTCTTCCAGGATGAAAATTATTCACTTTCAGCTACAGAATTTCTTGGCACTTTCATTCTACCCTTCCTGTTGTGGAAGATACTATTTCACCAGCACTAATAATGACAATAATAGCAATGATGAAAACTTATTGCCTTTATCTTTGTCCTGGTCCTTTTGATGGGGGCTAGGAAGGCAGGAGTAGAGAAGAAGGAGGCATGTGACTATGTTCCAGGATATACACTAAGCACTGAACAGCCATTATTTTAGTTATACAATCCTGTAACGTAGGAACTATTATTCCTATTTTATAAAAGATGTAATAGTGGCTCAGAAAGTTTAAACAATTTGTCAAGTAATGGCAGAGATAGGATTCAACCTGTCAAGCTCTTGCTCTTAACTACTTCTCCCTATTATTCCCTACCTTTTCCACCACAGAAGGAACTGGCCAAGAACCTTTAAAACATCCCTATTCCTCTGTTTCTCTATTCTTATGTTTAGCACAACATTCATCATAATATACAACTCAGTGGGAATCAATTAAAGTTGTATCATAATTAAGGTGAGAAACCAACTGGAGAAAATCCAAATAAATTAGAATCACAGAATTTTAAATGAAAAATGTCCTTATATGTCTTTGATTCTAATTTCCATCTTTTACAAGCAAGGAACATGTATTTCAGTTATATTTGGCGTCTTTTCTGAGGTGACAAAGCTCATTAGTAGCAAAACTTGAACCAGACTCCAAGATTTGCAGCTCAGAGTTCAATGTATCTTTGCTACACGAATAAATTACAGCATTACTCTTGGCCTTACAAACGAAATCACCATTAGATTCTTTTAAAGAATAAGATACTCAAACCAATACATCATTAAATCAAAACAGGTTTGATTTCTAAAAATTTTCAAAGAGCACATTTAGTGAAGAACTCTATGCGCATTTGCTTTTCACACTGTGACCACATGTATAGATGAACAACTAAGAGATCATTGCAACTATACCAAGAAAAAGAAGTGCTAACATTTGGGGCCAAAATACAAGCATCCATTCATAAATGTAAACCAGTTCAATCAAGACAAGCTCTGGTGTTTACACAGAGCAAAGTTACTCACGTTCAGTCACCTGTAGAGAGGCATGGTGTATACAATACACTGGAGTCAATTAACAGCCATTTCTGGGAACACTGTCCAAAGAAACAGTTTTCTTTATATCCTCTGGTGGGAGTTCTTTGGAAATATACAAGACCCAGGGCTTTCCTCTCAGGTGACCACTATTTTGAAATGTTTTCAGGGGGACTATTATTGCTACTCAATGTAAAATATTAATATTAAGTAAGATATCAATATTTTTTACCATATTATTACAAATTACAGTTCAGAGCCATCAAGTCCTATTTTTGAAGCCCTTTCAGCTAGTATTGTCTAGAAACCCTGGCTGAAATCAAAGGTCTTTATTTCATTTGGGAACACACTATTTGGAGTCAATGTGATGAAATGTATCCATGAAAATTTCTACAAGCAGTAATGCCTTTATCTTTGTCCTCATAAGCTACATTACACTACCTGTTGTATATTTTAAAAACCTGTATGATTTTTAAAACCTCTTTCAATTAATACCTATAAATTTTCTGTCAATAGTTTCCTACTCTAAGTATGTGATTTCTAACTAATTGAAACATTTATGCGTATGCTATAAAATACATTAAAGACAATTACAGAAAATATAGCTCATAGATAAAGTGAATTATTGTTTTTTGGCTCAAGTGGCTCTTCCTTGTAATTAATAATAATAGTAATAATAATAATAACAACCAGTCATTAAATCCACACAGAAAAAAAATAAATAGAAATCTGTCATGCTTATGGGACAATTCATCAGGAAATCTACTTTTAAATCAATAAATCAAAAGGTAAGCATTTAATATAAAATAAATATATTAAAGGATAAAGAAAGAGCTCATTACAAAGCAAACAGGAATCATTTTATTATTATAGGATTAAATCTCTTTTCAATGATTAGTATCAGTGCTCTTTTCCCTCTATGAAAACAGATTCTAGAGAAAAATGATAATGTGTTTCAAATAGCCAAACACCTCTATATTGTTATCACTCCCTATATGCATGGCCTCTCCAAAGCTGTTAAATGAAAGACTAAAGCACAAGAATAATAGTTGCAATTTCACTATACATTTCTATTTTTAAAATACTGAACACATTGGACATTTAAATAAGTGATATAGAACCATGAAACACATTAGGTTAGCTTTAAGTATAATAAAAATATTTTCTCTGAATATAATGAATCATAAGCATTTGTATGTTTCTAAAACACAAGATCATTGGTGCCTAGTCTGTTCCATAAGTCACCATTTCTAGATAGAGGCTCTATGTCCTTTGAAAGATAAAGAAATAGTAAGCAGTTTACACATCAAATGATGTCTTTAGTTCCTGTAATTTACATTTTAACAACAGTGGGTTAAAAATAGCAGCATGAATTTGATTTTAAAATGAGAAAAATGACCCAGCGGCTAGATTCTATGGTGCAAATAATTAAATGTTTTGTCAGCTTACCTGATAAAACAGAGCCTTAGGAATCACAGCAGAACAAAGCCCAGCATCCAAGATGGTTAGAGTATACCGTGGCTTTCCCTGCAGTTGTTCAGATTTTTGGCCACAGAGGTTTACAAATTAATTACAATTTTTTTTCTTGCTTTCTCTGTGGACAAGAAAACAAAGAGACCTTTCCAGAATCTGCTCTGGTTATGCCTCCGCTTCCTGTTCTGAGATTCACTCTATGGTACCCAACATATATCAGAAAACAGCTTTGAGGAAAAAAAAAAAAAAGGCTGGCAGCACTTAACGTGGTATCGCCATCTACTGGCAGACGCACAAAATTGAACAAAAGAAAAAACTCCCATTATCCTCTATCCCAGGGAGGAAGGTAAACCTGTGTGGAAGCATTGTTAATCATGAAAGTGCCCCAAGATGACAACAGTGAGGTGATGCAGGGTAAGATTCCCCAACACACTAAAAAAATGTAACCTCTCTACCACATATGAGTGTGTACAAAGAGATTCTTTTGCATATTCAGTTATTTGCACCTCAGTAATATTTTTTTTCTAAATGTTATCATTTTGTTTCGCAAAGTTGTTTCACCCATAAACTACTAAAATTTTTTGAAAAGCTATACATTTATGTTGGAAAATTGAGGTTTTAGATTATATTACACCTTATGTGTAGAGTTTTGTAAAATCTCTCCTGTGGCCTACTCTGGTCTTCTGAAAACTTTTTCTCTTCATGAGTTGAGTTATTTTCAATGTGAATCTGAATCCTTAGAGAACAGTATAATACATATTCCCTGATAGTCTTTTTGTGTTGCTTTCTTGTAAAACATTTATGAAAAAAATATAAATGTGGAAAAATATTCTGTACTTCAGTGAAGCCTAGTTAACTTAGATCTTTGGATTCTTTTGGGGGGGGTGTGATGCCAGAAACTATTGAAACTCATCTTACAGGATGTAATTCAAATCAATGGTTGTATATTATATCTTTCAGCTTTTAAAATACTTAAGAAAATGTGTTGTTTTAAGGATATTAAAACATAATACATAGCAAAATAAATTTTTCTTTTATTAGTTATTAAATTTCTCAGTCAAAATGTTATTTTTTCATTTGACTTTTTATATTTAGAGCAAGCACCTATAATTTAATTGGAATTTATCATGAACTAATTAAATATGTTCATATTGATGAAACAACTATTTGGATAGACAACTATGTTAAGCATTATATTATATTTGAAAAGATAAAGAGAAACAAAGTGCCTATCATTAAGGAGCTCGTAGAATGAAGAGAGACAAATATAGCTGATAGCATATTTTCAAGTCATGTGCTTAAGAATATTAATTACATATTTAATTTTTAATTAGAGTCCCTATTTTGCCTGATGTGGCAAAATAAAAATAAATCTAGTCAGTTCCAGGTAAACTGATCGCTGAGGCTTTTCTCAATTATTTCAGGTTTACACTAAACCAGTGCATGATTTTCCTCTTCCCTCTCTCCTCCTCACCAAGACTGATCTAAGTTCAGGAATATTTACAAATATGGAGAAAGCAGAATGTGGTCCCTGACCTCCCCCTTTTCTATGTAGGCATCTTCTCAGGTACAGAATCCTGTCTGGTGCATGAACATTATTTTCCCTCCACATCTACCAGTGTACCCACATTCCCATGTGGCCCTGGGAGTGTCATACATGCGACTTTGTCCCTGCCCTTGGGGGTAGGAGGGAATTTTAAAAAATGGCATCTTCCCAGGGTCCTCTGGGCTGTCATGGCTGACTTAAGCCTTTCTCCCTGCCCCAGGCACTCTGCATAGACATCTTTGTTCTACTGCTTCTAACTCATGGGATGTAAAGTGCTCTGTGGGCTTCAAGCAAGGGAGGCACAATCTCTGCTACACTTGTATAATCCAACTTCTCATCTTTCTACCTTTTTAGTTAATCCTGGGTGGGCAAACTATGTAGGGGGCCATTATCAGAGACTCCATTTGAGTTGGACTCATTTGCTTCCTCACAAACTTCCTTTTCAGACTCAAATGAGTTTTGCCTGGATCTCTTTGTGAGCCAGAGGTAAACTGGATCCACATGTTTTCCTCTTGAATCTTTCTGTTTTATACCTAATGTATGAGTTGACTAGGGCTTTTGTAACAAACTGCTATACTGGTGGCTTAGATATTCAGAAATTTATTATCTCTCAGTTCAGGGGGGTAGGCTGGAGGTGGGGGCTTGAAGTCCAGAATCCAGGTTATCAGCAGGACTGTGCTTCTTCTCAAAGCTATACAGGAAGGATCTTTCCTTGTCTATTAGCTCCTGGGAACCCCAGATGTTCTTTGGCTGATGGCAGCATAACTCTGGTCCTTGTCTCTGCATTCTCTCTGTGTCTCTTCATATAGGCCTCCCTCTGTGCCTTGTCTTTGTGTTCAAATTTCCTCTTTTTGTAAACACACCAGTTATTTTGGATTAGGATCTACCCTAAAGACCTCATTTTAATTTGATTACCCCTATAAAGACCCTAGTTCCAAATAAAGGCATATTCTGAGTTGCTGGTGGTTAGGACGTTTTGAGGGAGGCACAATTCCACCCTTAACCTCTAAATCGAAACCTTTTAAAGCGTATGAATTTGATGATTCTTTGGTCTGTTTCCAATGACCATTCCATTTAGGCAATTGATAGCCTTGGTATCTGGCCAGGATTTGAGAGGTTAGGGGGCTGGGGGAAGAAGCTCAGGTAACAAGGAAGAAATTCAGTAATAGTAACAACAGTAACAAAACTGACACTTTTTAGTACTGTGTGCCAGCCACTGTTCTACACGCTTTACACATATTCATTTAACTTTCACCCATATGAGGTGTTATTATACACATTTTGCAGATGAAGAATCAAGAAAATATCGGGGAAGTAAAAACACATAAATTAGTACTTTACGTATCATCCCAACATACAAGCAATTTTAATAGGGTAAGATAACGCATATGCTATAAATATTTACCAGGTGCTGGAGGAGTATAAAGGAAATAAACTTCCACTAATTTTAGACCATTGCTTCTCACACATTCAGTGAAAATTCATGACATTTTATTGTTTTATTTCATAAATTTTCTATCATAAAAGATTTCTGTTTTCTACAGACTTAACTTTTTCTTCTCTAGTCGTAAACTATTTCTGCTCACCAACTCCTAACTAAATGTGCTTTAACTCTGCCAGTCCCTACCACTACACACTAATTTGACCACTAGTAATAATATTTAGTAGAATATTCATACTAATGCTCACTTTGGGATAGCCAGATACCCAAAAGAGTTTCCTGGTAGTTCCTTCTGGGAAGCTGATTTTTCTTAGGCGATACTAGGCCACACTTTAATGAGAACTTGTTTGAACAAAAGAAGAAAATTGTTGTGGCAATAATACGTCACAGGAAAAAAGAAAAATGAATGTGAGCAAGAGACCTTTATTTTTTGTTGCTAAAGAAACTAATTTTATGTTGTCATTGTAAATAGAAAAATAGAAAAATCAAAAGTGTCCAGAAGGGCAATATCATTTCTATGATTCTAACTTTATTGTGACTTTTGTACTTTGCCTTTTGAGATGGAATGACAGGTAATTTTCAGGTTTTTAGCAAGGTGATGCTGAGAAGGCTTCGATGAAATAGTCATTGATTGCAAACATAAGGTTTCTGAAACCTTAGTGGTATCTCATACTTTGTAAACATATCTTGCACAAATCACAGAAATTCAGAGTACATTAAAGCTATTAGCCTCTGGTTAGGATTTTGGATTAATCTTTTCATTCCTTCAGCCTTTAGTTCCTCGAGGTCTTCAGAAACTTTGTGGGTAGGAGGTATAACTCTGGTTGTTGACTCTATTTGATTTTATAAGCTTTATATCCAAATAATGCTGTTTCATAATATTTATAAACTCAATGAAACAGTCCCCAGACTCTGGCCACATTTTCTTATTTCTTAGACCGTTATTTACCAAACAGTGTTTATAGGAACACTACTGTCCTGCTGGACTAATGAGGTACCACTATACACCCACCAGAATGGCTAAAACTTAAAAGGCCGATAGTACAAAGTGTTTGTGACAGTCTGATAGCAATATATATTTTGCTTATGGGAATGTAAATTAGTGCAATAACTTTGAAAAACAATTTGACATTATCAACTAAAGCTGAATATGAGCATATTCATTGAGCCAATGAGTTACTTTTAGGCATATACTTGACAGAAATGTGCATGTGTACAAGAATGTCCATAGCAGCATATTAAAAACAGGTCAAATGAGAAAGAACCCAAATGTCCATCAAAAGCAGAACGGATAAAAGAATTATCATATATTCTTGATCTATAGTTTCATATAGAGATGAAAATGAAGAAAATACAACTACCCTGAAACAGGAAACATAATAGATTTCACAAATATAAGGCTGAGTAGAAAAAAGGTAGGCACACATAAACATTATGATTCTAATTATTAAATTAAAATGTGGTATATGTATACCATGGAGTACTACTCATCCATTAAAAAATGGTGAACTAATACCTTTTATAA
Source organism: Cheirogaleus medius (assembly GCA_008086735.1). Lineage (NCBI taxonomy): Eukaryota > Metazoa > Chordata > Mammalia > Primates > Cheirogaleidae > Cheirogaleus > Cheirogaleus medius. The sequence goes on from VBSM01001562.1 coordinate 13,174,884, forward strand.
CAACTTGGATGGAACTGGAGACCATTCTCCTAAGTGAAGTATCACAAGAATGGAAGAGCAAACACCACATGTACTCACTATTAAATTGGAACTAATCAATCAACACTTAAGTTTACATATGGGAGTCAGACTCAAGGGAAATCGAACAGATCAGAGGGGTAAGGAGGGGATGGGTGAAATCATACCTGATGGGTATAATGCACACAATCTGGTGATGGGCACACTAATAATTTTGACTCAAACTCTGCAAAAGCAATTCATGTAGCCAAAACATTTGTACCACCATAATATTCCAAAACAAAACAAAACAAAACAAAAAACAGGTTAAGTAAACTTTAATATCAGAAGTAAGAATAATGGTTTCTCTTGAGATAGGTAGAATTTTTGTCAAGGATTGGTTGAGATAGGGGCCATTCCGGGGGCTGGTACCCTATTTCTTGACCTGGATGGTGGTTATATAGAAATACACTTTATTTTATTTTTTATTTCAGCATATTATGGGGGTACAAATGTTTAGGTTACGTGCGTTCCCTTTCCACCCCTTTCCTCCCCGGAGTCAGAGCTTCAAGCGTGTCCATCCCCTAGATGGTGCACATCGCAATCATTAAGTATGGAAATACACTTTATAATAATTAATTGAGCCAAACATTTAAATCTTGGCACTTTTTTCTAGATAGATTATATTTCAAATTAAAAATGAACACATATAAGTGGTTAGACAGTGTCACTTCTGAGAAGGGAAAAGGGAATGGAAGGTGAAATTTATGAAATTTTCAGGAGTTGATTGGTACATCTGTTCTGTTTGAACCTTGTATATTTGTATATTAGTGCAGTATTAGTGTAATTTTCAAAAAGTAAATTTAAGATATTAAAAGGAAATTAAAAATGTACCTTCATACCATATATACTTATTATCCTTAAGTTGTTTTCTTTTTAAGTTGAGTCTAGAATGCATCTCATTTGCTTTTTTAGGCTGAATCTGTTCTGGTATCCCTCTTCTTCCAGAGGCCTCATTCCAGCTGATACTCAGCATACATGCTCCTGTCTTCAGTCACCTCGATAACAAAGTTACCTACTACTGTGCTTGCATTTATGTTCAATAAACATAAATTAATTTATATTATGCTGTCTGTGCCATTACACCTCTATAGTCCATTTTAGATTGGAATCTCCTGATGGTGAGAATCACTCACTTTTGCTCAGTGCTTAATAGACAAGATGCTATAAATTATAAAAGGAAACAAATTATTTTCTTTTGATAAAAGGTAATGAAATACTTTCACATCTATTACATCTTTTTTCTTTAAAACATCTGTAAAAGTTGAGAAGGGAAATTTTTCACATTTTTCAGGTGGGAAAAATTAGTACAGACATATGAAAATTACAGGGTGGTAAAAATTGTCCAAAAAAGCAGCATAATTGCCAGTTTAAAAAATCTACTCACTAGACAATATGATTTTATATTAAGGACTCAAATATTCCAGATATAATAACTGTCAAAATATTCTTTATTAGCTACGCTTGAAATCGGTAATATTAAAATATTTTTAACCAGTATTATAAAAGAGCAATAGAGTAAAATAGACTCGATTTGCAAATGGCTTCTAACATAGATTACCTTCTATGCTGTAGCTACACATCTAAGTAATTACAATTTTGCAAAGGTATCTTGGGCCATTTTTCCTTTTTAGTTGCTGTTCCCTTGGTTTGAAATTACTTTCCTTTATTTCCATTCTCATCCCCTTTTCCTTCCAACACCTGATCAACTACTATTTATTCTTGAAGACTCAGGGCAATGAACTTGATTAAACTTGGGAACTGCTTTTCCCAAGTTTAAAGTATCAACTTAACTATATTACCTTTCATACTGCTATACACATTGATGGAGGAGAAAATGATTCATCTGTTCAAATGGTTGAATATTCTTAGGTGCTTGCAAATGCCCATTATTAACCATGGGGTTTCATTAGGAAAAGATAGGTGTGAAGCAGATCAGGGCAGGTATTGGGAAATGCACTTCTCTGCTTCTCTCAGGAATGATCACCGGATAATCTGTTTACCCATGTGCACCACACTCTTCACTCTAGGGCTTTGTGACTAAGCAACAGGTTTTTTTTTTCCCCCTGTACAAACTTTGTTAGTGTGACACTGTCAGACTGTCAGATCATCTAAGCTAAAGGGAAAAATACATTGTTGTTTTTTTCTGTGTGCCCATAGCATCTATTGCTAATCATAAGCAAGCACTTGAGACAATTCACTTGTACAATCTCTCATTCCAACTTCTGAAATTTGATGCATGCAAATAACCAATTATGTCCAAATATTTACATGATTAGGTCAGTATGAGAAGAATTAAAATTTAATTTAATATGCTCTCCATTTTATTTTTTTGAAGGTATTCACTTACATTATATTTGCAGTTTGCATTATATTTTTATTCTCTGTTTAACATTATCTAATACTAAACCAATAAAATAGGAGACCATGCCTAGACCATATATCTTCTAAGTCTAGAGGGTATAACATTTGAAAAGCTTTATTTTATGTAAAATGCATTTTTATTTAGTTTATCAATTTTGAAAAACAAATTTAATAAAAATATCTCTCACAGTTTGTAAATTCACTTTATTAATGGAGAAAATAAATTATAGAAATTCTTTTTTTAATCAGATTAATCATAATAGAAATTATTATTCATATTTCAGAAAATGACTACTCTTCTTAAATGTACAAAGGTAAATTGATTAATGCAACTCTCCAATGTGATGTGGACAAGGAGAGAGGATGTTAAGAGTATGAAGATTGGGGGTCATGAAAGGAATTGGGAGATGATAGGGAAGAAAAAGCTGGAAAGGAAGCAAGGGACTGCATTATTAAGGAAATTCATCTACTATGAACATAAAAAGGCCAAGAAGAAGTCATGGAGAAAGAGGGAATGTTACTGTTGTAAATCTGGAGAAAAAATAATGCTATGCATAAGTTGATGGAAGTAGAGATGAATAAAAGTGTATGAATTTGAATGATATGATAGAATTCATGTTATAGATATAAATTTCAATCTATATCTATGTGCATAAAAAATAATAGATTGACAGTAGTTTCAGCTTCCACAATTGCCAGGGCACCTCCACCGATTGTGTCAAAGTTCCAGAGTCTTGTGTAGGGCCCAGGCATAAAGGTAGAAATGAGAAGCTAAATCTTTGACCACAAATTTGCACAGGTTACAAGGATTCATTTATTCAACAACTATTATTGAGTATCTATTGTTTGCCAGCAACTGTCCTTGGTGCTTGGAACATATCAGTAAACAAAACAAGGATCCCTGCCCTAATGAAGCATGTATTTTGAGGGTAGAGAAAATGCAGACAATAAACAATAATAATAATGAATTAGTAAGTGGTATAATATGTTAGAAGGTTATTACTGCTAAGTAAAGTAGTAAAAATTAAAATGTGGTTAAGTAGATTAGAATGTTTGATGGGGTGGTACATTGTAATTTTAAGTCAAGTGATCATATATATGGAAGGTCTTATTAATATGGTAACATTTAAGCAAGATACATGTCTTTGGCAAATTTTGTTAAAATCTTTGAAAATCTTCTATGAGGCTGAAAGTCTTGGGTCCTGGATCACCTCTTTTGGATGTCAAATTGAGCAATTTCTCTTAAAGGTCTTGGTCCTTCTGCAGGCTGCTATTAGAAAAGAGTACCCAGATTTCAGTTTCTCAAAGACACATTGTTCTCAATCTATGTTCCAGTTCAAGGGAGTCTCTGCAGAAATCTTACCTCATCTCATGTTTCTCTCAGTTTCTCTTTAGTCCCTCAAACCCTACTCTCCTTGTTCCTTCACACTGTACTTTTATAACCTATGCAGTTTTCCAGGTTCAGTAGTTAGGACAAGATTTGGAGTGTATATGCTACAAACATTGTATGTTTTCTCAGAGTCCCTTGCCTATCTTCTTTTTCTTGGTTGAGGTCCCACCTGGACCAGGTTTCTCTCCTTTGGACTTGAAACAGTTAAGGTCCTGATCTGCTTTCCTGTGTAGTTACTGAGTAAATATAATAGATGGTGTGATGTGAGGTGTTAGCTCCCCATGGCATTAACCTTGACTACGTATAATAAATCTAATTCAGAGTCCACAACCTAGGCATGCAGGAAATACCATATTTCTTCATATTCTACAAACATATTTAATTTAGATTTTGATGCCATATCCCACTGAAGTGGCAGGAAATCCATACTATTATTTTCAGGACTTATTGCTCCCCTCCCCCGCCACCAGAAGTGAAATTTCCAAAGTCTTACCTAACAATATTAATATTAGTCTTCTACCCAAACAACTTCTCAGTTTTTCATTAATGTGTCTACCTCGTTCTTTCACCTCTCTGATACTTCATTATATGATATGCTATGATTTCCCATGGATTTGAAAACTGGTGGCTAGGGTTTCATCTACTTATGCACATCAGGAATATTATTATCTTGTCGAGATAACACTATCTCTCTGGAGATCTTAAAGGGAACAGGGTCTCTGCTACTCAGGGTTCCACAGACTTACTTCCTTTCCCATTACTTGGAATAATTTTCTGAATTGGGGTACCCCCTCCTGCCTCCTACCAGTTTTCCAGGGTACATGGCTTCTTCCTCCTCCCCAATCTCATCTTCTTGAAATAGACTTTGAAATTTCATTAAACCAGTAATTAAAATCTATGGCAACTAAAAAATGACATGCCTTTCATCACGGGCATGGATACCTTTATCTTCAAACTCGCACAAGAGTTTGGGGAAATTATTTCTCTTCCATTCTGCTACACACCAAAGAACAGAAAAAAAAATAGTTGTTTTCAAATTAAGTGTATTTTTATATTAAAAGAGTAAAAATTCAAATTCTGTCACAATATTGAGGAGGTAAAAATAAATAACATAATTTTGAGACTGAATAGGAAAGTAAGAGCAAGGGAGGACTAAAGATGACCCTTGGGATTTTGACTTGGGGAAACTAGTGGCTCTTTATGCCTTTCAGGAAGATGAATAAATCATTAGGTAGACTAGGTTTGTGTCCTTGAAGCTTAAGCATTTAATTTAGGACTTTCTGTGTTTGAGGTGCTTGTGGGACAGCCAAGTAGAAATGTCCAGTGACATTTAGACAAATTTGTAGTTCATGAAAGAGATCCCAGAGGAAGAACTTGCATCAGAGAAGATGAAATCACTTATCTATACCTGGCCTCCCCACCACTGTTCTAGATTCTCTTCCCTCCAATTTCTGCTCAAAATTTGCTCTTTCTATGATTGTACCTTCTTCTAGCCTTATTTCTTCAATCAATACTCCAATTATGGCATAAATGCCTCTGACCATAAACAAGTCCCAATATTAAAAAAAGGAAATAAGAAAAAGAAGGAAGGAGAGAAGAAGGGAAGCAGGAAGGGAAGGAAGGAAGAAGAGAGGAAAAAAAGATTTTCCTAACCTTAGCAGCTGTACCAGCAGCACTCCATTTATTCTTGTGCCTCCAGGAATGACTGTTAATATATGATTTCCAAATCTCCTCCCAGCCTCAATTTTTATCTTCTGCTTATCAGTAATGGGTCTTCAAATAATAAGCATGTATCTGGCTATCTTGCCACTACCACTACTCAACATGTCCAAAACTGAACTTGTCTTCAATTTGCTTGACAGACAATGAAAACACAACCCTGTCTTATTCTTACTAATAAAGAGTAAATGTATTCTCATTGCTCAGACATAGTTTTATTCACTTCTCCCACCAGCTGTGTTGGTTTACTCACTAGGCCATAATCATCCCATTGCTCAGCTCTGCCTCCACCTTTATACTGTTGCCTTTGCCCAGCCTGAACTTTGTTTTCATGGTGCAGATCAAATTTGACATTCTCCATTACCTCCACTACCTAGGACCAATCATTTCTGATCAATAACATGTCTGAGAGCCAATGAAACTTTTTCACGATGAACTTAACATGAACCACCTTTGTTGATTTGCTACCTTTTTATGTTTTGGGTCTTACTTACCTTAACAAGTACATTGAAAGTTTTCCCATCAAATAGGACCTTGTTAGGTGCCTTTTTTTATGTTCATAGTGCTTGACAGAAATTTTTTCATTCACTAAAGGCTTGATGCTGTGAAACAGACTAACTCATCATTTTTTCTCCAAGCCAGTTCTTCCATCAAATCCCTTTCTCTAAGAATGGAACCTCAGTGACCACTGACATTCCTATTCCAAATTGACCGGCTCTGTGATCTTGGTCAAGTTACTTGACTTCTTGAAGCCTTAATTTATGCATCTTTAAGAAGAAGACAACACCGATACTTACCTCATGAGGTTGTGAGGATTAAATGAAAAACAAAATCCATGTGAAGCACTTAATGTCAGTCACTGTGCCCAATAGATATTAGTTATTACCTTTTCATGGTCATATATTTTTATTTTAATTGTAGCACTGTAATTACACAACAATGGAAAACTTGGAGACATCTTTTTCTCCTCCTTTCTCATGCTTCATATATGATCAGTGGTGATCACACTAATTCTCTGATCAGCAGCATAGTAATGTCACTCCCAGAACAAGGTCCTCATGACCTCTCACTAGAGATATTGTGACAATTTTCTGACCCAAATGATTCCCCACGTTTGCCAAGCATGCTTCCTAGAGCATCATTTTCAATATCCCACTCTTCTACACAAAATCTTTAAGAAGCTCCAGTCTCTTAGTCATAAGTCAATCTCAAACTCCTGAACCTAAGATTCATGACTTTCCACAAAATATCCACTACCTAATTCTAATAAACCAACTGCCAAAAATCATTTTTTAGGCAAAAGAGGAATTTTGAATATGGACTGGTTATTAAATGAAAACAGGGAATTATTTTTATTTTACTATGAGTAATAATGGCATTGGGTTATATGAAAAAATGAGTGCATATCTTAGAAATGTGTCCTGTATAACAGAAGGGTACAATGTTATAAAAATATGAAATTTGTCTTAAAATAATTCAGAAAGAAAAAAAAAGATAAATGAGTGAAGTTTGGTAAAATTTTGATGATGGTTGCATATGATGATAAATTAATTATACTGTTTTCTCTGCTTTGAGCTTTAAATTTTTCATAATACTGTAAGTAATAAAACATAAGAAACTACATAATCCATTGCATATGCCATGTATTTTCCATAATTCTAAGAGATGTTTTCCCCTACTCTAAATCCAGTCACATTCTTCTATTGCTATCTTGTAGCTTTTATTATGTGTAGACATATATTACAATTGTTAAATATCTTATATCATCTAGTGCTGGGCCAGGGACGGGTACTGGTTGGTGGCCTGTTAGGAACTGGGCTGCACAGCAGGAGGTGAACGGTGGGCAGATGAGTGAAGCTTCATCTGTATTTACAACTGCTCCCCATTGCTTGCATTACTGCATAAGCTCCACCTTCTCTCAGATCAGCAGCGGCATTAGATTCTCACAGGAGCCGGAACTCTACTGTAAACTTCGCGTGCGTGGGATCTAGGTTGCAGTCTCCTTATGAGAATCTAATGTCTGATGATCTGAGGTGGAGCTGAGGTGGTGATGCTAGCACTGGGGAATGGCTGCAAATACAGATAATCTTCAGCAGAGAGGTTTGACTGCACAATAAATGTAATGTGCCTTAATCATCCTGAAACCATCCCCACCCAGTCCATGAAAAAATTGTCTTCCATGAAATCAGTCCTTGGTGCCAAAAAGTTGGGGACCGCTGATCTAGTGGATTGTAAATTTCATGAACACTTAAATGTTTTACTTGTCCTTGTAATCCCTAAATTTTCCAATGTTGCCTTTTGTACACAGTAGTTTATATGATAAATAATTATGGAAAGGAATGAAACAAAACTGTAAAATAAATTACAACCAAATGTCTTTGACAGAAAGGATTGTTTGATAATAAAAGAAGTAATGCATTTTATAATACTGTAGCATTTCTAACCTGAGACCTAATCAAGCAACTGGGGGAAAACATGGTAAAATTAAGAGCCACTGTCAGCAAGAGTACTCATGCCAGAAATTTTTAATTACTAAGTATTGAGACAAATAATAATAATAAAAGGAGTATACAGAGTTTATGAATAATGATTCTCAAATTTCCCAAATGAAAGGGTAGCAATGACACAATTGTTAAGGGAGTAGAAATTCTGTAGGGAAATATTAATTGTATTATAATGTTTCCAGCCTAGAGAACAGAAAGACTCAGAGATAACTTTAAACATACAAAGTTTCATTCTGTGGAGAAAAATTATGATTTATCATACTCAATTGTATAGACAGATCCAAACAATTCTTTTCTCTCCCCTGATAAATAATACTAAATATCTTTTAAAATCTTTTAGAGGACAGAGCTACATACTTATTTTTCTTGCAGTAGGTTATCTCTAGCAATGTAAGTTTTGGGTTTTTTTAAAAAAAATCTCTATCTGGAAAAAAAATAGTACCTTTACTTTCCTTGCCAAATGTTTCTCTAGCTAAATACATAATTTGCCCCAAATTGGCAATGTGCAGTCTTCTAGAAAAATCTTTCCCTTTACCACCCAGCAAGACAGGTGGCTCTGGCTTTGGTCTGCATTGCTCTGTGTCACTGCACACCTGGACCCAATTGTTCAGCCTCAAGTGGAGCAGGTGGGATGAGGGTGGGCTGTCATGCAGGAAATAAATGGACTTAGCACAGTAGTTTGTCCCTGCACCAGGCAGCCTCGTTGAGTGGGTGGGCGGGCATGGGCTATGGGAGACTCGGGAGGGAGCCAAATAAAAGGACAGATAATGCAAACACAGACTTTAGATTCTAAAATAATTCCTGGCATTAAGTAGGGCCTAGCAGCCTGCTTACACAGTAGTTAAATGCTGGTTAACACCAAGGCAGGTGCTCTGCATTGGCTGGACAATTGTGAGCACTTGGATAAATATTAGTTGTTGATTTATTCTGTTTTAAGAGTGTCAGTTTCCCAGCCTTCAGGTAGATTCTACTAATTTACTCCATCTATCCCCCTATTTATTGATTTACTCAGTTTTAAGAACACAGTAGAGGAAGTAGCAGTCATTGTTAAAAGAAGATTGCAGTCACTTGATCTGGGTAGGTTTGTAAACATAAATAAACATGTATGGTCTGATTAGCTCTACTTCTTAGGTGTGGAAACTTCCAGGTAACAATCATGTCATTCATCTGTGCTATTTGCTTATTGTGACAGATCAAAGAGACATGCTCAGTGTGGTTTTTTGTGAAAAAAAAATCATATAAAATCATGGTAAAAGGGGACATTGAGACGGGGAACCTTACCTTCAAACTCCAAGAAATAATTTTTGGCAGTAATTTTGATGTTTAAAAAATACTAAAGCTTGAGTTATTTATTTACACAACAACGACCTTACACAGAATGGTTTCTGCGAAGTGTATTAATGGGTACTTCTAGAAAACTACTTAAAAGAAAATCATATGGCTATATTGACACAGTATGAATTTTAGAACTCTGTGGATTATAAGTGATAGAACCTCAAATCAAAGGGACTCAAGACAAAGGTTCAATAAGAGTCTCATCGAACTAAAACTTGTAGGAGCTGGAGATGCTTTGTGCATATCTGGGTCCAAGTCCTCAAACGATGGCATCTGGAATCTGTTTTTCTCATCTTTGGCTCAGTTTTCTTGTATACTTCTTTCTTTGTTAGACAGGCTATCTGCACATGTTACACTGCAAGTCCTGGCTTGCATCCAGCAAGATTCAAGAATAGTAAGAATGAATATACTTTATTACCAAATGCTTCAGCAAAAATCCCAGGAAAATCTCTGGTGGCCTCTAGTGTGGTCAGGTGCCCAACCCTGACTAATCACATGGGCCAGGACAATGTGAGTCACCAAATGACCAAACCTGGGTCACATACCCATCTTTAAAGAAGGGAATGCTCTCATCCTACCCAAATTAGGTTGACCAAGAGCAGATGAGAGATGCTTACCTCTGAGGTCTCTGGTGTGCAGTAAAGAAAAAAAAGAGAGAGAGAGGTAGTTACCTGTGGGAAACTGGGATGCTCTTACTAAAAGTGAGAATGGTTGCCGGACAGTTCAAATACCAAAACCCCATGGGTTTCCTTTTAAATTACACTTTTTATTTTAAGGTAATTGTAGACCCTCATGGATTTTTAAGCATTAAACATTTATCTCATATTTTTAAAAGTTACCATCAATTTACTCCAAACTTCCTAACCTACTCTCTCAAAACCTGTTGTTTTAATAAGTTATTAAATGAAAATTCCAATTTGAAATAATATCTCTGTTTTGGAGCATGGAAAGAGCCTGTATTAGTCTGGGGTCTCCAGAGAAACAGAACTAATAGGATGGATAGATGGATAAATAGATAAATATATTTGTAAGGACTAGTTTTTGTAGTTATGGAGGCTGAGGAATCCCAAGATCTGCTAGTCAGCAAGCTGGGGACTCAGGAGAGCCAATGGGACAATTTCAGTTTGAGTCTGATCCGAGGGCGGGAGAAGATCAATGTCCCAGCCAAAAGAAAAAGAATTCTTTCTTACACAGCCTTTGATCCTATTCATGTCTTCAATGACTTGTATGAGCTCCACCTATGTGGGGGAGGGCAATCTGCTTTACTGAGTCTACCAATTTGAATGTTAGTCTCATCCAGAAACATCTTCACAGACATAGCTATAAATACTGTTTAACTAAATATCTGGGCTCAGTCAAGTGTATACTTTAAATTAACCATCACAGAGCCCTAGATTCCAGTCCTCGCTTTGCTACTAAAAAGATGTGTGATATTAGGGAAATCACTTGTGTTCTCATCTCTAAATGTAGTAATTTTTCCGAACCTACCTATCTCACAGGATTATTGGCAAGATTAATAAAATGACAATATGGTCTGTGAACTGTAAACTACTAAAATATCATTTTATGGCATTTCTTTACAAACTTTATCTTTGAAACATATTTTTATTCAAATTTGTATAAAGATTTCTTTTCACCATATTACTTGTACCTCTTTATGTACACATACAAAACTTGGTTTTAACATCTAATGTGATAATTCAGCTTCCTATACTTTCAAGCAAATTAAGCTTTGGCTTTCCCATACTCTTTTCCTAGATTTTTCCAATGGCTCTTTATTGTTTATTTGTAAGTCATCTATAAGTTAGCTACGATTCCCTTGTTTGTAAACCCTTGACATAAGCCCATTATTCTGTTTATAGCTTGGTGGCTACTAAAATGCCTGAATAAATTTTATGCAACAATTCCCATTCAGGAGCATTAAGAATAAGTATCCCTATACATACAGTGACAATGTAAATACTAGACCATTAATTTATTTATGGAGTATACACAGCCAAATAATGCATTGAACAGACAGAATTCACAGAGTGTAATCTCAAAGACAACTCTATTTTTATGTCTACTATGTTTTAAAGAGGTATACAATGCAAGAATTTCTTCCCCTGCACAGGGCTCAAAATTCTGAAATGCCTAATAATTTTTCTGATTACTCTTAAGTAATATAAAGTCTTATAGACTCATTTTGTCACAAAGATGTTCTCAATTCAGTGTGTGTGTATATATATATATATATATGTGTCAGCCCATTTAGAAAATAGAACTTTAAATTAAAAAATTTCCTTGCCTCTGGTGGAAATAGGACGTTGTTTTCTCTTTCCTCTCCTTAAAACTTCACCTCTCCTCCTCTATCATCTCTCTCTTGGTTTCTGACTCTGGAGGGTTAATGATGCGAGGAGATAGAAAGTAGAAAAGGAAGGTTATTACTTGTTGGGTAAAGTTATAAGATGGCTTTGTCATCTTAGGAATTGCCAAATGTTTAGAGATGATTCTCTCATGATTGATTCTTTAGTGAGAATATTTGAGAATATCTGACTACTCTTCCCTTGATAAAAGCAATGCATTTTTTTTTCTGAAAAATTCTCCTGGTTTTCTGGTAATCTACTTCCTGCAAATTATTTTTCCACATCTCATTTCCTTTTCTGATGGACAATTGAAAAGGGTTAAATCTGGTTCCAAACTGACCACATAAAAACTCTTGAATTTTTTTTCCTAATAATTTCTAGGGGTGGGCTCCAATACTAGTGCAGAAATCATCTCTCCTTTGTTTTATAAAAGCAGCATTTTAGATTTCCCTGTGCCCTTTAATTATTTAAATGCTGGAGATTTATATGTTTGATTGCACTGAAGCTCTTATCATTTGATGGGAGAATGAGGATCCCTCCATCATTCTATAATATCTTGGTGAAGAATGTGTTTGGGAGTGATGGTGGAAGTCTCAAAAAAAATAAAATACAACACCTGTTCATAAATCCTCTCTAATCTCCACATACCAAATTTTTGCCCTTTGAAGAGGATGCAGAGTTGTAAGAGTCACACTTCATTCAAATTTGGATGTCTGGAACCTTATTTGGAATACAGAATTACATTTTTAATTCTTGGTACCTTTGTTAGGTTTTAGTCTGAAACCGTTGATTCTTGGCATGCCCATGGCTGAAGAATGACCAGACACGCCAAAGTTAGGCAAGCACGAAAATGAGGT
>VBSM01001562.1:13197654-13327076 GCA_008086735.1 Cheirogaleus medius
ATGAGTGAGATGTGCAACGTTTGGGGAATGGTCACGCTTGAAGCTCTGCTTCGAAGGGGGAGGGGGACATGGGCAATGTACATAACCGTAATATTTGTACCCCCATAATATGCTGAAATAAAAAAAAGTATAAAAAAAAGGAAAAAAAGACAGTCATTTAAATAAGAGACAAGTAAACCCATTTTTTAATATTTCAGGACTCTTATTTAGGACTATTTAGGATATAGTCTTGCTCAAAGATGTATAGAAATTAACAGATTATGAATCTCAATGATACCTAAAAATATATTTCTTTCTCTAGCCCAAGATAATTAACATAAGTAAACCTTCTTTGTCATAGTCTATAATATCATTTGTATAGATACTATAATAACATCTGTGGAATGTCTACTCTGTCCTAGGCACTCTACATTTTCTTTTACAGCCTTACAATCTAGTTACAGGTGAGTATCATAGAGGCACTAACTGATTATAAGAAAGTTGAGTAAAGTGCCCAAGTTCACAGAGATAGTAAATATTTTGACTAAGATTTTAATATTTTGACTAAGATTAACAAGACAATGATTGTCTTGTTCTTTGCTCTACATTGTTTCCTAGTCCAAGCACCAAAGTATTATGCTATTATTTAAATGTTAGAATCAATGCAAAAAAAATTATTGTTTAGAGAAGAAAAGCAAAGTGGGCTGAGATTATCAAGGACAGGATCAGAAAGAGGTGACCCTTAAACCAACCCTTGGCAGGAAATAAAGAGAGAAGGTAGAGATATTTTACCATGAAGAAGAGCATGGCAGAAAGAAATTGTCTCATAGAACACTCAGTCTGGGTCTCATAAGAAATTGCTTTTTTGCCTCATCTCTTTGGGACAAATGTTCTTGCCTGATTTAATAGAAATGGTATTTTCTCTGCAAATACCTTTGAGCCATACTCTGAGATGTAGAGATATTTTGTGTTGGAACCAGCTCTGTCAACATGCTTGAATAAGCAGAATTATTCCTCTAAGCTATCTGAAATGGAGCTGAGTTACCAATAAGCAAATCATAACACACAAGAATGGAAAAGACAAACATTTATTCCATCCAACTAGTGCTTACATTAATCTGATTAATTAAAGCATGAATGAAAACTATTTACTTGTGCGTGTTGTGAAAGGGTAGCATTAAATTAGCTCTTCACCCTAGGAGACACACTGTGATTGTTGGCTCTCATTCTGATTTTAGCCTCGTTGCTTTCTCATGTTTCCTACTAGTTGAAGATGGTCCAGTGCATAGCCAGTGTAGAGGCTTTTGCTTGTTTTGCTGGTGACCAGACTCAAACAAAAGCAGGGTTTCTACATTGAAATTAATCAGGAAATTTGTCATCAGACAAGTTCATATACATGCCCACAAGACTGCTACCCAAATGGCAACAATCTGAAGGTCATCTTTTACCTTTAATGAGGCTGTTTCCAAGGGGGATTTAGTTCCTACCTGAGTTTTAGCCAATGAAGTTTCCTCTAAAAATGTTTATAAGTAACAGGTTTATTTCCAATTTGCATTTACTAAGGGGTTTGATAGTTTATTAAATTTATCAGTGGAGATACATTGTTTTTATCAAATCAGTTCTAAAATAGGATGATTCAAGATTGTCTGAAATATGTAAGAATCTTAAGAATCTGACCAAAGTTGCTCATAAAGTGGCCTTTTGCTCAGGGTCTTATGTTGGCTTGGCTTCTGGCTTTGAACTTGAAATGTCTGTCTGAAGTGGCTACATTTAAATATGTTAGTGGGACTTCATATGATCCTCTGCCTTCATAAATGGGTCTTGAATTTCCCCGCCAAACCGGAAAGTGTTGATGGCTTTATAAAATTAAAATCGACTTAAAATGAAATTTACCTTGTGAATAATTGGTTATGACATTGAGCGCTTTAAAACTGAAAATATTTGACTATAGAAATTTCTTGGTGAGAAAAGCAATATGCAGGGTCGTAAGTTTAAATATAACATCAAGTTCTATTTACATAAACATCAAGTTTATTTAAATAAGCATCAAGTTTATTTAAAATTTAGACAAGATAGAGGGCAAGAAAAGAAAGGGAAGCTGTATTTTGTAATTCAAAATGTAGGTTATAGCATTTTTTCAAATTTAGATGATGTTCGACCAAGTGATAAATTTATAAAACATACGCTCTCAAGGGGTATCCAAAAAAAAAAAAAAAACTGGTTTGTGGTGGAAAGTTGTATAAACATACCGGTAAGTATACTTTTGTTATTTGTTCACCTGAGAAGCCTCTCTTGATCACCTTGGAAGTTTTGTTAGTTCTGTCATCTGTCATGCTTGCTTGTGTTATGAGGTGTATCCCACTCAGTGGTAATCTTGGTTTCATTTTCCCTTGATCTATTTAGAAGGTGAGCTTGAAAGTTTTCCCTTGTTATCTTTGTTCACATAGTAGAGGGCCTGCTAATAAATGGTTATCATATCGAATGGATCTACACAACGGTCTGGGTATGCTCAGACATTTGAGATTGCCTTTACTTAAAAAGACAGGACAGGTTTGAAATGTTTGTCCCTATCTTTTTGATCCTAACACCTAGATGTGCAAACTAGGTGGAGAAGAGCCCAGAAGCTATTTCTAGGAAGAAAGCATTTCTCTGATCCTTTGCTTCTGCCCACAGTGTTAATGACATTTTGTTCAGCTCCCACACTCTCGATTTCATTCCATCTGGGACTCTTCTGATTAGCAGTCTGCTCTTTGCCTTCTTAGAGACAGAATAAAAGGAGGAGGGGCTACAATGAAAGAATTAACTAAACAATAATATTACATTGTGATGGCATCTTATGTCAATGCCAAAGGGAGAAAAGACAAGCAAGCACAAAAGTTCTCTCAGGATTGTTATCAAGCACTGCCTGCTGATAATTTAAAAATAATCTTGTAGTAGTTTATTAGTTCAAGAAATATCTTCACAAACATTTTCTTATTTGATTGATCCTTATAGCAACCTTGTGAGCTTGGATGAGGGAAGGAGCTATAATACTGGACTCATTCTAAAGAGGAAGAGAGTGATGAATCTACTTTAGATAGTTGGTGAAGTCTTCACAGGGCTTGGGATTTATAAGATTAGTAGCTTGACATGCAGATGATATTGGAAAATAAAGAAGTGTTCAATAGAGATAACAGTATGAAGACAGGAGCAGAGGCAGTAAATGTATGTTGAGATTAGGAATATTCAGCAATAGGGAAGCTCATGGTACATGGTGAAGAGGGGATGGAGGTAAACTTGCAAAGGTAAAGCAGACAAAAGTCACACCACAAAAGATACTGCTTGTCATCTCAAGGGCCTTGGACTGCATCGTTGGACAGTAGTGAGTCATTTAATGTTTTTTTTTTTTTCAGGAGACAGCTATGATTAGTTCTGTGCTTAGTAGAAATTATTCAGAAACCATAGTTGCTCATGATTAGAACAGAAGCATGCAATTTTTTTTCTGTTTCAAAATATATGCTGCTCACACTTGAGATCTGATTCCACTATCCTACCAAAGGTGAAGGACAGTTACTAACCTGCTAGTTGTAACTCTAACTCTCTTTCCCTCTCAAGAAAGCCTCTCTGAATGAAAGTAAGGGGAGACTTGTGCTATTACAAGGATAATCTCAGATACACTTTAAATTATATAAAAAAATTAATCATTTGCAACTATAAGCCCATTATTGAGAAATTAAATATGGTACTCTTTATATTTAAAACACTGTGTCTGATCAAACAAAAATGATGGTAGAAGGAGGAAGGCAGAAGAAGAGTAATAAGAGCACTAGATGAAAAACAGGGAGAAACCTGCACTTATTGGCATGTGGCAGAAAACCTGCACTTTGCTGCTGTAACCACAACTGCCATTGAATTTGCCCCGAGAGCAAATCTCCCACTCTTATATTTTAAGCCTTCTGTGCTGGTACTCTGTTCTAAACTTACAAGGCTGGATGACTCCTAACTATTAATAACAAGTGTTAAAAATACTGATTGTAGCCTAGGGATATTTTTTTAAAATGTGTGGGTAAAGAATTTTCCTTCTTTAAAAAGTTCAATTGTAGAAAGCATTTTATGCTTATTTCAAAGCACATACACAAATTTAGGAGCAGTGGGGATAAGTTCTCTGCAGTTATTTTGATTCATCTTGTTTCCCCTTTGGGATTGTTGATAGAAACTGTTATATTAGGTTCCACATCACTAGTTATAGTCCACTCTGAACTTGAGAAGTGGTGATGGGAGGTTGAGGTAGTGGTTACCTCCAGAGATCCTTTTATCCTTTCAGGGGAAGGAGAGGTAGATGGGTCCCTGCTTTTATAACTAAAGAAACTTGATAAGCTAATGTTTCTGAGAGTATGTTCTGTAGAAAACTAACCTTAGAAATGCTCTAAGAAAAAAAAAAGAGTTCTGTACTCCAGTATTTATGGTAAATTCTTCCTATAGAAAGCTCTCTGTTAAAGAATCATAATACACATTACTGCTTTAAATATCTTGAGAAATTTTTCAGTAACAAAATAAATCTGTTTAACATTTTATTGCTTGCTGTCTCCTTCCTCTTTTTTTCTAATGGGCCTGGACATGAATGTCAGTCAACCTCAAACATGAGGTTAAGGACAATACCCTGAGAGGGAACAGAACAGCAGAATGGGTCCCTGATTTTTTGTTCCATTTGAGCCAGGGTATTTTTCAGTTTCCTTTGTTGTGATGTCCCAGCTTATACATTATTATATTGAACATTCTTAAACTATTTTGACCACAGAAACTACCTTAACCATTTTAATGGAAAAATCTATTAACATCTTGGAAACTAAATTTCTAAGAGATATACTTTAGGCAACACTGAGCAGGCAAAAGGATTCTTTCATTTCTTGGCCAACAATGCAAGCTCTGAAGCGTGACTTGCTCCATGATTTTCCTCACTATACTGTGTCTCCTGGTTGGCACTCCTTTAATTGCTGACATAGGACTGAGATTCCATCAATTTAATGGCTCTTCAGAATCCTCCACTGGGTCCTCTGGGCCTGGCAAGGATATAAGGGGTGAAAGACAGTGTTGAAGATTTCATGAGAAGTGTGGGGGAACGGCTCTGCAGGAGGTGAACATCACTTGTGCTTAACATCGTATTGGTTATAAGTTAGTCACATGGTTCTATTATCTGCCAGGGGACTGGGAAATGTAGTTTAGGAAGAAGAAAATGTATGTGTTAAGGAAGAAGCAAATGAAATGGTTTGGTGAACACAGAGAATTGTCTCCATTATCCTGGCATTTGAAAAATGTCTGAGATTCATTTCTTTAAATCAACGCTTTCTGGTTGTACACTCTCTTTGGAAATGCATGAATGCTTCCATATAGAGCAAGGCAAAGCAATGAGACCACTCACTATAATCTTCATGAGGAATTGCACATTGTTTCCATGGTGAGGGTTGTTCAGTTTAATGGAAAGAAAACTCACTGGTGAATAAGGTGGCCAGGTATCTAGTTCTCTTTCTTGAAGTGATAGTTTTGTTAAGTCACTGTTTTAGTTAGGATTCTCCAAAGAAACAGAACCAACAAGATAGATAGAAGATAGACAGATAGATGAAAAGGGGACTTATTAGGAGAATTGACTCATACAATTAAGGAGGCTGAGAACTTCCATGATAGACCATCTGCAAACTGGTGAACTAAGGAAGTGGTCTGTGTGAGGCCAAAGGCTTGAGAACTTGGAGAGCCACTTATGTGAGTCCAAAGGCCATAGAAACTAGAATTCTGATGTCTAAAGACAGAAGAAGGATGTTCCAGCTCAGGGGCAGGAGGGAGGAAGGGAGAGAGAGGGAGAGAGAGAGAGAGAGAGAGAGAGAGAGAGAGAGAGAGAGAGAGAGAGAATTTGTCTTTCCACTGCCTTTTTGTCTATCTGAGCCTCAGACAATAGGATGGTACCTGCCCACATTGGGTAAAGGAGGATTTTTTTTTTATTCAGTCCACTGATTCAAATGCCAATCTCTTCTAGAAACAACCTTCCAGACATATCCAGAAATAATGTTTTACCAGTTATCTGGGTATCCCTTAATCCACTGAAGTTGACACCTAAAATTAACCATCACAATCACCTACATTTTCTGAGAATCGGTCTTCTGATTTGTAAAACAAGAGAGATGCTTATATATTGGCCGTGGTCTCAATATAAATCTTGTTATTTAATAACCAAAGTGGATATAGGAGCCAGCTATCCCTACATCAGACTCTGCAGAAGAAATCATTTAACAACACCTTTGACAGGTGTTCAGATTTTGGCAGAATTTAGAGAGATTTCTGTCTGCCAAGGCAACTCTATCCATTGCTATATAGTTACATTAAGTTCTCTCTTGCACTGAGCAAAAATGTAATGTAAAAGTAATTAGAACTTAGATATTTGAGTCCTCCTTCTTCACCTGGTCACATGTGAGTCAATGGACAGTCCTGTCTTATTTACCTTTCCACTGTATCTTACCATGTATTTTCATACTTGTTCAGATATTTTCCTTCACCATTCAGCAATCTCATCTGCAAGTGTTTGTTTCTCTTTTGATTCACTCCTCAACTCTGCCTTATAATCTTGGTGAACATAAAAAGTCACTGATGAATATTTGATATTCTTACAGCTTTATCTTCCTCATGTATGGGTTCACCTTGGATCTCAACATTGATATCTTTTATTCTTGGTTCACCATCCCCATCTACTCCATTTGCACATAATAATGTGGCTTCAATCCCTGTTATAATCATGGTTTACAATGTTATTTCTGACAATTTGTCTGTTTTTGTTCCATAGCCACACATGGAAACTTATAGTTTGGCCCCTATTCTCCTTTTATCCAAGAAGGAAGTGGGTTAAATCTCCAAATGTGCAGACATTTCATCTCAGGTCTTCTGCATACTTCACTGGTGAAAAGTAAAGATAAAAATGGGAATGTCAAGCCACCCGTGGAAGCAAAATGGGACCCTCTTGTGTACATGACCACAGGCACCTGGACAATGACAGATGAGCTATTAGCTCTGGGAGATACTGATTTTATCAAGCATAACTTGTCATTTCTAAGGTTTTCTAGTAACTGATAATGAATCGCTGCTAATTTTCCAACGCTGTTTGTCACAATTACTGGTCTCAAGAAGACAACGAGTTTCATATGGCCTTTTAGTATATCTGAAGCCTTGCTGACCCAAAAATTCTGTTGCCTTGTGCTCCTCAAACTAACTTGGATGTGCTAATGTCTCCCATATACTGTAAGGATATTATTCCCCCAGAATAACTCTGTCTTATTTCTGTTTATCGAGGCAACTGGTCTTGCTAGGTAGTAAGACCAACTATCCAATAAAGTCTCCTTTGAGACCTGAACATTTTCCTCCTTGAACTCAGCCTGTATTACTAATGTGTGTAACCTTGGCTAGTCACAAGAACAATTATGACTGCACACCTGCACAGCTGTTGAGGACAACTAGCTTGTTTAAGGACCTTCTATATTCCTTCCTGTACCATGACCTTACACTAGAGTTTATCTCTGATAATATCATCCTGGTGGTGGTATTCTACTCCTTTAAAGGAACACATTTAAGCTACTACTCTGATTTCCATTCTCCTCTCTACTTTAACATCTCAGTGACTGGCTACAATTCTAAAACAATGCTAGTCTACCCAGAGGGCTCTCTATTGCCTGTCAATTTTCAGAAAAAGGAGACCCCCATTGGAGCCAAACCCAAGGGAAGAACAACTAAGCTGGATATATATATATACATATATATATGTATATATATGTGTGTGTGTGTATCTCCATATATTTGTATTTAATAAATTTATGTTTATTTCCACAATCACAAATTTGAGGGCATTTGAGATAAATTCTCTGCACTTATTCTGATACGTGTTCTTTCCCCTTTGGAATCTGTGGACAGAAACTGTTATATTAGGTTCCACATCACTAGTTTTATACCAAGCATAATTGTAGAAGTGAGGTGGAGTATATATGCATCTCTACTGGGTATATCTGCATCATTCAATGATGCTGGATGCTAGAGGAATACTATTTGGTATCCAGGTGGCAAAAGTAGTTAATTTTGTGGTATTTAATTTCTAGGTGTTCCCTCCATTTCTGATATCCTAGATCTTCTATTATTCAGTAATTTGGCCCTGTCACTCTAGGGTTTGCTTTTGAGGTTAGTTTTCTCATTTACTATGCTGAAATTTTCTCATATGGCCATGGTCCTTATACCTTGTTACAGTGCAATAAATCCAATAAGGGTGGGGATGCTTCTGATAATTAAGACTTGTGTTTGGCCTTTCTTGATTCAGCCTTCACACTTCCTACAGGTGGGCAGCAGGGTTCCCTGCTCAGTGCAGCCTCCTGGATTCTAATCATCTGTACTTTCTCCACCTTATCCTGTAACTCAGCCCAGGGAGCACCTCCTAAAGTTCTTTTTTGGGCTGAATTAACAACAGGATTGTCATTCTCTATTTGGTGTTTTCTACTCTACTGAGAGGTGGAAATTGTCAGAAAGTAAAATTAAGAATTTATCAAACACAATTTTTGATCAAAGTTTTTTAGCTGATAATTACTATTATTAGCAATAATGATGATAAGTTTGGAGAAGTTAAACACTATGAAATGGATACCATAAGAACCATTAAAAAGGGCTTAGAGTTTATGATCAGTCCTCCACCTATCAGGGGGATTGTTGTGGATGCCTAGTGACCATATTTTTCATAGGCTTCAGGGTGTATCAATTTGTCTCAGTGGTTCTTCATCATGCCAATTGAGCTATTTACTGCAGGGTAAAGGCACATCTCCTGATTAGCGGTACCAAGACAAATTCAGTTACCCTCAGTAGGACTCCACCAGCCAAAATCAGTGGATCTCTGGTATCAGTAATAGGATACTGTGAGGCTTGGGGCAAGTATGAGAACTTCACTTTACTCAGCCAATCCTGAAATTCTGCTTTCCTTCAGAGAGTCATCTCCTGGAAAGAGAAGTGCCTCTGGCAGAGTTCTAGGGGTTCTGTGATTCTCTTTTCACCATTCTGCCCTCTTCTCTCACTCATTAACTTCTTGACAATATATCTTCCTTAATCATTCCAGCTCCTTCTGTTTCTCTTCATCTGTTAATCCTTCCACCCGTTGCAAACTCATCTTGCAAACTCATCGCCTGCTCTGAAATGCCAAGAGAGGTACTTCCAAAGACCATCCCCCTCTTCCACTTCCATCTTACCCTTTTGAGTCACATAGTTGGTGAACAAATGGAGCAGAAAACAAAAAAGCACATAAATTCTAAAGGTCAGTGGAATAAATTCTTCAGAGTTTATATCTTCTGAATCTCAAGTGGAGCTCAAATAGAACCTGAACATTGAGAACAGAGGTGTGAGTTGGAGTTCAAGATATATTTTACTAGCTGAGGGACTCTGGGCTTTATTTTCCTCATCTCTAAGAAAGAAAAATAAAAGCCTACTTCACAATCTTGTTGGGAATTTAATGAGATAGTTTATGCAAAGTGCTTATCACACTGCATGGCACATAAAAAGTGTTCAGTAAATGTGATCTATTGCTAACATTTGTAACACCTCCTTTCTCAAAGAATTATGGGAAACATTCTGTTTGTCAGACTTTGTTTATGGAAATGATAAGCTTTTGCCAGTGTAATTTTTATCTATCCTTTGTTTCTTCATCAATCTTTTGATAACATGCTATTAAATATTAATAATTCATGCTAATTGGAACTAGTGTGATAAGCTATCTTTCTCATCAGTATTAGCAATTTTTTTAACATGGCATAAAAATCTGCCTTTCCCAGCTTTAAGGTCTGTGGTGCTCTAATGATAATGCTACATGAGAAACATTAAATGTGGAGTTCAACTTTTTAAAATTGTCCTGAAGGTGGTAACCAATAATTTAAAAGTAGTAACTAAAACTGTACAAATGAAATTATCCTTTTCAAATATCTGTACATTTGCATCACTTGTATGCAGATATTTTACACAGAAAGAAGTGATGCAAGAAAAAATATATATATAAATACTAGGTATAAAGCAGATTCTTAGTCTTCATTTATTTCCTGAATCAGATGGATGATAAAAAGATTGATTGGGTAAGAAACAGTAAAAAAATAGCAAAATTAAGTCATGATCAATGTCTGTAACTTAAAAGAGGTGAAATAAGGCTTATTTGCTTTTATTCCTAAAAATTAAAATAATTTTGAACATCAAGCTGCCAAAATAAAAGTGTAGATTTTATGATTAAAGTGCCCGAGAGATATGTCATTGAGAAATTATGTGTCATTGATTTGCTGTTGCTAGTCAAATGAATGCCTAACTCAGGTTAATTTCATAAAAAATATTATAACTTGTTTTAAAACAGTTTAAATATTCTAGATGAGAATAAACAGTTTTTCACAAAAACAAAATTACCATAATCAAGTCAAAATCTGTTTACCCTGGAAGAAACGGCTAACATAAAAAAAGAGTTGTTCAATATTTTACCAAAATTTTGTCAGAAATCCTTTAAAAACAACTCAAGTGCTCTAATTTTAACATTGGCATCATTAACCCAACATATTTATTGAATACCCATTATATGTCTAGATTTCTGCTTACGTATAAGATCTAAACATAGTTTAGATAGTTTAATCAAAGAACATTGATTTCACATTCTATGACACATATATCAATGAGAATATAGGAATTCACACACGAAAATAATAGCATTGCCATGATGGATTAATAAAAATGATATGCATTTTCTACATCTAGGACATTTATTCATTATTTGGTCAGCTTTTCTGTTTCAGGTACTATATTATGAACTATATTTATAGCAATGATCAAGCAGGAAAACATCTCTGCCTTTGTGAAATTTATATTTTCCTCAGAGAAGGCAGACAATAAACAAAACATGTCAGTTAAGTTTGTCAGATTAGTACTACAGGGAGAAAATCAGAGGAGGAGGTGGGGTGTGGTACCGGTAGCCAGGCCAGCCCCACTATGGAGGCAGCTCTGAACCATGACCAGAATGAGGAAAGTGAGCTATAAGGAGCTCATGTACAGGCATTCCAGGCAAACAAATTAAAAGGTAGACATTTCCTGAAGAGGGAGCGTGTATGCCATGTTTCAGTAACTAAAAAGAAGACAGAGAGGTTAAAGTGACTAAAGGAAGAATAACGTAAGAGAAGTAAAGGGGACCAGATTGTGCAGAACATTGTGAGCATTTGGACAGGCTTTGGCTTTATGCTAAGGGAGATGAGGAGCCACTGGAAATTTCTGAAAAGAGTAATATGTGATATGACTTCAGGTTTAATAGAATTACTTGGTTGCTGTGACACATAACCTCATGGTCCTCAAACTGGGGTATTGTATCCCTAGGAGCATAGATGGCATGCCTAGAGGTACACAAAAATCCCAGGATAAGTTAGGAACATCTTTCTGAAGAGTAAAATTTACCCTCAAGATTATGGAGGAAACAATTACCATGTTAAGAAAAACATTTAAATATTATATAAATTATTGTAAAATTCCCATGATTTTAAAGATAAAGTGAAGCTTCAATGATATTTCATGGTTGTGGCATCTCAGGCTTTAATCTTATGAATTCAAGGCTCTTGGCCATCAAGAGTGATTTGGTGGAAAATTTGGGAAAAATTGTCATAATTTATGTGCTCAGAGAGTTAGAACAGTGTCTTACGTTAGTGCAAAAAGTTTATGAGATAAAATAGTCAAGTATACACATTAAGGTGTACTAAGTCACATTAATTATTTATGTTTGCAGTCTTAATAGTATATTTTAAAGACAATACAAATATATCATAATGATATTTTAGAAATATAAGTAAGATAAAATTTAAGGAATCAACTTTGTTCTTCTGATTAGCTTATTAACTCTGGATAAGTTACTGAAGAGTGGGCTGTGGTTTTCTCATCTATTTTATAATGGGGACACAATATAATGCTAGAATAATCTATGTAATAGAACTTTGGCTACTTGCTAAATGAAAGTGTGGTTTGCAATTGTATTTTTATGAAATAGATTCATCAGCATTACAGCTTCTGGTTGACATGTATATATACATACTTTGTGGATAATAATAAAATATTATTAAACTACTTGAACATTAGATACTATCACTTAATATGTCTTATCTAGGGCTTCTGTAAGTAAAATTTATATCAAATCTTACAAAGACAATATTTCAGACCAGTTTAAGACCTAGTTTTGAAATTGGTTCTCAGCACCACGGACAGCGTTACTGCTGTAGGGAATGAAAGGCTTGCGATATCAAAAAACTTCAGCAGGGAGAATTTTAGTTCATATACCTGCCCCTGAATTTAAATTGTATTATAAAATAGTGGGAGGGAAAATGCCTTTTTACTGTAAAATTTTAAAAAATTGACATGGGCTTCAAAACTAACCATAAAATTAATTAAACAAATATATATTGACCACATCATATGCTCAGTAAAACTTTTGTTTTATAAATGGTGTAATTTACCAAAAGGATTCTTTTAACAATTTAATTTTGCTCTTTTGCTCTTACTTTCAAATAATATACTTTCAAATAATAATACACTATAGTATGCTACAATTTTATCAAATTTCATATAACATGTTATTTGACATCTGTATTTTTGAAATGGTTTATACAGCTTGGATTAACTGTAGGTTTTCAGGTATATCTTTTAGTCATTTCATCATCCTACATCAACTTTAACCCTACAGCATGCCCCTAAACAGCAACAATGGTAACATAATGTGTTATGTGTTAACTTCTCTAGTAATAAAACTTATACTTTTCCACAAAGAGGTGTCCATTAACAACAAGCTTGACATCCAAAATTATTTTGTGGGAGATACATATTGCTTGTTTTCAAATTGGATAAAAAGTTAAATAAATTGTAAGATAAGAATAATTTAAACATAATGTAAATACATTTAAGCACCCAAAGTAGAATTAAAGTTTTTAAAATCCAGGCGATAATGCTTCTTAAATGTTTAACTTACATTTAGTAAGGTAGTTGATTTCAAATACAGTGGAATGATGTGCTGTACACTATTTAATCATACTTGCTAGCTGCTGCATTGCCAAAGGAACTTGAATTAAAATGGTTCCACTTTTGGCCAGGAGATGGAGCTGTCATGTAAGATGCTGCCTTGAATTTATTTATTTATTTTTTCATTTTAGCATGCTGTTTTCTAACAGACAGTGGGTACCATCGAGTGAGTGTCAGAACAGAAAGCTAAGGCAGAAGCAGAGAGGATGCTGCGGTCATCCTTTCTTGTTTTTGTTTTTCTTTAATGAGGACAGAACATATGTGAGATTTTACTTTCTCCTCTAGTAAAATGTTCTGAAGGATTGTGTTGGAGACTATTAGATTCAACACATACATGGATTCTGTGCTATCATTTACAATTCTCTTTATTTCAGGTAAGCCAGCATGATTCTATCTTTGATCTATCAATGAATTGTTATCTATGTTAATAGTGACATTTAAGACAAAATGTGTGCTTTGTAAGCTTGTATTCAGATCTAAGAGATTCAAAAGCTCTAATTTTAGCTGTTGTGCATTTAAAAATCTTCCTAGGCCAAAAGGAGCTCTGACTATGACATACTATATTTTAACATTTCTTTGGCTTTCTAGTCATTAGTGTCTGTCTATGGCTATATTTGTTTACCTTTCGAAGGTAAAGCTTTCAAAGTGAAGGATGGTTCTTGCTCTCTCAAGGGAAATACTGTTCCTTAATGCAGTGAACAAATTGTAGAGATGTAATGAAGCAGATTAACATGGCAGTGGCTCTGCCAAAGCCCAGGGCTGAACCTTCTGATAGCAGCCTCAGAGGCACGCCAGCATCCTAAGCCCAAAGGCCTTTTGAACAATTCCTGCCAGCTATAAATTGTTTATGCCTTTTAGAAATACATAAGTCATTTCTCACACGTGAATCAGATGTTTTTATGTAGCGTGTTTAATATACTTGGAATGATAGTATAGACCCTCCCCCACCCCCAGTATGAATGTGGGGAGTAACTCGAAAACAAATTGCTGTGAAAATGAATTTTTCTTAGATTTCAGTGGATTTGTGGTGATAGGACTGTGGCCATTTAAAATAGTTGATATTATAGAAAGTGATCACATTTTCAATTATTTTAGGTCATGTGACATTAGCTGTGCTAAAGAGTGGAATGACTCAGTAGGTGGAAATTGCACGCAACAGCCTAGCTCCTTTCTGCAGCTTCTCGTGGTTTCCCCTAAATCCTCTTTTTATTATTATCAGAATAATAAGAATAAAGAAATATAAAAATCCTATGTATAAAAGACGCTCGTGGTCATTTAGATACATTTAAATAAATGTTTTAAATATTTAAAAATTATTTTTGTAAGATCATTTTTACATGCCTCACTCTCTCCTCTCGTGGAAAGAGCTCCGTGTGTGTATGTGTGTGTGTGTGTGTGTGTGTGTGTGTGTGATGGTGATGGTGGAGGTGGCAAGCGGGGGGCGGGGGCGTGCATCAGGATGTTTCTATCTCAGTCATCGTTTTCCTATAAAGAGGGAGTTGTGCTGTGTCAGAGGTTGTGAAAACTATGGGGAATGATTTTATTAAATTGTTTGGACAAATTGAGGGGAAAATATCTGTTCTTTTAATATGATGAATCAATAAAGAGTTTTCAGTTCTAATGTTCTGTACACATGAGGATTTTTAGAATCACACAGTTTTTTGTTGTTTTTTTTTTAGCATTTATCTATTGTATCATTTAAAGAAAAGCAACTGTGGTTGAAAGATTAAGTGGCTTTCCCATAGTCACATACTAAATTAGAATCAGGCAAAGCTAGAGCACTGATTGACAGTTTTCAATATCTTCCATAGCAGTAACATAACTTAACTCCAGTGTGAACATATCCAGATGGTATATATCAGATGTGGTGATATTAACTATATGTGTGTTTGGGGGGATAAATTCTATAAAATAAAGTTTCTTTCAGTGACGGGTTGCTCAGTGGCATATTGTATGCAGTGCTCAAGGGTTTTTGTCAAAGCACCCAAAAAAATTCAATTAACAACTATGGAGACTCTCTCTTTCTTAGAATGTTTTGTTCACTGTTAGATGAGGTATCCTCTTCTATCCTATGCGCATAAATGACATGGATGGCCAGATACTAGCTCACAACTCTACTCCTCCTACCTAATAGAACAAACTTCACATATAAATTAATCTGTTGACAATTGTAAGGGTATCCTCTCATGTCCTGGTCTTCCTTCCTTTTTTTCACTTACTAGGCACAGGCTACACCCTACTTCTTCAATATTTTGAGAAAAGAATGGGATTAAAATGTGTCACTTTTAAATATGATATTTATGGAGTACCACATATCTACCAAGAAATGTCCAGTGTAGAGATTGAGAAATAAACAGTCACAGAGCTTACCTCATAGAGTGTAACATGGAAATATACATGCACAGATACTACCATAGTTCCAAACATTATAAACACCAAAATGAGGAATGAAGAAAGGTGAATAGTGAATATGATGAGAATACAAAATACAATCACCTGTCTTGTGCCAGGCACTGTGTTACATTCTAGGATTCAGAATAAAACAATAGTGACAATTTCTGTCCATGAGAAGCTCAGAGCCCAAAGAAAGAGATTTTAGAAAGATATGGTAGTTGAATAAGATCTTTAAGAGTATTTGGATAAAAATAAACAAAACCAGAAAGATGCTTATTCCAGGAACAGGGATGAGGCAAGCAAACATAAGGAAATGGGGAACTATAGGGCATCCTATAGGAGAACTGTAGACAATGGAAATAATCCAATATGATTGAAATCGTTGTTGTTGTTGTTGTTTTTCCCCTGCAGCAGCAAAAGTAAAGGTACTGAATTTGGCTTTTGATGTTGATGTTATGCATTTGATACACTATACATACTCACACGCAGAGATGTTGTGTAAGAAGCCAAAATTTTTCTGTCTATATATCAGATAAGAAGTTAAGGCCAAATATATGGGTCTGCATGAAGTTGTGGGCAAGAATTAGGTCACACATAAATGAACATCAATGGGGAATAAGAGCAGAGTGAAGATGACTGAGAGCATAATTTTAACATTAAGGGAGTAAAAGGATTCTAGAAAGGATTCATTAAAGGATTAATTGTGGAAAGTAATGGGGGAAATTGGAGGAATAACAATGTCATAGGAAGCAAAGCAGGTAAATTAAATACCAAAGCAGGGGTCAGCAACAATATAAAACCCATAAAAGGGCTGATTAATAAGAGAATAGGGTAGTACTGATGGACTTTATTATTATTATTAGATCATGAATGAATTTTAAGAAAAGAGGTTTAGTAGATTGGTGGATACAGGGACACTGACTGAAGAGTAAATGAGAAATGAGAAATCTGAGGACTATATTTAAGTTTTAAGATGTTTACCAGAGAAAGATGAGAGATAATATTTTATAGCTTGATTTTAGTTAGGATTAGACAAACCTAAGCCTCTTTGTAGAGTAAGGATATGAAGTCAATAGAGAGAAATTGGAGAAAGAAGAAAGAAAAAATAAATCAGGGTCCTAGAAGAGAAAGGAGAAGGAAGGTTCAAGAATGTTATTTCTTTGAGATAGGAAGAAAGTGTGGGTGATGATATAGAGCCAAGTTGGTGAAACTCACTTTGGATGGCCTGTTCTTGGAAATTAAATCCTTGTCTGTAAGATAAAATATCTCTTCTATTTAAATCAGTTGGTTCCTCAGAAAAGGCTATTTGTGGCATATGGACTTTCTGGAGGAAATAATTAATCCTCAGTAGCAAAACACTTTCCTGCAGAACACATTTTAGTCCTTGAATTGGAGACTAATAACACTGTTTCATGTTAAACTTATGGTATATACTTCAGTTAGTTATTTCTTATTCAGAATGACCTGTTTAGAAACAGGTTCTATTTAAAACTTGCATTAGATTAGAACAACACATATCTATTATGCATATCTAGTTTGATTACTAAGGAATGGTTTGCCAGCATCTAAATTAATTATTCAAGCTCCTTCCTTCTTTAACCTTCAGTTTCATTAGTACTTTCACCAGGATTTGTGTAAAGAGAAGAGAAAGAAAGTTGATGTAATCACAAATTTCCTTCCCACAAGGAAATTGGCCTTCTTTATGAAGATTCCCACCATAAATTCTTTTTTTCCCCTCCCTTTCTGTTGGCAGTCTCAGAACCCTCTTGCATCTTTCCTAGAGCCAATCTCCTCTAGGCATTGTCTTGTACTCACTTGTCATGGAGTAGCAGTGGGAAGCCTTGAAGAAGGGATAGACACTGATGAATTTTATATACATTTTGATCATCATGATGAATACCTTTAGCAATAGAGTAGTCCCTATTGAAATATTATTTCTATATAGAAAAAGATAAGCTACATCAAGAACATGACATGAAATCCTATTAAAAACAAAAAGTAAAATCTGTTTGCTGATCTCCCTATAATATTCATGTTAGTGTCATCTCCCTTTTATCAAAATTGGGTTTAATGAAATTGGAGTTGAGTGGAAGCAGAGGTGGAGGTTGGCATTGCAAGTCAAAGTGCAAATTTTTTATAGTAATATTTGATTAAACTTTTCAATCAAGACCTTTATTTGGAAGAAGAGATAATTACTAACTATATTAATAATAAAGAAAAATTTCAATCATGTAATATCTTTTTTTGTTTGTGAAAAGTTTTAGAGAAATGGTTTAAGAATCTGGAGTTATTTAAATATATCTTATCTATCAGAATGTGTAAAAATATTTTTGAGAGTAAAACAGTCATAATTTTAGTTAAAGTTTTTAAACTTTCTTTTTTCACATAAAATGATCTTAGGAAGCAGTCACCCTCAAGAAGTGCTTTGAATTGTCTAAATTATTATTATAGTTTTAAATTATTAAGTCTTGGTATTTAGGGTCAGTTAGGATTATAATGTGCTTTCAACGTGAACATGTCTTGGTGATATTAACAAATAAATATGCAATTATGTGATTGTGTAATTATACCCTGCTACATCTTGTGCTGGGTGATATGTGTGGGAGAGTGATGAAGGAGTAACAAAATTCCTCGTAAGGATGTATGAAGGATAGAGGATTAGTTGGAATATCATAATAAAAGAGAGAGAGTTTGTGATAAGATTAGGTAGGATAAGAGAAAACTGACACTATCTCCTTTCTCTGAATAACTGATTTCAAAAGGTGAAATATCTAGGGCATGAAGCAAGCCCATGAGGGTCAATCATGATGATATCCCTTTTCAGCCCACCATTACCAACTAGGATGTTTTCCTCCTTTTCTGTGTCCCCCCACTAGAGTGAGCAATTGAGGGAGCCCAACAATTCTCAGGTAGCTAGGATCTATCAGAGTAGTTCTTAGACCTATACTTGCTATTTCTTGCATCAACAGTCCTGGAAATCAGGAGCCTAGTTATATAGACAGAGTGATCATAAAATGTATCTTCTAAACCAGGATGTGGTTTGTTAATACTTTCTTCAGAATGACAGATGAAATCAGGACTGTCCTAGGCAAACTGGGATGCACAGTTGCTCCGTTTCAAAGGACAAAAGAGAGGAAAGTTAGAAGAAGACTCTGCCATGTTTTGCATTTAATCAGTCTACCCAAATAAATTGTTGATTATTTTGGTGCCTGGGTGTCAAAAAGTTAAAATGTAAAATGGCCCATCATAAATCTATTCAAACTTAAAAGCAAAAACAAGATAAAATATGAATTCAAATTATTTCCACATTTAGATATGCATCTTCTAAGGAGTTTCCATGAACGTGTAATAGGAAATTAGCTCCAAGAACACTGGCACTTTCTTCAGCATGACACCTATCCCGAATCTTGGTAATTTCTGTATTCATGTAGATGGGCTTTCAACAGTCTATCATGTAAGTTTCTTAAATTCTTCTCCTCCAATGGTCATGTTCTTTACTATTCCTCAGACACTCATTCCCATGGTTTTATCTTAGACCTCTTTGTGGCAAGTCACCATGATCTGCCCATAATCTCTACGCATCGGCACCACCTTTCTAGCTCAATTTATCTTGAAGCCCAACTTAAACACTTCTTTAATCCAACCAGGGTTGTAAATCATTGATCTTATCACACTTTGATTGTCCTTCACTTAATGTCCTCTTTCCTTTCACTAAATAAATTCCATGGTCATTGATAATAATCACTCTTTATATATACATACACATTTAACAATCCTCCCCCTATCTTAATGTTTTGGTTTGGTTTTTGGTAACTGCCTGGATAAATTCTCATCCTGGTTATAGCCAACTCCCCTATTACTCCATGCCTGTACCCATGCAGCTGGACACAAGCACAAGTGGGTCCTTCGTCATGTCTGTCAATCATGCCCTAGACTATTCATTCTTTCAGCTTCCTGGACTTAGATTTCACACCCGCTCTTCTCTCTGTAAACCACCAATACCTCCTACCTGATCTTCACTCTCAGTTGATAACTTTGCTTCGATTTGGAAACATTCAGGAAAGATTTCTCCCCACAGACTTCCATCACTACATGTACCTCCTCACCAAGTTCTGCACCCACATAACCTGACCTCCCACCTGTTACCTTAAATCAACTATCGCTGCCTCTGTCTAAAATAATCCCTGCATATGTGCACTACATTCTTACCTATACAAGGGAACACTGTATGAACTTTTTCTCTTTCTCTTCTACATCAATAATTTTACCTCTTAACTATATCAACATATAAGCATTTTATGGTTGCTCCTATATTTAAATTATTTTTTACTTCCTTCATCAACCACATCTTCATTTCTTTCTCCTCTTTGCAAAAAAGTGTATCAAAAGTAGTTGCTATATTTTCTGTCTCTATTTCTCTCCTTCTGGTCTCTTTTAAATCCACTTTAGTCAGGTTTTTACTCCCATTGCTTTACCAAGTCAGCTCTTGATAAGGGTCCAATGACCCCCACATTGCCAAATCTGGTGGGCTATCCTCAGTTTTCATCTTACTTGACCACGCAGCAGTATCGGGCACAGTGTATCACTGTCTGTCCCTTGGTACACTGCCTTCCCTTGGGTTCCATGACAGCACACAATGTTGACTCTTCTCCTCCCTCATTGTTCACTCCTTTACAGTCACTCCACTCTATTCTTTATCTAGATCTACTTTCTTGTGATCCCATTGAGCTGCATGGCTTTAAATGCCATATAAATAATGACAACCTCAAAATCATCCAAATATTTAGCTCCAGTTTTCTGCTGAACTAGATGTATGTGTTTAACTGCTTATTTGGTTTGAATATCTAGTAGATATCTCATAGTTAACATCCCTAAACTAACTTTCTGATCTTCCATCTCCCCAACCAACCTGTTCAAACTCCAGCCTTCCCCATCTTATTTGTTAGGGAGGTAACTCCAGTCTTCCTGATCCTCAGGCTAAAAACCCTGGTGTCACCTTTGATGATTCTCTTTCTCTCATTTCCCACATCCAACCCCTTAAGAATTCCTGTTGATTTCAGTTCAGAATATATCCAGAATCTATGTCCTACCAGCTTCATCCTGCCACGCTGGTCAAGCCACCCACCATCAAGTCTCCCCTGGATTTCTGTTTTAGTTTTCTAACTAGACTTCATCCTTCTCCTCCTTCTCCTCAAAATCTGTTCTCAACACAGCAGACAGAAGCAAGATTATGCCACATTGCTGCTGAAAATCCTGTAAGCAATGCCCAATTTTCTCAGAGCAAAAGCTGCCCTATAATTTCCAATAAGATACTATCTAACCTGGTCGCCGTCCCATTACATACAGTGTTTCTCTGAACTCATCTCCAATGTTTTCCTCTTATGCACTTTAACTATTTCTTGAATATTCCAGGAACACTTCAATCTTTCGGGCTGTTTCCCTGCCTGGAAGGTTTTGCCACAGGTATTTGCATGACTAACCCCCTCAGCTCCTTAAAAGCTGTGCTCAAACGTGATTTCTAAATAATGCCTTTTCTGACTATCCTATTTAAAATCTTAGCCCCCTTCCTCTAGCCCTATTGTTCCGATCTCCCATTTTCTGCTATACTTTCTTTTCTTTGTTATACGTTGCTTTGTTTTCTTTTGTTTCCTTTCTTTTTCCCCTTCCTTTGTTAGAATTCTTATCACCATTTGGCATACTGTATGCTTTCTATATCCCATCAATAATGTAAGCTCCAAGTGGGCAGAGATTATTATCTGTTAGATGTTTTGATGTTTCACAAGTGCTCAGAATGGTTCCGGGTGTAAAGAAGGGACTAAAAAATGTTTGTTGAATAAATGAATGAATCTTAGACGCTTAAATTTATTCCTTTAAGCATACCATGCTTTCCTTTTTACTTTTACTGGACTGATTCACACTTACAAATGCCCAGTACAATCAGCCTGATTTTTCAATCAGTATTTATGCCAATAAGAATGAAATGCATGTTAATATTATAAAAACAAGTCTTACAAGAAGGCAAATGTATCATTAATACTGACTGATGATCTACTCCTGGTTTATATAACATTTAATATATTTCTCATGTGACTTTACTTTCTCATTATTCTTTACTTTCCTGTCTGTGTAAGCTCCTCAAAGTCAGGAACCTGGTCATCATATTTGCTTCCTCACCACACCACACCCAGTGTGCAAATAAGAAGTTTTAAAAACACTTTGGTTTAGTCATAGGATGAGCACACACTTAAAATTTAATGTTGTTCCAGTATGTGCTGTATATCCTAAACTTTCTCTGTGTGGATTGCTTTAGTTCTTACAACCACCCTGTGGAAAGAGGTATCAGTCTCATTTTTACAGATGTAGTAAAGCTGGTATTTCATCCAGACCTCCATTCTTTCCCAATCATTGCACTACCCTCATTGTCTAATCTATAGTGACCATATCAGAAAGTTAATTCTACTCCTTTGTTTAGAGATGAATAGAAGTAATGCTTACAATGTCAGATTTCTTGGAGATGTTTTTTTTCTGTTTTCAGTTAGAAGTGAACATTTAGCTTTGTGAATAAGATATAATGAGTGTTATTTTTTGCTCAATTCTATGGGTAAAATTGACCTCATCTTTTTGTGCTTTCAATCCCTAAACTGTAATATAAGTATTTACTACCTTAGTTTTTATAAACCACTAAGATTTATCAAAATTACCCACTTGACTCTCCTAAAGAGTCTTCAAGCATGTCTTGTTCTAAATCTCAGCTTAGATATTTGCCTTTGTTTAACACCTAAGGTCTATATTGCTTTATTTATAGAAAGTTTTCTCTAATACAAATATGCCAACCTGCTATTTATATCAATACTGAAAAAAATGCCCACTGAATATATTTCTGCCCTTCATACTTTCCAGAGTTTCAGTAAATTTTTTTATAATCAGCAGTGCTTCAGAAAATATATATTAATATGAACTTGTGTCCTAATTAAGTCTAACTCAAATGTCACTTCCTTTATGATGTTCCCTCTGTTTTCATATGCAATGTATACTTCCATTGCACCCTGCACCTATCTCTACACTAGTTTTTAATGTAGACTAGCCAGATATATGTGCACCTGAGTTGTCTCTCATATGTAACTGTGTGCTGTGTAAGAACAGATACTTTGTTGTATAGTTCTACCAAGGTACCCAGTACCTGTACAAACTTTCTTCCATAGGAAGTAATCAATATATCTGCTGAGCTCTAGTAATTTAAAACTTCAATAAAGGTACTATTTGAAATTTCTCACTTTTACAACATAACTATGTCAAACATAACTATGTCCTATGTCAAATGACTTATTAAAATAGCTCTCAATAGTTTGCCTTAATACAATTGCCTTTAATGCCTTTTAAATTTAGTGTTTGTTTGAGTTGACTGTCCAGTGATTTTTAAAATGATATGGATGTAGTATCCATACTATTTTCAAAGAAAACTTACTAGTTATAATTTGGGAAGAAGTTCTCCTTCTCTGTCTCTCTCCCTCATGCACACGCATACACACACACACAGAATCTCTATTTCCAAATCTTATTATACTCTATAAATAATTTTTATAACCAATAACCAAATTAACCAACAATAGTCTCTCTCTCTCTCACATATATATACATAGCCTACCTCTCCTCCATCATTATTATTTCCAAAAGTACAATTTATAAAATATAATGACCTAGCTGGCTTCTATAGGAGGGAGTGAAATGAAGATTGCAATACTCTTTTAATATCGTAATGGCAAGGAATGTGTATTTTGTAGGGATTTCAAACCTTTAATTGCAGAATTGTTTGAGACAACACCTTCCTCAGCCAGTAAGTTTGCTCCCAGGTGCTTCATCATTTTTTCCTGAGACTTGGGGTTCCCAGATTCCTGACCTTGGTTGACTCAACCAACAAATTTTGTTCATTATTAAAGATAATAAAGAATAATAATAATAAATGAAACAAAATATGATTTAACAAGTCAATATAAGTCATTTTACAATTTAAAGCATTCTAAAATATGGGAGTGGTGTTTCACTATATTTCAGTATATAATATCTTTGTTTTAGTGACAACGTTTCTAGCAAATGGAGGCAAATGATGTTTCAGGACCTACTGTTCCTTACAGCAAGTAACAAACAGGAAAATGTAAGCAAAACCAAATCAAAACAAACCAAACAAAAAATGTATTGGCTGGGTAAAGGGTGGCCTATAGACAAGGACAAGTATCTGGAATATTCTGACACATAGGTGGTAAGAACCAATAGAACATTAGCTATTCAGAGGCTCTGGTGGGATGAGGGTGGCAGAAAGCAAACAAAAGAAACTTAACAATAGCAATAATAAAAGAAAAAAGTCAAAGGGGCATATTTTTACATTTAGACTTTCAAAGAGAGCGTGACATCACTTTGTCATAGGAATTTCATGCAAAGTGCTGCATATGTTGATATGCTGGGTCTCTTCCAGCCCAGTAAAGATTCCTATTACCTGTAGGGCACAAGGTTCTCTCTACCATGAGTTGGGCTGGGGTATTTATTCCCCAGATCCTCCCATACCCAAATGCCATGGTTGAATGCAAATGCCACAGCTCCTCCCACGTGGGGCCCCTTCTCCCTCCGAATTCCAGTAATTATTTTCTCCTTATGCTGTGCTTCCTGCTGTTGCTAGCCCTGGTGTGCTTCCTGCTTTGTTGGTTTCCCTTAATTTTAACACACCTTTGTGAATAGTCCTTTTTTGTTTGTTTTACTCTCTTCAATTAAATTCTCCTTTTTGGGTGTGTCATCTGTTTTCTGCCTAGACTTTGATTGATACAATAGTTTACATTTATGGAATACTTGCTACAATACAGGCACTATTGAAACAATTCACATGAATCTGACTATTCAATCCTCACAGTATCCTGTGAGTTAGTTACTATTGTGACAACATTTAAAACATGAGGACACTGAAGAACATAGAGTTTAAATAACTTGATGATCCCATAGCTAAAAGCTGTCTGAGACAAAATAAAATCCACGGAGTCTGACTCCACAGCTGAGTTTAGACATGGTGGTAAATTAATTAATATGCTTTTAAAGATAATCTCATCTTTTTGATGTCTACATAAATCCCATCAACAAAATCTAAGTACAGGGGGAAAAAAAGAAGTAGAAGCAAGTCAGGAAAATTTGGCTCTCAGGTAATAAAAGTAGACACAGAGATCTAAATTTGGAAATAGCCTATACATCATTTGTGCATATCTAAATGTTTCAAGATATTAAGTATCTTAATTTTAGGAAAAATGGAAAGGAGAGGGGCAGCATTTTGTTCAACATATAAAGAAAAGCTCTTATTAATATAAATGTATTATACATTTATAATAAGTCTATCTGCTATCATCCTTTTTAGATATCAAACATATATAAGAATTAAGTTGAAAATAAAAAAATTACTTAAATCTCTAATGACTTAATAAAGTCAAATCAGTAAATGCATTTTACTTATCAGTTAACTCTCTGAAAATGCATATAATCTTTTTGAATTAATTTTTTTAATTTAAAAAAGCATCATGCAATTAAAACAAAAAGATAAAAATGTTCTTTATTAGGAAATTCTTGCTGATTTTTACATAGGGGTGTGACAAATATGACATCAGAATTTATTGTTATTCCATCTACAGAAACTGGAAAAGAAGATGATTTCACTGGTTTATTAAATCCCTCAGTTCTTCTACCTTTCCTTTCTAACATTTACATTCAAAATTCTCTTCCAGCCTATAATCTGATAGTCAATAATCTTTCTTCCATTTAGTTTGTGAAATTCTTCATGACCTGACATAGACTTTGACAGTGCTGTTTTTGATCTTCATGATACTCAGCAGATTGATTTGTGATAATCTCAGTGACAGACTACTTACGGTCTACTAGTGGTCAGCAAACTGTGATCTTTTACAACATCTTTTGTTCAAGATGGTTGGGAAATACACATTTCATGACATGTTAAATGTGAAGTTTAGTGTCCATAAAGAAAATTTTAATGGAACATAGCTATGCTCATTTTTGTACAAATTTTCCATGGCTATTTTCATCCTTTAAGGTGAGAGTTGTGTAGCTGCAACAGAGACCATATGGCCCACAAAGCCTAGAATATTTACTAAATGGCCCCAGTAGCAACCAAGATTTGGACTCTGGCCTACATTATCACTACACTACAATGGCAAAGTATTGGTGTTTGATGGTATTTCAACTTCTAGATGAATGATCTTATATAGTGAGAATAGTTTAGGATTGGTATTAATTCTTCTTTAAATGCTTGGTATAATTCATCAGTAAAGCCATCAGGTCATGAGGTTTTTTTTGATGAGAGACTTTTTATTACTGCTTCTGTCTTATTACTTGTTATTGGTTTATTCCGGTTTTGGATTTCTTCCTGGTTTAATCTTGGTAGGTTGTATGTGTCTAGGAATTTATCCATTTCTTCTAGGTTTTCTAATTTATTGGCATATAGTTGCTCCTAGTAGTCTCTAATGATCCTTTGGATTTCTGCAGTATCGGTTGTAATGTCTCCTTTTTCATCTCTGATTTTATTTATTTGAATCTTCTCTCTTTTTCTTAGTCTGGCTAAATGTGTGTTAATTTTTTTATCTTTTCAAAAAACAAACTTTTCATTTCATTGATCTTTTGTATTGTTTTTTCAGTTTCAATTTCATTTATTTCTGCCCTGAAATTAATTGTTTCTTTTCTTCCACTAATTTTGAGTTTGGTTTGCTCTTGTTTTTCTAGTTCTTTGAGATGTATCATTATGTTGCTTATTTGAAGCTTTTCTACTTTTTTGAGGTAGGTACTTATTGCTGTAAACTTTCCTTTTATTACTGCTTTTGCTATATACCATAGGTTTGGATATGTTGTATTCTCATTTTCATTTGTTTTGATAGATTTTTAAAATTTCCTTCTTAATCTCTTCATTGACTCACTGGTCATCAGGAGCATATTGTTTAATTTTCATGTGTTTGTATATTTTCCAGTGTTCCTCTTGTTATTGATTTCTAGATTTATTTAATTGTGGTCAGAGAAAATACTTGGTATGAATTCATTTTTTTTTTAATTTGTTAAGACTTGTTTTTTGGCCTAACATATGGTCTTTCCTTGAGAATGATCCATGAGCTGAGAACAACATGAATTCTGCAGCTGCTGGATGAAATGTTCTATAAATACCTATCAGGTACATTTGGCCCAGAGTGCAGATCAAGTCCAATGTTTTTTCATTAATTTTCTGTCTGGATGATCTGTCCAATGCTGAAAGTAGTGTGTTGAGGTCCCCAACAATTGTTGTATTGGGGTTTGTCTTTTTCTTTAGCTCTGTCAATATTTATATATTTGTGTGTGTGTATATATATATATATATATATATACACACACACACACAAATATATAATTCTTATATATTTGGGTGCTGCAGTGTTAGGAGCATATATATTTAGAATTGTTATATCCTCTTGCTGAATTTACCCCGTTATCATTATATAGTGACCTTCTTTGTCTCTCTTTACAGTTTTTGTCTTGAAATCTATTTTATCTGATAGAAGTATAGCTATTCATGCTCTTTTTTGGTTTCCATTTGCATGGAATAGCTTTTTCCATCCCTTTAATGTAAGTCTATGTGTGTCTTTATAGGTGAAGTGTGTTTCTTGCAGACAATATGTGGTTAGCTCTAGGTTTTTGTTTGTTTGTTTGTTTGTTTGTTTGTTTTTTATCCATTCACCCACTCTACGTCTTTTCTTTAGAGAGTTAGTCCATTCACAGTCAATGTTATTACTGATAGGTAAGGACTTCCTAATGCCATGTTATTATTTGATTTTTGGTTGTTTCATGGTCTTCTCTTTCTTTCTTACTTCCTTACTGTCTTCCTTTGTTAAAAGTAATTTTCTCTGGTAGTATGTTTTAATTTCTTGCTTTTTTTGTATGTGTCATTCAGTTGTAGGTTTTTTTATTTGAGGTTACCATGAGGCTTGCAAAAAACATTTTATAACCAATTATTTTAAACATATGACAACTCTGCTTACAGACAAGCAAAGAGAAATCTAACAGAAATTCTACTCTTTAACTCCATTTCCACCTCATTTTTTAACTTTTTGTTATTTCCATCTGTATCTTTTTAGACTATCAATCTTTCAAAAAGTTGTAGTTATTTTTGATAGGCTTGATTTTAGTCTTCCTATTCAACATACAAGTAGTTTATATACCACAATTATAGCAATAGAATATTCTGTATTTGTGTACTGACTGTTAACAGCTAGTTCTATACCTTCAGATGATTTCTTATTGCTCATTAATGTCCTTTCCTTTCAGATTGAAGAGCTCTTTTTAGCATTTCTTATAAGATAGTTCTGGTGTTGATAAAATGCCTCAGTTTTTGTTTGTCTGGGAAACACTTTATTTCTCCTTCATATTTGAAGGATATTTTTGCAGGATATAATATTCTAGGGTTAAGGTTTTTTTCCTTCAGTGCTTTGAATATGTCATGCCACTCTCCTCTGGCCTGTAGGTTTTCACTGAGGTATCTCCTGTCAGATGTAGCAGAGCTCCTTTGTATGTTTTATTTTCTCTTTTCTTGCTTCTCTTAGGACCTTTTTAAATCCATGACCTTTGGGAGCTTGATTATTAAATAACTTGAGGTAGTATTGTTTGGGTTAAATCTGCTTGGTGTTCTATGACTTTCTTGTACCTGAATGTTGATATCTTTTCTAGGCTTAGAATGTCCTCTGTTATTATTTCTTTGAATACATTTTCTACCCCACTCTCTTTCTCTACCTCCTCTTTAAGGCCAATAACTCTAGATTTGCCCTTTTGTGGCCATTTTCTAGATCCTGTAGGTGTGCTTCATTTTTTTTTTTATTCTTTTGTCTTTTATCTCTTCTGACCGTGTGTTTTCAAATAGCCCATCTTCAAGCTCACTAATTCTTTCTTCTGCTTGTCAAATTGTGCTGTTGAGAGACTCTGATACATTTCTGAGTTCGTCAATTGAATTCTTCAACTCCAGAATTTCTGCTAGCTTTTTTTTTATTATTTCAATTTCTTTGTTAAATTTCTCTGATAGGCTTCTGAATTTTTTCTCTGTGTTATCTTGCAGTTCATTGGTACTTCTTCAGGACAACTATTTTGAATTATCTGTCTGAAAGTTCACATATCCCCATCAAGCCAGGATTGGTCATTGGTATCTTATGTATTTTGTTTGGTGAGATCATGTGTTCCTGGATGTTCTTGATGCTTGTGGATATTTGTCGTTGCCAGGCATTGAAGAGTTGGGTATTTATTTAATCTTCACAGTCTGGGCTTGTTTGAACCCATCCTTCTTGAGAAAGCTTTCCATATACTCAAAGGGAATTGAGTTTTATGGTATAAGTCTTTGGTCACTGCAGGCATATTAGCACTGGGGGTGCCCTAAGCCCAATAATGCTGTGACTTGCAGACTCCTGATGGTACCGCCTTGGTGGGCTTGGGTAAAATACAGGAGAGTTCCCTGGATTATCAGGCAAAGTTTCTCACTGTCTTTCCTCACTCTCTGTCTTGGCTGCTAGAGTTGGGGGAAGAGTGACATAAGCACTCCCTTGTGGCCACCAGCACCAGGTCATACCTGAAGCCAGCCCATTCTCACTCAAAGCTCATGATGACTTTGCCTGGCTACCTCTGATGTTTATTCAAACCCATGGGCTCTTTAGTCAGCAGGTGGTGAATCCTGCCTGGATTGGGTCATTCCCTTCAGGGCAAGCATGTGTTCTCTGGCCCAGGGTAGATCCAGAAATGCCTCCTAGGGACTAAGGCCTGGACTCATGGGCTTCAGTAGTCTGCTTGGTACTTTATTTTACTGTGGTTGAGCTGCTATCCAGTTGCAAAACAAAGTCCTCTGAACTTTTATCTTTTTTTTACCCAAGAGAAAGAAGACTCCCTGAGCTATACTGCCTGTAGTTGGAGAGTGGATGACACAGGCACAGGCTTGGCCAACACAGCTGGTGTCTCACTGGCTCACCTGCACCCCAATCTACTGACTCTGAGTCAGCACAGCCACAAGAATTGCCCAAGGACTGCACTGTTTCTGGCTCAACTGCCTTAGGAATTGAGTCCAGTTCCCAGGTGGTGAGGGTAGCAGAACTCAGGTTTCAAGGTGGAGGATTTTTCTCTGGTTGGGCTGGTCTAAATGCTCCCTGGTCTGTTGCACCAGCATAATTCTGCCCTGTGCTGTGTTCCCCTGTGCTGGGGCAGTCTTGGGTCTCAATGCAAAGTCCCACAATCACTTCACTCTCTCTCCCCAGGGCACACAAATTCTCTCTTCATCAGGGGTGATCTCACAACACTGCTGGGGGTGGGGGCTGTGAGGTGTGATGTGCATAGTACAAGACTGCCTTTTCTGCACTCTTTAATGCCTCTTTCCTCGATATAATGTTAAAACCAGATACTATGATTGCTCACCTGCTTTTTGGTTCTTCTGAAGGCGCTTGCTTATGTAGATAGTTGCCGAATTTGGTGTTTGTGCAGAGAGCTGATCACTGGAGGTTTCTGTTAAAGCCATCTTGCCTCATCCCCCACCAGTTCATATTCTTTTTTGATCCATTGCTGTAATGTATTTCATTAATATGTTTTTAAATATTTTATCATTTCTACATTATTATTTTGTCCCTTATTTTTGGTGCATTATTTTATTAAGTAGCTGGTAAGTTTTATTTTATTCTATTTAAGATTTTTATACCTGTATTCATTAATGACATTGGTTGTAGATTCCATATTT
The DNA here is from genome assembly GCA_008086735.1 of Cheirogaleus medius. Taxonomy (NCBI): domain Eukaryota; kingdom Metazoa; phylum Chordata; class Mammalia; order Primates; family Cheirogaleidae; genus Cheirogaleus; species Cheirogaleus medius. Next base: position 13,227,854 of record VBSM01001562.1, read on the forward strand.
GAGGGTGTTCTTTTGGTAAAGTTTTACTATCAAATTTATATTTGCTTCTGAATAATTGTTTTTTTGAATAATTTTTCTGTGTTTCTATGCTTTGAGCCAGCTTGTAAGATGTGGAAATTAATTGTTTCTAGATACTTTTAATAATTTTTCCTAGAAGATATCAATAAAAATCTTATAAAATCTTAAAATATCTTATAAAATATTTTATTGTTATTTTAAAGTAGTTATATATATTTTTTCAATTCATTTCCTTATAATTTGCCTGGTACATGTTCTCTACTTCTTGCATCATTTTGACAATTTTGTTTTCACAGACGTGTCCATTTCATAGAGAACTTAAAAGATTTTAATGTAGTTAATAATTTCATTTTGTTTGTGTACTTGATTTCTCAAAAACTAACAAATAAGAATTTATGTTTTCTACACCTGTGTTGAATTTCAAACAGTTTTGCATAGTAACACACTACTATTAACTTTATGAATTTATGACTAACATATATTTATTGGAAAATTTATCTTTATAAATATAAAATTACCTTACTTATCCATTAAAGTTATTTTTGCCTGAAAATATATTTTGTCTCTAATAATATTACAAAACTTACATTTTTGTTTGTATTTGCCTGATATATTTTTGCCCATTTTTTATTTTTAATTTTGGCAATTTGTTCCCTGCTTCTTTTAAATAAACAGCATCTGTTCAACTTTCTCTTTGTGATCTAATTTTGTACTTTTTGTTAGTTAATATGAATCAACTAATTCACAATTTATTATCCTAAATGTTAGATATATTTGGCTTTTCTTCTGATACTTTATATTGTTCTTATCATTTTTCCTGATTTTTCTATTTGGGTGTAGCAACTACAGTTTTTTCCTTATTTATTTTTTCTTCTATTTTATCTAATTATTTGTAATGCATATTACCTATTTCATTCCATTATTTTAAAGGAAATTGTCAACATCATATATGAAACAATATCTATTAACTATGCTGATGTAAGATAAAAACATTATTTTTTTCTTCCCTGTCCAACTATTTCCCAGTTTTAAAAATATATACATTATTGAGTATTCATACTAATTTTTTAAAATGTTCTTCATAAGTATATTATTTTATAACTTTGCTGACAACAATGATTTAAATTTGGCTATATGGTTTAACTCCAAGTCCTGAGAGTTCTTTCATATTACAATTTCTACATGCTTTCTATCATGTTCTGTAGAACTGAAGTATATCTCAGAATCACCTCTTCAGGAAGGACACATTGATGATATATTTTCTCAGCCGTTGCTGTGTGAAAATATTTCTGTAATGCCCTCATATAAGAATAATAATTTCCATTGTCACACAAATATTTCTCTCTAAAATATCTTGTTCTTTTATTCTCAGACATCTAATATGGGGAGGATCAGATACAGCAAGGTTTTTGCTTATGTGTTTCCCATCTTTGGAAGCTAATTACTTTTCCCCACCAGAAACTTGATGGATTTTTTAAAAATCCTTTAACCTTCCTTAGCTCAGTTGGAAATGTATATATTTGGGGTTATTTTCACTAATGTAGGTGTTATTCAGTGACCCTGTTTGATTTATAGACTCTTTTGATTTAAAGATTTTATTCTTTCTTGAAATTAGAAATTGTTGCAACTATTATGTTTGCTTCAGTTTTTCCTTCTCAATTTACTGTTTTTGATGATAGCATTCTCTGGGCTTTTGTACCATATATATCTTTACAATCTTAATAATCATTTTCATCTCATTATTTTTTTTACTCTTAGATCTTGGGAAACTTCTCGAGTTTGTCTTCTATTCAAGAGATTTAATTTCTGCATTTTCAAATCTGCTGGTTACTGTTTGTATTGTACTTATGAAGTTAGCTATTTTTAAAAGTGTCCGTGCAGTCTCCAATTGGATTCCCTTGCTGTCAGCTTTCTTTTCATAATTAAAGTGTCCTCTGTAATCTTTATCAGAATATATTCCAATATTACAATGTCCACTCTGCTTGTTGTCCTAATTGTTTCATAGGGAGGTATCTTCCGTGATAATTAAGAACATGATCCTTATTTTGAACAATGATATCTTTTCACTTGTGTGGTGATTTTGTTCCTGCTTACTCATCCTTAGAGAAGATATCCTATGCTGTATAACACTAGGATCCAGTGACTGTTTTGCCCTAAAGTAAATGCCTTCAAATCCTGAATGTATTCATAAATAAAGAAATATAACAGACATATTCACTGACTTTAATAAGCATATTTTTTATTTACTTAATAGAAAATAATTCCTATATTTATTATCTCTAAGTTCAAATAACATCTCTTTCATTTTTTTAAACTCATAGCTTTTTACTTCTTTCTTTTTTCTTTAGAGATAAATACTTATTGCCAGGGAAAAGAGCACTGGACTCAGAGTCAGACAAACGGATCTGACACTAACTACCTACAGAGTTGTTTCTCCATATCTGTGGGGGATTGGTTCCAGGGCCCCCATGGATAGCAAAATCTACTGATTCTCAAGTCCCTGATATAAAATAGCGTAGTATTTTCATATAACCTATGCACATTCTCTGTAGACTTTCAATCATCTCTAGATTAGTTATAATACCTAATACAAAGTAAATGCTATGTAAATAGTTGTTTCTAAACACTAAGAACAAACCATTTGAAAAATAAATCAAGGAAAAATACCATTTTTAATAACACTAAAAAATACTTAGCAATAAACATAACCACATAACCAAAAAAGTGAAAGATCGGTACACCAAAAACTACAAAACACTGTTGAAAGAAATTGAAGAAGACACATAAATAGACAGATATCCTGTGCTCATGTATGGGAAGAATTAATATTCTTAAAATTTCCAGACTACTCAAAGTCTTATACAGATTCAATGCAATTCCTTTCAAAATTCTAATGATATAACAGATAAAAATCCTAAAATATATACAGAACTGCAAGAGACCCTGAATAGCCAAAGCAATATTAAGCAAAAAGAACAAAGCTGGAAGCATCATAGTAATTGTTCTCAAAATATACTTCAAAACAGCATGGTACTGGCATAAAAACAGACCTATAGACAAATAGAACAGAATAGAAAGCTCAGAAATAAATCCATGCATTTATCATCAATTGATCTTTGACAAAAGTGCCAAGAACACAATATAGGGAAAGGACAGTCTCTTTAATAAATGATGCTGAGAAAACTGGATATCCACAGGTAGAAGAATGAACTGGAATTCTTATCTCAAACCTTATACAAAAGTCAACTTAAAATAGATTAACAATTTACATGAACTATCTGAAACTATAAAACTATTAGAAGAAATCATAAGAGAAAAACAACTCCATGACATCAATCTGGGCAATGATTTTTTTAATATGACCACAAAATCATAGACCAAAATGAAAGAAACAATCAACAAAGTGAAGAGACAACCTACAGAATGGAAGAATATATTTGCAAGCCACATATTTAACAAGGGATTAATATCCAAAATATATAAGGAACTAAAACAACTCAATAGCAAAAAAGCAAATAACCAAATTAAAAAATAGTCAAAAGACCTGAATAGACATTTCTCAAAAGAAGACGTACAAATGGACAACAGGTATAGGAAAAAATGCTTGACATTACCAATCATCAGGGAAATGCAAATTGAAACCACAATGCGATATCACCTCACACTTGTTAGTAAGGCTATAATCAAAAAGACAAAAGATAACGTGTTGGCAAGGATGTGGAGAAAAGGAAACCCCTGTACGCTGTTGATGGAAATATAAATTAGTATAGCCATTATGGAGAATAGTATGAAGGTCCTTCATAAAAACTAAAAATAGAACTACCACATGATTCAGCAATTCCATTTCTGAGTATATATCTGAAAGAAATGAAATCAGTATGTTGAAGAGATGTCTGCACTCCCATGTTTATTGCAGCATTATTCACAATAGCCAATATATCAAATTAAGCTAAATCTCTATCAATAGATGAAGGGATTAAAGAAATAGACACACACACACACACACAGACACACACACACTGGAATACTCTTCAGCCTTAAGAAAAAAAAAGAAAATCCTGTCATTTGTGACAATATGGCTGCAACTAGAGGGCATTATGCTAAGTGAAATAAGCTGAGCACAGAAAGACAATTATTGCATGATCTAACTTATATACAGAATCTAAAAAAGTCAAACTCATAGAAGCAGAGACTCAAATGGTGATTATCAGGGGCTGAAGGTAGAGGAGTGGTGATAGGGGACTGGGAGATGTTGGTCAAAGGGTACAAAATTTCAGTTAAATAGGAGGAATAAGTTCTGGAGAGCTATTGTACAACATGGCCACTATAGTCAATAATACTGCATTGTATACTTAACAATTGCAAAGAGAGTAGGTTTTAAATGTTCTCACCACAAAAATATAACTATGTGAGGTGATTGAAATGTTAAATAGCTTGATTTAATCACTTTCTCAATGTAAATATCAAGTTGCACACTATAAACACATACAATTTTTATTATTATAATATTTATCATTAAAAATAATTTTAAAAATAAAATATTGAAATCTTAACCTCATATAAGAAAATGGAGTTTTGTATAACGTTTTACAGTTTATAAGGATGATTTTAGTCACCAAGTAACATATGGTTAAGAGCTTGGACTCAGATTCAGTTTGCTACAATCCAAATTTAGGCTTCTATACTCACTAATCTATTTTTAGGCAAATAATAAACCTCTTTAAGCGTCCGTTTGTAAAATGAGATTAATAATTGTTCCTACCCCACCCCATGTTATTGTAGAGATTGAATTAAATAATGCAGTGCACATGTAAAGCATTTAAAACAATACCTGGCCTTAGTAAGATTTCAACACATATTAGCTTTTGATGACTAACAAAAAAATGGCCATTATCATGATGTTCTATTCTGTTACATTTCTGGAGTATTCAGATAGAAAATTTTTCATAATTTTAAACCATATTTGACCTCACATGTGACTCTCCTTTTTTTTCATTCAAATGGAAAAAGATTATCAATTCAATAGAGGGAGATAGCTATAATGTATGAATTATTACCTAAATTTATATGTTTATTAAAATCAAGTCTCCAAATTTCTGTATTAACTTTTTGTTGTTATAATATCTTTTTTCTTCTGTAAAACAACCAATGCAACCCATTTTTTATCAGTGATAATTCAAATGACCTTTTTCTTTCCTGAATTTTTTAATCCCAATTCTTTTCTTCTATCTTTTTATAACAGTACCTTGCACAGGACTCTACTGAAAAGAATGAAGTGATGTGGTGAATTTAATCTTTTTTGCTGTTTACTTTAATGTAACTACGTCTTCATCCACTTACTCTGATTTTTCCCCATGCTTAATGTCATCCCTCTTGATTTCAAAGTTCAACAATTTCTTCTTTGTTCTTGACCCCATCCTAGCCTTCTTACTTCAAGAGAATGTCCCCTCAGACAAGTTTCTCTTCTTATCCTTAATTTCTTTTTCTTCACTTTTTTTCCTGCCTTTAAGCAAGCATGGCTCTTTTTGACACTGAAAAATGTGCTCTTTGGTTCTGTTTTGCTCCTGTTTTTCTTCCTTTAACAATACATTTCTTAAGTTTGTGCACCTAAATCCTTTATTTCTTTATAAACCTCTCAATGCTTATCCACTAGTACCCCGTACTAAAATGGTAATCCTAAATTTGTATAATATAATATTTTCATATTAGTATTTTAGAAATGTAATATATTTTGTAATACATTTCTCTTCTTAATATTTCACTTTCCTTCTTAAAGGCTGCAGCAAGCTGCCATTGACTTTTAGCATTCTATTTGGCACCTTCTGTACTCTGGCCACGATCACCCTTTCTTGATTAGATCTGCAGCTTGATCAAAGAAAGAACCCCTCTCCAGTCCAACTTATTTTCTTATCTGCTATTGTCTCAACCTGCCTTGTTTTCTCTTATAGATCAGAGCTGGGGCCTCTGCTTGGGGCTGGGCCTTCACACATGATTTTCCCTTCCATTTGGAATGTCCTCTCACTCCACGCCAGCATTTAAATCCCAGTCTAAGTATCACCACATCCAAGAAGCCTGTGTACATCACTTCAGCCCTCAATGCCTTTAACTTTTTATAAACAGAGCACAATATAAAATAAATTATTTTTTTGAGAGGAGTAGTCAAAATACATGAATTTCAGTCTTGTACCTGTCACTTAATTGCTGTGGCTCGTGACATATCTTGACTAAAATCTCAGTTTCTTCATGCAAAGGGTGAGGATATTTATACCTCCTTGATCTATCTTTTAAAGTTGTTGTAAATGATAAATAAAATAATGTGTTTAAAACCATTTTGTAAAATTTTTAAAAAATCTATTCAAGGTAGTCATTGTTATCACAAATAAATCATACACTGTCTTGTCTTGTGTTACTTTTGTACATTATTCTCATATGTTGTTACTGGACTCAGTGTTATTATTTAAATTTCTGTGTGTTTATTTTGACTGCCTACCTATGTTCTGAATTCTTTGGGAGCAGAGAATATTGCCAGTAGGACCCAGAAGGAACCAATTCCTAATTATTTTAGAGTGAATTTTCTCAGAGATATAATTGGGCTTGCACTTCCCATTAAAGTATGAATCCATATCAGAGAAGCTTACAGTCTTCTTGTTGGCCACAGGGAGGTAGAAATTTGAAGATACCTAATAGGGACATTCTGTCAACTGAAAGAGGGTCAGCAAGAGAGTGAAAAAAGATGGCTGGTCTGTGTCATCTTACCCACGCCTGGCTTGGTGTAGCCACACAGACTTATGGCAAATAGGAAGTAGAAGAAAGATAGTGAAGCTTGGGCTCATGTAATTTTCTTTAATTGAAATACAATTTCCATAAAGCAAAATGCAGATATTTTTAAGAGTACATTAATTTGAGTTATGACAAATGTATTCCTCTGTCTAGAGACTAGCCCAATTAAGATGTAGAATATTTCTGTCACCCCAGAGCCCTTTCCCCATCAATTCCTCCTGCCCTAGAGACAAGCAGTGTTCCAATTTCTATCACTATAGCTTAGTTTTACCTGCTCGAAAACTTTACATAAATGGAATCATAAAGTGTGTACTCTTTTTTCTTAGCTTCTTTCACTCAACACAATATTTTTAGATTTCACCACTTTGTTACATGAATAAGTAGATCATAACTTTTTGTTGTTGAATAGTATAAATATGGTATATAAATAGTATACAGTATATAAAATAGTATATAAATATATCATATTTTTTTCCATTTACCTAATGATGAATATTTGAGTTGTTTCTGGGTTTTAGCTACTATAAAAAAGGCTGCAATGAACATTCTTGCATAGGTCTTTCTGTGGGTGTATATTTTCATTACTCTTGAGATAGACTTGATAACAGGCAAAGTCCAATGGTATGCTGTTTTCAAGACATATTTTAAATATAATACAAGCAGGTTGAAACTAAAAGACTAGCAAAAGATACAGCATGCAAACATTAAGCAAAAGAAAGCTGATATGGCTATATTAATATCAAATAAAGTAGATTTTAAGACAAAGTATACCAACACAGATAAAAATGGTCATGTCCTGATTAACACTATGGTGCTTACAGGGTGGTGGTGTTCTCCAGGGATTAGGGGTTAGGAGGGTAGACTCACAACTGAGGGACGCAGTGAGCATTGTAGAGAGGAAGAGCATACCTCTAACCCTTGCTAGGGAGAGGCAAAGATATAAAATGTAACCAAAATGTTTGTACTCTCTTAATTTCCTGAAATAAAGAAATAAAAATAAAAAAATGGTCTTGTCATAGGAAGAAAAGGGCCAGTTTGTAACAAGACATAACAATCTTAAAAGGGTATGACAAAACAGTTTTAAAATCCAAAAGAAAAAAAATGGCAGAACTAAAGTGAGTAGACAAATCCACAATTACTGTTACAGATTTTAACAATCTTCTTTCAGTAGTTGATAGAACAAGAAGACAAAAATTAGTGAAGATATAGAAAACATGAATAACATTACCAATTATCAAACATGCAGATGTAATTGACATTTATAGACTATTACACCCAGTAACTGCTGAATATACATTCTTTTCAAGTGCCCATGGAACATTCACCCCAGATCATATGCTCGGCCATAAAATAAGTCTCAGTCGTTTCAAAGAGTATTTGATTACAATGGAATTAAATTAAAAACCAATAACAATAAGATATCTAGAAAAACCCCATGGGAAGGATTAAACAGCACACTTCTAAATAATCAATCCATTGATCAAAGAGGAAATCACAAGAAAAATTAGAAAATGTTCTATACTGAATGATAATTAGAATTAAAATTAGAATATAACATGTTAAAAATCTGTGTGTTCATGCCTTTTAACCATTTAGTTGTCTCAGGAACTGAGTAACCAAATTAACATTTCATTCTTTTCAGAGGAAATGAGGAAGGGGATGGATAGAAAGGCAGACTGAAGTCTGAGAATTATATGCCCACCACCAGCCAATGTTTTTATTCTACTACTATTGTAATGAAATCATTGGATCTTGGTTAAACCAATAGGTAAATATCCTTTCAATATGCCAATAAACAGAATGCTAAATGAACATTTTGGCAATTTCTCCCTAATAAGTCCCACATAGTGGTATGTATGATGTTTCCATTTTCATCCAATGAAACACTAGTGGAAATAGTCTGGATTGTGTTAATATTGACAGTGATTATAATAAAATAATAAGTTAGATGGTGATTAAAGAGTCAAATAGGCACCCAAAGAAAGTTGTGAAATCTCTGTTCTGAGATATGAGACAAAACCATCTGTCTCTGATTTTAGTTTAATCCTTAATGAATATAAGAAGCCTAACTAAATGATCTCTTGGGAGGCCCCCTTCCAAACACAAAACCCATTATTTTAATTAGCATTAGTTATGGTGCCAACACAAAGAAAAAACTTGCTCAAGATCATAAAGAAGAGTAAGAATTTAATTCTAAATTTTATCTTCTAATTTATAAATTTCTTTATTTGAAAAAATATTTTTCTTATAAAAAACCATTCTTTTTCTCTCTCTCTTTCTCTTTCTATCATCTTTTAGAAGGAACCAAAAAAAATTCAGTTTGCAATTTGTGATCATGATTTGAACTTTTCAAAAAATGTGTGAGTCATTTTTTGCCCTTTGATAATTTTCAAATGACAAGGCTTTGCTTTTTTAGATCAGTCTTGCTTTTAATCATTCCAGTGTATTTTGTTTGGTTGAGAGTGAAAAACACAAATGGAAAATGTAATTTATGAGTATGAATCTGGTCATGAATGTGTAGAAAGCAATGATCGCTTGATTGTGGGGAGGTGGTACGTTTTCCTGAGCCTTTTGCCCTTTTTCCTTCTCCAGCCTGCTGTTTTTTTCTGCTTTCATTTGCAGACGAAAGTGGTGCAGCAATATGGTGGGGTGGAAATCACATAAATCTAACATATGTGGGCTCCTGCGACTGTGCACATGGAGAAAGATGCTGTTCAAAATCCAACCATCTTATGAGTTCTAACCATACTTTTATAATTCACATGCATGAAATTATATAGGGACATTTTGAAACACAGGATACAAAAGATAATTTCTTTTTGTTTAAAATACTCTTTTTTCATTCATTCCTATATGTAAAACTTGATATTTAGTAATAGTAAGAAAAAGAAGAAAATAAATTAGCAATGTTTTATTGCCTTACAATTCAAAAAGTGGTTTATTATCAATAATCCAAATTAATTCCAACAACAATCTTATGGATTTAACCAGGAAAGAAATTGCCTTATTCTAAAGAGGGGAGAAAATTTTGAAAAAAAAAAAAAGAAAGAAAAAGAAGAAAGGAACAACCTCCAATCACTGGTCAAAAGGTTGAATGAACTGAGGAACAGAATGTCTAATTCTCATCTGTTTTCTCTATAATGTATTTGGAGTGATTAGAAATGAAAACATATACTAGAGAAGGTAGTTGCCAACATATTGAATAGAAAAATACATTGTCATCACACTTTTCCCACATGAAAACAAACAAAAAAAGTTTTGTAGCTATATCTTTTCATTGTGGCTATTGTCTGTTCTAAAAAACTGTACCATGATTAAAAAGAGAATCCCTTTTCTAATCTTTTTAGATTTCAACAAATATTTTTAGGCATTAAGGATAGCCAACAGTTTGCCTTGTCTACTCTGACGCTGAGCTGTTTCTAGTTGCTAAATTTGGCTGCTGTACTCTCCATATCCGTAAAGCTGTTCTTGGGTCCACCTGCAGGCAGCCATCCAGGTTTGGATTTTTCCGGGCAGCCCAGGCATGGCTATCCTGCTTTCAACATCCTCCTTCTGTGCCCAGGGGAAGGGCATTGAATGGCAGTAAGATTTCCTTTATTTCTGGTGCGATTGTTGCTTCTCAGGGTCTGGCTGGGGCACTGATCTTGACATTTATGTCACAGGTGTCACCGGTGAAACTGCTGGGAAACCAGATGGCAGGCCTAACTGAGGTTGGCAGCGTCTGCTGTTGTCCTCACTGTCGCTGCTACCTGCTCTGCTTTCTTCTTCCTGTTGATGTGTTAATGCCCTGTGTTGTCATTTTATTCTTTCAGCATTATTTACTTTCCAACAGGCCTTTCTGAATGTGAATACCATTCTGCAACTCTTGATGCATTTCACTCTGCATGGAACCCCTTCATCTACGAAGGCTCCTGACTTGGCTGGCCTCTCTTTCTTTCAGGGCTTTTGCTGAAATCTCATTTCCTCAGAAAGACTCTCTGTGACCATCCTATTTAAAATTGCAATGCATCCTTCTCCTCCCCAACCCTGATATTTTTTCCCTTTTTTCCCTACATTATTTAGTTTCATAGCAATTAGCACCACCTGTCATAGTCTATATTTGCCTTATTTGTGTATGACTTGTATCCCTTCACTAGGTTATGTAGAATATAATCTCCACAAGGGCAGGGTTTTGTCTGCTTTTGTTTGCTTGGTTCATTACTGTATCCCCAGCATCTGGAAGAGTACTGACCCTTAGTAGGCACTTAAAATTTTTTTTTAAATGATTAGCTGGAATATAAATATTGAAAGATTGGGCTTCTAGCTTTATAATTTGGTTTTGTGCTTAGTACAATGCTATGTGTAAAAGCTTGAAAGGCATAGAGAAAAAAGGATAAGTAGTATCTCTTATGCTGGATATTTTACTTAATTTACCTTCTTTAATCCTCACAATAATCCAGGTACTTTACCCAAAGAACCACAGCTAGAAAGTAGCAGAGTAAGGATGCAAACTAGTTTTATCTGGCTCCAAAATTATTGCCTTTTTTTTTCTGATACATGGCCTAGTAAATATTAATACGCAAATGCGATTTTTAAAAAATGAATGATGTTGCATAAATAAGGTGTAGCTACAACTTGAGCGCCAAAAACGCTTGGGGGGGGAACCCTGTAAATTAGCTCCCTGAAAAACATTATTGACAATTCCAAAATTATTTAGGGCCATAGTACTCTTGGATTAAGTGCCTGGACCTACAAGGTAACTAATTGAAATGGGAAAACATGTGTCTGGACCCATATTTTGATATATTTGCTGAAAATATGCTTACAATGTGAGGCCAACAAAGACAAATAGATTCATTTCCAGTGATAAAAAGAGGGAAGAAGAGTTTGGCATGGTGGGGTGTGCCTGTAATCCCAGTGACTCTGGAGGTTGAAGTGGGAGGATCGGGAGTTTGAGATCAGCCTGGGCAACATAGTAAGACACCCTTCTCTAAAAAAAAAAAAAAAAAAAAAAAGAAGAAAGAAAGAAAACTTAGCTGGGTTGGGTGGAGTGTGTCTGTAGTCCCAGCTACCCAGCTACTCAGGAAACCGAGGCAGGAAGATTGCTTGAACTTAGAATTTTGAGGCTGCAGTGAACTGTGATCATGTTTCTAAACATGAGACCCTGTTTATAAAAAAACAAGAAAGAAAGAAAGAAAGGCCCTCTATAACATTGCTTTTGAATGCTTTCCTTATTGTAGTTCAAGAAACTGAAATTAATTATATTTTAAAAGGTAGCCAGATTGTATTGGTAAGATCCTTCCTTACTTTGTCTTTGCCTCTGATACTTTTTTGATTTGGTTATAGAAATGCCAATTATGCCCCATTATTAATTCGGTAGCACATGAAGACCCCACATTTTGCAATAAGCACTGGAGAATGGAAAGACCTCAGTAAGCCCCACAAGCTCCCCGAGGTGTGCTAAGTGGCATCAGACACTGGTCAGGAAGATGATAGGTTCTGTGACCATCTGGTTGTTGAGTTATCTCCAATCCGGAGTTTATATAAATTTTCTTAAAATTTTATTTAATTGTCTTTACTTTTCTTTTTTAATAAAAGATAAATTGATGCTCTTATTTTTTAAGGCAACCATAGAATTTGGAGGTTGGAAATATTTTTGGAATTATACATTCTAATTATAAAAATTATTTGCCCTGACAAGCATCCTTACCACACTATCTGCTTGGATATATGGTAATTGAGGATTATTTTGTATTAAAAAATATTCATTTTGTTTTGTGGCAAATCTCAGAATTTGAACATTATTACTTATATTTGTTAAAAAGTAAACTGAGAAACAATAAGATTTTAGAGTTTATTTGAGCAAATAGCAATTCTTAAATCAGACAGCTCTAAATAGCAAGTAGTTCAGGGGATCCAAGAGGAACTCAAGGGAAAAGCTTTCATAGGGCTAACACGGAAATAAATCAAAGAAAATATTTAATTGGTTGCAGTTATACAGTTGCCTTATTTGGTCTATCCTGCTGGAATGTCCTAGTTATATAAATATGTTATTTGATGGCTTCCGATTAGTTAGCCTTAAGTTTCAGTTTTTCTTTAATATAGGCCTTTATAAGAAATAGCTCAAGTTGAGTTTTGCTTCTGTTTGCAAATCAAGCAAGGTTAAGATCAATTGTGAGACCCATCTGGCTTTGTCTGTTCAGGGATTCTTCAGGCCTGATCTCTGTTTTAATTTACTAAAATATTGAATGAAAATTTCCTTCCTATAACATCCATATTAGTCTTAGATCTGCCTTCTAGAATCTCAAGAGCCTGTTGTACATCCAAACCCCCTTCCACACGACAACTTATTCAATGCTTTGTCTCTTTGAAATCTTCTATTGTTCAGTTATTTGACTGAGTATCGACTTTGCGGAAGGTACTGCTTTGCTTTACGTACTTCAAGAGTTACAAAGAGGAGTACATCATACCATTACCTCAAGGCAATTTTTTTTAGAAAAAAAATAGTGTGTGAAAAGCAAGTGCTTTTAAGCTTGGAAAAGTGAAAGGATGTACCCAGTTGGAAGGATGTGAAAGTATTATGGAAAATGTTGTATGTGAGATTTAAACTGCTATTGTCTCCTTAGGTTGAGTTGGTGAGCTACTGAATTTCAGGTGGTGAAAATAGCATAAGCAACAGCTTGGAAGCAGAAATACAGATTATGGTAAAAGTTTGGAAAAATGTGAGCAAATTATTTTGTCTGTACTGTAAGACACTGGTAGGGGTTGGTAGGAAAGAAGACTGGAAAGGAAAGTTGGAATGTTCTTTAAATGCCCAGGAGAGGAATCTATACTTCGTATGGATGGGAATAGAGAATGGTTGAAGATTCCTGGGTGAGGGTAACAAATGCATGGTGAAATTTTCATTAAAATTGACCTAGAAGGATCTTTTGGAGGAATTAAAGCAAAAAAAAAAAATTGTGTATAGAGGGGAGAGTTAAGAAGTTAATACTGCATTATTTTTCCAGTTTAAGTGTAATGGAAATTTAGAAAATGAAGAAGATATCCCTTAAAGAAAGTTTTCCAGACCAATTAGACCAGAAGATTGAAAAGATTGGAAAAGGCAAATGAGTAAATATTGAACTTGCTGGGCTGGTGAAATAAGGTGGAGAGGGAGGAACTAACATAAGTGTCTGTGTGCGACGCACATTTGTGTGATGTGTGTGTGTTGGAGAGGAGGAGCAGAGAAGAGACCAGTCTGATTTTGTTAAGAGCCATGTATTAGGATAGGTAAGGTGCGTTCAAACTATGGAGTTACCAGAATGTACACAGTCACTTATACAGTATGTACAGCCATCCCTGTGATACGTTCCAAAACCCCCAGTGGGTGCCTGAAACCAGGATAGTACTGAATCTCATATATACTATGTTTTTTCCTATACAGGTTGAGTATTCATAATCCAAAAATCCAAAATCCATAAATGCTCCAAAATCTGAAACTTTTTCAGCACCAACATGATGCTCTTTGGAGCATTTCAGATTTTGGGTTTTCAGATTAGAGATACTCAAACTGTACATACATACCTATGATAAAGTTTAATTTACAAATTAGGCACATTAAGAGAATAACAACAACTAATAAAAAAATAGAACAATTATAGCAATATGTCAGCTTCACTACTCTTGCTCTTTGGGGCCATTATGAAATGAAATAATGGTTACTTGAACACAAGCACTGCAATACCATGACAGTTGATATGATAACTGAGGTGGTTACTAAGTGACTAATGCAGGTAATGCAGGTAATATAGACAGTGTGGATACGCTGGACCAAGGGGTGATTCATGTCCTAGGCAGGAGAGAGAGTGGAACGGCACGAGATTTCATCAAGCTACCCAGAATGGCACACAATTTAACATTTAGGAATTGTTTATTTCTGGAATTTTCCACTTAATATTTTTGGACCCAGGTTGACTGCAGGTAACTGAAACAGAAGCAAGCTAAATTGCAGATATGAGAGGATTACTGTATAAGTGAAACACACAAAAAATCAGAAATGTAGGAAATTAGTTTGAGATATTAACTATCCAGAAGGGAAAAGAGAGTATACTTGATGAAAATGACAAGAAAATTACTGAATAAATATAGAGTTGAAGCCATTAATTCATCACTGATTTACTAGATGACTTATCTCAGACGAGGTACTATGCTGGGCACTGTGAAAATCACAAAGATGGGATAAGATAAGGAAGAGGAGATAATGAGGAAGATAAGGTTTCACATAAAGAACTTTCATAAAAGCTAGAAATGACAAGCACCACTAAGATGTCTCTGAAAAAAGAACAAACCAGCATGTATTAAGTATCCACTATATGCCAGTCACAGTACTTAGCATTTTCTTATAAAATTATCTCATAAAACTCAAAATGAACTTTCATTTCTTACTGATGAGAAAACTGAGGATCCAAGAGTTTGAATCTTACTCAAGGTCACTAAGTTTCTGAACAACAGAACCAGGTTTCGATTCAAATAATTTGATTCAAAGCCCAGCTCTTTCCAGTGTACCCCATCCTTTACTATGTGTCCCCAAGTAACTTATAAAGGCAGCTGTCTTCCTGCAAGAGTTCTGTTGCCAAGGAATTTCTTAATGTCTCTCATTCTGTCCTGGGGGCAGGGGGAGTTGGGCTTTGGAAAATTACTGTTCAAAGTTTCATTGTTTAGCAGAAAATAATCATTTTTACATTTTGTGCAAAGCATTTTACATTTTCAGATCATTTAAATGAGCACTACATACTGTCAGTGTGAATGTAGGGCCTCGAAAGCATTTTGCTGGTTTTTTTGTTTGTTGGTTTGGTTTTGGGTTTTTTTGAGCTTGGTTATAAAAGCAATCTCCTGTGTTAAAAATGTGTGAATAGTTTGATAATCTGTACACATAATCAAGAGCATCTCAGCTGGACTTTGTGTTGGTTGCTGTATAGAACATGAACAAATGTCAAGGGATAGAAAATTACTTTGGATATTTAAAAGAGAAGAAATATATAGTCTGTTTTGTAACAAGTTTCTGTAAATAAAATAATTTATACTAAAAAAACAAAAACAAACAAACAGAAAAGAGTTCAGAAGGGGAGATAGTTTCTGGCTCAGGAGATGAGGAGAGGCTTCTTAGGAAATGGTATGTGAGTTCGAAATTTTGATGAGTTAATTTTGAATTGATTGGTTGGGACAGAGAATACATTTCATTTCAAATGGCAGAAACCGAGCAAAGGTACCAAAGTGAGAAATCAGAGAGATCGGGAGTAGCAAATAGTTTATCGTTGTTTGAACGTCATCTCAGAGGTGTAAAGGATGGAAAAGAAAAGTAAGATCAGAGGACGCAAGAATTACACATTTGTGCTTTTAATTAGACTTAGATGTTAAAGTGTTTAAACAGATTATTATCATAACTAAAGTCATGGGTTTTTTCAAATATCATGCTAGTAATTGTATATAAAATGGGTAGATGAAGGGCAGACTGAAGAATGGAGACCATTTGTTGACAGTAGTCCAGTTAATTGATAATAAGGTCCTGAACCTGGATGTTGGCAATGGAAAGAGAAGGGAAGAGACAGCTATGAGTAATTTCAGAAGCACAGCTGATAGAACTTGATAAAGAGCAGTGTAAGGAGGGAGACAGATGATGTTAATACTGTGAGCCTCAAAGGAGATGATGCCTTTAAAAGAAATAGGGAAGAGAATTTGGCTTCGTGGGAGGTTCTACATCTATGCCTACTATGTACCCAAACTATTATAGAGCCTGGACCATAGAAGGTACTCAATACAATCATTTATCTATTATACGTACTCAATCCCTACTCTGTGCCAGGGATTGTCCTGAGCACTATAGATATACAAGTAAAAAGGAAAGAGAAAAACAAAATTTCTTGCTCTCATTAGTATAGGGGACATCAAGTATAATGAAATATACTTAGGATTTGAAATCAGACACATGTGAATTGAAACTCTGGCTCAGTGTAGTGATGGCAAGTTACCCAACATCCATAAACCCTGATCACCTACATGTTTGGAAAGTGACAACAATACTACTTCCATCACAAATATTGCAAGCATGAAATGAGATAATAAATCAAGAACCCAGTAGTGTGCCAGAATTTAGGTTGTGTTGATATGACATGAAGAAACAAACCTATGTTCTCTTATGCTCTCATTGTCTCTTCCTCTCTCTCTCTCTCTGACACACACATGCACAAGCAAATTTTATATCTAGGACACTTTGGAATGTAGCTATTTTTTGAGCATTGTTTTTCATTTCAAAGACCTTCTCTTCCTGGATTTGCCTGCTTGTTCTGACATGGGGAAGATGCCCAGACAATCAGACCTACTATCCCACTGAGGACTTTAGAGGCCACTTTTTTCTCCCCCATGAAAGAGGATGAGGGCTGACGGGAAAATATTTAGGTAGAAGTCCTTGAAGAAACAGAAGAAATGAGGAAAAATGAATTGTAAATATTCACGTATATAAAACAAATGGAAGTGTTTCACCCTCATGGAGAGAACCATATCCTAGGAAATTTTCTTTCTTATTTGATAGTTAAAATGCAGAAGTGGAATTCTGTGATTCCAGCATAATCATTCCATCAAAAACAAACTAATATGTAATCAGATTAGAGATGGCCTTCCAGATGATAAGCCATTTAAACAAGGTTGAATTAGTTCATGGAAATCTACTAACACACATTTAACAACCTGAAGATTTAGAAAGGTTATGTGTGTCTACCTGCAATAAAATAAAAATGTTTCTATAAAGATATAGGTATGTCTTGTTTTATATAGTTAACTCATTTTTTCCTAGTAAAGTTAGATGTGAAGTGATTATTATAAACTGAATTATATTTCCTAGACATCATCATGATAAAATTGGTGTGCATTTCTCTTAAAGAAAAATAAAATGTGTTTTGGAAGGTAACAATAACTTAAAGGAATATCTATACTTTTAAAAAGAATATTAGTTGAGCTGTTTGAATGAGATGAAGATGGAACCAGAGCTGGATGTGGCCAATGGACGAGGTTCTGCCAGGCGCTGAAGATGGCAGTGAACGTATACTCCTGGATCATGAATCTCTGCAGTTAAATCTGACAGAGATCGAGCAGTTGTGCTCAGGGGCTGCCTATTGTCAGAACATGCTATTTCCTGGCTCCACTCCCTTGAACAAAGTGAAATTCAAGCTAAGCTAGATCAAGGCTACATCCAGAACTACAAAATGCTACCAGCGGATTTTCAGAGTTTGGGTTTTGACAAAATAATTTCTGTGGACAAATTAGTAAAAGGAAAGTTTTAGGACAGTGTTGAATTCATCCAGTGGTTCGGGAAGTGTTTTGGTGCAAATTATGATGGAAACGACTATGGCCCTGTGGCTGCCAGGTAAGGTCAAGAAATTGCAGTAGCTCCCTCCCTTGTTGCTCCGGCTCTGAATAAATGAAAGAAACCTCTCAGCTGAGCAGGGCAGCTCCCCAGAGGCCCATTTCGACACAGAGAACTACAGCAGCTCCTAAGGCTGCCCTGGGGTGGCATGAAAAAGAATCAGGTGTGGGCAATGGGAATGACGCAACAGTGAATTGAGGTGAATATATTGAAACTTAACCATCGAAGACTTGGAGAAAGAGCAAGACTTTTACGTTGAAAAGTGAAGGAACATTGAATTGATTTGCCAGGAGAATGAGGGGGAAACAACCCTGTATTGCAGAGACATTCTCTACACCACAGGTGAAGGCTTTGGGATACCTGATGAAGGGGGCCCACAGGAGGAACAAGAAGAGTATTAACAGCCTGGACCAGCAAAGTAACATCCGAATTCTTCATGCCAAATCATGTGTTTAACTGTAAAATACTCCCTTTTATTGTTCTTAGCAGTCTTACTCATTTCTTTTCACAAGCAAAAAGTACCTCTTCTTAAAATGGACTTTGCAGAGTTTACTCGTTTCCCAATAAGTTTGAGCTAGGAGCTTTTACGTCGTAGCAGAGCAGTATTAACTTCCAGTTGGTTCAACTGAGGAACAAAGCGGTTCCTATGGTACTCATCATGTGGATGCGGGACACATTGATGGCAGGAGAAGGCTTTATGTAATACACTTCAGTGGTGACCTCAGTACAGAAATGTAAAGACTGGTTGAATTTTAAGCTAATGTGAAATCTTGGCAGAGAACATTGTAATAAATAAATGCCTTAAGAGTACTTAAAATATGCTTCTGTATTTCAAAATACAAAATGTAACATGACAGGAGAGTTTATGTATTTGACACTGTGTCTGGGAAGGAAGGGCCAGATCTCAGAAACTTCAGAACCTGCTGTCCCAGGCCTTACAGGCCTGCTTGGATCCTCACTGGCCCAGACTTTGGCCTAAAAGGAGAGTTTTAAAAGTTGCCCTGTAAAGCCATGTGGTGTCATCGACCAATTACATCCCTGCTAAACAGCAAGAGGCATTGTTGCCCGGATGAATGGAGGCTGTGTTTCAGCCCTGAGATGCTTACTTTGAAGAGCTGAAGTTTCATTGAGCATTTCTCTGACGATTTTTCCAATTATCTTCAAAATTTTATGTACTGTGTTTTTTGAGAAATGAGGCATGTCCAGTTTTTTAATCTAACTACTGCTTTTGGGGACTGGCCAACATCCCTGGGATTTGAATGGGGGTTGTGTCCCATTTTACTGTCTTTTAGGTTTACATTTACCATGTTTTTCTTCTCTGGCTCCTTGCCGGCTAGGGACTCCTCTTTGGCTCTTTAAAGTTTGCTGCTTAGAGTTGGAAGCACAGCAGGCAGGTGATCATGCTGCAAGTTCTTCTTATTTATTTATTTATTTATTTATAGACAGTCTCGCTCTGTCACCTGGACTAGAGTACAGTGGTGTCATCATAGCTCACTGCAACCTCAAATTCCTGGGCTCAAGTGATCCTCCTGCCTCAGACTTCCAAGTATCTGGCACTATAGGCATGTGCCACCATGCCCAGCTGTTTTTATTTCTATTTTTTGTAAGACAGGGTCCTCCTACTGCCCAGGCTGGTCTTGAACTCCAGATCTCAAATGATCCTCCTACTTTGGCCTTCCAAAGGGCTACTGTGAGCCATTGTGCCCTGGTCCATGCTGCAAGTTCTTTGTGGACCTCTGGCAAAGGGAGTGGTCAGGGAGGGACATCCTCACCTCAGGATCTGCAAGGCTGGGATGTTTTTGGTATTTGTTCTCCATAGCTCTCCAGTTATCTGAATACTTTGCTAGTACACTAATCCCTTTGAAGATAAAATTCATTAGTGTGGTACTAAATGTTAATTTTCTTTTTTAAAAAAATGTTAATTTTCTTTTGAAGAAAAGAAAGTACCATGTCTGAATTCATTATTAATATTTAACATATTTCACTCCTTAACTCTCCCTCATTTGCTTTGCCCACAGCCTATTTAGTCCCCTTGTTCTGCAGAATTCTGCAAAGTGTGTGTCACCCACTACTGGGACTGTTCAACCCCTGATGTATTTGTATTGATTTGTTTCTGGTGGTAGCTTGTCCTAAAATATGTGCAGAAAGCAAGTATTTTATGATAAAATTGTTTTGTAGTACATGTTTTGTGTGGACTTCAGAAGAAAACCTAGATTCGCTGATTAACAATGACAAAAATGCAAATCACTGGCCATCGTTCAAAAGACAGTGGTCCTATTTCTCTTTTGTGGACTTTTAGACTTTTGTTGCCCTAAAATTCCATTTTATTAGGAACCCATTCTCCACCTGGCATTTCTTGACAGGGTTATTTCCTACTTTAAACAGTTTCTAAGTAAAATTATGTATTGAGAGAGAGAAAAAAGAATATTGCTAGATGGACTAATATGAAAATAAGTTTGTGTCACATTGGAACTAAACAAATGACAGTTTTTCTGCACAGTACATAAGTTTTTAATATTCTGTTGTACTCTGTCCCTAATCTACAGCAGAAAAACATGTAAGTCGGGTTGTTCAGAACTTTCTTGCCTTTATTGAAATTGTTAGTTACAGAAATGAGCTAGTCTATTCAGGCTAAGATAGAACAAAAACACAGCAAGTAATAAAAAAAGTTCATGAAAAAATACACTGAAGCTTAGAAAGCTAGAAAATTCAAAAATAAATCTTCAACTAATATTTAGAAAATCTTTTTTTAGTTTATGTTTATGACATTACTCTAATGTACTAATGAACACTAAAAATTATAATTGTGAAAGAGATTTAAAAGATCACTTTCAGGAAAAGACATTCTTTAGTCTTTCTCAGCTTTCTTAACTCTTGGATACAAAATTCTCTAAGTTTTTGAGTACTTATCAAAAATCATTAATTATATTAATAATATAAACTATTATAAGATTATGTCATCTAGGAGATTTAATAAGCCAATCATTTTTAGTATAAATTTATCTTTAGAGCACTTATTATAAGTGTGGATCTTTGTAGAGAAAAATTAGAATCAATTACAGAAATTCATCAGAATTCAGAAACTCAATTCTTAATATTTTTTCTTTTCTGACTACTTCAAATAATATTGTTTGCCTTTCCCATTATTCATGAGTCTTCCAGATATGGTGTCTGGGCTTCAAAGTTGTAAAATCTTCAGACACGAAATCTTCTGTCTGAAAAGTAGTATGACTAAACAAAATTTAAAATCTCTAGATAATGTATGTCATACAGAATTCTCATAAAATATCAGTATGTTAACAAGGGTCAGAGCTAATGGAAGAAAAATTAATGTGCATGATTTCTGAAAACCTCATCCTGGGAAATTAGAAACAAGAGACTATAATTCTTTTTTCAAATCTACACTACACACAAGTCTTTTTGAGACAGAAAAAATATTCAGGTGTTGCTCATTTGATGTCTTGGATGTTTTGTTAAAACATTTTGTGTTCACCCTTTTAAATATTCTGAGACACGCTGGCTCAAATCAGTGGGAAAGAAGTGACCCTAAAACTAATATAATGTCAAAGAAACTACACATATGTTGGTGTGTTCCCGATAGTGAATGATTCCAAAAAATGTCTTAAGCATTGCATAACTTTTAGAAGCAGAGAATCTGCAGCCAGTGAGCATGAGTTAAAATTTTGATCCTATTCCTTCCAGTTGTAAGAACATAAGCATGTTGCAAATTATTTAGCCTCTGCTCTGGTTGCCTTAGTTCTTTCATTTAAAATTTTTTTAAATTGACAAATAATAATTGTACATATTCGTGGAGTACGTAATGATGTTTCAATACATATAATGTATAGTGATCAGATCAGGGTAATTAGCATATCCAACCTCAAACATTTATCATTTCTTTGTGTTGGAAACATTCAATATCCTCCTTCTAGCTGTTTGAAACTATTAACATATAATATATTATATTATCATTAACTATATGCATCCTACAATGGTATAGAACACTAGAACGTACTCCTATTACCTAGCCATAATTTTGTATCTTTTAATTAACAAATCTTTCCCTATTTCTCCTTTCTTCCTATCCTTCCCAGCCTCTAGTGTCCTCTGTTCTTTTTAATTCTTCCTCATGTTTTAAATGGGGTGACCACAATATCTGTTACATCAGCTTGCTATAAGGATTAAATGGTTGTATAGCTCTTAAAATAGTGCTTGACAAAGAATAGATACTATGTGTTACTATTATGATTAATCTCCCCCACAAAATATAATGTTTGGCAAATCACTTTGTAAATTTTTATTTTTTGAATTAAAATAATTTGTATAACAAGTTGGTCTACTGCTGAGCACATCTGTAAAGTGAGACCTGAATATTCATTTGATAATTGAAGCTGATGCTCACCATAGAGATTTGTAAAATATTTGTGTGCTTACTTACAGTAGGACAACTTCCTTTGCGGGAGTAATCTTCTAAATATGTTGCCTGATTGGTATACATGGAAATTGGTATACATGGAAGACATACCAGATGTCTATATCCTCATGCTGATAATGTTACTTTTCAAATATTGAGGCACTGCAAATATAACCCATATGTAACTAGAACACACACTTGTTTGTTTTTGTTATCCCCCATTAATCTCCCTCTTATTCACTTATAGTATCCCAACTCTGCTTTTGAGGAATGCTTCTGTACCACAACTATGACCCTGACTTGACTGTTCATAGATTTCAAGTGAGGTTTCTTCTTTGTTCAAAGGGTGGGGCATGTGGCTTAGGCAAGGCCAATCAAAGCATGGTTACCCAGAACAGTGATGACTTTAGGATGGGCATTTGACCCACCTGGAGCCAGTAAGATGCACTGAGAGTTTTTCTGGCCCTTTGTTCCCATTGAATTTAGGTGTGGAAGGTTGGGAGGCTAGAGTTGCTACAGCATCTCACTACTATAAGGGGAGAATCTTTAGGAAAGCTATCGCTATGGAAGACAGAGCCAAAGGATACAGCATAACTATGTGCAAGTGACATCAGTTAAGCTCCTGAATTATCACAACCCTAAAAACTAGCCCTAGACAGGTGGGGAACCTGCGGCCTTCTAATTTCAAGATCGCTCTTTTTTAACCACTAAAGGAGGCAAGAAAAGCTTCATCTTTCTCTCTGCACTCCTTTTAATAGAAGGATTTGTTCTGTAAAATTTGGATTCAGTCAAAAGGCCACACTTAAGGACCTAGAGGCCACATGTGGCTTCAAAGCTGCAGGTTCCCCACCCTTGCATGAACTTCTTTCTTCACTTTTTTTTCTTTTGATCAGTTTGAGTCATTTTTCTTTCTCTTATACCAAAAGTAGATACCTGCTAGAGTGACTGAAATATTCTTTCTGGCTATATCTTCCCCTTGCTCATGTCCAACACATGCATTTTCTAATGAAAATGAGGAAGCTGGAAAATATACAAAATATATGGAGTTAACAGTTAGAACTGTTTCTGATTATGATTGGTGCCAGTGCCTGATTTTTATTTCATCCTTATTTTAAGCTTTAGTTGCATGAACAGGTGTCTCTTTTTATGACTAATGATCACAGATTTTTGACATCAGACTTTGAATCCTGCCTGGATGATTTTAGGAGACTTTTCCTAATCAGTATACCCCCGTTCTTCACTTTCCAAATAACAAGAGCATTTATCTGATAGGGTTGTGGGGAGGATGAAATAATATAATGTATGCAGACATCTTAGCCTAGTGACAGGCACTTAGTGAGTCTCCTAATCTTAACTCTGATAGTAGCTGAAAGATTAGTGTTTAGGATCTCACTGGCTTACAAATCCTTTTTCTCACTGCTTTTCAGTGACTTAAATAAGAGGTAAAATAAGATTGGTATCTCATTGAGTTAATTTTTTTTTCTTGAAAAGTTAACTTGTGTGGCATAGGTCATCTCTTTATTGAATTAGCAAAGAACTTTATTGGATTTCAATACTCTCCAGCTGAAGTTCATATCAAGTCCTACTGTATGCAAGACTTTAATATAATTGCTGTTTTATAGGAGTTCTTATTTTTAACTCTCCTCTATTTATAATCATGTGTTGCTTAACAACTGGGATGCATTCTGAGAAATGTGTCCTTGGGCAATTTCGTCGTTGTGGGACCATCATAGATTATACTTACGCAAACCTAGATGGCATAGCCTACAACACACCCAGGATATATGGTATAGCCTATTGCTCCCAGGCTACAAACCTGCACGGCATGTTACTGTACTGAATATTGTAGGCAACTGTAACAAAATTGTAAGTATTTGTGTATCTAAACATATCTGAACATAGGAAAGCTACAGTAAAAATACAGTATTATAATTTTACAGGACCACCATCATATATGTAGTCCTTCGTTGCCTGAAAATGTCGTGATGCATTACTGTACTTTCTTTTTACTTTTAATTTAAATTAGGTATATTGAGTGAATGACTTTTTGGCTTAGCAAATAAAACGTATGAAAAGAAGCATCATTGCTTAACAAAATTAATCCTCGAAATTAGTAAAGTTTTGCCGTTTAGTTCTAAGAAAAGCTGATCAAAGATCAGAGAGCTCCATTACTGAAAGCTCTGTGCCGCTTCAGACACACGTCTGTGTGTACACTGCGAAGGTGTCTCTCTTCACAGTTTCTCCGCCCTCTAGTGGTAGTTACAATAATGCCACTTTGTAGTCCCTGTACAGGAAATGCCTCTTCTTACTTCAGTTACCAGAATCCTTTTACAGGAAGTTAGGTGTGGTCTTTGAAGAAGAATTAAAAAAAAAAAAAAAAAAATTATATATTTTTTAAAGCATGATGGAATTTTAGCTGCAGTCTTCTTGGTGCCAGCTTATCAATCCCAAACTGTGGGTGTAAAAGATTCTGCAGGGGTAATGTTTTAATATTCTTATTATGCTTATTCTCTGTGATGCTTCTCTACCTTTACAGTAGAATCCTTGGGGAAATCTGCAGGGGGACCACTTTCATTTTGAAGCTGCTGGCTGCATGTTTTAGCATGTCTCTTCTGTTAGAGCATCCAGGCATGGCAGTTTCCTCCCCGGGTGTGCAAGGACCATCTTCATGCCTACGCCTGTCGCTAGCCATGAGGGTCTCTGGGGATGGATGAAAAAAATGGGCTATGTTTTGGAGGTACTGTGATACTGGGAGGGCAATCTGCTAGCTGGAGGCTGAAAGGTCCTAGTCTACTTCAAAAAATTTTCTTAATGAAACTGTACAGTAGATATGTTGTTTTAGATTTCCCTCTGTTTTATCTGGTATATGCTGCAGAAATCAACTGCATATTAACACATTTTACTCTTAGGAAATGCATTTCATATATTTAACTGGCAGCTCTCATTCCTGTAGTGTAGGAATTAAATGAATTGATTTAAAAAGAAGAAGAAGAAGAAAAAAATAGATCAAGTGATTTTGTACAGACGGCATCTAGGAGTCAAGATTTAGGTGGTATTGTTTCAAATAGCATAGAAACTCCTGCCACCGGTTCACATGTAACATTTGGAATGATTGATGTGCTCTATTGAGTTATCTACTTTAGTTTAGTAAAATATGTTTTGAATACCAGTAAAGCTCCATTTATTTTATTGCAAAAACCCATATAATAGGAGTTTGCTTAAAAGGTACACTATCTTACACTTATTTTTTTTCAAGTCCAAATTCTGAAATGGACACTCAGACTGCTATGACAGATTTTTGGGAAGTGAGTACTATTTGAGAAAATGGGCCATCTCAACAGTATTTCCTAAGGTACTGCAAATTTGTTAATTTAAGAAGCAATTACACTAGCTAGCAGCAGGTTGCTAAGCCAGGGGGTCCAAGTTACAGACCTCTGACGTGGATGACTTCCTGCCCGGTTTGGCAGGAGCTGGGTCCCTTCCTGTGCAGCTTCCGAGCAGTTGCAAATACAAACAGGCATCTCCTGCTCCTTCCTCCTCCCTAGCTTTCAAGCAGTTTCTACCTATGTTTCCATAGCCTGGCATTTTGGGATTTCCAGAGCTCTTTACCAGGTGTATTGCTTTTGAATAAACTCTTAAAGATATAAAGTGAGCCAAAAGATCGTGGAAAAAAATGGAGAGATACATGCGAGAGCCTCGCACAGCCCAGGTTTTACAATTTGTGTGATGTTTCATTTCTTGTTTTGGATCTCTGATTTTTTTTTAGAAAGAATGCTGAAAAAGATGGCTGCCAAAATATTCACAGAAGTGAAATAGCAAGCACAAACCAGTATCCTCCATTTCCGAGCTCTGAATTGGATTATTTTCCCCCAACTAGCACAATCACTTAAAACATTTTGGGAATGGGAGATTAGATTACCTCATAGACACCTACTGAATGTGAAAGAGAGATCTCCATGCAAGCAAATGAATGCATGTCTGAGATTCCCTGAATGCCACGTACAGCTTCCTTTGTGAAATATGACAGCTCTCTTGGTTTACGTACTTTATCTCAGTGCTCAGTGTCTTATAATTGCCACAGTCACCTTTTAACCTAATGGTCATTGCTTTTTCTTCCCCCCTTCTTTCTGTAGCACTTTCTTATGCAAGGAGCTAAACAGTGATTAAAGGAGCAGGATGAAAAGATGGCACAGTCAGTGCTGGTACCGCCAGGACCTGACAGCTTCCGCTTCTTTACCAGGGAATCCCTTGCTGCTATCGAACAACGCATTGCAGAAGAGAAAGCTCAGAGACCCAAACAGGAGCGCAAGGATGAGGACGATGAAAATGGCCCAAAGCCAAATAGTGACTTGGAAGCAGGAAAATCTCTTCCATTTATTTACGGAGACATTCCTCCAGAGATGGTGTCAGTGCCTCTGGAGGACCTGGACCCCTACTATATCAATAAGAAAGTGAGTTCTTAGCCAAGTTGCCTTTACTTCCTCTATCTACTAATTGAATTGGTTTTGGGCTAGTCAGAGGGATGATGGTGAAGAATGTTGTGCCTCCTTCTTCTCTCTGTCTGAAGTATCACTAGAAGGCTGGGTGGGCCTGACTATGTAATGGTCCAGTAATCCTAGACGTCTTTTGGAAGCACACATTTGAACATGCGTTTTGGAGACAGGGAGAGAACTGATCAGGCATCCTCCAGTGGGGAAATGAGGAAGAGTAAAAGCCTGTTCACCTTCTTGAATACAAGTTATATTTTTAAATGAGTGCAAATTGACCCTGATTCTCTTATAATGCTGAGAAGCAAAAAGTGTCAACTAAGAGTAACATTTTAATTTTTTTTTATATTTGCAGGAGTAGTATCTAAACTCTTCCTTACAGCCTCTAGCTCTCTATAGGCACTTTTATCTTCAGCAGGTTTAATTATGCCTTCATACCACAGATTTTCTCCTTGCCTTTGCTCTCCACAGAATACATAATAGCAGGTGACTTATAAGTGCCAAAAAAAGAGTTTGAGCAAAGAACACACATGGAAAATCTTGAATGTCTCTTGAGAAAATTATCTAACTGAAGAAGTAATCGAAGCCTCATTTTTGTGCTTCCTGTGAATTATAAATGCAATTTAAACATACATATATTAAATCTTGGTAAAGATGCTAAGAATTCCTATGACACTGGCCACAAATTTTCTTTATATTCTCCTTTAAATCCCCATGTCACCTACCAAATTTAGGAAAGTTTATAGTGCTCAGAAAGAAAAAGCATCTATCATCATATCATATATTGATAATTTGTATATCGCTACATTATTTTATAGGGCAATATTTTTAAATAATGATCTCACTTTACTCTTAAAAATGTCCTCAATGTATATTCTAAATTCTGTTTTATGTGTTGTGTTTTCTTTTTCAGACATTTATAGTATTGAATAAAGGGAAAGCAATCTCTCGATTCAGTGCCACCCCTGCCCTGTACATTTTAACTCCCTTCAACCCTATTAGAAAATTAGCTATTAAGATTTTGGTACATTCATATCCTTTTTCAAATAGTCAATGTGATTTTCTTCTTTGACTAAATTATTGAGCTGTGCATTTTTCAAAATGTATGTGGTTGGAGATGTTATGTGCTCTTTCTTTTTCTTTCCTTTTATTCAACAGTTAGTATGTTGCAAAATGGGATTGTAGGTAAGTGAACCACTTTTTCCCATTTCTTGAGTATTTCTCCTCTGCCTGACTCACTACTTCTTTCTTTCTTCTTTTATCCTCTGCTCCCTGCTGGATTACTAGTTATACCCAAGGCTTTTTCATAAAGTTTGATGCTATTACCACGCTCTCTTTTTATGTCTTCAAATTTTACAATGTTATATAATGGAGTAAACTCCATGAGCTAATTTTCTTTTCTGCTTCTACATTTGGCTAATAAATATACATAATCTGAATTACAATTTTATATCTTTTTGGTTTGAATTTTACCACTTTCTGCTTCTGAAAACTTTGAGTTAATAAATGTTTACAATTTCAAATATTTCTCCAAATTCTTTTCCCACCAGCATTCCTGTTGACTTCCTATTTTTTTTTCTTTAACTTTTTCTTCTTGTCCCTTGTTTCTAGGTTTTATTTAAGTCACAGATCCTGTTACAATTATTTCTCTCCAAAGGCTTAATGTCTGTTTGCCCATATACATTCTCATTTTATTCTTTATTCTCCTTATTGAAGTATCTACTTTCCTGAGAGGGAATTGATGACATCTTGGTGGTAGATGGTAATTTGATTTACTCCATGAAGTTAAATAGAGTAGTTGGGAATGGGAAGTTTTATTCCAGACCAGAAATAATGATCTGGCTGATAGCCAGCTGGAATGCCAAGGAAGCAAAGGCTTAGAAGACTGAGGCTGTGCTGGGCAGGGGCATTTACAGGAAGAACACAGAAGCCTTGGGATGAGGAGTGGTATGTATTGGGGACCAGAGGTAAGGCAAGGGAAACTGAGATTTAAACGAAGCCTCAGATAGGACATGTTCTTTCTTCTTTAGGAAGAGTCATTGCTTGGAATTCCACTGCAAGGTCAACCTAGAGCCTGGTTTTAAAGCTTGCAGTATAAAAGCTTACCACCTCTAACAGGCCCAGAAAATATTTGAATTAGATAAGGTAGGGAATTCAGGAAATTGGATACGCCTGATACAGGTTATTCATCTCAGTTCTGGGTGAAGATGTAAAGTATATCCCCAGGCTAAACAGTGTCTTTAGAAGCATGGCATTCTGTAAGTCTCCTCTTAACCTCTAGTGATTCTCTCTTGCAGGTTTGCATAGACATCAACATATTTGATATTTATGTTTTAAAATTTAGTAATTTCATATGCATTACTTTAGGTAATACTGTTTTCTTACCTCTGTTTTTCAAATAAGAGACTCAGTTGCACATGGAGAAAAAAATTGTATTTGAGTTAGCATTAGAAAGAATAATATAGTTGGAATTTATATTTGGGTCTCCTGAATTATAAATTATGATCTATTATTATGTTTCAAGTATTTATAATCTGTGCACTAAGTAAATCTTTCCATTTTTAAATAAATGTATGCTCCTTACATAAACATAATTTATAAAATTATAGGAAAAATTCAGAGTTATGCTCTATTCATAGTAGGTACTGGGAGAATATGTATTGAATAAATAAATGAGTAATAAATCAGACATTAGAAAATCGGACACAAAACAAATGAAAAAAGAATGGATCAGGAGAATTTATTTCTGCATGTGAATGATAAGATGAAATTAAGAAAACCCAATATTTTTTTTTAAAGCAGATGTTTGATATAAAACTTTTATGAGATCATGTATTTCTTTGAAAATCTCATGAAAGCTATTGTTTCTACTCACAAAAAAATCCTAGGACACTGTGAATCCCAATTTAAGACCACTGGAAAAGATACTTCTAGTGGTAAAGGGCAAGGGCAGTTTTAGAAATTCTGATCAGAGAATCTGGTTATTGAAGATATAGTTTATGCTGGGATAAATCCAGATACAACTTGAACTTGAGGCCTTGTGTTTGCTTCTTAAAAGAAAGAACTCAATCTCCAAAGGCCAAAGTTGTTAGGAGGCCTACAATGATGGATGTTGATCTATGAAGCCAACCAAGTAAATCTATTAAGTTATGCTCAGTTGAACTGTTGACTGTCCTAGAAGCTTACAAATTGCCATAGCCACAAATTTCTTGCAATGTAGAAAATAAGATTTTTTAAAAATCTCTAATTTCCCAAATTAAAATATATTTCAGATGTCTCATCTTGGTGTAGAGCTATAAGAAAAGAAAAAGGCAGGTGTGCTACTATTCCAAGATAGATAAGTCTTTCAGTCTTTTGATGATATCTGCCCAATTGATCACTGATCCTAGTAAACTTGGATGTATATAATGCTGTAGTTTGTAATTGATTTTCATAATGATTTTGTCCTTTATTCTTTGCAATGCAAACCCTAAACTCAAATCCTGGTTTTTTGACTTCAAGTGTAGTGCCATTTACTGTAAGTTAAAAATGCTTAGAGATGATCATGGTGAGTTTGGGCACAATTGGGAGGTCATTGTGTATTTATTATCATTAATTTATGTACAGCAAAAGGCCATTCACAATTAAGAAATTTGTATTTTAAACCCAGATCTCTATTTCCAACAAAAAGCCTGACTTGTTTCCTAAGGAGGTCTTACCATTGTTAGGAGCTGTTGCATGTCAAATTAGCTTTGGTTTTTGACTTTGGCGGAATGAGAAGTTATGCTTATGATATTTTTACCAGGGCATATATTGAAAACTGAAAATCCTTTTGAGGTGCCTGGTATCTTGTTTGATATTTAAATAAAATATGATTATATTTTCTAGATAGCAAACAAGTTAAAAATAATCTGTGCCTCTAAAATTTCCTACCAGAGTTTTAAATGTGTTTCATCTCAGGTTTTATTATTTAAACTTAATATACACACACCCTTCTTCTTTATTTTGTATTTGCTTTCATTCATTTGCAAATACTTACTGAATACTACCAAGTGGCAGATATTCTTCTAAGCATTTGGATGCTACATTGAACCGAACAAAGTCCCTGTTCTCATGTAGTTACATTCATGCATGTGTGTGTTTGGGAGGAGAAAGATAATAAACAAATAAATCATATGGAAGTACTGATAAGTGCTACTAAGAAACATAAATCAGTGTAAAGGGGAAGAGTAAAAAGGTGTTGTGTTTGGGATCGTATGGCCAGGGAAGTCCTCTCTGAAAACATTCAATTTGAGCAGAGATCTGAAGGAAGTGAGGGAGAAAGACTTGGAAATCTAGGAGAAAGTCAGTTCAGGGGAACAGCAAGTAAGAAGGTAAAGTCTGAAGGTGACGTGCCCCTGGAATGTTCCAGAATCAGCAAGGAGACCTGAGTGGCTGGAGTGGAGTGGGAAAAGTAGGGAGCAGAGGAGATAAGGTCAGTGAGAGTGGAAGACAGGGGCTGAAGTTGTAGGTGAGGTGAGGTGCGTTGTAATGAGGACACCAAATTTACTCTGCATGAGATGAGGAGAGATGACAGGAGGGTTTTCAGCAGAAGAGTGTCACAACCTGACTCACATTTTTACAAGATCGCTCTGGCTGCTCTGTGGAGAATAGGCTGTATGTGGGGGAAAGAGCCGACTGTCATGAAGGCGAGAGATGATGGCAGCTTGGACTATGGCGGAAACAATGAGAGTGGTAAAATGTCATCAAATTTAGATGTATTTTGCAGAAGAGCTGGTGGGATTTGTTGAACAGTTGGATGTGGGGTATAAGGGAATGAGAGGCGCTAAGGATGACTGTATGTGTTTAGTCTGATCAA
This sequence comes from Cheirogaleus medius, assembly GCA_008086735.1. Lineage (NCBI taxonomy): Eukaryota > Metazoa > Chordata > Mammalia > Primates > Cheirogaleidae > Cheirogaleus > Cheirogaleus medius. The sequence continues at coordinate 13,259,767 of VBSM01001562.1, forward strand.
AAAAGAAAAAGGAAGTTGCTTTTGTCGGAGCTTGGGGGAACTGGAATGGAGCAATTTGGTGGGTAAAATCAAGAGTCTGGCTTTGAACATGTTCTGTTTGAGACACCTGTTAGACATCCAGTGGAGGAGTTAGGGAGTTAGATGGATGTGCAGATCTGGACTTCAGGACAATGTTGGGCTGGAGGTGTCCAACTTTGGGAAGTGTCAGCATATAGATGATATTTAAAGTCATGACACTGAATTAGGCTGCCAAAAAGCTGAGACACTCCAAATTACACAACTAATGCGGAGCTAACTATCATTCACAAATGGTAGGAAAATGAAAAACATAGGTTTTGGTATCAGAAAGCCTGGTTCAAACTCCATCTCTGAAATTTACCTAGTAGTTATGTGACCTTGGGCCAAGTTACTCCCATGGTTTTGAATCTCAGTTTCTCCATCTATAAAATTATAATCATAGTTTAGACATCCATAATAATAAAATGTGTGATAAGTACCTAGCACCAGGACCCATGAGTAGCACTTGATAAGTACTTGTTAAAGGTACCTATGACAGCTGTTCTTGGGAGTAGCCACAATTCTAGCAGCAACTGCTGCAAGATTTGCAAAAACACATTTCTCATATTGCATAAGGAATTGCACAAAGAATTCTACACAAAGCACGACTCTGTTCTGGCTTGACTTTGCAAACAAAGTGTATATATAGCATCAGAGTTTGGGGCAGTAGTTAATCAAAACACAATGTGGTCAGTCTCAACTGTCTCATTTTGCAGTTGAGTTAATTGAACCCCAGAGATGTTTAGACTCTTTTTAAAGCCACATTTTCTGTCAGTGGCAGAGCTAAATCTTCAGACCAGATCTTCTGGTTCTCAGCCCAGTGTTCTTTGCATTTCCCATCTGATAGAAGAAAATGGATTTTTAAACCCTCAGATATAATGCACTGGAGGCACCAATGTTCCTGTGTCTATGTATTTCAAACGTTATTTTCAGTGGCTAAAACTTACTAGCATGTTTCCCCGAAAATAAGACAGTGTCTTATATTTATTTTTCCTCAAGAACACACCCTAGGGCTTATTTTCAGGGGACGTGTTATTTTTTTTAAGTACGGTACAACAATCTACATTTATTCAAATATAGTTAAGTGGTCTTCTTCTGGAACATCATCATAGTAAAATGGCAGCCACAGCTTTCCTTCTTTCCCCTGGGGACACACAATACCTAAAGGGGAGTCTCCCGCTCCTCACTTCACTGAGACTTTCCCCTCAAAGCTTCAGCTTGCAGCACGCACAGGATGGCCAGGACCTGACAGGGGGAGCTGACCTTGTTGGTGGGGCTGCCCACACCTTTCCGGTCACATCTGGGATAGTAGCTGTCACGATGGGGCAGAGGAGAAGGGCTGCTCATCTTCTTTACTTCTCCATGACGAAATGCATGGGTTGTGCAGATACACTGCGTAGCCACGCCCATCACTAGGTCTTATATTCAGGGTAGGGCTTATATTGTGCAAATGCTTAGAAATCCTGCTAGGGCTTATTTTATGGGTAGGTCTTATTTTCGGGGAAACATGGTAATTCATTAACGGTGAAATACATTTCTTAGCTCATCCCAAATTTATATGGTATCCAAATAGAAATATTAAAAATCATGGTTTTCCATGGGAAGAACTACAAAGATCTATCCCAAAGGAGGTGATACAACATAACAATTTCCCTTTTTTCTGCTTTCAGTGTTCAGAAGTTAACACTTAGTTGTCTACTGGTAAATAGAAGTTTGTTGATATTAAAATTAAACAACTCAAGAGTTAACAGTATATATGTGATATTTAGTCAGTATTACTGCTGGCTCTGAAATATGCACTGATAAATAGAAAGAGACTTATCCTACTCTGTTTTTTTTTGAAACAGAGTTTCACTCTGTTGCCTGGGCTAGAGTGCTGTGTCATCAGCCTAGCTCACAGCAACCTCAAACTCCTGGGTTCAAGCGATCCTTCTGCCTCAGCCTCCCGAGCAGCTGGGACTACAGGCATGCGCCACCATGCCCGGCTAATTTTTTCTATATATTTTTAGTTGGCCAATTAATTTCTTTCTATTTATAGTAGAGACGGGGTCTCGCTCTTGCTCTTGCTCAGGCTGGTCTCGAACTCCTGACCTTGAACAATCCTCCTGCCTCGGCCTCCCAGAGTGCTAGGATTACAGGCGTGAGTCACCAAGCCTGGCCTATCCTACTCTGTTTTGAATTCTCCATTTTTGCATTAGAACACCTTTATCATAAAACTATCTTCTCCCACCAGTTTACATATAAGTTAAAAATTCTTTGGCAGCTTCTCTGAATATTATGTCATTACAAAATCTCTGAACAGAGTACAATGTCTTTCTCTTCCTTAAGAATAACAAAGAAATACCCTATGTTTTTATATCCAATAAATTATTAGTGCTAATAAAAAATAACAGATTATTATCTTAGTGGATAGTGATGGTATACTATTATCTACATTTATATGAGAAAACTGAGCCTCAAAGAATTAAACAACTTGCCGAAGCTCACGTGGCTGGTAAAGGATGCATCTGATCCATGCTTCATTGCATTAAAGCTCGTGCTGCTTCATCCTAAATCCATGGATAATGGGGGTGGGTGTGTTGGTGCTTTAATGATCCCAGCTTCATATTAAGGACTACTTAAACTGTTTTCAGTATAAACTTAAAGAAGTTTTTCCTCAACATATACACATGGGAAATATTTTACATTTGCCAACTGGCAAGTTAGCACCAATCAATAGGTTAACCTACTTTTATTAATACCTGGTATAAAGAAATTAATAGGTTTTAATAGATTAAAAAGATCCCCTGATATTATATAAAGTTAATCTGCCTCTGCATTATTTTATACACAAAGCTCTTAAGGAACTTCTGCTCCAGGATAAATTGTTCTTTTGAAAAAGGTACTTTAGTTTATGCCTTGTTCTTTTTAGTTAGAAAAATAATATAGGATGTATGCATTTTGCTAATAGTTCTAGCCCCTTGAAATATGCCTTGATGTGGGGTTTTTATACTTTTTTAATGTATGATATCACTAAAGTAAAATTAATGCCCATATTATATGTTTTAATATTTAAATATTTCTTATGATTATCTGAAACCTTAACATTTTAGTCACTCACAAAAATCCAGGAATTTGAAAACTATGGGACTGATGAAATAAATGAATAATGATTAATAAAGGTAATGGATTATGAAACTCTTTAATTAGAGATACCTATTTCATATCACAAGTATGAAAACCTGACTTTAGTTATCTACTATTTTGTCTTAAAAGTGAAATAGATTTGTTTTTTTTAAAGTGTCTGTTAGGATTTTAACTTAAGTGTATACTTTATTATTAAAATGATAGTAATACAATGCAGAAAACACATGTTTTTTAGCATAATACTTTATTATCTGTAACTTGGTAGGAAACTATCATTATTTGCATTGTTAATTAATATTGAAATATATATTTTACTTTAATATACAATTAAATTCTACCATTATAATGAGTAAATATTTTAAGTGTCATAAAACTATGGTTGAGTTCATTATATGACATATATGACATATATCTCATGGAAATGTTAATTTCCACCTTATATTTATCCTATGTCTTAACCTTCCAAAAATTATAGAAACTTGTGTCCACAATATATGTGAAAACAAATTTCATGCTGTATTTTGTTCCAAATCACTGAACATATCATCCAAACCATTAAAAAGGGAAAATATTATTCCATTTAGTAATAAACTAATTGTGAAACTGACTTCATTCAATAGTCAACTGATAGTATGTGAAATAGTGGATATAGTGGTAAATAATACAGACATGATCCCTACCCTCATGAAGTTCATAGACTGGTAGAAAAGACCAACACTAAAATTTGTCAGTGGAGGAATGGCATAAGGTGTTTCAGGGATATATAACTGGTAGATCTAAACAGATCAATGTGAATATTAAAGGAAAAGTATGAGTTGGCAACAGTGAAGTAAAGAGCATTTTCAGGGAGAAGAGTTGGCCTTTGCAAGACCCTGACTTAAGAAACAGAATACAAAGCATTCATAACATTCAATGACCTAAAATAATCACAGTATTATCAGGATGGGGATAGTGCAATGAAGAGAAAAATAGCATGAAACTGGAGAAGCAGACAGAGGTCAGACTCAGAATCTTGAATGTATGTTAAAGATGTTTGATCATCACTGTAAAAGTGGAAGAAAGGTACCAAAATAATCTAAATTACATTTACAAAGGTCATTTTGGTGCAGTATGCAGAATGTGTTGAAAGAAGTCAAACATGAATTCAGAAAGACCAGTTGAGAGGAAACTGCAATAAACTAGATGGACCATTAGACTTGATGTTAGTCTTGAAGGACACTTGGACCATGCAATGATACGGGGATGGAAAAACAGTGGATTGGATACAGAAATAGCAAGCAGAATTAACAATATTTGGTGCTAACTTGGATGTGTAGGTTTAAGGAGAAAGAGAAATACAAGATTGCTCCTAGATCCCTGGCTAGATCATGGGGCATTTTGTAAGAATACAGAGCTGTTAAAGGAGCAGTATTTAGCAGCAGAAGCAGAGGGGTAAGGTGAAAAGATTTTTAATTCAGTTTACAACTAAATTTTTTTTAAATGATTTTGAAATATCAATGAGATATCTAAGTGCTGACATCATACGCACAATTGTGTGTGTGGAATTCAGAAGAAAGATCTTACCTGGAGAGAAGTATTTGGGATTGGTGGGTACATAAATGGTTATGCTTGTTGAGCTATGTTTGTTGATGACCCGTACTAGGATGAGGACAGCAGAAGAGGGGAAGATGATTTAGATATCCATGTCTTTCTTCTCTAAAAGGAAAATGTAACACTTCAAAGGATATAGAGAAATTGGTGCCCCAAGGCATGGAGAAACCAGGGAATTGGGAACTCATGAAAGCAAAGGGAAGAGAACTTAATGCAAAAGGGAGAAATCATCTTTGTCAAATGCTGCAAAGAGAGCAAGTCAAATAAGAACTCAAAATTATTCTTTTGTTCTTGTGAGAAAACATGAAGATATTTGTCATCTTTAGAAAGAGAAGCTCATAGGCTGAGGATATGACAAAGGAAAAGAAAGATAAACGACTCTTTCAAGAAATTTGGCTGTGAAATGGAGAAGGAAGGTAGAGTTGTAAGTAGTTAAAAAGGTTGTGAGTTACAGGAGAGAATTCTCCACCCTCCACTCATCCTCCAAGATAGGAGAGACTTAAGCAAGTTTGTGTTGACAGGGAGAGACCAATAGAGTGGGAGATATTAAAGATAAGAGAAGGAAGAGATAAGGGATTGCTGAAGTATTGCAGAAAGGTGGAAAGTGTCCCCAGCATGTGTGGAGGGATTGAAGACTTTCCCACTGTGACAGGAAGGAGGAAAGGATAGGTCCCAATGCTGAGAGGTTTGTTGCTTTGGGAGTGAGCAGTGGAGATATGCCAGTATGATGCTACCTCTTTTCTCTTGTGAAATAGGAAATAAGATCTTCACCTTGAAATAGAGAGGGAACGGAGAAGAGGGTTGGAGGTTGGGGGAAAGTGGAGAATATTTGAAGTTGTCTTTGCAGAGAGTAAGAGGTGCAGTAAAGTGGAAAAATACAGGACTGTGTTGAGGACCACTGAGGTTGGTGACCACACATTTAGAGTGGTACTAATCTGCCAAGGGAATGTTCTTTTCCCCACTAGGGCCTGGGCCAGCTGGCACAGAGGATCCTGTGGTTTTATACACTAATAGCAATGCATCATTAATTTTATATTATTTTTTGTTTGTTTTTAGGAATAAAGGAAAACTATGTATTCCTTCTTTGAAATGTTGTTTTTCTGTGTTCTCTAGATTGTAGTGCCCTCGTGTGGCTGATCCACATCATTTACTTATGACTGTTTTCATGTGGATGCATTTGAACAAGCTGAGAATTAAGTATGAGCTTTATAGCACTGCTACTGAAGATTAAAAGAAAATCAATTATTGCTTTGACTATAACCAGTTGTATATGCAAAGAAACTTCCTTTCTAGATTAACACAATATTGACTACTCACTGTCCTGTTGTACTGCTCCCGAAATCGTGTCTATATTTTGTGATGTGTAAGTAATATGATGATTTGTAACAAAAGATAAAGAGTAAGAAGGAATATGAATAGTATTTATTCCCTCTCTGAGATTTTTATGATTGTGTCTAAATTTCCTGCCTTGCATAATAATTGTGACTGAATCTTTATTCTTTTAACTTGTTTATTTTGAGACAGGATCTCACTTTATCACCCAGTCTGGAGTGCAGTGGTGTGATCATAGCTCACTGCAACCCCCTGCCCCTGGGCTCAAGTGGTCCTCTTGCCTCAGCCTCCTGAGTCGCTGGGACTATAGACAAGCAATACAATACCAGCTAATTTTTAAATTTTTTTGTAGAGATGGGGTCTTACTATGTTGTCCGGGCTGATCTTGGACTCCTGGCCTCAAGTGATCCTCCCGTCTTGGCCTCTGAAAGTGCTGAGATTACAGGCATGGACCACTGTGCATGACTTGAATCTTTATTGTGCTTTTTATTAAATTGAAAGAAAATCATTTCAATTGTCTGACTACTGAATATTTTCTTAAACAGGTTTTATTTACTGTTTATTCAATGTAAAGGAAAGTGAAGGACATTGGCTATACTTACATAAGTAAAATTGGATAGGGTACAACAAACCAGATATTTGTTATAAGCAGTGTTCTCTATGCTTCAGGAAGTAAGGAAAGCAATTTATTGAGCATCTACTATGTATCAGGCCAATTAAACTGTAGGAGACTTAATATATTTTAACTAATTTGATCCTCATAGCAATCTTCTCAAATTATTTTTTCTTTCTTTTATAGCCAAGTGAACTGAGATTCAAGGAAGTTGGCCTCAGTTACAAACCCAAGAAATGACATCACTAACACCTGCCATCTTCCCTCACAATTCAGAATTTTATGAGCAATTACAGTATATTATATTTAGAAAAGACCTTATTATAAGACATTCCACTATGGTGATCCTTAGAATGCAGTTATAATGCATTTAATTAATTACTTGAATTCTCTTGTCGAATTTTCTTCAGGATTTACATACATGCTGAGCTTGCAGTTCTGTTGTTCAGTTGAGTCTGTCATTAAGGGAACTTAAATTGATAAATTATTCACCAATAAACTTATTTCTTTGTATTTAATTTTTTAATCACTGAAAGTACCTAAATAGCCTCAAAATAGTTGATGGTTGGCCATTAGGCATGATCTAGATATGGAGTTGTTGAATTACAGAAAAATGTTTAAAAGTCAATGTTAAAATGATAAGTAGCATAAAATAATAATAAGCATGAAAATTTTAAGCTACATGGTGGTGAAGGCATGGTAGTGCATGAAAGTGAGATTGCTCCATTGAACTTTGTCTTCCTTGACAATATTCTTCTACTTTATTCAATGTGCTCATTATGTGCACTATTCTTACCAACTGTGTATTTATGACCATGAGCAACCCTCCAGACTGGACAAAGAATGTGGAGTAAGTAGAAAATTTAAAAATATCTTTCCATATTGACATTGCTTTATGTTTCCAACTGTCCTTTGTAACATCTTGAGACCACATCAGTTCCTTTAACAAATCATGCTAGCTACTCTAAACCAGACACTGACTCAAGTTTATTTTAACCACTAATTTCCTCTAGAACAAAGCTTGCAGTGGCTCATTCAGTAGCTCAAATTACTGCACTGGTTTGACTGTTAATATTTTAGCCCTTTATTTTTCTTGTGAGTCTTAGGCTCTTTTGAAGATCACCAGTGATTTGCTAATATCTACTGAAAAAATTTATACCTAGTTTGTATATTCCTTTTCTAATGGCTATCACAGTTCTATGTTTTACTAGTATATATTTCATGGCTCTTAAGGCTGCATACTTTATGAAATACAAATCCTTTGTTCGTTTTGGATTAATACTTATTTGTTTAATCAGACTGAAAGCCAGTGTATTTCAGATATCTTCATATGGACTGATATTATTTGTATCCTTTAAAGTAATTAATGTGGAAAGTACAATATTCATTTATTTATAGTCAATGAGAATGTCTTTTGGAATTTAATGTTTCTTTTTGCCTTAAGCCCCACTTAAGCTCTATATCATAAGAAGACCAATATTGAAGCTCATAATTTTGTTTGTGTTTAAATCACCTTTAAGATATTTACATATAAATTAACTACTAGATCTTTAATGTGAGCATGGCTATTTTCTCTCAGGTACACCTTTACAGGAATTTATACTTTTGAATCACTTATTAAAATACTTGCAAGGGGCTTTTGTTTAGAAGATTTCACATTTCTCCGGGATCCATGGAATTGGTTGGATTTCACAGTCATTACCTTTGCGTAAGTATCTTAATACATTTTCTATCCTGGAAGAGTATTGGTGGGAGCCTATAATATATTTCTCCTTGGTGGCTTCCCTTGACAGATCAAGCATTTTTCTTACTTATCATGTAAATTTGGAGTATTTGTCTTCCAATCAAATCATTTGGTTTAAAGAAATTAGGAATTATCATAGTAAATTACATGGCTTTGTTTTCAATTAGCACTGTAAAGTAATTAAAATAAAGTTTCTCAAATAACAGGGATTGTGATTGATGACAATGCCATTTTTCTCTTGATTGGGAAATTTGATGGCAACACTCATTGAAGTTGAAAAGGTCTTGATGAAAGACCAACGTAGACTTAGATTTCCCTAAATTCTGAATAACTCTGATTTAATTCTACAGGTATGTAACAGAATTTGTAAACCTAGGCAATGTTTCAGCTCTTCGAACTTTCAGAGTCTTGAGAGCTTTGAAAACTATTTCTGTAATTCCAGGTAAGAAGAAAGTGGTATAAGGTGGTAGGCCCCTTATATCTCCAACTGTTTCTTGTGTTCTGTCATTGTGTTTGTGTGTGAACTCCCTATTACAGATATGTGACAGAGTTTGTGGACCTGGGCAATGTCTCAGCGTTGAGAACATTCAGAGTTCTCCGAGCATTGAAAACAATTTCAGTCATTCCAGGTGAGAGCTAGGTTAAACACCGAGGCTGACTTTAGCTGCATTGGTGCTACAATCACAGCTTTTGTGCAGAAAGAAGCCTTGTTGCTTGTCGCATATCGCAAATAAATATGTAAAAAAGCAAGAATCAGTACATCATATTTTGGATGGATTTGATTCTTGGCTTTTTACTAGTTGCTTTCTTTAAAACTGATCTAAATCAGCCTTTGAGTTTAACAAGTTTTGCATGAGGCACTTGCAGTAACAGGCTACATGGTTTGCATTCTATAACATCAAGCTTTTCGCATAGAAGCTAAACTATGAGATATTCAGGTTGATGCAAATTTGACCATTTAGACCTAAAACTGGCAATCTTTTTAACTGCAGATAAATAAAATGAAAGAGCAAGAGCAAAGGATAGCATGAGTGCTGCATGGGGCTCAGTTTTCAGATGTCTTCCTTTTTTAACCCGTACTTAACCTTGCAGATTCACAAATATATAGCCTCATAATTCAGTGACTTCCAGATTTCTTACTATTCTATTCATATAGACTTTTCTAAAACCAATGAGGGGTTAGAGAGTAAGACATCTGCAAATAAAAGCAAAATATTTACACAAGGTTGATGTTTAAGCATGAATAACAAAATCATTTCTTTTGCTCTAAGGAGTGTTTGGAAATACACATTTGGTCCGTTTCCATTCACAGTTTTATAATGAACATACAAATTCTGCTTTCATTCATTTTCACCAGCTAGCAGGCTTTTCATGAAACTATTATTCAACCACAAACATTAAACTAATATTGTTGGCATTCTGCATGACATTTTTATTTTCCAGGACAAGCTCATGATATTTGTACTGGTAAAGAAGCTGTTGAATAGTATATTTAAATTCTTCCCTCTGATTTTATTTATAGGCCTGAAGACCATTGTGGGGGCCCTGATTCAGTCAGTGAAGAAGCTTTCTGATGTCATGATCCTGACTGTGTTCTGTCTGAGTGTGTTTGCGCTAATAGGACTGCAGCTGTTCATGGGCAACCTGCGTAATAAATGTTTGCAATGGCCCCCAGATAATTCTTCCTTTGAAATAAATATCACTTCCTTCTTTAATAACTCATTGGATGGGAATGGTACCATTTTTAATCGGACAATCAGCATGTTTAACTGGGATGACTATATTGAGGACAAAAGTAAGATATACTCTTTTAACCATTAAGTTGTTTAGTTCTTTAAATATTAAAAACCATTTATAGTGGAAATTATCTCAATTTTGATGTGATCCAAATGACCTAGACTACCATAAGATGACTTAATGCATGTAATGGAGACATCAAATGATACCTTATTCCTTTTTTCTTATCTGTCAATTGATAAGGTAAAAGTTATCATTTGAAAATGTGTTATCTTCTCTAAAGCTAGGGTTGAAAGTAATTCCATATGCTGTATAAACAAAAATATTTATTCGGTAGGCATTGATCAGGCATTTTCAGCCATCTTAATAAATAAATCAGTAGTTTGAACTGTTTGATATATTCTGCTGAAATGTGTTAAGAAAACAGGGGAAAATATTAATAATTCAGCCTTTCTTGATTGACTCAGCATATGTATTGAGTATATATAATGTATCTGGAAATAGAGAAGATAAAACCAAGATGAAATCAGAATTTGTGTACTTATCAGAAAGTTAAGCAACCCTGATTCGCCCATTCACTAATTGATATTCCACTTGTCCCTTTGGTGTCAGTCATTGTATTATAGTTGTTTATCAATATAGTTTGCTTTTATTTTAGGCATAGGTATCAGAATCAACTTATTGATGCCATATACTTCAGGATAATTTACTATCATTGAATCCAGAGCCACTGTCAATTTTCTTAGGTGTATGTGTGTGTGTTTGTATGTGAATATATAAATATATATGTTAGTTTGTGTGTGTATGTTTCCTGGGATCATCTGTGCAATTAATTAAAATTATATGCAAAGCATACCCTGAAAATAAAAACCAGATATACTTAGAATACCTATATCTCCAAAGAAGCAAGTTTATCTTGTACATTTGAAAGGTAGAAATCAAGCAAAAACCCAAAACAAAACATTTATTTACAGCATCATGAGAGGGAACAAATACTTAAACCTACTTCTCACAGGAAATTAAGTTAAAATTGTCAGGAAAAAAATGTGTGAATCTATTTTGAGTCCAGGCAAAAAGTATTTGTAAAGTAAAATTTTATTTGCATGGAAGGATTCAGAAACAACAGGCTTTCCTCTCTCTCACTTTTTGTGCCAAGCCAGCAGTCTTATTTCACAGCCCTTTCTTGAAGTATCCCAAGCAATTTGTTTATATTTGCAATATTGACGTGAGAATGCTATAATAGTTGATTCTTCTGAAAAAATTTATTTTAAAAGTAGATTTTTCTAAACATTTATGTAATCAAAAATGTCATATTTTGATATTTATTCGATATTATGAAAATCTTTTCACTTAGCTCTATATATCCTTATTTTATCCATTTTACTATGAATGGAAATATTCGTAAGCTTTGTTACCTAAACACAATGGCTGGAATGTTTTACAGGCTTTTTAATGATTCTTTCTCTTCCTTGCTCTTTAAATAGGTCACTTTTATTTTTTGGAAGGACAAAATGATGCTCTGCTTTGTGGCAACAGCTCAGATGCAGGGTAAGTAATGCTTACTGGGTTTCAGTCCACACTGCTCCAACAGCCTCAATCACTTGCCACCTCCCACCCACCTGGTCACTCCTCATTCAAAGCCCTCCATAAATCCCACTTCACACTGGCTCTCAGAATAGCTGGGGTAAGTGTGGATTCTCACCTCCCTCTCACACTCATATGCAGCAATTACTTTTCCATATTAGGTCACATCTAATCCTCCAAATTAGCTCAATGGAAAATAGAGAGAAAAGCAGCACATATACATAAGAAGATTAAGTTAATAGAATTCATAAGCACATACTTTTATAAGCGTGATATTTTATATATTCTAGTGTGATCTCCACGGCTTAAAATGTGAGATCTCCAAAGATAATGTATACATCTGAGGCATGGTGAGTGTATATGTTTAGCATATTTTAGCAAAGTGCTAAAGAGCATAGATGGACAGTCTGCATACATTCAGACTTTGACCCCACCATATAATGTGACCTCTCCTTGACTTAGTTTCCTTGTATGACAAATGTGTACAATAATAGTAGGGTTTCTGTGAGGTTAAGTGGATTAATGAATGTATAGTTATTAGAGCACTCAATAAATGCTTTTCATTATTATTATGGACATCATGCAAATATTTGTTATTATGAAGTATTGCACAGCTAAAGCCTAGGAAAATTCAGAGAAATAATTACATTTACCTATTGTCAAGGTTTTAGAATATAGACAAAAGTCTAACGTTCTTTCTATGGCAGATGATATTGTAGACACTAGTAACTAATACCTCTAGCAAAATTCCCAGCAATAACAGGCTTTGAATTTGACTCCTATGGTCAACATTGTGCTGCCTTTAAGTAACACAGACTGATTGTAATTCCTTGTCTGTACTGTACTGGGTGTTTACATATAATATCCTCTTGAATATTTGCAAATTTGTGAAGCAGGTTCTGTTGTTAGTCCTTTCTTACATATAAGGCATTGAAAGATTAGCAAGTTAGGAAACTTATCCAAGGTGATTCATCTCAGAAGTGTCAAGCATGACATTGAGGCCAGGTCTGCTTGATCTTTAAGGTCATACTAGAAAATCCTCACTACACAGAGTCATTCCTTCCTTTCAGTGTGCCTCTGCTCATCCTTTCTTCACCTCTTTGCCCTGCCCCACATTTACACATTTTGGCTTCAAGACATCTTCAATGAAAATCAACTTTTTCCCTATAGACTTATTTAGTTCTGTAGCCCACAAGTCCCAGAAGATACTAATCATGATATGATTGCTTTTATATGGAGACATAATAAATATAATAATGACAATTCTGAATGACAGAGGAATACACAAAATAGACTTAATAGATTCTGTTATTATATAAATCAATCCACATAGTGTTGGGTTAAGTGCTGGGTGAGGTGAGAGAAATCAGCTTTCTCTAGTGTTCATGTAAAATAGACATTGGTATCTATAAAAACAGGAAAGCCAACTAGCAGACTTCCTGTTACTGACTCCCTTTCTTTTCTCTGACCTAATTACAGCCAGTGTCCTGAAGGATACATCTGTGTGAAGGCTGGTAGAAACCCCAACTATGGCTATACAAGCTTTGACACCTTTAGTTGGGCCTTTTTGTCCTTATTTCGTCTCATGACTCAAGACTTTTGGGAAAACCTCTATCAACTGGTGAGAACAGATTAAATGATTTTTCAGGAAAGCATGAAATACTGAGATCAAGAGAATTGTTATAGAATTCTTTATAACTTGAAATGTGAGCTTGTAACATCCTGTATAAAATTGATTAAAATATCTCTTCCATTTTGCAGACACTACGTGCTGCTGGGAAAACGTACATGATATTTTTTGTGCTGGTTATTTTCTTGGGCTCCTTCTACCTTATAAATTTAATCCTGGCTGTGGTTGCCATGGCCTATGAGGAACAGAACCAGGCAACACTGGAAGAGGCTGAACAGAAGGAAGCTGAATTTCAGCAGATGCTTGAACAGTTAAAAAAGCAACAGGAAGAAGCTCAGGTATAGCAAACTTAGAGCCCTTTTGTTTTTGTTTATCTCAATTCTCTGATGGAAACGTTGAGGTCAGTGGCATGGTAATTGACATTAGAATCATGTCGTATGTGTTTGGTGGGTGTTGGGACCCTGTTTGGTTATTAGGAGATTATTACTTCATTTTGGTGATCATTGTCAATGCTAATGACATCGAAACATGCAGAAGTATAATTGCTTTATTGACTTATTTTTTCTTCCTTGTGACTCCTTGAGGAAATTAACTATTAACATCCTCATTTACTCAAACTCACAAAGTAGGTAGACCTACATGCCCTCAATTGAAGTATTTTCTTAGAGGAAGAGGAATTCAGTTATAGCTGCTTCTACATTACAGTCTTGCTAGAAGTAGGAAAGGTCAGAAAACCAGAGTTGAACTAAGAAGATTGTTTCATAGAGTCTGGAAAGGCAAAGACCTATTCAATATTTGTTCTCCTCTATATGAAGTGTATAAATGTAGGCTTCTGGGTTGCATAAGAAAGTCATTAGTGTATAAATGTACTAAAACACTAACATTCTCTCCTATTCCCCTATAAATCCTTTAATTTGGAGTTGACGAGCCTTCAAAATAAGGCAAGAATTATATTTGCTTGATTTAATGGCATTAACTAAGCCGATTGCCTATTTTTGTCTTTTTTGGGGGGGAAGATGTTGAATGCAATTCCCTTTTATAACTGAGTATTCTTAAATATGTAAAACAAAGATCAGACAAATAAAGTATATTGAGGTAAAAGCAACAACATTGAACACTATATTTTTTCAAAAATTGTACTATCATAATTTAAAAATTCCTACAGATGCCATGATCTGGGATCTCCTAATATATAATCTGTAATATGTCTTTGTTGTGCATTTCTTAGTGAAATACCCAATTTAGACCAAAGAGAAAAAAGTTCATTAAAATAAAATATTTGACTAAATTAAATGAATTAATTCAGACTAGCACTAAAATTCATTGTCAAGTAGAAGTGTGATACGAGGCAAATGCCTATCAGATTTAAATAGGAAACCTTTAATTTTTGAATTCTTTTCTTCTTAAGATATTGTTCAAATCATAGGAAAAGGTGTTCTTATCTTTGAGTGTCTTGTTCATGTTATCAGATAATTAGAAAGCATAGTGTGAGGCCAGAGCTAGAAGGTCGTTTTCATCAAAGTCACATGTATCATCTTCCACGTGTCTGTTGATTTTATTCTTTGATTGGTCTAATAACAATGTACTGTTTTCCCAAATATTTAACAGAATGGAGAACTGTTTTTCAAGATTATCTTCATGATAGTAAAGGTAAATTAAGCAATAACCTAGACAATTTTTTAAAGTTTGTATGTAACTACCACTCACTTTGTGCCCTTCCAGGCAGCAGCTGCAGCAGCATCTGCTGAATCGAGAGACTTCAGTGGTGCTGGTGGAATAGGAGTTTTCTCAGAAAGTTCTTCGGTAGCATCAAAATTGAGCTCTAAGAGTGAAAAAGAGCTGAAAAACAGAAGAAAGAAAAAGAAACAGAAAGAACAGTCTGGAGAAGAAGAGAAGGACGACAGAGTCCGAAAATCTGAATCTGAAGACAGCATAAGAAGAAAAGGCTTCCGTTTTTCCTTAGAAGGAAGCAGGCTGACATATGAAAAGAGATTTTCTTCTCCACATCAGGTAAAATATTAGAATACATGAATTGTGTTTTCATAAGAATTTTTTTTAAATAATATGCCAGAATTTGATGGAGATAAAACTGCCTTCCACCTGCATGACATGATGCTTTCAGAGTGGTAATGATCATCAGTGCTTTGGCTATCACTCCAGGATTTGTGAGTTTGACAACTTTTTGATATCCTAGAAAGGAAATTTTAGATCCCTATGGGCTTTGGAAGATTTGTGGTTTTGAGGTTTTCTTAAAGACTCAAGTATCTTGGGTAAATTTTTCCCATGAGGAATTATCAGCAGATGCTTCCCATTGCTTCTTAGCTATTGTGCATGAATCCAGTGAACTGTGGGTTTTCTGAGTGGCAGATTCCCGGAAGTGGACCAGGGACTCTTTCAGACCATCTGTGCGGTTGCTCCCATCCACGTGCGAATTTCACATGCATAGTACATTTTTCATGGCCTCGTTTCCAAGGGGAATGGAACAAATTTTTTCTAAAAATGTAGCCAAAATTTGTAAGTAAATATGCACTGAAGAAGTTTTATGATACTAAATAAACAGTGGTGTTTAGTTGTAATTAATTATGTGTGTGTCAAGTTAAACATGGAACTTGTATTCAAAGAATACCCTGACTTATATACTGCAGACAAGGTTCCCTGGATGCCTCTGGCTTATTTACTCACACAAGTTGTTGAAACTTTAAAGTTTAGAATCCTTAATTGTCTTGGAAATTACCAAGAGAATTCCCAGAAATACATAGTACCTCAGAAGACTGTTTTACCAGGAGTGAAACCTTAATATCTATATAGTGACAACAACAACAACAACATTGATGGCAATGATGATGACTAACATTTACCCACTGCATTGTTACTTGCAATATAAATTCACTTAAGCCTTTCACTACAACCCTAGCTAGGTAGGTAATAATTTAATTATCATTTCTAATTTTTAGATGTGAAGAGAAGGGGAGGGCTGTATTTTTTTCCAAGTGCTTACTTTATGTTTGGCATTCTTTTTACGCCATCATAATTAATGCTAACAACTGTGCTGAATAGTATTATTTTCACTATAGTTTTGGCTCAGTGAAGTTAAATAATTGCCCAATGTCATATAGTTATTCAGGGCTGAGATGGTATTCTTTATATATTCAGGTATATCTGGCCTGTCACTGAAACCCTTGAACTTTCCACTTTATCAGGCTGCTTAGAAAGAATACCTTTAAAAACTAATATGGAAATTTACAATATGATTTCATGTAAAAGATACCTATATCTAGGACTATACTTGCTCTTTGTAATTGTATAGTATAGTCTCGTATAATCTTATGTTTAATATATGTAAATTTTTTGTAGGTCACCCTGATTCATTCCAAATCCAAATAACATTATGGGAGAGAATAAATTGAGGTTGAATTCAAATTTAAAATAGAATATGTTTTTAAGTTTCGACATTCACTTATTCACCCTTGTTTTATTGTCACAATCATGATTCCAAGAGTAGAAACATTAATCAAAAATGTGAATCTCTTAAAAATCAAAATCTTCTGTTTATAGCATTGGTCATCTTAAAAGGGGAAGGAAGAAAGGGAAAAGGAAAGCAGGGAAAGAGGGAAGAAGAAAGGTAGGGTATTAGGGTTTTTTTGTCTATCTTTTGGCCTAAATTCGCCTAGATTTTGGCCTAAATTTAAAACTCCATATCAACAAGTACCACAGAGATGCTCTTCAATTGCTTTATTTCAAATTTAGTAGAACAAATTCTAGGAAAAATTGTGAAGTCTGAAAAGGTTAGGTTTTGTCCCCCCTTTTTCTGTAAATTTTGCTCACAGATATAATAACTCTTTTCCCCAGTAGTCTCTTTTTCACACCTCTACATACCTTTATTTCCTAGCTAGTTAAGCATTATAAGTGGTGACTGACTTATAAGACATAGAATGTCTGCCTCAAATTGATATTTGATTCCTAAGCAGTCTCTCTATAAACATAGAGTTAAAGATTTTATTTTTCCTGATAAAGAAATAGTCCAAAATGTGGATAAGAGGATGGAAAGGGAGAGCTAAAGAGAAACAGGAAAAGGGAGGGAGAAAGAAAGAAGAGAGGAGGGAAAAGAGAGAGGGAAGGAGGGAAAGAGAGGGGGAGAGAAAGAAACACTGAAATCACATTAACCCCACTTTACAAGCTCTAAAAGTAATACTGAAAATGTCAAACCGCATAGAGGATAAACTGAGTACAGCGATGGAGGGCCCATAGCTTTTATTAGATTATTCGAGAGTTCAAGTCCCCAAAATATTAAGAACTATTCTTTTGTGGTGACATGCTGGAAAGGAGATTGTGTTGGTAACCATTTCTGCATTCATGTTGGAAACAAATATAATGTAAGCCTTTACTCCAAGGGTATAATTGCCTCAGTAGAGTAGGTTGAAATATGAAATATTTCTTAGACTCCAGTTTGACTTGTTAGTGTGGGACAGGGTAGCGAAAAAAATCAAGAATGCAATCTCTAATCAAGTTTCAAGACAACTGTATAACTTTTTGAAACCTTTGTGAGATAAAGTTGACCTTCTTAAGTTATTATTTTCCTCCTTATTTGTGATAAACCAGGACTTTTACCTTTTAGAAATTCATTTGGTAGGGAGTATTTTTTTTACCGGTCATCTTTTATTTGTGGCACAGTGTTTGATTACTATGCATTTATGTAATTAATGTAAGCAATGCAAGTTGATGCTAACAGATGGGACACAATCATTTTTCATGTAGCTGTCACATGTAAACAATGCTGTTGTATGGCTCAATTCACCTTTGAACCTTGAGAAACACGTGCAATTTTGTAGCTTACTTCTTTCCAAACCTTCCATGGCTCTAGTTGAATGGAGTACTTGTAGTTAAAGTATTAACTCTTACTAAAAATGATACATAAAAATAATTTCTACTTTATTTCTCATTGACAAGCATTTCCTGTCTGCCTTTCTTTTTGAGTTGATGATAAGCAGTAGGTCACCGATCCTGTAAATCCTTAACTGTTATGTTCTCATAGCTAATTTAAAGTCCTTTGTGAAAAGAGAGAAAGGAGACAGGAAAGGAGTTGGATAGTCTAGGAGAGACTTTAAAAAATAACCACTTCTGTAGAAAACAATAAAGGAAAACAACAAATCTTACTAATGAAGTTCGTAATAGAACAAAAAAAACCTGGGAACAGAAAAAGGAACAATGACTTCTTTTGGGAGAGCAGTAAGTCTTCTTAGATGTGCTTCCTCCTGTAAATAATGGGTAGGATCACATAAGATAGTGTTTAACATCATAGACATTTTATGGACATTATTGAGAAGAAATAACTCTTCAGCTGAAAACAAAATTAAAAGCATATTTGTTGGTCAGAGATATAAAAACTATGTAGGATGGGGTCTGGGTACTGTGAGACACCCCTGTCATCCTAGCACTTTGGGAGGCTGAGACAGGATGATTGCTTTAGGCCAGGAGTTTGAGACCAGCCTGAGCAACATAGTGAGACTCCCTCTACAAAAAATTAAACAAAACAAAATAAAACTATATAGGTACAATATAATAATTTTAGTTAACTTTAAATCCTTTGGAGAGAAAAATCAGACTAATAATACTAAATGATGAAATATTAATATTCTTTCCATTAATAATCATGGAAATGCAATTCAATCTGGCTTAAGCAAAAAAGAGAATGCATTAGATTATGTAAATAATGTCTGTGAGTAGCTTTTGGCATGGATGAATCCAGAAGCTCAGAACATGTTATCATTACCAAGTCTTTCTCCATATCTCAAGTCCAGATTCCTTCCATATGGTGGCGAGATGCCCACTGCAGCCCTAAACTTATATCCAATATATTCAGAAACCCCAACTGCAAAAGCATTTCTTTTCCAAAAGTTGTGAAAGAAAGGGGTAGTTCTCAATGACCAAGCAAGATTCTATGCCCATCTTTAAATTATTCTCTATGGCTAGAGGTATGGAATACACTTATTGTCTAGGCCTGGGTCATTATCGCACTGCTGGATCATGGGATCGGCTTGATTATGGGATCAGGTGATCTTCCAAATCACCTGACCTGAGAGTTGAGGAGCATTTCTCAAAAAAAAAAAAATCAGAATAGTGTCCACAGAAAAAAAAATGGATATTGGACATGCAAAAACAAATATTCACTAGAGTGAGGTTACAAAAGTAGACTAGTAACACAGAACGTGATTTAGTCTTCAATGCTGCTATGGCTAAGAAACAAGGTAAACCACGTGATGTTAGTGACAAGGTCACCATTTAGAAAATTGTAAATGATAGTGATCAGATTCTTAATGACGGTGCTCTTCAGATTTCTTGATACAAAAGAGTGAAAATAGAGAAATAAATGATATAGTTATTTCAGCTTGATTTGTTTAATTTGTTCATGAAGCCCATTATAAAATATGTAGAGGGAAGGGGAGAAGCTGCTCTTTGTACTATAATTAAACAGACCCCACTAGCAAGATTAATTTTATTTTCCTCTGCGGTAAGTCTTCATCGAGGCATGAGCACTAGTGTGAGCTCTTACTGGCTATACTTTTGGCTTCAAAGGATGTAATTTTAGGTGTGTGTTTAATTGTTTTCCATTGTATTGTTAAGTGAAATTAGCTTCTAGAGGGTCTAGCAAAAATTTCGGTTCTGG
Organism: Cheirogaleus medius; assembly: GCA_008086735.1. Classification (NCBI taxonomy): domain Eukaryota; kingdom Metazoa; phylum Chordata; class Mammalia; order Primates; family Cheirogaleidae; genus Cheirogaleus; species Cheirogaleus medius. Next base: position 13,279,844 of record VBSM01001562.1, read on the forward strand.
GTGCCAGTAATAGGACAAAACAATGTACAGTGTTAAGGCATGGGTAGAGTAGAAGAAAATAAGAGAGGAGAAAATGAAAATGAAAGTAGGGAGAAAAAAGAAAAGCAAAATAAAAGAGATAAACCAAAATGCCACCAGTGGTTGCCAGAAAAGCCCTTAGTTCTACCCATCCAAGGACTTGTCCTTAACCAAGTCAATAGCTATGAAACCATGAGTCAAGTCATGGCTCCCCGGATACCATCTATTAATTCTGTTCATCTGGTTTTTGTTTCTTTTCTTGCTATTCACAGTCTTTATTGAGCATCCGTGGCTCCCTTTTCTCTCCAAGACGCAACAGCAGGGCGAGCCTTTTCAGTTTCAGAGGTCGAACAAAGGATATTGGCTCCGAGAATGACTTTGCTGACGACGAGCACAGCACCTTCGAGGACAACGACAGCCGAAGAGACTCTCTGTTTGTGCCACACAGGCATGGAGAGCGGCGCCACAGCAATGTCAGCCAGGCCAGCCGTGCCTCCAGGGTGCTTCCTATTCTGCCCATGAATGGGAAGATGCACAGTGCCGTGGATTGCAATGGCGTGGTCTCCCTGGTCGGAGGCCCTTCTGCGCTCACCTCTCCTGCTGGGCAGCTCCTGCCAGAGGTGAGGTCAATTAAAACTGCAGCTGATGGAAAGAGAGCTGTGGTTGGTGCAGGGAGGAATGCTGTTTTTCAATTTCTGCATCTAAGAATTTTGCTGAGTCTGTAGTTCAAAGGCCAGAAATTTGTTCATTCAAGCTGTTAACTTATCTTTTTTCTTTATTTCAAAGTGTTACTAGGGTACGAGTATTTTTGGTTATATGGATCACTTTTATAATGCTTGAGTCATGGTCATAAGGGTGCCTGTCACCCAGATAATGTTCATTGTACCCGTTAGGTAGGTTTAGCCCATCTCCTCCTCTCCTCCGCCCCTGCTTGATTTCCGTTGAGTTTTATTTCCCTCTGTGCACATGTATGCTCATCCATTAGTTCCAATGTAATAGTGAGTATGTATAGTGTTTATTTTTCCATTCTTCAGATACTTCACTTAGGATAAGGGTCTCCAGTTCCATCTAACTTGTTGCAAAAGGCATTAAGTCACCTTTCTTCGTGGCTGAGTAGTATTCCATGAAATACATACGCCACATTTTGTTAATCCACTCATGAATTGATGGGCACTTGGGTTGATTCCACATCTTTGCAATTGTGAATTGTGCTGCATTAAACATTTGAGGGCAGGTGTCTTTCTGATAAAATGACTCCTTTTCCTTTGGGTAAATACTCAGTAGTGGGACTGCTGGATCAAATGGTAAGTCTACTTTCAGTTCTTTGAGGAATCTCCATACCGTTTTCCATAGAGGTTGTTCTAATTTTCAGTCCCACCAATAGTATAGAAGCATTCCTTGTTCTCTGCATCCATGCCATCTTTATTTTTGGACTTTTCAACAAAAGCCATTCTAACAGGGGTAAAACTTGGGCTCCCTCTAACAAGGTAAAATGTTTTAAATTCTGAGAGGCACACTTTAGACTTAAAGAGTTTTATTTTCAGAGATAGGCTATTTCTTTTCTCATTAAGTTTACTTCTCTTTTACCTTAAAATTAATTTTAGAGTGACCTATATGGATGTTTATCACCATTAGTGGCAATCATATCAATTGAGTGGAAACTTTGATTTGGAATATGTGTGCATTAGCAGTATTCAGGTTAAACAAGAAAATAATGTTGATGGTCCCCACCACAATGAGGTCAAAATAGATGAACAGCACCCATATTGCCCTTTAGGGCAATAGGAAAAATCCTTAGAGAGCTAAAAATGACTTCTTATTTATCATTAGACCTGCATTTGTAATGCTTTAGTTTTATCCGTTTTTCTAGTGATAATTAACTTCATTGTTTGATCTCCTGAAGTAGAAATAAATTTCTGCCCATGTTGAAGTCCTGGTGAGTTTATTTTAAAATAGGAGAGTACCAAATCATTGTATCATTGCTAAGAATCAAAGTTCCCCATATCAGTGTTATCTACTTAAAGTTTCAATGTCAATTGTGGATCATTTAGTGGATAAAGTTGTTTTGTAAGTGTAAGACAAAGTTATATATTAGTTCTAAATTTTAATTTTATTTTTAGGGATGATAGGAAATGTTTCCTGTCTCTAATGAACAAAAGCATTTTACAACTGGAATTCACATTTTAGGGGAACTATTACTGATGCCTATTAAGGAAATTTTAAATGTTTTTTATATTTTAGACCACATAAATATATATATATATGTGTCTATAAAGATCTAATGACTCAACTTGAGAGTAAATCAAGAAATAATATATTTCATTCTAAAGACCTAGAGGATCGGTTGAAATGCTAAAAGATTTTCTATCCAATAGTAGACATGGTCCCTCCAACCCATAACTCTAGGATGGAGGAATAGGAAAGCCCATCTTCGCAAACCCAGGCATCCCCTAAAACTGAGAATCTGATGGACTTTCGAACACTTCACAAGAATGATAATTCCAACAATAACTAACTTTCTTTCTTTCTTTTTCTTTCTTTCTTTCTTTCTTTCTTTCTTTCTTTCTTTCTTTCTTTCTTTCTTCTCTCTCTCCTTCCTTCCTTCCTTCCTTCCTTCCTTCCTTCCTTCCTTCTTTCTTTTCTTTTCTTTTCTTTTTTCAGACAGGGTCTTGCTCTGTTGCCCAGGCTGGAGTGCAGTGGCCTGATCATAGCTCACTGTAATCTCAAACTCCTGGGCTCAAGCGACCTTCCCACTTCAGCCTCGCTCCCCAGTAGCTGGGACTACAGACACACACCACCATGCCTGGCTAATTTTTTAAAATTATTTTTTGTAAAGACAGGGTCTCAATATGTTGCCCAGTCTGGTCTCGAGCTCCTGGCCTCAAGCAATCATCCTGTCTTGGCCTCCCAAAGTGCTGAGATTATGGGCATGAACCCCACCACTCCCAGCCTAGTTCTAACACAGTCCTAACGAGCCATTTACATAAGAGAAAGCATGGTGAATATCTAGTTAAGTAACACCTGTTATAGGAATGCTTTGGATTATGCTGCCCTCAAGAATACTGGTTATTTCATCTGAAATTTTATTTTTAGGGCACCACTACTGAAACAGAAATAAGAAAGAGACGGTCTAGTTCTTATCATGTTTCCATGGATTTGTTGGAAGATCCTACATCAAGGCAAAGAGCAATGAGTATGGCCAGTATTTTGACCAACACTATGGAAGGTATGTCAAAAGTCTTGCACCACAACTACTTCGTGGTACTTTAGTAATGATGAAAAAAAAACTTCGATAAATTCCAAGATAATACTTCCCAGCTTGATACTAACTATATCATCATTCTGTATTTTGCTAAGTAAAAGTAAAAACCATGTACAATACATGGACTCTGCTATCTCTCATAGATTTTTACATTTAGCCTTCAGGAAACTGCTGCAAATTTAAGGTATATTTGGAATACTTTCATAGATTAAATTCTACACTGTTGAAACTTGGTGTGTGCTGACATTTAAAAGAATGTAATCATAAATGCTTATCATGATGACAATGCTAACAAGTTTAGATTGTATTATCTGCTTGAGACACAGGTTATAAAATCCCAGAATTTAACCAGAAATATAAATGAAAAATGTGAGTTAGGATATGATTTGATATTAACCTCACTGAAGCAAAGTGTGTAAAATTTTGTAGTCCTAACTTTTGCCTTTCTCTGACCAGATTATAACAATATATCAGATTTCTCTTTAGTTGCAGCTCATATCTGAGTAGTTAACATAATGTTTAGAAGTCTGGATCTCATAATGCCAAAATAAAGACTTTGGGAGCAGCGTAATCTGTGATCAATTTCTAGCTCTGCCACATGTTAAATGTGTTAATTTGTGATTTTGAATTTATTTCCTCACCAGTAAAATGTGGATAATGATGTTTAGGCATAAGGTTTTTGTAAGGATTAAATAAAGCATCATAGAAAAAGCACCTATGTACTTGATAAACAGGAGACAGTCAATAAATATTATCATTTTTAGTTGTCTTACTGTTGTTATTTTTGTTCATTCTCATGTTTTTTCCTTTCCATACTGTAAGGGATGCAAACATGAACTAGCAAGTTCAACTACTTGGAAAAAACTTTCATGTAACATGTATTCTATCCCCTCCCTTGAGCTCATTTTCTGTCCCCTCCCTATGTCTTTACAACCCACTTCTACCCAGGTGTGTGAGTGTGTGTGTGAGCGCACGTGTGTAGATATGTCAAAGGAGAAAGAGAAAAGAAGGAGAAATGAAAGTGAGAGAGAAGCTGTACACATGTCTTTCTTGTAATTATAGTTTCCTTGAGATTGGGTAGAAACCAGGAATAATTCTTTTCCAGCCTGAATGCAAAGATCTCATGATATTAATACCAATACCAAAAGCCTAAAAGTCACATCCAGAAAAAATTCACAGTGTAGATGACTGTATATATCATAAACAAGTCAGTATTACAAGACCCAATCTTCATAATATCCTAATGCAGTATCAGAAATCTTTTCACTGATCTCGATGGAATATTAAACTATAGTACGTTCTTCCCCAACCTCGCCTGCGTTAGCTTGCACTCCCTTTTCCCCCCCAGCTGCCAGTAGCTTGCTCCTCCCTGTCCCTCCAGGTAAATCTTTTGAAGATTCTCTGGTCTTCTGCTCCTTGCCATAGCAAAACCACTGAGAGGAAGCTGCCAGTGGTTCTGCTACCGATGTCAGCAGCATGTCTGCTCCCTAAAGCAGGAAGTAGAGAAGGAGACAGGGTAAGTCTAAATCAATAGTCATACTTTGCACTTCTGATAGCATTAAGTTTGAGCTAACATAAGAAATTACTTTAAAAAAATCAAACTGCCACAAGATTGGACTTGTCCACTAATTAAGACATGAAGTTCAAAATGAATGTACCCACATCTCCCTCAGTGGAAATACATCTGTTTCATGGAGTTGCTTAGGATGAAAAGGATGTGTGTCCTAGATATAAATATAATTTAGAAAGCAGCAGATGGAGAATGTTTTGGTTTTAATATCTATAGAGCTTTGGACTTTGTATTTTTGTGAGAGACAATGGCTAAGTTTTCATTCTATTTTTCATCAGTTATGTAATGAAAAGGTGACTTTTCTTTAATTATATCTAGACACTTTGAAGGTGACATTGGTCGAGGTGGTTGTTGACAATATTAGCACACACATGCATACTCCAGCTGACTTTAACATAGTCTTTATTTTTTTGTTCCTCATGATGGTGGAAAGGTTTCTTGCTTGACATAATCTGTTTATCTGGAGATCTTTTCTTCAAAGTCTGATTGTTGTTTAGTTCACCTTCCTTTTTTATGAATCAGGTTTGTTGATCCTGTTGAGAATTTTTGTTTTCTTTCTTTTTAACTACAGCCAAGTCTCCATTGTCCAGGGTACGGAATAGCCTCATGCTTAATGAAGCAATAGTGGATGAGCAAAAATGAATTGTTTGCTTTTCAAGTTTTTTTTTTAAATGCAAAATCATTTAGAAATGTTTCCAGGCCACACCTTTGTGAAGGATGGTGGGAGGGTGAGTTAGAAGGACCTGAGTAATCAAGGTGAGCCAGAAAACAAGACACACTTAGCTGTAAATGATTCTCAGTGTGGAAAACCCACACAGGAACAATGGAGAGGTGGCTGTGGTTCTCTCCTGAGTGCTTTGCATTGTTTCAAAGTGTGAGATTCTCTTTTTTTGAATGAATAATTGAATGATTTTATTTTAGAACTTAAACACATTTGCTCTGGTTTTTCCTAGTGTCAAGATGAGCAACACCTGCTGCATTTCCCCTTTTGAACTTTTCTCTGATTTATTTTTTTTTCTACACAATTCCTGTTTGCTTCTCTTTATCTACTAAATGACAGCTAGCATTAAAAGAAAAAAAAGTATTCTGACAGTGTACAGGCAAAGTGAAATATTGTAGTTTCTCTTTTGTTATTTACTGTAAATATTAATAATAATACCTCCTTTTTATCTTCAGTTTTAAAATGAGGCTATTTGGGAGTTTAAAAGTATCTACAAAATAACTACTGCATAATATTTATATTTTCCTCTGATTTACAACTCAAATATTCTTTATTATTTACAAAATTATACATAGGAGGACATAAACAGTGCACTTGAAAAATTTCCATGTCCAAAGAGACAATTAAAGAATCTACCTTTAATGAAATTTTGTTTAAGAAAATAAGCAGTAGATTAATTTACTTTAAGGAAGTGTTAAGCTTTGTGTTATTAATTAGTGGCAAATGTTGATCAGTAGAACAAAAAACTATTACCTATGGTCATGATTGTCCATTTCATATGCTGATTCCTCCCTTACAAGGTTTAGTTCATAGCAAACTGTGTCAGGCGTGGAGGAATGTTCCAGTTGCCACAGTGGTATTGCAGTGACTGACTAGAGTCAACTACTCCATGGATAAAAAAGAAGAACTCTTCCCTCTATTTCAGTGCTAAGAAGTGGTGGTTCTATGTTTAGTAGAGTAGGTAATAAGGTGTGCAGCAGTGATACTGGTACAAAACAACAAATTCGACATCTTTTCCCTATTCATGAATTAATCGAGAGATCATCTTGCCAAAGGAAAATGGTAGATAATTTTCCATTTTCTAGTTACCCCAACTGCTTTGCCAGTATTTACCAGTTTCAGTATTTGGGGTATTACCTTAAAGATTTGTGCATTTCTGTCTTCTCTCTCCTATTATTTAGTTGACATTCTTCTTGAAATCACTGTACTTTTCTCTTAAATAAATGTATTTTTATATGAAATTTCACATCTTATGTTTGGTATGATAGTTATAGATTTTAGTACATTAAAATCAATGCATACCATTAAATTTTATGAATTCTATGTATTTTTCTCCTAAAATCCTATTGTATTTTACCAGTAGTACATGAGTCCCACTTTGTGAAATGTTGATTTATGCTAACAGTGAGAACCCCAGTTTCTTAGGTTGGGGTATTTCCTCTTCTTTTGTGTCTTCTAGTTAAATTGAGATGAAACTTTGTTGAATTTAATATGCAAACCTATAATCTAATGGAACTTAATTTGAGACTTTTTAACTGAGACTGGTGGGATACCAACAAATTATCCCATTAGAAGAGCCCCCCAAAACATATCTAATCCAAGAAAGTGAGATTCAACATGACTAAGGATTTTAGAACATCTCCTGAGAAGTCTTTGATAACATATGTCTTTTGCTGTACCTGGAACACAGATGAGCTTTAAGTGTACTTAATGCAAGTCTTACCCATCATTTTCTGGTGGCCTTGAAGATAATTACCAGACAGTTTAATATTGCAGATAGAATCTTGGAAACTATGTTCAACTAAAATAAATTTGGTAAGCTTACTAGCCTCTCTGCACCTATCCTTTCTATGATAGCAAGCCCATTGCAAGTTTTCACTGCTCCACCATCAAATTAACCCATAATGCCCTTTAACAACTTTGGATTTTTTTTAAAAAAAATTAATTTTAATTTAGACCAAAGAGTACTTAATAGAAAGTAAGCAGTTTTCATGAGAATTCTAACTTTTTTTCTTCCAGAACTTGAAGAATCCAGACAGAAATGCCCACCATGCTGGTATAAATTTGCTAACATGTGTTTGATCTGGGACTGTTGTAAACCATGGTTAAAGGTGAAACACCTTGTCAACCTGGTCGTGATGGACCCGTTTGTGGACCTGGCCATCACCATCTGCATTGTCTTAAATACACTCTTCATGGCCATGGAGCACTATCCCATGACGGAGCAGTTCAGCAATGTGCTGTCTGTCGGGAACCTGGTAAGGCTCACTGAGGGCTTCTCTTCCCATTCAAAGAGTTCATGATTGCCTTAGTGAATTTCACACATCACTTTCAAATTAAATACAATTAATTGGCCATGTATACCTAGACAGCAAAAGTTTAGCATCCTTTTTTAAATAACAAAAATATATTGCTACCATTAAACATAGTACAGAAGATTCAAGAATTTTGTGTAAAATTTGATTTAGAATTGAATCTAAATTGCTTATTCATTAGAAAGATGATTATGATTTATGGAAAATATTGGTCTATGATAACAAAATCCTAATGTATTTCTCAGGTATTTAGAATAGATTTGGTTTTTTTTTTCTTTTTTTTTTTTTGGAGACAGAGTCTTACTCTGTTGCCTGGGCTAGAGTGCTCACTATTCTACAGATAGTGAAACTATCCATCAAAAGCTAATGTGAAATAAAGAATTTTAAGATAAACAATAACCTAGAGAAGTTATTGTCACCAGAACTATGCTATAAGAAATGCTAAAGGAAGTTCTTTAGGCTGAATGGAAAAAATATCAGATGAAAATTTGGGTCTGGGAATGAAGGTCACTAGAAATGAATAAATGTGGGTAAATATAAAACACTGTCTTTTTTCCTTAGTTTCTTTAAAATACCCCTGATTGTTTAAAGCAAGCATTTACAACATACGTAAGTGTAAAATATATGAAAAGATTAGAACATTTTATATAAAGTGACACAATATTGAATTCTATGTAGAAATTATAGGACAGTGTTTCTCATGAACATAGAAGCAAAAAATCATTAGCAAATATTATTAATAAAATCCAGCAATAGATAGAAAGGTACTAAATACAGCTTGAGGAAGCAGGGTTTATCTCAGAAAAGCAAGATTCATGTAACATTTGAAAAGTGATCAATTAATTTACCATACTGCCTATACAGGCATAAAGGAGAGAAAAGCATATAATACCATCTCTATAGTTGCCAAAAAAGCATTTGACAAAACTCAACAGGGATTTATGATAAAAACTCTAAACTAGGAATAGAAAATAACTTTCTCCTATTGATTGAGGACATCTAAGAAAAATCTACAGCAAATATTTTACTTCTTAGTGAAATATGAAAACATTGAATCATTACCCCTAAAACAATTGAATGTTTGCCCCTAAAAATAGACAAATATGTTTATTTTTGCTGTTTCTATTCAGTCTTGCACTGGAAGTTTTATCAAGTATAATAGAGATAAAAGACAAAAATAAAATACATAAGTATTGAGATGTGATAAAAATGTTTATTTTATCCACATGATCATATTTGTAGAAAATCCTAGTAAATCTGCAAAATAATTATTAGAAATAAACAATTAATTTATATATTTCATTTACCATAATATCAAATCTTTAAAATTCAAAATTTAATTTTCATTTTTTGGAGTAAATTAAATTGCTCAACAATTATTCATGTTTCAAAAGTACTCACTCATGTAATAAACTCCACTTCTCATTTAGGTTTTCACTGGGATCTTCACAGCAGAAATGTTTCTCAAGATAATTGCCATGGATCCATATTATTATTTTCAAGAAGGCTGGAATATTTTTGATGGTTTTATTGTGAGCCTCAGTTTAATGGAACTTGGTTTGGCAAATGTGGAAGGATTGTCAGTTCTCCGATCATTCCGGCTGGTAAATTAACTAGGAGTGTCCATAATATTTATTTTTTTATAATTAATTAGTCATCATTCTTATCTAGTAATAATTATAAGATTTCTCATAATTATAATATTAGTGTAGTATATTTCTAAAACAAACTGAATTGCCCTACCACCAGATGGTATTTTCTTCTTTATCATAGCTTTAATGGATAGATTAAATTCATTCAAATGAAGAGTCAAAATTTCTCTCCTTAGTAATTGACTGACAGGGATAATGGAGAGGGCAAAATAGGGAATCACAGATAACTCAAATCACAATTAAACAACACCACAGTCAACTCTCAGTTATCTGGGGCTCGCAAAACCTTGTATAAGGCTACTTGGGACCTAGGATGGACTCCCCTTTCTATTGGGGACTCAGGAATCATAGAATTGCTTACTGCCCACCCTGTCCCCATAGAAGTCAAGACTTGCAACAGGGGACAAGATAAGCAACAGAGCTCCCCACTCATCTCTTTCAGCCTGATCAGAAAGTCACCAGATGCACTCTTTGAGAGAGTTGTTTGTATTATATTTTGTTAATTTTAAAGAAAATTTTTTTCATTTGATCTTTATATTTCACAAACTTTGGATTTTAAAATTAAGAGACAAAATATCACTTGACACATTTCCACTGAAAGTTTGGTATGTTTTATTACTTTCAGTTGGCTCTAATGTTTTGTGATTTATTTTCAAATAGCAGAGGTTGTACATATTAATAGTTACCAAAGACAGACAGGTTCCTGTACATAATATATCTTAATGGTGATTAGTCTGAAGAGTGTTTAGGATTTCCTTTGACACTTTCAAATGTCAAATTTTAGTTGAGATCCTTAGAATTATAGTTTCCTTCCCTAGTCGTCAAGAAGTTATGGATCTAATTTGAAGCTAGAAGGGTGTAAAAAAAGAAACACAAGATTTAGAAATGATAAGTAATATGGACAGCTACTTCAAAAAAAATGTTCAGTAAACCTTTGTGATAATGCAATACAATTTAGGGAAATAGGAAGCATGATATCATTAGCATCTTGCTTAGCATGTCAGACTCTTTTGCATAAATTATTCTGTGGGACTAAATTAAATATTTTGATACATATATTTGTTCCTTTGGGCCACTTCAATGCCATTAAATAATGCACTATTCTCAGCCTGACATTTACTGAAACATCATACATAAAATGCTGCTGCTATTTAACTGTAAATGATGCTTTAGAGGCCTCTCTGAGCCTATACAACCAATGTGTCAAACACAGTGACAGAGAGCCATTTACATACTATAATGAATTGATTAATCAAGTCACTGAAGACATAAAGGTTAAAAAAAGTATAGGATTTTGTTTAAGTCCAAGTATTTTGTAATATAATAAATAAGATATAGTGTAATATTACAGCAAGCTAAAGATATAGGTAGATTAAAACAGTCTAAAGACTTAAAAGAAATTCGTTCATTTTTTGCTTATACATTATGTAATTTAAGTGTTATTATTTTCACTTGGGCACTTCAGCATGATATTTCAAGTACACTGAAAAATATAACCACTTTGGGCTTTTATATAATGAGAGCCTCTACTTCTCTGAAACAGTGTCTGTTAATTAACCACTATTAATCTTAGATATCTTAGTTCCTTAAAGAAAAACAAAGCTATATTATATATGCTTATTTAGGATTCTGGAAAATTTGATGTACCTTATTATTAAAATGCCAATTAAAAACCTATATAATATAATCATTTTATTTACCATGTGAACCTTTTCAGAATAAAAAATACCTCATGATATTTAATAATTACTACATTTGTTGGATAATAGTTTGACACATAAATAATTCATCACTCTACGATTTAGAGTTACAATGTAGATTTTCCCTGTAAATAAAATTACAGATTCTTCAGAAATGCAGAGCATTAACGGCCTTCTTGCTTTTGTTTCCAGCTCCGAGTATTCAAGTTGGCAAAATCTTGGCCAACTCTGAACATGCTGATAAAGATCATTGGTAACTCAGTGGGGGCTCTGGGTAACCTCACGTTGGTATTGGCCATCATCGTCTTTATTTTTGCCGTGGTCGGCATGCAGCTCTTTGGTAAGAGTTATAAAGAATGTGTCTGCAAGATCTCCAGTGACTGTGAACTTCCACGCTGGCACATGCATGACTTTTTCCACTCCTTCCTGATCGTGTTCCGCGTGCTGTGTGGAGAGTGGATAGAGACCATGTGGGACTGCATGGAGGTCGCTGGCCAAACCATGTGCCTTACTGTCTTCATGATGGTCATGGTGATTGGAAATTTAGTGGTATGTAGAAAAAACATTCACCTCATTTTCAGTAAAAGATAATATAACCATAAAAAAAGTATGTTCAGTTGAAGAATGTTTTGTATGTTTTCTTTTTTATATCAAGACCATTTCTTTTTCTCTATTATTCATGACTACAAGGGCCGGTTATGATTTACACTATTGCAATCCATACAAACCCTTAAAATACCTTTTGAACTGGGGTTGTTCTTTTTCATTATCCCTCTTGCTATTCCATGGAGAGTAACATTTCTGGCTTTTATTTTTCAGTTCTTGTACCAAAGTATGGAAGTGTTACCAAGAACAGCCATTCATTCTATTTATGAGAACTAACAGTACTATCACTTGAAAATGTTTCAAATTTGGGTTTCCTACAAATTGGAGTTTAAAAAAATTAATAATAATCTCAGTCTATTAAAAGCACATGGAGTTTTGGTGCCTAGAAATTATAGTATAAGCCAGTAACATTGACTTAAGAAACATTGTTTGTCATCTCTGTGTAAAATTAACCATGCCCATCATCATTGTTCTGAGTCTTAGAGGCATGGGAAAGATGATAGGAAGATAAATGTGACAGTGATATGACACATACTCAAATAGGATTAAACATAGACAGTATCTAATACATGTCAAAAAATATGAAAACAAAGTGCCAAGTTCACAAAATGGGAAAATTGCTTTACAATAGCAAGGTTGCTCAGGGAAGTCTTTGTCAGGGTTTAGATCTAAAACATCTTTAATTGAGATGTAAGATTTAGCTTGGTAGGAAGAAAGGTAGATCATCCCAAACTAGGGGACAGTATATCCAGGGGTTGGGGAGCAGAGGACAGTAGACTTTGTGAGAAGGATCAGGCTCTTATATTTTAACTATAAAGTTATTCTACTGAGTTGCTTGATTAGGACCCAAATCAGTGGAATAGAAAAAGAACTAGCATAACCATTATTTTAAAGTATATACTCTATAGACTTGATTTCCTTTCACATGAATGTAACCTTCAATTTCCCAAAGGAAGAGAAAGGGGAAGGAAAAAAGGCAAAATAGTATCATTTTATTTCTACTCATTGCCAGATTTCAGCCTCCTCAGCATTAGCTTAGATAATTCTGATCTATTTTTGAAATAATAAGAAACATGAACAGTGTACAATCCAGAATTATGAACAGTGGCTTAAAACATCAAACATTGATTATTTTGTAGTTTCTGTGGCTTGGGGATTTGGAAGCAATGTGGCTTGGTGGTTCTGGTTCAGAGTCAGTCAGGAAGCTGCTGTCCAGATAGTGGCTGAGTTACAGTTATCTTGACTGGGGCTGGAGGATCAGCTTCCAAGAAGGCTCAATCTCATGACTATTGACAGGAGGTCCCATGTCCTTCTTGGCTGCTGGTTGAACATCTCAGTTTTTCTCTATTGGGCCTCTCCATAGGGCTGTCGAGTATCCTCATGACATGGAGGCTGGCTCCTTCCTGTGCATGTGATACAAGAGAGAAGGCAAAGAGATGCCTTTATGTTCTAATCTTGAAAGTCACACTCCATAACTTCTACCATATTCTATTCATTAGAAGCTAGACACTAAGAAGAGCTCACACTTAAAAAAAAAAATAGGCTCTAGACTCTACCTTTTGAAAGGAAGAGTATCAAATAATTTGTAGATTTATTTTATTTTATTTTATTTTATTTTATTTTGAGACCGGTTCTCACTCTTTTGCTTGGGCTAGAGTGCAGTGGTATGATCATAGCTCATTGCAACCTCAAACTCCTGGACTCAAGCAATCCTTCTGCCTCAACCTTCCAGGTAGCTGGGACTACAGGAGCGTACCACCATGCCAAGCTAATTTTTCTATTTTTTGTAGAGATGGGGTCTTGCTCTTGCTCAGGCTGGTCTTGAATGCCTGCCCTAAAGTGATCTTCCTGCCTTGGCCTCTCAAAGGATTACAGGCATGAGCCCTGCATTATATTTTAAAACCACTACAATCTCCAATACAACTTTAAAATGTTTGCTTTCAGAAAAATATGAGATTGCATGGAAGAGAAAGAAAGGGTCATAGGGTTACATCAAACAGAAACAAAGAAAAGATGATAGGATTGTGTTATAGATTTGATTTCATTTCTTATATATATTTGGCAAACATTGGAAGAAGAGAAGAAAAGGCAGAGAACATAATCCTTTATGACAACAATGAATGATCAGACTGCAACAGAGAATTCAGAGTGGGAATAGTAAAAAGTAAGTTTGGGACCAGATTATGGAGAGTCTAATTTATGAAAAATCTGTGCATAATAAAATGCATTTTCCTTTCAGCAATTCAAGCTACAGATGGCTTTTTATCAGGAAAGTCACAATGAGTAAGTGGTATTTTGGTAAAATTTATGTATTAGGAGAATGCAGGGTGGATTTAAAGAAGAGGAAACTCAGCCTATCACATATCATCTATTAGTTTACTGAAATAAACACATCACTCTAATATGTAATTTTATAGGAAATTTACATTAAAAAGAGAATTTCAGGAAGTATCAAGTACCTGTATCTATCGATGACATTCGATGACATTAATTTTTATTGCTATGCATGCATAAAAAGACATAGTTTATAAAATAACCCTTTCTATCTACTGGCATAAATTTGACTTCTATACATTTAAGAGAAAAAATTAAAGGTTCTCCTTTCTTTTGGACCATCAGTAAAAAATTCTTCTTTTTGTGATAATCCGGGTATATCTCTGGAGTAGCTAAAGTAGTAATAACTTCCATGTTTACCACTATTAAGGGAATATGCATATTGCATTTGCCTAAGATTGAATAAACTTGATGCACTGCCTCCTACAATGCTTACTTCCCCATTCCTCCTGGAAAAAGGGAAAAGTCTCCCAAAGGCAAGCTGGCATAACTTCCCCCCAAACACACATGAACTACATCTGGGGCTCCACCACAATCGATGTGAGTAACAGTCACAATCGATGTGACTGCCAGGCCTAGTCCACAGACAAGATGGAGGTGGAGCCACAGACTGCTTTCCCCAAGCCAGGATTTTTATTTTTCTGACATGGTCGGAGATCCTTTTATAGGTTTAAGGCAGGTGCTATAGAAAAAGAGTGCAACTTTTTGAAGACTGCTAGTTCAAGTAGCAGACACAATCTCCACTTTCACTAAGTGAAGGTAAGGCAATAGCACACAGGAAGGATGTGAATGAAGGCTTTGGGTTCCTCTCACAAGTAGGCAATCAGGATAGAGAAACTACTAATATATGCAATATATTTTAATCTTAGACCCAAAATGAAAATTACAGTAACATTTGCATTCCAAGAAACTAACTTCAGGGATATGTGAAAGAGTTGATTTCACCTAATGAGCTAGCACATTGGTGAAACAGAATTCAGGATTTCAATCCTCCAATGAGCTTGCTGAACTCTGTTTTCTTAAATTGCCTTTGATCACACCCACACCTGGGCTGGCTGTTGTACAGCTACCCTTTGGTGACGAAGGAGGTCTAACCAAAGAGATTAGTTTGACTCACACAAATATTTCTAGGGAAGTCAGATAAATATAAAAATAGTGCTGTGAAGCGTAGTTTGAATAATGGTAACAGTGATAATAATAACAGCTAAGCTTTCTCAAGGGTTCACTATATGCCAGGAGCTGTGCTGAGACCACGTGGGTTCTTTCATTGAATCCTTATAACAACCTTGTCATCTGGGCACCAGAAAAAATATTATGTTTATTTTATAGATGAGGAAACAGGGGTTCAGATTGGTTATGCTACTTATCTAGAGTCATACAGTTAGTAAGTGACAGAAACTTGATCCTTACCCAGAACTCTAATTCTAAAAGTGATATTTCTCTGTTATGTCAAGTAATTTGTGGAACTAAGGCAAACAAGTGTCTAGTAAGTATTTGTAAGAAAAATTGTAGCACAGCACCACCACATGCAGATTGGCTGCTTTATAAAAAAAAAAAGCTTCAATGAATTTATGAGAAAGAAAAGTCCTATGTTCACAGAATATTTATTTTTCTTCATGACCATGGAATAGCATTGAATTAAGTTTGCAATTCATAAAAGATCATAAAAACAATTAGAAAATTAATGGTAAACTTTATGATAATGACTCTAAGTGCGGTAGGAGTTCCAAGAAATGAAATATCAGTAAGAGTAAACATGGAATGCTATTTCCTCATTCATTCTGCAAACATAACAATTCAGAGCAAAGATATCAGAATTAGACTTCCAAAACAAAAACAATTTCTTTATTTATTAACTATGATCGTGGACAAGGCACTTAAGCTATGCATTAATAAAAGCCTCAGTTTTCTCATCTGTAAAATAGTAATAGCAATAATTCCTGCCTTATGGGACTGTTGTGAGAAATAAATCATACGAACCTTGCAAAATGCTTGGCACAAGGACTGCTACTTACCAAAAGCTCAAGAAAAAGCTCTTTTTAGTATTATATTACTGTTATTATCATCTGATATCGCTAGTGATCTAGGGCCTGCCTCTAAGACACATTTTTCCCAATCTACCAGCAGAGTTGTCCTTTTAAAAAAATAATCCAATGCAATGTGACAGAGATGTGCATCAGAAATTTACAAGGACAGAATGGCAAAGGCCATATAACAGTAAATGACATTTACAAATAGAGTACTTGCCAAATGCGGTGAAGAGGCAATATAGGTTGGATCTTACTCTAGGAGGATTCACTGATGTATATCAAGAAAAATTTCCTAATAGACAAGGACAGTACATTAATAAACTAGGAAAATTAATCTAAAAAATAATATGGCACCAAAATTCATCTTTACTGCAGATAAAAATAATAATTTAGGATTCAATTTTATTTTCCATCATTTATCTATTTTTTCATCCAAATAAATTCAAAGGCAAATCACAACAAAACATAATTTTACTGGTAAATTCAGAAGTAAAGGAACTGGTCTTGGTATGATTATCGGGAGCCATGATACAGTGATTGGCAGTTATGGCATTGTATACTCTCCAAGTTACACGTAGTCCTCATTGGATCTTGTACATTTATATCTTTTTTTTTCTTTAACCACTGTTGGTTAGACTAACTTACAATAGTTAGACAAAAGTGCTCTAAGCCTTATTTGCATTATAGAAAGATAAGAATATAGCAAGAATGCAGCTTCCTTTTCATTGGAGTTTTATTAAAAATTTTTTCCTAGGATTCCTCTTTTGTACTACAGGTGGAGCATCCCTAATCTGAAAATCCGAAATCCAAAATGCTCCAAAATCCAAAACTTTTTGAGTGCTGACATGACACTACAAGTGGAAAATTCCACACCTGACTTCTTGTGATGGATTGCAGTCAAAACAGAGTCAACACTTTGTTTCATGCACAAAATTATTAAAAATATTGTATAAAATTACTTTCAGGCTATGTGTGTAAGATGTATATGAAGCATAAATAAAATCTGTGTTTAGACTTAGGTCCCAGTCCTAAGATATTTCATTTTGTATATGCAAATATTCCAAAATCCTGAATCCAAAACATTTCTCATTCCAAGCATTTTGGTGAAGGGATACCCAACCTGTATTTGCTTTTTGTATTTGTCTTCTTTATGACTATAGCTTACTTTTGTTCCGCATGCTTAAATAATCAGGAACTCATGGACATTGTCAGTAAAACGCTGAAAAAAAAATTATATGACTCAATCTTGTGCCCCTTGGAATGCCTGATTTCTTAGTAAATTACTTTTTTTTTTAGTGCACACAGTGAGTTTAGCATCACTAATCTTTTCACTCATTCATACCAGTGGGGGACTATTTTTGGAGAATCAACATACAGACTAATTAGTGATCTTATTCATGGCAATACAACCCCACAATCTTTAATTCAATATTAACACCATTATTATTGTGTAATAACCATTTCTTCATAGCATTCCCAACCATTGTATAATTATGGCGGCCATGATTTTCTAAATCAAAAATTGGGACTTTTCATCTAGCAATGAATAAATTTTTTTCCAATTTTTCAAGTTATCTAGGAGCAAAAGCACAAAAATCAAATCATATTTAAATATATTGGAATCATCTTTGGTTTTAGGAATAAAATCATAATAAATTATCAGTGTCCTAGAAAATCTATATTACATGGTCAAAATAAAACTTAGCATCCCAAGTTAAAATTTAGCATCCAAAATAAAACTGTTTTTTCACTGCACAGTTGTCTAGATTTCTCTTTTGGAATTGAGTTTAATATAAGAGTTTCAGGTAACAATGATTTCAATGTTTTTGCATTGACTAAAAAGGAAATAGAGTTAATAGTATTTTTTTATATTGGCCAAGCATTTATTTCATTCACTTTTTTTCAGAATATTTTATCATGAACTAACAGAAATATCTATTAGCATAAAATGAGGCATCGAGAACAATTTTGAAAAATTTATAATTAAGAGCTATAGAAACAATAGAGTGTTTTGATCACCTGTTTTCCTACTATGTTTTAGGTTCTGAACCTCTTCTTGGCCTTGCTTTTGAGTTCCTTCAGTTCTGACAATCTTGCTGCCACTGATGATGATAATGAAATGAATAATCTCCAGATTGCTGTGGGAAGGATGCAGAAAGGAATCGATTTTCTTAAAAGAAAAATACGTGAATTTATTCAGAAAGCCTTTGTTCGAAAACAGAAAGCTTTAGATGAAATTAAACCTCTTGAAGATCTAAATAACAAAAAGGACAGCTGTATTTCCAACCATACCACCATAGAAATTGGCAAAGACCTCAATTATCTCAAGGATGGAAATGGAACTACTAGTGGCATAGGCAGCAGTGTAGAAAAGTATGTCGTGGATGAAAGTGATTACATGTCGTTTATAAACAACCCCAGCCTCACTGTGACAGTACCAATTGCTGTTGGAGAATCTGACTTTGAAAACTTAAATACTGAAGAATTCAGCAGTGAGTCAGATATGGAAGAAAGCAAAGAGGTAATAATTTTTAAATAAGGAGATATTTTGGTATTATGTATTGCTGTTGCTTTGAAATCATCAGATTTTTAAAAATTACATGTTTCCTTTCTGTAGGAAAATATCTATCAATATATTTTCTATGGCAAAATTGGTAATGCTAAGTTAATGATAAATTAAAATATAGCCAGAAAAATGATATGCTAACTCATTTTTCAAATACTGTTTTGAATTTTTGACATTAATATGCAGATTAAAATGAATTTTTCTAAATGTTTTAAAATAATCTTAGATTTGTGAAAATGCCTCAGTTTGCCTGCTTTCTGCCTTATTATTTGCCCATAATGGTGGATTTTTGTATGTACTGGAAAAATACTTCATGGGAGGGTAATTCAGATCCTTTTCTTGTTATATTCTTAGTTCTGATGAAATACTTCATAAAATGCAATCTTATCGGGCCGGGCGCGGTGGCTCACGCCTGTAATCCTAGCACTCTGGGAGGCCGAGGCGGGTGGATAGCTCAAGGTCAGGAGTTCGAAACCAGCCTGACCAAGAGCGAGACCCCGTCTCTAAAAAAAAAAAAAAAAAAAAAAAAAAAAAAATGCAATCTTATCACTTCTTGGGCTTTTGGCTAAGATCAAATGTATAAAATGTGATCTTATTTAGTTTGCACAGGCATATTTACTAATGGAAAATCTGATGGGGAGTTTGGCTTGATATTTCTATATAGTTTCATGTTGCCTGAAGTAAGTAATTTTTTTTAAGCAAGAGAAGGTATCGATGAGAAATCACACTAAAAATATGTTTAACCCTACCAAGCCCCGGGCTTGCCTTTAAACAAACAAAATGCCTTAATATATTATAGGATATAAAATTCTACATCTACCAACTCAGTAAGTCTTGGCAGTTTAATGTATTCTTTGATTTATAAGAAAAGTATGAGTAGCAGAATACATTTTTGGTTTATTTTGCAGTTAACCTATAGGTTAAGATATGCAAAGTTGGGGATAAAGAAAAGAAGAAATTTGAAACCTTCATATTTTATTATTCAATTATACAAAAATGAAGACAAGATTCCCAGTAGCTAAAGCTTGCATAAACAAATAAAAATAACAGTTAAAAACAAAGATTTGTCCCTTCCTCATTTGAATTGTTTGGCAGAGAAAATAAAGGCCTCTACTACTGTTCTTATTTTAAGAAAGAAAAATGACATGGGAAAGTTTGGGGCACTGACAGGTAAAATTTAAGTAGCATAACATAATTATGGTAATTAGGGATCAGTTAAAATTATGAGGAAAAATATAGTTCTAAAGAGAAAACTAGGTATTTCAGTCAGTATTCCTATATTTATTTGATAAAATTACTAAAAAATATGCTATTTTCCATTCTTTCTTGTTTATAAGGTAGATAATGGTGCCAATTCAGTCATTAGGTAGAAATAAAAGTTAAATAGGAAATTCAAACAATGTTTTAAGTATAGGTACTAAATATTAAAATATAAATAACAGGCCATAGCTACTAGTTTCACAAAATAACTGATAAGATTCAAGGGGAAAGTAGTAAAACCTTATAGCATGGGGCAAAGAATTCCTCTTATTAATAAAATTTTGGATGAGCATAGTTAGTTGGGTTATGCTGAAAGAGTGGAGCCTGATTTCTCATGTTATGTACTAATAGAAGCTGGAGTCAGTGTTTAGAAAATAGAATTGGGTCATTATAATGTTAATGTATATTCCCCTCTCATTATTTTGACGTTATGCCTAATAGTGGATATTTTTGTTATAGTAAATAAAGTCAATTTTTATTTTCATACGTGTTTAGTTTTAGGGTGTCATATAAACTATGAATTATAAGGGATCAAATGTCAAAGCCATCAGCTAGTTTAAGCTTTTAGCTAAGTCTGAGTATCTTTTGAGGTGAGCTTAATTTTACATCCAGTCTTGATAACTTTCAGAAATTTTAAAGCCTCAGGCTTTCCAAAAGAGCATGTATTTTGCCTCACCTCAAACCATTCTGTTTGATATAAGAGGGATGTCCAGGAAGGTGTGGTTTATAGTGGGAAAAATCTATAACTCTCTTCCCAGTTTCTTTTGTTACCATTAAGCTTTTTTATTTGTTTTCTAGTTAAGTTAACTCTGAGTTAAGTCCTCCAAAAAATGTTTGTGAACTGAGTATTTTGGAATTAGTGACAGAAAACTGATCTGCCAGTTGGAGGTAGACAGAATTATTTTATTGCTTAAGGTGTGGACTCCATTCAATACCTTCCCACCATAGAGATTGTTGCATTAGTGTAAAAGTTATTTGGAGGAATTTTTAATTATGGTTTTATATCAAACTTTCTAGATATAAATTCATAAATTAATAAAGGATTAGGATAATAGTCTAGGAAGGGAATATATGTGGGTTTTAATCTCTCAGAATCTTACCTGGTAGCTCTGCACTGGAAAACTAAAGAGAATTGAAACAATTATTCAAGAACTTCAAACACTCTCACTTGAAATATATTTTTAGTATTTGTCTTCTAGTCATTTTTGGTCATTTTTTTTTTAACTGGTGGGATGAAATTATGCTGTTAAATATCACACAGTAGTAAGAAATGGCATGAGTCTTGTTGCTATTCATTTCTAAGTGATTTTTTAAGGTAAAGAAAAAATTAGGCGTTTTTCTTTTTTGGAATGGTAATTTCTTTTGCTATGGCAGACTAAATGAGTGGACTCATAGGTTATTTAGGTGTTTGAACAAAGTCCTCTGCTATGTTTTTGCCAAATTTGTGTGATTCTTTGGTACTTTTCTGTAGATTATATAGAACGTATCATTTAAAATTCATGTCATAATCATGTATGCTTTAACTTTCATGTTATTTTGATTAAATTTAATGTAATTCCTTTTGTGATTTTGAATGACTGATTTTTCTTTTAGAGATTTTAATAATGTTGAAGCTATGCTTGAATGATTATTTTTCGAAGTGAAATTTAGTGGTATGATATGGTGACCTTCACTGCTTACCATTCTTACTTCTCACAGGGGTAAAATCAAGCTGGAGCCATCAAGAATGCAGCTCTGGTGTTTTTTAACCAGCCAAAAGCTCGTGTCACCACTTTTACCCAGGTTACCCAAGCAAGTTATACATATATAAATACAATCAGTGACTTTTGACTGGCCTGCATGTTACTCAGCTACGTTCCTTGCCCATCCATTGGCAGTAAAATAAAAACACGCACAGCTGCTATTATGCTGAGTCATATAAAGCATGGTCAGGCAAGTCTGACAACCCTAACTTTTTTTTAAAAAAAGATTTGGTTGCTAATTTTCTTACATAGATTTTAACAGAAATTATATTCAATGAAAAGTAAAGTGCATGCCTCTATGGATTATTTAATTTCCATTTAATGTTTTGAACATACTTAGGGCCTAAAGGAGAAATGTAGGTACTCTTTGAAAAACTCTTACAGAAAAGCTTTCTATCCTCTGCCTTTTTAAAAAATATAGTCCCAATGAGTGTACTTTGTTGGTAATTTTTTGTTTAGCGTCACATTAAGTTTTTCTGAAGGGTAATCTGCAAATTAAAGCAATCCCTTATCCATGTGCAAACTTCCTAAAGGATGTTTTAATGTGATAATAATATAAATGAATTGGAATGTTTATATTTTGGCTGCTAACAGCATGGGTATAATTTTTATCCGCTTTATTGTAGGGGAAATGGCATTGCTTTATTTAGCAATCGACCAAAAGTATTTTGCATTTAGAATATAATTCCCTTGGAGATTCTGTTTATATTTACCCTAAAACTCCTAGACTGAAAGAAAAGGAAATAAATGTCTTTTGTACACCAATTAACAATAATAATAACAATGAAAGACTTATAGGTGGTATGCTCATTCTGAAAATAGATGTGGAGTGCTCCTTCATCCTGTTGGCTCCTGTGTTCTTTTTGGGTTTCCTCTCCCCTCTATTTCATCCAGACCTGCTGGGAAACTTTCTCCTGCAGAATATTATTTAAATATATCATTATCTGCAAACTCCTATATAGGAAAAGAACTATGGGCTTTTGCTCCTTTGAAGTTTTTAAAATGAAGGAACTTCCCTTATCATGTGACTATAACAATAAGTGTAACACCATTCTGTGGGCTCCATTTAGTGGAACATTCATTTCCTGATGTTTAAATCACAGTTTTATGCACAAATATGTTAAGCAAATTGCTCAATTCAATTTAGTCATTTAAAAAAACTATTAATTAAATACTTTGTCTCTTCCTTCTGCTATTAAAACTGTAAATCAACCTTAATACAAGCATATTCAGCTTTTTGAAAGAAATAATGATCATGCCATTCCTGGAGCATTCTTTTATACGTTGGAGCGAAATATTCAGTCACTGACACTCCAGATTTCTGAAAGACAATGCCTTATATATTAGAGGAATGGCATATGAAATGGAATCCAAGATGTATAGTTGCTAATTGCTCACACTTAAACACAGATACACATGTACAGAGGGACTAGAGAGAATTATTTTTTCCTATTTTGCATTAATTATTATGCAAAATTTGGCTTATTATGACAATGGGTTGTTTTTCCCAGTTTCTTGGAAAGAAGCAAGTTTAGTTTTCTTATTCTTTGAGTATTCCTTTTGCCAAGTTCCTGTAGAGAAAGGCATTTAAGGGAAAGTGTGTCAATCAGGTGTAGTATCTACCAAGTCTTCCAGTCAGCGACAAAGGGAGGGGAAAGGCTCTAAATATCTTTAATATAAAAACAAAATGGGCCAAACACATGTGTCTTTAGGGGCACTATTAATCTGTTGAGAGGAAGGCCATGATGATATAAGGGTTCCTCTTGGCACTCCAAGAAAGATATTAAAGATTCTGCTACTTATGATTTTAAAAATTTTATAATGTATCTATTATAAGCACTAAAATGACTTTCTGGATAATATAGTATAATGAGAATGATTATTTTTATTTTGCCATATTCCTTATTTAAAAAGTAATGCCAATAATTCCTTCTAATATTAATGTGTCGCTTTGTCCTTAAGCCCATTCCAAAGCAAGCAAGACCATCACTTCCATTGTTCCAGTGCTAAGATTTTCTGTGTAAAATGATCTTGAGCTCCTTAAGCCAAGGTTAGCAACAGGATCCATGTAGAACAAATGATTGCCATTCTTGGAGACCAAAATAGCCAGATATGGAATACTTGATTTAATGTATATTTAAAGTTTTTTTTAAATCCCAATTCTTTTGTTAAATCACATTAGTCAGCCTTTTGACTAAGATCAAGTGTAATATCTGTCTTTATCAGTTCAAATCACATTAGAGTATACCTCTCTTTTTACAAGTTATATGTTAATACAATATTTACTAGTTATATTTTCTTAAAAATGTATCTTAGCTTCATAATGAGAAATAAGGGTGCCTATGAAAACCTTAATAGGAAGCAATGTTTTCTCTTCCTTTTTCTGTGGTCATTAGTTATTTTTAAAAATAACTTACTTCCATTTACTTTATGAAGGAAGGTTATTAGTTTGGCATATTGATGTTTAATAGTAATTTATCATTGATGTAAAAAGCAAAAGTTTGACATATGGTATTTAAAAATACAAAATGAAATAGTATATCTTGGTGTTTACTAGATCATTAAGCAAAATATGATTCTGCCCTGGTTGACTCATGACTATAATTACCCAAAACTTAGAAGAATCCTGGAAGATTTTCAATAAAAAGAGTCCTATAATATGAGACATCCACCAAAAAAAAATTGAATTAATATTTCCACCTGAAAGTGATTTCCAATGCTCTTCAGAGCAAATAAAATTGGCTGTTGTTTAATCTCTTTACTATCCTGACATTGGAGTACATTCATATTTTGTTGAAGTTTAACTAGGCAAGGACTACTCTAACAAAATCATTCAGTTCACTTGTTTCCTGATAAATATTAATAAGTAAAGGTAATGAAAACAGAATCTAAATATCCAATTTTACCAAAGGGAAATATAGAACTTGTCAAACTGGGTCTATTTCTAGCCAGTTCATATTTTGATCTCTTACTTATGTAGTATTTTACAGCAAATGATGCCCAGATTGGAACATTCACAGGCAAACTCTATTTGAAAATTCTTCTTTAAGTATATGAGTTTTAACAGTTCCATATAATGATATACATTTGACAGTTCTAATTGGTGAATTTACACTACACTTAGGTTGATTATAATTATGACCTTATCTGAAGCTGAAAATTTTTATATTCTTAATTTGATTCATTTGATTTTTTATGGACTTTTTATGCATTTTAACTACTTTAGTCAACATATTTTATAATATTGTAATATTTTCCTCTAATGTGATTTTAAGAAAGTCATTGAATTGGTATCATACAGAAAGGTTTTATAAATCACAATTTCTTGCCTACATTTCAGGTTTATTGCTTAAAGTAAACTTTTTGCTTATGAAATATTCCAATGTGTAGTTAGCTCTACATTAATACATATCAAAATTATAAATATAACTTGCATTAATACTAAATCTCATGGTTAAAAACATGGAAATCAGCAGTATCACAATATTATCTTGAAAGTACAATATTTAATTACATATCCAGGCTATTGATAAAGGATGGGTTTACTTGTGAATCATCAAAGAAAGTCTCTAGCAAATCCTGGCAGAACGGAGCACAGAAGTCCTAGAGTCCAACCACTGATTCACTCTGACTTTCGACAAGATGATTAAACCCAAATTTCCTTTTCTAAATAGGTACTAGGTTGGCTGATGTTAAGGGTCGATGTGCAGTTTAGATTCTTTGTTATTTGTAAATCAAGTGGCAGAAATGCAAAAGTATTCAAATAATACATGTGACAGATCCTGTGCTGCTCCGCTTCAGAGGAAGATGCGGAAGGATAAGATCGCTGCATAAAGAGGTTCCATTCACCACCGTGACTATAGACTCATGGGCATAGATAGAGTGAAAAGAGGGAAAACACTGTCAAAATGATTCAGTAGTAGTGTTGCTGACTCGAGAGTTAAACTACATTTACTTCAGAGACTCATCTTTGGTCTGAGCAATTGGCAGCATGGTTTTGAGACAGCACTCCTAATTCTAGGAGTTATTGATCATTGCTTACACAATTCAGAATCTTGAAGGATTTGTTTTACTCTGCAGTTAAGAGAGAGTATTATTTTCATATTCTTTTGAATGTAAAAGTAAGTAGCAGATAAGAGGTATTAGCAGTAGTAGTTGAATTAAAATGTCCATGCACTGGTCATTCGTTCATTTAATTTAACAAACATTTATTAAACACAAACATTGGGAATAGGTGCTAGGGATACAAAGATGGAAAAACATGATCATTGCTAAACAAAATACATCTGGTGAGATACATCTTCTAGAAAAACACAATACTTCCAAACTGCACTTTTAGAAAAGTAATAACATGACCTTTACATAGGTAAATATTTGGGTTTAGGAAAAAGGTATCTATTAATTCTATATCAGAACTAAGACACTGCACTTAAATAAAAGGGAACAATGTTCATTCTCCTATTTTTTAATATGATTTAAATAAAAGAAAGTATAGGAATGCCTTTTATAATTAGAATTTCCAGAGATAATGAATAAAAAGCAATTTTTTAAAAACTTCTAAATGGTTGTCATTTTCAACCAAGTATGGCAAACTCTGGTTAATAGTTTCTAATTTTAACCTTGTATCAAACTATTTGGTGAATTGTTAATTTGAACAAGCTATTGAAAACAGACAATTTTGTTAGCGATTCATTCATTCATTCAATATTTAATGAAAAGCATGTTGGCAATTCAGAGTGTGTTCTTTGTATTTGGTGTATTATCCATAGGGCCTAGGGTGCATTGTCCCTGCCCCTAAATGTCTTACAAGCAGGGTAGGGAGACCAAAATCCATCTGTCTGAAACAATTTGACCCATGCCTTATCAAAGGTAAAAATGTATGATAAACCACAAAAAGAATTATGAGCAGTCTAGGGCACATATTGTAGGTGAAGATGGAATGGAAGAAATGAGGAGTCCAGATTTGTTGAGGAGACTCTATGACAGGGAGGGAGCATGATTATGGAAAATTGTGAAGATGGGAATATGTGTGGTGACACAAGTCTTCCCAAAGGCATCTAAAGTGGTAACAACCCAGCTACTTGGCAGTAGGAGTGATAATTGATATTGATGTTACAGGGAACCTCACTCAGCACTGATACAGGCTCTGAAATAGTCATTCACCAAAGCCAGTCTGAGCACGTGGAGGAATCCTAATACAGATCCTCATGTTTTCCTTGGGCCCACATTTTGTGTTTGCAGTGTGATTCTTACTCTTAAAAGGAATATTTTTCATTTCTTATTGTGGGCTGTGTATAGTTAGACTAGGTGTGACTAAGCTTCAGTTTTTCTGATTACCTTGTTACGTTTTGACATCCTACAAGTGACAAGATCAGTATTATCAGTTTCCTAATACATAACAGCTTCATATGAATTAAATAGATTCAAATGAGAGGATATTTTAGTCATTTCTTAGTCAATTATACATATATAAGCAAAGCTATACTTATCTCAGAAAGAGTCCAACCCAAAGACAAAAGATAGGAAATCAGAAAATGTCTAAACTATTAGAACATTTGTAATAAATCTTCTCACTTAGAACAAAATATATTCAGATTTTAATGACAAACATATTATTTATCTAGTATTGTGATATGCCTGATAAGTAGAAAAAGAAATCAACAACTTTTAAGCCCCTTATGATACATATTCTTTGATGTAACCATTTTGGACAAATTAAAAAATAATCTCCAAACCAATTCTAAGAAGGCAGAAGATTTTATTCTATCATTGGTATTGCTAAATTACATGAGATAAAAGCATTTTAGATCTCATATATATCATATATCAATATTTTTACTTCATCAGCACCACTATGCTAAGTAAATATTTTATAGAAAGAAAATTATTATTATAAAGAAACCATCTTCCTAGGGAAAATCCATATAATCCTTAGCCCAAATATGAGTATAATATTTCCAGTCTGACTACAGCATCCATTTTATTCTAGTTTAACATAGTTCAATGTCCATTTTATCATGTGCTTACCTCATCCCCTTTATAAAGTAGCTCTTATCAGCTCCACCATTTCCTAATGTTATGCACTAATGGTAATAACATTGTAACAGGTCCGAGAATGCTGTGGCCCAAACTACTCTGATTCCGTGTGGCACTCACACCTGGCCCTGCATCATTCCTGCATGTTAAGACCAGGTTAAGGACTGGGATCCCTTCATTTAAACTGATCCCAAGAGTGGCCTGATCTGGCTAAAGTTTATTGCATTTCAAGATTTAAGACAACTTCTTTTATTATATTTTTCTTTTGGTGATATTTGATTTAACCTAAAGGAAAACAAAACAACCACCAAAGATTCATTTCTGCCTGTACTAACAGGACAGGTAAGAGTGCCAGAGTAACAAGTAGTTTCCAAATGCACAATGAAACACAGGAGTGCATTGGCCAAAGAGAATGCAAAATATCAGCTCTTGCTATATAGCTAACAATGTGCTGCTCTTTTTGGAATTAGAAAACTATAGAATAGATTTAATAACAACCAGTGGTATATGTTTTCATGTCAATGAAAAGTGGATAAATTTAGATTGTTGCTGTTTATGTGCATTTGATCAAATCTTTTCTGTATTTGACATGAAAATACACTTGTGCAGCTTTTGTTGGTTGGGTCACAATTTTAGAATAAAACAAACTATACCATTTGCAAACTAATTTACAAAAGCAAGATCACAGATGACCATATGACTCTGGCAGCTTACATAAGCTTTCTGCAGGATTTTATTTTAGAATCTCTATATGTGGGTTCAAACAAAAAGTTATTTCAGTTAACACCATATTTTAAAGAAAAAAATATACTATGGTGCTGTATCTAATCTTGTGACCCCACACCTTTACTAAAGCGGATTGGCATTATGTTTAAGCTGTTCTTAAATTACAGATCAAGAAAATGCATACAGAAGACTAGGGGGCACGCCTAATGAA
The DNA here is from genome assembly GCA_008086735.1 of Cheirogaleus medius. NCBI lineage: Eukaryota > Metazoa > Chordata > Mammalia > Primates > Cheirogaleidae > Cheirogaleus > Cheirogaleus medius. The sequence goes on from VBSM01001562.1 coordinate 13,308,593, forward strand.
TTTTTATGTTTAGATTAAAGAAAATAACTAAAAGCTTTTCTGTGGGATTGATTTTCAGAAGCTAAATGCAACTACTAGTTCATCTGAAGGCAGCACAGTTGATATAGGAGCTCCCGCTGAGGGAGAACAACCTGAGGTTGAACCTGAAGAATCCCTGGAACCTGAAGCCTGTTTTACAGAAGGTAAGCAAAACAATGACATTTATGGTCAGAAGTCTCCTTTTCTCTATCCATATGTTCCAGCTATGGCTGTCTGTCTATCAACTTATCTATCTACACAGTAATTATCTAAACTGTCTACCAACTGTTCATTTCTTTGCTAATTTTTTACATTTTGTATATCAAAACAAAGGCAATTTTTAAAAGGCAAAACTTTAATTTACATAATTAAGTATTGTTATTTTTATAGATCCTGGTCAACTCTAAGAAATGCTACTAAGTGACTTTTCTGTGGCCCTCTACAATATCTTACACAAGAGAAAACCAAATCACACATATCTCTCTATAGGTTTAAAAAAATAAAAGAAAAGATGTAAAGAAATGAAAGAAGTAATTTGCCATTTACTTTTTCATTCTGTAGTGGGTACTTTGTCATTCTATAATGGGTACTAATTGAGAAATGTACATTTAAGTTTGTTCTTGAGTAATAGTTCCCTGTATTAGTTAAGGTCAAATATTTTTTATTATTTCTGAACAAAGATAGGTAATAAAAAAGTCAAAATAGGGTGTGAGTCAAATGATATGGGGCAACATGTCATTGGAGTAATCTCAATAGGATTTTCTGAAGAAAGCTAAAATTATGTTATTTGAAGTATGGATCAATTATCCATTGTAATAATAATGCTGTGTATCAAGCCACCTAAAACCCTGGGCTCTAAGCTGTATAATTCTCCAGTCTTCACTTCTAAAATTTTTCTATGAAACTCACATACTTTCCTTCCATTAAGTTCTGCTTGTTGATCATTGTTTCTCCATCATTATAGCTTCATGTTCTAAGTATGATTCTTATATGGACTTCAAGATCTAGGTTATGAGTATAATATGAATATAATGTTTTTATTACTTATCTTTGTTCAAATCCATCTCCTCCATAAAGCTCAGAAATTAAACTTTATGGAAGGACTCTCATAGTACTTTGTCTTGTGATAATTGCTGCTTTCTATACCTATAGAATTTGTAGACAAATCACCCCAACTTGAAATTCACATTTTTGAGGGTAAGCCTATGCTTTACATGCTATAGTATAATGTGTCCAATTCAATTCTTTGACCATAGCAGGTATTCAATAAACATTTGTTGAAGAGTCTTTGATCTAGAATTTCACAAATTATACAAAGCTGTTTATTACATTGCTAGTGGTAATGGCCTGAATTAAATGCAATACATATCTAATAATAGCGGAATAGTTATGTAAATTCTAGTAATCTTATTTAGAGAAATATTATGAAATAGTTCACAAATCTATTTACTTGTAATAAGATGAGAAATATTTATTATGCCATTTAGTGAACTAATCAGAATTCACACATATGTAATGTCCACATAGGCGGGGTGCAGTGGCTCATGCCTATAATCCTAGCACTCTGGGAGGCGGGAGGAGCCCTTGAGCTCAGGAATTCCAGACCAGCCTGAGAAAGAGCGAGATCCTGTCTCTACTAAAAATAGAAAAATTAGCTGGGCATCGTGGAACGCACCTGTAGTCCCAGCTGCTCAGGAAGCTAAGGCAGGAGGATCACTTGAGCCCAAGAGTTTGAGGTTGCTGTGAGCTAGGCTATACCACTGCACTCTTCTCAAGGCAACAGATTGAGACTGTCTCAAAAAAAAAAATAATGTCCATATAGAGTGGAATTACACTCATAAAAAAGGGCAGGATGGAAATATCAACTTTTGGTAATTGTATTTTTCTTTTGGTTTTTCCATTTCTTATATATGTTTTTATAAGGTAATATCCATTATAGTAGTCATATAAACATAAAAATAAATATTTTGTAACAAATGATTAAAAAGCCATATAGATGATTTTGATTCCTATAAGTAGAAGCCATCTTAAAAAATAAATGCTTTACAATGTATTATCAGGTAATAATGTAGATGACTCTCTCACCAACACAAATCTACATAATCAAAGGGTAATTATTTTTTCTCTATTTGCTGTCACATATTTTAGACTGTGTACGGAAGTTCAAATGTTGTCAGATAAGCATAGAAGAAGGCAAAGGGAAACTCTGGTGGAATTTGAGAAAAACTTGCTATAAGATAGTGGAGCACAATTGGTTCGAAACCTTCATTGTCTTCATGATTCTGCTGAGCAGTGGGGCTCTGGTAGGTGATTCATGGTCCACTCCTTCATCTTTTCACTGAAATCCTTACCCTTCGATTAACCTCATATTACCCATTTTTAAGTAAGGTGTTTGTGAGAATGAGGGAAAGTGTGTGTGATATGTTTAGCACAATGTGAGAGGTTCAATAAATAGCAACTTTCATCACTGTGTCTGGAGTAGTCCTCAGATGAAATCAAACTTAGATCATTATCGTTTCTCATAATGCTTAAAGAAGGATCTTTCTGACTTTTAATCATCAGGAGCAGTTCTTATTAAGAATGGCAATGTAGATGTGATATAGGATTATTAGCTAAATATGAAACTGCTTCACATAAGCTCCATGCTGCAGGGAACTCATCTGTCTGGTTCACACTGATTTGCTACTGCCAACCACAATGAGTGGCAAATAGTAGGCTAACTTAATTACTGACATGTAGCAAAGTGAAAGCATTATAAACTTAATTTATGTCTAATTTCATTCAGTGAAATGATCAATTTGGTCAAAGTATTTATTAATATAATGAAAATGGTGTGACCCATTTTCCCAATTGCTGACACAAATGTGGTTGCATTCCTCTTATTTTTTTTTTTTTTTCGATTAGTTAATAGAGTATTTGGTGAGTTGATTTCACTAGGAGGATTATTACATTGTATCTGGAGGCCTCCAGGCCCACTTCTGATTGGACTAGGAATCCTGTGTTCTGTCATGTACTGACTCAATTCAAAGAGGGTCAGCCTAGCTTTTTAATGCCAAGTGGAAAGGGGACTATGAAGTCTCATCAGTGACTAGTGCCCTTGCTATGTTAGCTCTTGGTTCTCAGCTATACCCAGTTAGATCTCACCAAAGGGCACAAACAAAGGGCACGGTAGCTGGCTTCTGAGGGGCTTCAGCTTCAGCTGAGCCCTGAAGGCTTATAAGCTTATAAATCTTATAAGCTCATAAAGGCTTATAAGCTGAGCCCAAAAGCCTTTATGTCTTTGTGTGAAGCCCTGGTCACAAGCCCTGATCCCTTGTTCTCTAAAAAAGAAAAATTTCCCTTGTTTTTGATCTAGGCCACCAGATCCCCCTGATAATTTTTCCTATAAGAAGACTGAGTTGGATAGATGGGTCTCTTCATTCCAGAAGTTTCAGGGGTTTCGCAAATATGAGTTCTCTACCCTTTCCCAAGGGCTCTGCAAAATTATGTAAGAAGGAACTTCCAGACATACACCCATACCTGCACAGAGGGAGAGAGAAAGAGAGAGATATGGCAATCCTTTTCCTTTTCCCTAGGCTGAGGGCCCTCCTTGCCTTATATCTGCATTACTGGGAGGGCACATTCCAGTGAGTCTGCACTGAACAAGACAGAGCTACTCCCACATGACTTTCCACCTTCTGCTCTAGAGAGAATGAACTGGCAATCTCTCAAAAATTTCAGGTTCTTTTGGGGTACTCTGATACCAACATTTAAAAATTATTTGAATTCTTTGGTTGACTGAAACACCCAGTCAATAGTCCTTTGTGTACAGATAACTATAAATTAAAATGCAGCCTTAAGAATCACTAAGCCTTTCAGCCTTAGGCACCTGCTAACAGGCTTGCATCATTTTCTTTTCTAAGAAGACATCAATGAAAGACTGATGGTGACAATAAAATTTAATAGAATTCTTTCCCTTACAGGCCTTTGAAGACATATATATTGAGCAGCGAAAAACCATTAAGACCATGTTGGAATATGCTGACAAGGTTTTCACTTATATATTCATCCTGGAAATGCTGCTAAAGTGGGTCGCATATGGTTTTCAAATGTATTTTACCAATGCCTGGTGCTGGCTAGACTTCCTGATTGTTGACGTGAGTATTTTGCAGTTTTCTGTTTCATTTGTTGGCGTGCGATGATGTGTACTAGTCTAGCCATGGCGCTTGGCACATAGTAGGCACTCAGTAAATACCACATCAGACCAAATATAAGTGGTGTTTCCTGTTCCCAGTGAGAGGATGCCCCAAAACTATTTTTGCCGACTTAAATAATATATACTTTCATAGATGAAACAAATGCCATCTTATTATAGTTATTGATTTAGTTTCAAATTAATATTTGAAATTTCAAGTTATACAAAATGTATGAGCATAGAAATTTTGCTTTCTTTACTCTCATATTTCACAAAATAGCTATATTTCAATTCTTTACGGGCATCTTTGATATTAGTATCTTTCTTATCACTAGAGCCAGCTGAGATGTTTGTCGCACAGATGGATTATTAATTATAAAGAAATTTGAAAGTCCAAAAAGCAAGAGACATCACTGGATTTTTACAATGGTAGAAACAAACTGGCTATTGACCAATTATTTAAAGGCTTTATTAAGCCACGTTGGTGTTGAAATAAAGTAAGATTATGAGGATTTTAAAATAATTGAATATGAGACAAATATGCTATTAAATTTAGCATATAAAGGCTACATGCAGAATTACATTAAAAGTCTTCTGGCAATAAAATAAGACAATAGATAATATTTAAAACTATGTATGTTTAGAATTTACAAATGATGGGAAAATGTACCAAAACTGTAACCATTCTTTTAATTGTATAATGGATTTATGTATGATACTATTTTTCTCTATATTCCATATGTGGTTATGATAGGTTGGAAAATTTATAATAAAAGTATCTGACATTTACTATATCTATGTAAGGATAATGCATTAAGTAAACACTACTTGAATATAAAGAAATGTCTAAGAGAAATCTAGCTATCCTGCAGCTAGCGCTCATATTACTTAAAATACCCTGATATTTACCTTTTCAGATTTAAGAAAATTATTATGATAGTATATTAAACTGATCAATACTTTGCTTTAAATCAAATGTGCTTATTGTTTACCTATTTTGTTATGAAAGATACAAATATAAGTAAGTCATTTTTCTGATCCTGAAGGAGCTTACAGTCAAATAGGACAGATATGCATACAATGACAAATTGACATCTGTGATTAGAAATGCCATTCCCTTTCCTTGAGGAAGGAGGAAAGGCTTCTTGAGGGAAGTGGAGTGTGAGCTGGAGTTTGAGGGATGAGAATTTCAGCAGGCATAGATGAGGAAGCCACACATGTGTTAAAACATTGATGCATGACGTGCAGGGCCGGTTCCAGAAACAAGTGGTCATCTAGGGTAAGCACACAGTGCGAGAGGGTGAGGGGAAGCATTTGTGATTGGGTGTAAGGTAAGACAGGTAAGTTAAAGAATAGTTTGAAAAACCTGAGATGCCCATCCAAGGAAATTTGGGCTCATGATTTAGTAAAGAGGAAGCCTTAAATAATTACATATAGGAATGTGATAAGACCAGCTGGTGTTTTAGGGAGAGAAGTTTGGTGGGGGTGTGAATGGTGGAATAGAAATGGGATTATTTAGAGACCAAGAGACCAATTAAGAGATTGCTGAAATCATGCAGGAAAAGAAGGCATGAATGTATCTCCTTTTCACATTTAGCTACACAAGCCACATAAAATTGGATATGTTACTATCTCTTTTAATAGGCCAATCAATAATACCCCTTCAGAATATTTTTCATATGTCTAACTTTTATCTTTCATCCTTTAACTAATGCCTATCTCTTTTTGGTTCTGTCTTCAGAGAAGGTAAAGTATTATAGGTCCTCATACCTTATATGTAGAAAATATTCACAATTCATGATAATTCAGTAACTGTTTTTCAATTATCTGTGAAGAGGGGACTTACAAAGACTAAAAGTTTAGCTTTTATAAACTATATAAACCATGTAAAATAAAATGTTTATCTCTTTTTTTCTGTACACAAGAGGTTTCACTTTCAAATTGCATGTGCAAAATTAGCTTGAATAAGTCCAGTTTCTTTGCAATAATTTTGTGTGTGTTTCACTTATTCTTATTAAAAAATACTTTTTTCAAGTATCTATTAACACCATACTCTTAAAAGCTATATTACACATTTATTTATGTTTATCTGCTTTTGAATTTCAGGTGCACTTATGACAAAATATATCATCTTAGCTTATATAATTTTAATGAATTTTCTATATATTTTCAAAGAAAATTGGACTTGTATATGCCATCTATGACAGTTTTTCTTTTTCTTTTTAGCTGAGACTTTAGAGTTTTTATCAACTACATTAGTCATCTGTATGAACAACTAAAGAAAACATACTTCTTGTAATTTCTAATTAGTTATATTAAAATCTCAACTTTTTTGAATTCACTAATTTTAAGCCTGGGCCTTTTTGAATATGTTCATGTTAATATTGTTCATATTCACCAGTGGTTTGCACAATTTACTTGTGTACCAAGTTTTAATTTCCCTTTCAGTTCTGCTAAACAATATGAGAAATGACACAGAAATAAAGTTTTACAGATCTGTAGATGAACACCACATTTCTGTCTGTCTGTCTGTCTCTTTTTTTTTCTGGCTTTGCTTTTAATTTTTTCAAAAAGGTTTTCTGTCAAGAATCTTGAAAAGAGAAGATGTGTAGCTTTTTTTTTTTAATAAGCTTGTGACAGTGGTTCGAAAAGTAGGGCCACAGGCCAGCTTCATTAGTCTCACCAAGGAACTTGTACAAATGGAAATTCTCAGGCCCCACCCTAAATCTACTAAATCAGACTCTGCCAGCTATCAGTGTTTTTAACAGGCCTCCCGGGTGATTTCAAAACTCACTACAATTTAAGAATTACTGGTTTATTGCAGAGACAGGTTGAACTACATAGACATTTTTGTCTGTATATAAGACAATTGTGTTGCTTTTTCTGTATAGGTCTCATTGGTTAGCTTAACTGCAAATGCCTTGGGTTACTCAGAACTTGGTGCCATCAAGTCCCTCAGGACACTAAGAGCTCTGAGGCCCCTGAGAGCCTTATCCCGGTTTGAAGGAATGAGGGTAAGACCAAATGCTTAGAATTTGTTGCAATTATAATTGAGAACATACTGACATTGTGTACCTTAGAAATGAAAAATGTATGGAGAATATGTGTCTTCTCTTAATATATTCATACTGACATACCAATCGATCAATAATAATATTTACCAGATGTCCATAATACTTGGCATGGTATATATCACAGAATATAATGCTTGAGTGACTGTTTCTAATTAACCAGATTTTTACTTGGTGGGAAATCTCTATCAGATTGTGTAGGCTGCTGATTTGAATCAAGATTAGTTATGTTCATTCTATTTATAAATGTGCAGGAAACCCTACTCACTATAATTTAAAACTACCAAATCATTACTCATCATTTCTTCACTGCTCCATATGATGTACTTGGAGCCCTCTGAAGACCGAATCTGGCTTTTAGTATTCAAACACAGGCTGAGATGGCTAAAAAGTAGGTCAGCTGTGGGAATCTAGCACTCGTTTAGAAAGGTGGTACAAAGGAACAGGGAGGAATTTGTGCTGACATTTGTCATCCCCTGGGGCACAAAACCTGAGACCACATGCTCTCCCCACCTAGAAAACGATACTGACGTGCCTCGGTGGTTTTAGCTGTTCAAAAGGAACTTTTAGAAAACAATGTTTTTTGTGATATTTGAAAATAGTTACTTAGACTCCATCTGAATGTTGCAAATATAACCAAAATGAATAGTATAACCAAAAATGAATAGTATATGTAGGTGTGGGTCTGTGTATGTTTTTGTATGAAAGAAAGGAATTGTTAGCTGTTCAATTCTTTTCACTTTACCAACTTGAAATCAGTTTTTGCAGTAGTAGGCTTAATAAACAAAGGGTGTTAAACTTTCAGCACTAGAATAATTTTTATATTTTCTGTGTAGAATTTAGTCTCCAGTGTTCTCATTTATCCTCAAATTTTGGATAGCAAATTGTAGAGTTTATATGATTTTTAAAAACAATTGAGATGTTCACATGATGAGCTTATTTCTATACTCATGTCACTATTTTTACTTTTAATTATTCTTTGGATTTATTTATTTATTTATTTTTATTTTTTTTGAGACAGAGTCTCACTCTGTTGCCCGGGCTAGAGTGCCGTGGCATCAGCCTCGCTCACAGCAACCTCAAACTCCTGGAGTCAGGCGATCCTTCTGCCTCAGCCTCCCGAGTAGCTGGGACTACAGGCATGCACCACCATGCCCGGCTAATTTTTTCTATATTTTAGTTGGCCAATTAATTTCTTTCTATTTTTTAGTAGAGATGGGGTCTCGCTCTTGCTCAGGCTGGTTTTGAACTCTTGAGCTCAAAGGATCCACCCACCTCGGCCTCCCAGAGTGCTAGGATTACAGGCATGAGCCACCGTGCCCGGCAATTCTTTGGATTTATTATTAGTTCCATTTTTAGAGGAAAATTTTCTACATGTATACCCTTACCTCTTGAGAAAACATTCTACAATATAAAACTTATTTTATACTCTCCTTAGTTATAATTTTAAAATTCTTAGTTGGAGCTACCAGACTCTAGTTTCTACCCAATATTCAACTTTAAAATGGACATATTTTCTGCCAGTTGGCTGTTATTTCTTTATGTTTAAAAATAAGTTAAAAAGTAAGTAATTATTTGTTGTTGGCTTTTTACTTATTTTCCCTTCTCATTCTGTGCCAGGTCGTTGTAAATGCTCTTTTAGGAGCCATTCCATCCATAATGAATGTACTTCTGGTTTGTCTGATCTTTTGGCTAATATTCAGTATCATGGGAGTGAATCTCTTTGCTGGCAAGTTTTACCATTGTATTAACTATACTACTGGAGAGATGTTTGATGTAAGCGTGGTCAACAACTATAGTGAATGTAAAGCCCTCATAGAGAGCAATCAAACTGCCCGGTGGAAAAATGTGAAAGTAAACTTTGATAATGTGGGACTTGGATATCTTTCTCTGCTTCAAGTAGTAAGTAACCACTTTATTATTCTCTGTGATGTATAATTTAAATGAGCCTGAAATTCTTCTTCCCCATAATGAGATAGAATGACTCAAAAAGATAGAATGATATCAAAAAGACAAAAGATAAAACAAGTGTTGGTGAAGATGTGGAGGAAAGGGAACCCTTGCACATTGTTGATGGGAATGTAAATTATAGCCATTATGGAAAACAGTATAGAGTTTGCTAAAAAAAATCAAAAATAGAACCATTATTTGATCCAGCAATTCCATTATTCTGTATATATCCAAAGGAAATGCAATCAGTATATCAAAGAGATATCTGCACTCCCATGTCTGTTGCAGCATCATATCCAATAGCCAAGATATAAAAGCAACCTAAATGTACATCAAAAGATAAAGAAAGAAAATGTGGCACACATATGTGTGTATACACATACACACACACATGCTGGAATAATATTCAGCCTTAAAAAAGAAGGAAATCCTGTCAATCCTTTCAACAGCATGGATGAAACTGGAAGACATTATGTTATATAAAATAAGCCAGCCACAGAGAGACAAATACCACATAATCTTGCTTATATGTAGAATCTTAAGAAGAAGAGAGTGGATTGGTGATCGGCAGGTGTTGGGGGTAGAGGAATGGGAGATGTTGATCAAAGTATACAAAATTTCATTTGGATAAGAGAAAAAAATTCTGGATATCTATTATACAGCATGCTGACTATAGTTAATAGAGATGGATTGTATACTTGAAAATCACTAAGTAAGTAGATTTTGTGTTTTCTCATAATGAAAAAATGATAAGTATGTGAGATAATGTATATGCTAATTGACTCAAGTTAGCCATTCCACAATATATATATACTAAAACATTGTTTTATATAGCATAAATATATATAATATTTAGTTATCAATTAAAAAGTAATAATTTTTAAAAGACAATTAAAACAAAAATGCATATACTTTTTAGGAACATTATATCGATGCAATAAACTATATAAAAAGAATAAAATAAAATTCTTCTTGTTCAGTGTTTGCAAATACTTCCTTATGGCCACCTTCCTCATGATTGCTGAACTATCTTTTAAGCGCAATACTGGAAACCAGATGGCTCTATGGAGTTTATAGTCTCTCAGACTATGCATTAGGTAGCCCAGAACAAGTCCTTTGTTACTGAGATTTCTATTTAGGTTGCCATAGTTTTCCCCCATCTCTACTCTGAGCGAAGTAGAGATGCTGATTCTGGGGAGGTTGGAAAGCTGTGTATGTGTTGGGGGAGTGGTAGATTTCTACACTCCTTCGCAAGTCCCAGACAGTCTCTAAACCCTTGTCAGGTCTCCACACACTCAAACCTCACCACCAACACCACCAGCCCCCTCACCTGCACACCCTCCCCCGGACTCCCATCCCACCCCTGCCTTTCTGCCTCCTAGGTGAACACTTTCAGATAGAAAGATTGCTCTCTTACAAATGAAAATCAAGACTATTATGTCTGCTATAAATTCTTAAGCATTCATTCAGCTCCTCAACTGACCGCAGTATGTCATACCCACTGGCTCCTGGAGGCAATGCATCTACACAATCCTCAATACTATAGGAATAGTCGGGGGAGGGGCAGCACCTATGGCATCAAGGAACTAAAAACATGTACAAGACTTTTGTTTTCAGAATTACTATGTCCACACAACAGAAAACAAATGTTTAAAAGAGTAAATGCAGTTGAATATATTTGTTTTCAGGTAAGGAAACTGCTGCTTCTTATAGAATAATTGCCTCAAAATAGTATGTTTAACAATATTAAGGATATTTCAAGAGTAAATGCTCATGATTGGTGATTGGTGATAATACCATTTAGGAAAGATTTTTTAAAAATGGTGAACTAATATGGCTTGTATTAACCTGGATGGAAGTGGAGACCATTCTTCCAAGTGAAGTATCACTAGAATGGAAAAACAAACACCACATGTGCTCACCATTAAATTGGAACTAATAGATCAACACTTATGTGCACATATGGAAATGGGTAAATTCACACCTAACTGGTACAATGCACAATATCTGGGGGATGGGCACCCATAACTTTGACTCAAACGGTACAAGAGCAATTTATGTAACCAAAACATTTGTACCCATGTAATATTCTGAAAGTTTCAAAAAGAGGAGGAAAAAAAAGAGAAAAGAATAAGTAGAAAAGAAAACATTAAGATCAAATAATGCAACATTCTTTTGAACTTGTCTCATGCTGTTACTATAAACATGAAATTCTTTCACCAATTTTCATATAAATTCTTATAATCACATCAGAGTTGAAGATTGTTGACATTGCTTTTATGATAGCATATTTTTATAGTAGATCTTGATTTAATTATAGATGTTAGATATGTATATAAAGAGGTTATAGGAGAATATAAAATTGAAGTATTTTCAATGTATATATCATAAAACATTGCCCAAAGAGTTTAAATTTTAACTTCAAACTATTTTATATACCTGTATCTGAATACAGGTCAAATTGAGTCTTGGTCAATTACTCTTGATACTTATATTCTAACATTATAATTTTGGGGAAAAACTTAATGATATGACTTTTTTACAGGCCACATTTAAAGGATGGATGGATATCATGTATGCAGCTGTTGACTCACGAAATGTAAGTCTATTTAGAGGGAAATTGTTTAATTTGGTCAAGTGAATATTTCCACAGTATTTTAATTTAGTGCTATTGTCAATAAAATAAAACTATGGATCATTTAATAGAGCATATCTGTATTATAAAAATAAAATATTTAATCTTAAATTATTTCTTTAAAAATTTGATTAGCGTGTTTTTCTCTATTCATTGTGAATATTTTAACATATTTCTAGTATTTAGTATGGCACCTGATATGAAAATGTATTGACTATATTTGCAAAATGAGACATATTATTTTGAAGTCTGATTGTACTGGCCATTTTTGCATTAGAAATTCTCCCAGGCAATTTTCTTCATCTGTCATAGATTTCCTCCAGCTTTTTATCTTTTTTGTAATAGGAAGGATATGACTAATGGTGGAGAAAAAATTAAGAAAAAAATAAACAAAAAGCAATAGTGTTTCTCTCTGGGAACTGAGATTATTTGGTAGAAGGGAGGAATTTTCATAATATACCTTATACACATCAGTGTTATTGGAAATTTTTCTACAATTTCCATTATTTTCTCACTATTTAATGAGGAAGAAAATCACATTTTAGAAAAAAGAGATTGATTTTTGGTATGCCACAGCATGGTAATGAAGCTCGAAATGCTATTTCCCTAGCACTAGCAACTAGCTTTCTGAATGAAGAATTCCTGGGGTTTTTTTGTTTGTTTTTTTTTGGTTTGTTTTTTTTTACCTTATAAAAACAGAGAGAGCATGCACGTACTAAGAGCCCTGCATTGTATCTCTGTAAGTGCTATCAGGAATCCCAGTTATGAGCTTTTTATGAATAATAATAATAATTTATTACTTAGTATTACTCACTATGCTAAGGGTTTTCTTACATTATCTCACATAATCCTAAATAACAACTTTGTCCTATAGGTGACACTCCATTTTATCATTGAAACAAAGAGGCTGAACGCATTAAATGGTAAACATATTTTTGAATTCTGACTACAAACAATGCACTCATAACCAGTAGTTTCCTACCTCTCCAATTAATTCCTTCGAAGCTCTCTCCACCTGCCTCTCAACAGCTTATATGATATGCAATTTACTTTCAGTTTCTTCCTTAATAACTTATCAGACACTGTCTGCCACAAAACTCCTCTACATTCAAGCACATTACAAAAGGTAAAATACAATTGGGCAGTAAAATTACAAATAGTCGCTGGCTCTTACTTTCATTATTCATCAGAGAAATACAAATTTAAACAAAAATGAGCCATTACCTACACACCTGCCAGATTAGCAATGCTATAGTTGGACCAATGCCAAGTGATACCAAGCATAAAGAGCAATAAGAACTCTCATAAAATGCTGGTAGGAAAAAATAGATAAATAGCCTTTTAAAAACTGTTGGGCATTATTACATTATTTGAAAAGTTCAAGATATACTTTAACCCTGCAATTCTACTTTGAGCAATATATCCTAGAGAAACTTGTGTACATGGATAGGATAATGTTTGTATAAGAATAAACATAACTTTTTTCACTAGTGAAAACTGGAAACAACTCAAAAATAGTAGGAATGGACAAATAGTTAACTATTATATAGTGGTTGCAATGAATACAGCCATATACAACCACGTGGATGAATCTAAAAAATATAACATTGAGTTAAAAAAAACTAGACACATACTATGATTTCATCTATATAAAGCTCAAAAGTCAACAAAACTAAACTTACCATTCAGGCATGCATGCTTAGATGTACGCTAAAGAAAAAGCAAGGAAATAATTATCACAAAGTCAGAATAAAGATTACCTCTAGCAGGCATGGTAGAGTTTATTTTTGAGAAGGATACACTAAGGGTTTCTAAGATCCTGGCAATGTCCTGGGTTGTGGATTTCATTTTATAAAAATATATTACATTTTACATTGTATGCATTTTACATACTTTCCTGTATGTGTACTGTCTTTGATTTAAAAAGGAGTAGAAATATAATTTTATATTACTGTCCACTAAACACAGATATGCATAAGGAAGTCTCATCAAAGAATACATAGTTTTACAATATTTCTGATATTTTCTATTTTATTTTCTTTAGAAAAAAATATCATGTTGGTCAAAACCCTCTAAATTTGATTTCACAATACAATGGGTCAGTAACTGCACCCATTATCATCAGTGATTGCTTAACTGACTGGGTTAGAACAATGTCCTGTGAGATCTGAACGGTAGATTACAATCAAAGTTCAAACCAACTATAACATTTTTTATTAATCAAAAGTGGGCTGGACAAGAGAGGGTATCATTGTTACAGAAACAGTGCCTACTGAATAGGATGAATCAATAGACTCATTTTCAGAAATGAAAGATCCTACCACTATACCTATATACAGACATGATGATTCTAGTCTATCTAAAGAAATGTAATGTACATCAAACCCTCATACTTAGCGATTACTACTGGCCAGGCACTGTTCTAAGCACTTTCCATATATTAATATATTTAATTTTCACAACTACCTTATTAGGTTTAGGTTCTGTTAGTTCCAATTAACATATGAGAAAACTGAGGCAAAGAAAGTAAATCTTAAAGGTTTTAACATTGAATACTGTGACTCTAGCATCTCTTCTGTAGGAAGAGGAAATCCTTAATTTGCATATCATGTTGGGATCTTGGCTTACAAAGGAAAAGTGCATTCATAATCTAGATAGTTATTGTGTGAAATTATTTTTAATTATTCAGACTTTTCTATGAGTTATTTCATTTTCCCAAGTCAGTGATTAGTCTTACAGGACTCTTGAGCAAGCATGCCAGATTTAAAGGTTTATAAAGTCTGTTTAATGTTTGGTTTCTTTTCATTTCCAGGATTGAAACATGCTTAGAGAATTGAAAATTCACTGATGCGCTTTTTATGAAACAAATACTAGATCTAATGGTTATCATTCTTCATATTTTGTAGGTAGAATTACAACCCAAGTATGAAGACAATCTGTACATGTATCTTTATTTTGTCATCTTTATTATTTTTGGTTCATTCTTTACTTTGAATCTTTTCATTGGTGTCATCATAGATAACTTCAACCAACAGAAAAAGAAGATAAGTATATTAAAACTTCATCTTTGCTCTAACATGTGAACTAAATATGTTACACTGTTTCCTTTAGACTCCAAAATACAGTCACTAAAAGAAAAGAATATCAAATTCAGAAATTATTTTGAGAGATTTAATAAACTATAAGTTTTAAAGTAATTGATAACTCAGTATGTTTTGATATTTTTAGTTAAGAAATATGACTGACCAATATGGCATAATTTATATATTGAATATATGCATGTCCATAAATACAGATATTAGCAACATTAAAATGAAGTATGGGAGCCAATTTTCACACATTACTAAGATGGGTTTTATAGCCAGCAAAGAACATGATTTTAACAAGTTTTGCTTTCATTTCTTTACTTTGGAGGTCAAGACATTTTTATGACAGAAGAACAGAAGAAATACTACAATGCAATGAAAAAACTGGGTTCTAAGAAACCACAAAAACCCATACCTCGACCTGCCGTAAGAATAGCATACTTTCATTGCCAATCAAAGCTGTGTTATCTATCACTTATACAGCCAAAATTGCTAGAAACTAGTATTTTGTGAATTTGCAACACAAAGTTTTTACCTTAACAATGTGACTAGCTAGCCTAAATAGCCTGAATATATGTATGCTATATATACATAATGTATATAAATTATAAAATATATAGCA
Organism: Cheirogaleus medius; assembly: GCA_008086735.1. Classification (NCBI taxonomy): domain Eukaryota; kingdom Metazoa; phylum Chordata; class Mammalia; order Primates; family Cheirogaleidae; genus Cheirogaleus; species Cheirogaleus medius. Next base: position 13,324,149 of record VBSM01001562.1, read on the forward strand.
TATTTCACATATAAACATATAAAATATAAATAAAAATTTCAGACTTAAGTACTGTCACATAAATTGATGTCATTGAGGAGCTTCTAATCATGTAGAGAAGAAGAAACATACATATGATACAGTAGAACCTACATATTTTACTAAGAGTGGTAGGTAGGAACTATCAGAGAGGAACATACCAGACTTGGAAAGGTAAACAACAATGCATAAGAACTAAGAAGGAAGGGTTTGAACTGAAATGAGATGCACTTATTAGCTTGAAAGAGGCCCTGGGAGGACAGATCCAGCTGAAGAAACAGAAGTCTAGTCCAGCAGGCCAAATATGTATTCAGAGACAAGAGCAAAACAAAATCAACAGATAGTGTTTGAGGTCCAAAAATTTCAGTTGGAAGTAATGGAAGCCTCACACAGGTAGAGCACAGAGCACTAGTATGGAGAATCCAGAATAATAAAAGTTTCAGGATCTGGGAAAACAAGCCATTAAGTGTATAGATAGCAGAATAGCAGACGCTCTGTTGAAAAGGTATAGAAAGACCAACAGAGGTAAGTCAAGACCCGAGTCCTAGAGTGTCTGAAATACTAAGCAGATACAGGCAAAATGGAACAAAACAAGAGCCAATGATCAGAACTGGTTTACAAGTTGAGGACTTAATTTCATAAATAAGACACAAGGCCGATTACTACCTGGAAATAAGGTCCAAATTGACTAGGCCAAAAGTTGAATATCTACATTGTGAACTATAACTTTTCAAACTGTAACTTCTTATAGAATAGTTACCCATATAATCTCCACACAACTTTCCCTTATTTTAACATCTTATATCACCGTAGATCAGTTATCAAAACTAAAAAAATTACCTAGGTATAATACAATTAAATAAAATATAGAACTTAATCAGATTTTACCAGTTTTTCTTTTACTGTCCTCTTTTTTGAAATATAATTTTTAAAACATCTTCTCATCTGGATATTAAGATTGAATTTCAGATGATGTAGCTTTAGTGAGAGAATATAAATGCAGAAACCAGAAAAAAACACAGGAGGAAAACCTGGAGAAGTATTTGTTTATTAGTTGTTTTTTTTTTTATTTTTTTTTTTAGAGACGGGGTCTCGCTCTTGGTCAGGCTGGTTTCGAACTCCTGACCTTGAGCTATCCACCCGCCTCGGCCTCCCAGAGTGCTAGGATTACAGGCGTGAGCCACCGCGCCCGGCCTATTAGTTTTTTAAAGTTAAATTTAATGCCCTCCCAACAAATGGGATAAAAAGGTTTACTATAGTAGCAAATATTTATTAACTATCCATCATATCTTGATGATATTCTGGGCCCTGAGAACATAATAAGTGGTACTTAACATTACAGTGAGTTTATAGAATCTGGTATTATGAATAGTAAAAATAAAATAAATATATTTGAAAAAAGTTGGATATTACAATATAAAAAAATTTCCTTCTAAGTATAAAACAAACATGCTGTGTTTTTTTTATAAAAGCTACATTTTCATATTGCTTTGTTAAAAATCAGATAAGTTGAATTAGATTTTTTTTTAAGTTTCTAAGGGAACTTTTACATATTATTTATTCCAGAATAAATTCCAAGGAATGGTCTTTGATTTTGTGACCAAACAAGTCTTTGATATCAGCATCATGATCCTCATCTGCCTCAACATGGTAACCATGATGGTGGAAACTGATGACCAGAGTCAAGAAATGACAAACATTCTGTACTGGATTAATTTGGTGTTTATTGTCCTCTTTACTGGAGAATGTGTACTGAAACTAATCTCTCTTCGTTATTACTATTTCACCATCGGATGGAATATTTTTGATTTTGTGGTGGTCATTCTCTCCATCGTAGGTAAGAAGAGGTACTCAAGGAAGTTAGTAGTAACAATTTGTGTTTTAACATTTTAGAGGTGTTTTTTACTAATCTTTCTTATTTATCCTGAACTTCCAAATCAAAATCTAATACTTGATTCTTTAGTTTCTCATTTCTGTAAGTGCCTGCTGTGCATAAAATGATGTGTTAAAAAAAGAATTTATTTTTATAAATAATTCGCACACACACATACACACGTATATCATTAGAAGTAGTCAAATAATCCATAAATATGATGTCTTTTATAATTGGAAGAGTGTGTATGTGCATTTATATACATAATCATACATATGTAAGCTTCTTGTTATCATTGGTTTCAGATACTTTTCTATGGTTTGTAATATTTCTTTTTGGAAATAGAAATTCTGTTTAAAAATCCCAAATCAATTCATTATAATCAATATGTATTAAATGTTTATGTATTGATATTAAATGAGATGGTAGAAGTAAAAATAAGAAGATTTAAGACAAAGTTCCATTTGAGGCAAGGGAATATATACACAGAGAGAAAAATAGGATATCACTCTTTATACTACTTTCTCTGATGGAAGAGAATATTCCCACAATGCACCATACCATTTGGTTTTCACATCAGTGCTGTAAATAGTAATATGATCATTAAGAGATGAAACTTAGGGGTCATATAGATCTGACCTGGAGCTTCCCTATTTCCCCTACTTACCTGCTCTAACTGAAGGCGTTACCTCAGCTCTCCAATCCCTATTTCTTTAAGGAATAGTTCTACAAGGTGTTGTTGTGAGGATTAAATCAGATTATGTAAGTAAATGCATCTAGCACTGTGCCTAGCATGAAGAAAAAACTCAGTAAATGCTAAATTTAACAACAGAACCTTTGTATCATCACCATTGAGTGATGCATGAAATCAAGAGAGGCCAGGATTCAGTCTCAAGTATGTCTGTCTCCAAAGCCTGCATTTTCTTCTGTACATCATTCTGCCTCCTCCCAAATAAAAGAGAGTTGCAAGTTTTAAAAACTCTCATATTGCCGGGCGCGGTGGCTCACGCCTGTAATCCTAGCACTCTGGGAGGCCG